>JBAIZL010000005.1:56596430-57236430 GCA_036971475.1 Prosapia bicincta
TGAAAGGTGGTTGAGATTAGCGAAAGGAAGCGGGAGTGGAACGACCATATAAGCAGAATGACTGAAGACAGAGAAGTAAAGTCAGCGAGAGATTGCCAATAAGACTACGGTCATTTGGGAAGACTACTTACTTTGAACACATTGGGAAAAGGGAAGACTAATGCCTATATAAAAACAAAAAAGTACGTAATGGCGTAAAATAATTCATTCATATTTCTAGCGACCCACTCCACTCATGTTCCAGCAGATCACAGACTCTTATATAAACCACAAAAAAGTCATTTATTCCACAAAAACTATTACATGTATAAAACAAACGTAATTTTAATAAAATAATTTTTACTTGTTACAAACTGCAATTAAAATAATATCTATATAACTTAGAAAATATTCACAATATCCAGTGAACGAAATAAATAGGCTATAACGTTAAACATTTCATAAATGGTTTCCTTTATCTGAGAACATTTGAAACAGGTCAAGGCTAAGTATGGATCCTATCCCAAGTCATAAAGTGGGGTCATATTTCTCTGTATAGATTGTCTCTCTTGCGCAAACTCGCCAACTCGTCCGATTCTATTCAGGTGCTGAGTACAAGGATTTACTGTACAATTCGACGACTTAACCTACAAACTAGTACTCAAAATTAAGCGAGTTCTTTGAAGTGTTCTAATTATATTTTAGATATAAGTTTTAACAGATATGTATTAAACTGTCTGCAATAGATATGACCTCCTCATCTTTCTATAAATTTTCCTAAATCCTTCGTGATGTTTTGTATATTAATTTAAAATCTAATAAATAAAATGTGTTGTGTAAAGGTCTATTTCGACCCCTCAATAATTGCTGCCCCTTAGGAAAATTGTTAAGCTGAAGAAACTTCTCGCTACGATGAAGTTCTTCCCATCACCAGGAACTAGGAGGGATTCATATAAGGGTATCCTAGCCTCCAGGGTTCCTGTATGATTCTATCGCGGGGTTTTTCTGACAGGGTATCTTTCTTGCCACGTATTTTCATCCCCCTCTTAGCGCGACACTTACCGTACTGTCATTTCACTATCTCCTGATTCTCCTTGGAAAGAGCTTAATACATTGGTACATGGACAATCTATACCGATTTCTTCACGCATGGTAGGGATACTAACCGCAAGCGTGAGACGGAGGCAGCTCGCAAGAGGATGGCTACCACGAGGATTAGGTGGGTCCTGGGGGCTCAGTTGAGGCCAAAAGGGCCAAAAAACCCCTTACCATATTCCTAACTATAATTTAATTTATCCTTACTCATTGAGGAACATCTTTTGGAGCAGTTAGAATATAAACAGCAGTTAGTATATATACATAAACCTTGAGGTCAGTTACGGTCTGAGTTGACAACGGGACACATCTCCCGAAACGGCCGTCTTCAACAAACAAAGTAAGTGCTACTATAGGCAAGTTTAAAACATTTAAAAGTGTTTAGTAATTACTAGTAGCTCACGTGAAGATGGAATCAACAAATGTTAGAATATAAGTTGTTTTCTAGGACCCCATATCCACAATGAGCCCATATCCTAATAACAGGAGATGTTATTGCAGAACGTTTTCCTACCTGCAATATACCCTATCCCTCCAGTGTTCCTGTTTATTAGGTATGACGTCTAGAACAGTTTTCACCATCCACATTTACTTGCTAACCTAATGACGGGTTGATAGTTAGTTACTAAACGCGATAAAGTTAAATAAAAAAAAGAAAAAGGTTTTACACTCACGCGCGCGCGCGCGCACATACACAAACATTTTGTATTTTTTGTTGTTTAAGATAGTTTTAGATAAAATTGAGTTTATATTTAAAAACGAAAAAAATATACTAACAAAGATTGACTTACGTTAGTATTTTGCAAAACTACTTTACGCTTTTATACATAATATATATTTTTACAATTTGTTACAGTTCAACAACCTCTATAAAATATATTTCAAAACATTTAATTTTTTAACCGCGCACTAAATCAACGTAAATCAAGCACACACGAATGATAATGCAGAAACATTAGAGCCAAAGGGAGATATCGCATTAGAGGTTACTTTAGTAGCAATGCGCTAACGTGATTCCAGAATAAACATAGTCCTTTAAAACCTCGCTAAGGTCCAACTAAAACAACATTTTAAGCTTAAAATATATATTTTACCATGAATTCCAAAGCACGAAAACTCCAAGCCTTTAAACTTTTAGTTGATTTGACCCTATCAGAAAACTGACAATTTCGATTAAGTACATAATTTTAATTAGAAATTTTACGATTATTTTTACAGAATATTTTTTAACGAGGCCTTATTAAAATAATTCACTACGAAAGCTTTTTCCGAATTTTCTAACAGTGTCTGTACTTAATAAACAATTGTGAACACCGGTTGTGAGTATTAAGGTCAGGGTTTATAATTGTTTATTAATTATAATTGCGCTCCCTCCCTTTTTTCAATTCCTTCTATTAGCTCACACTCTTCTGATATATATCTTGTACAAATTTTCAATCGCTAATAAAATACGTTTTTATCCATCCAATGAAGTTCAAATGCCTTTTTTTAACCTACAGTAGATAACAATTGCTATTAAGAAAGGTTTTTTCGAATATTTATTCAATAATTAAATTATAAAAATTGTTGGGTTCTGGTCGGATTCGAACTGAGTATATTGATGTTCAAAGCCAAATACTTTTTGGGAATGAGCCAACGTTTCCATAGCTAGAAATGTACTTCTCAAAGATCTATATGAAAAACCTCCATTCCACAAGCTTAAATTTTGCCATAGTTACCACACAATATCATACATAATGCTCTAGGATTAAAATTGAATGACAAGAATAAATTAAACAGACTGGATTAACGTTATCGGACCTTGCTTCACAAACGACAATGCTTCGGACACAATGCAAAAGGAAAGCGAAAAGAAACTACAACACAATGCAAGTGACGAAAAAAACGAAAGCTTATAAATAGTAACAAATAAAAAATAATAGTCCAACACCATACATAGGAAAGTCAATGGAAAATTGTAAGCTTTCTATTTTGCCACTTGATATTGCTATTCTGATATATGTATATACATATTTATATTAAATGTAATTATAAAATAAAAATAACTTAAATAAAATTTGTCTGTTAATTTAAGTAGTAATTGACTTTAATTTTTTTTTTTATTTTACTTGTTTTCAATTCCATCTATTAGCTCACACTCTCGTGATATATACCTTGTACAAATTTCCAATCGCTAATAAAATACGTTTTTATCTATCTAATCAAGTTCAAATATATTGTTTTTAACCTAAAGCGGATGGCAATTGATATTAATACAACTTTTTCAAATATTTATTCAATAATTAAATTATAAAAATTTAGGTGTCTAGCTTGGATTCGAACTGAGTATCTTTATGTTTAATGCTCAACGGTTTTTTGCAATGAGCCAATTTTCCCATAGCTAGACATGTACTTTTCAAAGATCTATATGAAATACCTCCATTGCACAAGCTTAAATTGATCCCATGGTTACCCCACAATGTCATAAATAATCCTCTAGAATAATTGAATGAAAAGAATAAATTAAACAGACTGGATTGACGTTATTGGACTTTGCTTCACAAACGGACAATGCGAAAGGAAAGCGAAAAGAAACTACAACACAATCCAAGCGACGAAAATAAGGCGTACAAATAGTAACAAATAAAAATAATAATCCAACACCATAAATAGAACGAAAATGGAAATTCGCTTTCTATTTTGCCACTTGATATTGTTATTCTGTTATATGTATATACAAATTTATATTAATTATAACTATAACATAAAAAAAGTGAAATAAAACTTTTTTTTTTAATTCAAGTAGGAATTGACTATTTTTAACACTTTTATAATATTTGTTTTTATTAGTATCAGTACTACATAGTGCAAATGTCAGTCAATTTTATGAAATGGTTTTATTACTTTCAGTGTTTTTTTTTGTAATTATTATTTACTGAATGAAGTACAACTTTTTGGCTCTAATCTATTCAGTAAGTAAATAATACAAAATTAATTGATTGCAAAATTTTAAATTGAAAGTCAAGTTGTTTTAACTTGACGGAAGGCAATCACACAAACATTATCAAACTATTTTAGAGATTTACAGAAATCTTTAATTGTGTAAACAATTACTCGTTGCTTAATTCCTGTATTTTAGTGATAAGAATTTATAACCGTACAATGTATCAATCACTGATTTTCTAATCAATTTAATATTGTTGGCAGTACGTTTTATCAATAAACTGAGGCGTGTGCTTTCTTGATTAAGAAAAAAAAACAATTGGTTGTCAACGCTATTTGAATAATACATTAAACGTAGTAATTTTGGATTTTTTTATGAGAAACCAATAAGGTTATTATCGCCTTCACAAATTATTACAAAATAAAAATTATTATTAGATCTAAACTAGATAGGTCTAAATAGTGTGTACCGTGACGTCAGAGACGTTTGTATCACTCCGCTACGATTCACAACTTGTGCTTCCGCCAAAAAAAATTTCCCCTACTTTAAACTCCAAAAAAGTAACTTTGCTCAAAGGAAAAAAAAATTTTTTTTGTTGATATCGTACCTTTTCGTGCTTTTGAACAATAATCCAAAATATGGTGTGGGGCCGTCGTAATAAATTTCAACCCTAAATACAAAAAATATACAATATCAAGAGCGCAGTAGTAAATGTATGGCAATAAAACAATTGGCAAATACCACAAAAAATTCAAAAATAACTAATACTACAAGTTACTTAAGATTAAGCTTAGTCTAGTTTGTAAATTATTGGACTCTCTGGTAATGATGACACTGTCATCGAAATGTACTTACGGGTTTAATCTAAGGTAACTTGTAATATTGGTAATTTTGTATTATCTTTTTGTTGTTTTGGGGATTTTGGCAATTTACTGACTTAACCTTAGCACAACCTAAAACATATTGAGTAAAATTAAACTAATTTTAAATTAACTAACAAAAGTAACATTATGATATCTTAATTTGTAAAGAATAAATTCGTAGCACTCACCAATAGAACGCTATTTTGTCGCCTAGCCCGTTCTTAACATGTTTATCCAATACATTATAGCAGATGTTTGTGCTCGCTCCTTCCAACCACTTGATTTCAATCGGACCTTTCTTTAAATCGAAATTATACGAAAAGAAATTCGTATAAGGCGTCTCCCAATAGAACTGATCCGCAATCTGTCCCCAGAAGCCTTCTGGGTCGTCGATTGATTTTTTATACAAATCATTATATTGGTTCATAGATTTAATGTACGCTTTCTTGACCACGGCATTGGAAGGTTCGTAGACACTCTTCTTCATAGTTGCAGCTTTGCACTTCGCGTCAGTATACAACCGGACCGCTTCACTGATGTATTGACAGTGATACGGTTTGCCGCGAACACTTTGACAGTACGCTAACCAGTGCTGCCAATCCCTCCAGCAAAGCAAAATTCCCCGCCTACCGTCTCGGAGTTATCGAAACCAAGGGCGTCGCTGATATTGTTATACTTTTAGTTTTTTATTTGGCTCAAAAATGTTCAGTTGTTTGTGTGAATAGCACCTTCAAACGACCTTCGTTACAAAAGTGTAACTATACTCACATCATTAGAATCTTGAAGTACACATTTTATTTAGTCTCAATATAAAGTAAATATAAAATCAGTCTCATATATACATACTAGTGGCATAACATTAAGTCACATTCGTCGACATTTTTTAAAAAATTTCAAAATATGTTTAATGTAAAGGTTTAATTGATTTTTCAGTTTATTATTTAGTCAATACATCTTTAAAAAAACCCTGATATAAATTACTTTCCTATAGGTTTTTTTACGTTTCTACTCAAAAAATCAACACTCACGCCATTTTTTTACATTCTTGCCATCTTTTTTATATTTTCACCATCTTTTTGACATTCTTTACATCTTTTTGGCATTCTTGTCATATTTTTTATATTCTTGCCATATTTTTTTCACATTCTTTTTTACATTCTTGTAGTCTTTTCCATATTCTTACCATCTTTATTATATTCTTGCCATGTTGTTCTCATTTTTACTATCTTTTTGACATTCTTGGGTTCACCATTCTCATATTTTGTCTTCTAATATCAATCTGCATCTATTCATCTCAATATGATATGAACTTATTATTCTGTACCCTTACTTTTTGTCTTTTTTCCATTATATTCATCATTTTCAAAACAAAATATCCAGTCTCAATACGTAACCATATTACTGAAGTCGTCATAAAGTCTTTTTCAATCCTTTTATAAAACACTGCAAATATAACAAATTATCGAACTATAAAGCACAAACAAAAATTTCTTCTTCTATGGTTCGAAATTTTATCAATCCGAGTTGTCAGAGAAGACCGACATTGAGGTAACATTGGGAATATCCTAACCTTAAAAGATTTTCTACTTATTTCTATATTGTTTCCAATTTACATTTAAAGTACAGTAGATAAGGATTGGGATATATTAATGCGCTCTAGAACTATCTCAGAGCAGTGATCTTTCAGATATTTAGTAGGCATATACACGACCTAATAACACCCATCAAACTATTTTCTGCACAGCTGGCTTATTCTTTTGTTCTCTGCACAGAGCTATTTTGCACACAATATAGAGGACTCCATTTACCGACAATAGGAGAATTTTCTAGACGTCGTACATTATTCGTTAGTTAAATCTTGCTTTCACCCGGCTGTTGAGTCCCCGAAACAAGCCCAACCTTCGTGGAGGTCAACCCTTCGCTCCTTTTAGGCGTGTCGTGCATGAAGAAAGTAGAAAGGGATCGGCAACTTCCGTGTTCCAAGGTAAAAAGATCATGCCATGGCCAGTTGGAAGTAAATGGATGAAGGTAACAGTAAGTTTCACCTGAAGTGCGAGATAGATTCCACGAGAAAAAGGAATCCTGCCTAGTTCTCCTTATAGGTATCAGAAGAGACAGGGTTAAGTGGAGGATGATACAGGCTCAAATGAATTGCATTGCATTTTGTAGCCTAATGTTAATAATTTTTTGGCAATCATGACTTTACTTATAATGGCTTGAATGCATTTCATTTTGTTGCCTAGTGTGAATAGGTTTTGGTAGCCATGAACTCTTAAATGCATTATATTTTGTAGCCAAGAATAATTACCATAACTGTGCTTATATTGGTTTGAATGCATTGCATTTTGTTGCCTAGTGTGTAGACGTGTTAGTAGCCATGACTATACTCCTGAATTCTTAAATTCATTACATTTTGTAGCCAAGAGTAAATAATTTTTGGCAGCCATTACTTTACTTATATTGGCTTGAATTCATTGCATTTTGTTGCCTAGTGTGAATACGTTTTAGCAGCCATTACTGTACTTGAAATGACTTGAATGCAATGCATTTTGTTGCCTAGTGTGTATACGTGTTGGTAGTCATGACTATACTCCTGAATTCTTAAATTCATTACATTTTGTAGCCAAGAGTAAATCATTTTTGGCAGCCATTACTTCACTTATATTGGCTTGAATTCATTGCATTTTGTTGCCTAGTGTGAATACTTTTTGGCAGCCATGACTTGAAATGACTTGAATGCATTGCATTTTGTTGCCTAGTGTGTATACGTGTTGGTAGTCATGACTATACTCCTGAATTCTTAAATGCATTACATTTTGTAGCCAAGAGTAAATCAATTTTGGCAGCCATTACTTCACTTATATTGGCTTGAATTCATTGCATTTTGTTGCCTAGTGTGAATACTTTTTGGCAGCCATGACTTGAAATGATTTTAATGCATTGCATTTTGTTGCCTAGTGTGTATACGTGTTGGTAGTCATGACTATACTCCTGAATTCTTAAATGCATTACATTTTGTAGCCAAGAGTAAATCAATTTTGGCAGCCATTACTTCACTTATATTGGCTTGAATTCATTGCATTTTGTTGCCTAGTGTGAATACTTTTTGGCAGCCATGACTTGAAATGACTTTAATGCATTGCATTTTGTTGCCTAGTGTGTATACGTGTTGGTAGTCATGACTATACTCCTGAATTCTTAAATGCATTACATTTTGTAGCCAAGAGTAAATCATTTGTGAAGCTATGACTGTACTTATAATCACTTGAATTCATTGATTTTTTTTTTTTGTTAGTGTGAATAACTTTTGCCAGCCATGACTGTACTGATAAAACGTCGTCTGCTTGTATGACTAAATTCGAGTTATAGATGTATTTATACCTTAAAAAACCTCATTCTCCTGCCAGTACCTAATGATATGTTACAATCCGACCAAGAAATGTCTTTTTTCAAAGCTTCTCAATAAGACACCTACACCAACCCCTTTAAAAAAATTTACTTTGTCCAGAAACCCTAATCCGTAGAATATTATTACTGCGACCTTGAGTGAACTTTTCAACACCTAAACTGTAGTATTAGTGACGTGTTTAAAACTATATTAAACGTCCTAAATTCGAGGGTACGCGCACGCGTGTATGTTTGTTTAAAACAACATCTTGAAAATAGCCGCTTCCAACAACAAAACCAGAAGTGTATACTAAAAACACATGTCCCATTGTGTACTAGCCTGAAAATAGGGACGGTCGATATTTTCTGTCACGGTGACTTGTCACTGATATTCATTTGTCGCTAGTGGTACCAGTGATAAAATATGGAAAATGCCAGTTCCAGTGACAAAGGATCGATCGGAAGTTGTATCTGTTGTGATTAAGCAAAAGACCGCAATCGCTGGATGAAACTGATATTTTACCACCGCTGTCATTGGTTGATTTGTCGCTGACTGGTTCTACTCATATACGCGTGTCTGAGTGGAAGATTTGTGTTAGGTTTCACGACAGTGACATTGTTGTGTGAATTAGACGCAACTTTGCACTCGGTAGTTTGTTCTTTTTTTCGTAGGAGTTTATTTATAAATAAAACGGGCTTTCCAAAATAAAAGAAAAAAGCGAGGTGTGGAGTCATTTCCCCAGTATGGTTATTGGGACATACAGAGCCGTCTCAAGTATCCCTTGTCACCGGTACTAAAATCACCGGTAAAACTCACTGATCCAAGCCTGACGCTGTCACTAAAATCACCGATCCGTTGAAGTCTCTGGATCGACCATCCCTACCTGAAAACGTACATTCGGAGCTGCGCGGGTTGCAGACCGACAATTACGGGCGTTTCTCTCAGCGTTCTGGCGCTAACAGTCACACTCAGCCTAGATGCAATACTGATAGCATTGCTGCTTTCAACTGAATATTATACTCGAATTTGCAACATATTTAAAGGAAATACATAATCAACCGGATGTTTTTGAAACACCGGTATATTATGCCCACAGCCTCCATTACTTATTCATACACGAGCCAGAACAAATAAGGCACATTTAAATTTATTTCCCAACATCCCACAACGTGATGGGAAAAATTCAGTTTTTGTTACGTATAACATCTAGTGGCTTTCATATAGCAGAACTCTTTTTTAAAATGAAATGAAAACTATGACAGAACGGAACTAATGTTCCTATTTCAAAATTGTTGGTAATCAAAAATATTGAGAACGATATTTACGAATATTGAGAACGATAAGGTAACGACGGTTGGTCTAGAGTGGATTATATCCTTTATTTAAATCAAACAACCACGTCTTGACAACTCATTTATCTTCTTCAGGCTCATACTGGTTGAATAAGGCCAATTTCCTCCATTCGCCATCACCAGTTTACTTACAGCACGTGCAACACAAACAAGGAATGCACAATAAACTATTTACAAAATAATTAACTCAGCTGTCAGAGGCAAATAACAAAAAGTTATAACACAAACAAATTAAATTGGAAACCTCAACGTTTAGTTGAAATAAAGGAGAATTTACTCATATGTAAACCGTCTTTCTCCTGCTATTAAAACAATCTTTGTTAATTTCCGAGCTTGAAAATTTTAAAATAAAGTTACTAAGGAAATAATTACTTTGTATATTATTTATGTTTCTAGTGCTTAGGTGATCAGTCGCGTGACCAATATGACTACTATCACCTACATAGGTTTGGCAAAACCATAAGTATTAAAACTGTATTAAGTTAGGACCTTAAAATCATCTGTGTGCGTTAGAACGAGCGCGAGCGAGCGACTTACATGCGTAAGTGCGCATGTGTGTGCGCGCTCTTGAGTGATTTGTATTAGTGCGCATGTGTGTGTGTGTGTGTGTGTGTGTGTGTGTGTGTGTGTGTGTGTGTGTGTGTGTGTGTGTGTGTGTGTGTGTGTGTGTGTGTGTGTGTGTGTGTGTGTGTGTTATTTTCTCACAATATGAATAAAAACATACATTAAAATCTCAGATATGATTTTATTTTCCATTAAAAAGCAGTGATCCTAGTCGGGAACAGGTTTTAAAAAGTTGCAAATAGTATCCTTTATAAAAATGGGAAACACGGTCTATTGTAAGGTTATCCGTTGGAGTTACATGAGACTGGCATTGACCTTCGATAAGATTGCGGCATTATACTACATTATCGTCTGGAGTCTGGTGTCGCGCCACCTCTGAACTCTGTGCAAGAGCAATCACCGTTTGCACTTTTTAATAGCATGATTCTGTTATATCACACCATAGTGACCTTTAGATTTTGGTAAGTCGTTGAGAATTTGTTACGTCACAGACAGATCTGAAAGTTAGCCTGATTATGTTAGGCTTATGTTCAAACTCGAGTTAGTTTGAACTCGATGCGGATGTTTTTCCGGCAAACGTTTAAAGTCTATAAGGAAATTCAAAACGGCATTAACTCGAGCAAATTTAGCACACTGATTGGTTTGGGCTTCCCAGTGCGCGCTAGTTTTCCTGTACAATCCGTGGATATTACAATACATTCTTGTAATACACAATCATGGTTTTAGTAAATATTAAATTTTTTAAACAGTTTCAGTCAAGGTCGAACATAGGCTGGACGACCCTGAGTGTTTATTCACCCACTCAAGTTCAAATACATGTTTTAAAACTTGTAGTGGATGAAACTTGATGTTAATAATACAGTTTTTAAAAAATATTAATTCGTTAATTAAATATAATGTATTCATTTTAGTTTTATATGGGAGAAAAACTTTTCACAAAAGGGGCAAGGTTTGAAATTATTATTCCGTTTCATTTGGCTTAAAATAAGTGATAACATATGACAGCCGATTTTGTGTTTTAGGTTATGTGGTAGAACAGCTGTTTAAACACATAGGTTATGTTACTTTATTTATATTAATTGTAACTATTCAATAAAAAGTCACTAAAATAATTTTTCCTTTGCGCCTATGTAGGAATTTACTTTAAAAGATTTTTGTTAATATTATTTGTTTTATTAAACAAATTCTTAGCCCTAAAACTTTCTAGAGGTCACCCAGGACACCTTTTATGTGGTAGAACAGCTGTTTAAACGCATAGGTTATGTTACTTTATTTATATTAATTGTAATTATTCAATAAAAAGTCACTAAAATAATTTTTCTTTTGCGCCTATGTAGGAATTTACTTTAAAAGATTTTTGTTAAACAAATTCTTAGCCCTAAAACTTTCTAGAGGTCACCCAGGACACCTTTTATGCGGTAGAACAGCTGTTTAAACGCATAGGTTATGTTACTTTATTTATATTAATTGTAATTATTCAATAAAAAGTCACTAAAATAATTTTTTCTTTGCGCCTATGTAGGAACTTACTTTAAAAGATTTTTGTTTATATTATTTGTTTTATTAAATAAATTCTTAGCCCTAAAACTTTCTAGAGGTCACCCAGGACACCTTTTATGTGGTAGAACAGCTGTTTAAACGCATAGGTTATGTTACTTTATTTATATTAATTGTAATTATTCAATAAAAAGTCACTAAAATAATTTTTCTTTTGCGCCTATGTAGGAATTTACTTTAAAAGATTTTTGTTAATATTATTTGTTTTATTAAACAAATTCTTAGCCCTAAAACTTTCTAGAGGTCACCCAGGACACCTTTTATGCGGTAGAACAGCTGTTTAAACGCATAGGTTATGTTACTTTATTTATATTAATTGTAATTATTCAATAAAAAGTCACTAAAATAATTTTTTCTTTGCGCCTATGTAGGAACTTACTTTAAAAGATTTTTGTTTATATTATTTGTTTTATTAAATAAATTCGTAGTCCTAAAACTTTCGAGAAGTCACCCAAGACACCTTTTATGCGGTAGAACAGCTGTTTAAACGCATAGGTTATGTTACTTTATTTATATTAATTGTAATTATTCAATAAAAAGTCACTAAAATAATTTTTTCTTTGCGCCTATGTAGGAATTTACTTTAAAAGATTTTTGTTAATATTATTTGTTTTATTAAATAAATTCGTAGCCCTAAAACTTTCGAGAAGTCACCCAAGACACCTTTTATGCGGTAGAACAGCTGTTTAAACGCATAGGTTATGTTACTTTATTTATATTAATTGTAATTATTCAATAAAAAGTCACTAAAATAATTTTTTCTTTGCGCCTATGTAGGAATTTACTTTAAAAGATTTTTGTTAATATTATTTGTTTTATTAAATAAATTCGTAGCCCTAAAACTTTCGAGAAGTCACCCAAGACACCTTTTATGCGGTAGAACAGCTGTTTAAACGCATAGGTTATGTTACTTTATTTATATTAATTGTAATTATTCAATAAAAAGTCACTAAAATATTTTTTTCTTTGCGCCTATGTAGGAATTTACTTTAAAAGATTTTTGTTAATATTATTTGTTTTATTAAATAAATTCGTAGCCCTAAAACTTTCGAGAAGTCACCCAAGACACCTTTTATGCGGTAGAACAGCTGTTTAAACGCATAGGTTATGTTACTTTATTTATATTAATTGTAATTATTCAATAAAAAGTCACTAAAATAATTTTTTCTTTGCGCCTATGTAGGAATTTACTTTAAAAGATTTTTGTTAATATTATTTGTTTTATTAAATAAATTCGTAGCCCTAAAACTTTCGAGAAGTCACCCAAGACACCTTTTATGCGGTAGAACAGCTGTTTAAACGCATATGTTATGTTACTTTATTTATATTAATTATAATTATTCAATAAAAAGTCACTAAAATAATTTTTTCTTTGCGCCTATGTAGGAACTTACTTTAAAAGATTTTTGTATACATTATTTGTTTTATTAAATAAATTCGTAGCCCTAAAACTTTCGAGAAGTCACCCAGGACAACTTTGGGCACGCTTGGAACTGAAGTAACGTGTATCAGCTTATAAATAGTACAAGACAATAAATATTATTTGACGAATATTAAAGAAAATGTGTTTAGTAAGTTCTTCTCATTACTGTTTAAAATTATATTATATTCAATTTCCTATCCCGAATTTGATTTTACTAGAACCTTTTCGAGTTATATGCGTTGATAAACGAAAATCAGTCTAGATTTAATATAATTTGTAAGTAAACATTAAGAGATCATCACAACTTAGAGAGGTAAATCCAAACAATAATATGAAAACTTCATATACCACCACTTGTACGAGCTTAGAATTTAAGTAATTGTATAACTGATGAAATGTTTTCGAATGTATTTATAAACCAGTCATTATTAGAGAAAAAATAATAAATTAAAATCCGTTACCTTTTCAAGTTCAAATTTGACCACGAAACTGTAACGGGTAAAGTTTTTCACTAAGGTTTTATAATATTTTGCTATTTGTGTAGAATGACAATAGTGAAGTGAATTTTCATAAAGGACTCGAAACATGATCTAGTCAAACCTAAGCCATGGATGTTAAATAAAACATTTTCATTAAAAAACATCTGTATTGGAGAAAAGAGATTAACCAATACTTTTTATTTTTATCGAAACTAGAAAATTCATAATCGTTCAAAAGTTATTTTGAAGTTAATTTACAGTGCTTGTTTCCATCTTGAATTTGAGATACTAACAGACAGTACATGTTAATGTCTACTGTGTTTAAGTTATAAAATGTATTTTAAAAAATGTTGTGTTTTGTAAATGTTAAATAAAACATTTTTAATAAAAAAACATCTGAATTGGAGAAAACAGATTAACCAATACTTTTTATTTTTATCGAAACTAGAAAATTCATAATCGTTCAAAAGTTATTTTGAAGTTAATTTAGAGTGCTTGTTTCCATCTTGAATTTGAGTTACTAACAGACAGTACATGTTAATGTCTACTGTGTTTAAGTTATAAAATGTATTTTAAAAAATGTTGTGTTTTGTAAATGTTAAATAAAACATTTTTAATAAAAAAACATCTGAATTGGAGAAAACAGATTAACCAATACTTTTTATTTTTATCGAAACTAGAAAATTCATAATCGTTCAAAAGTTATTTTGAAGTTAATTTAGAGTGCTTGTTTCCATCTTGAATTTGAGTAACTAACAGACAGTACATGTTAATGTCTACTGTGTTTAAGTTATAAAATGTATTTTAAATAATGTTGTGTTTTGTAAATGTTAAATAAAACATTATTATTAAAAAAACATCTGAATTGGAGAAAACAGATTAACCAATACCTTTTATTTTTATCGAAACTAGAAAATTCATAATCGTTCAAAAGTTATTTTGAAGTTAATTTAGAGTGCTTGTTTCCATCTTGAATTTGAGTAACTAACAGACAGTACATGTTAATGTCTACTGTGTTTAAGTTATAAAATGTATTTTAAATAATGTTGTGTTTTGTAAATGTAAAATAAAACATTTTTATTAAAAAAACATCTGAATTGGAGAAAACAGATTAACCAATACCTTTTATTTTTATCGAAACTAGAAAATTCATAATCGTTCAAAAGTTATTTTGAAGTTAATTTAGAGTGCTTGTTTCCATCTTGAATTTGAGTTACTAACAGACAGTACATGTTAATGTCTACTGTGTTTAAGTTATAAAATGTATTTTAAATAATGTTGTGTTTTGTAAATGTAAAATAAAACATTTTTATTAAAAAAACATCTGAATTGGAGAAAACAGATTAACCAATACTTTTTATTTTTATCGAAACTAGAAAATTCATAATCGTTCAAAAGTTATTTTGAAGTTAATTTAGAGTGCTTGTTTCCATCTTGAATTTGAGTAACTAACAGACAGTACATGTTAATGTCTACTGTGTTTAAGTTATAAAATGTATTTTAAATAATGTTGTGTTTTGTAAATGTAAAATAAAACATTTTTATTAAAAAAACATCTGAATTGGAGAAAACAGATTAACCAATACTTTTTATTTTTATCGAAACTAGAAAATTCATAATCGTTCAAAAGTTATTTTGAAGTTAAATTAGAGTGCTTGTTTCCATCTTGAATTTGAGTTACTAACAGACAGTACATGTTAATATCTACTGTGTTTAAGTTATAAAATGTATTTTGAATTATATTACAAATTATATAGAAATTTGATCGAAAAACCCGCAGGAGTATCGTGCTTATTTTTCGCAGACGACATCGTGGTTTGGGTTACGAGTAGCCACATCCCAGGTCTCGAGTCTACGCTCACACAACCCTCAGGAACATTGAAGAGTGGGCGGTTCTGAATAAAATGTCCATCAACAAGGAGAAAACTATCACCCGACGATTTACAATGAGTACAAGGAGGCATGTAATCCAACTTCAGTGTATGGGATCCTTTCTCGAACAAGTTACCACATCGAAGTACCTGGGCATGATACTGGATACAAAATTGTCTTGGAGAGATCATATCCAGCAGACTGCAGAGAAAGCCCAAAGACGAAACAACCTACTCAAGAGCCTAACTGCGGCTCAATGGGGAGCGACACAGGATGTCTTAGCAACCGTCTACAAAACCTACGTCAGACCAGCGATGGAGTACAGAACAGAAGTAATAGCGCTTGCATCCGACACGAATCTGTCAAAACTTGATACCGTTCAGAATAATGCGCTACGAGCTATAACCGGAGGAGCAAAGTCAACACCCATTGCAGCAATGCAGCTGCAGACAGGAATTGAACCACTCGAATCAAGACGAGACAAACTTAATCTTAAATACTGGGAGAGAGCCAAACGAGTGGACTCGAAGCACTGGAACTCATATGCCCAAATAAGTCTTCGTCTAAGAACGCAAAATACACCCCTTGCACACGCTCAATCTCTAATCGATAAGTACAGCCTACAGCTTGGTGAACCCGCTTCGCTTGCTCACTACACGATATGGTTGCCGTCCTGCCGAACGCCCGACTGACCCTCAACAGTTTGACCTCGACCAAAGCAATGACAAGCCCGCTGGAACTACAGAGGTGTGTTATGGAAACAATGAATCTCAACTACCCCTTGCACGAGTGGGTCCATATCTATACAGACGGATCATATTTACCAGAAATCAGCTCAACAGAAGCAGGTGTCTATTCAAGTCTGTTTGAAAAGTGCCTGGCTGTCGGGAAACATACTAGCAACTTCGACGGGGAAATATGCGCCATCCACGAAGCAGTCTCTTGCCTGCAGAGCCCGAGCACCACACTATGACGAATCGTATTCTTCGTTGACTCCCAATTTGCCATCCAAGCTCTCAGCAAGAACACGCCTACAGACTGTCAAAGAACCATGAACTGCCGCGCTGCACTCGCTAGCTTGGTATCTTCTGGCTGGACCGTATGGCTCCAATGGATCCCGAGCCAAATTGGCATAGTGGGAAATGAGAAGGCTGTCGTGCTGGCAAAGCAGGGAGCCATGATGCCGCAACCCACGCAGGCTCAATCGCTGCGATCTGCCTGTAGCCACATTGATATCACCGTTTCACGCCAAACTACCGGGAAGGTAAAGAACGAAAGCGAAGGAAGGAAGTGGGCGAGCCTGGCAACTGATGGAATACCACGTAACATCGAAAGACACGTATCCGTGGCCCTTTTCCGCACTTTGACGGGGCACGACTACCTTCAAGCCCATCTACATAGAATCGGCCTAGCAGATGAAGACACCTGCCCCCTGTGCCAAGTAGGAAGAATGGACGGCGAACATCTCTTCCTATGTCCCCAACTACAGTCAAGACCGCAGAATATAGGCAGTCTATATTGTGAGGCTCGATGTCGAATGGCAGAACAGCCACGGATGGGCGTTGGATAAAGTAAAGTAGTATATTAGAAATAATTGATTTTAAGACAATTGTAGTACTTAAAAATCTTTCTAAATTCTGATGTTCCAGATAAATTACATTTTGTTTATGTAATGTTTTGTTTATCTGTCGAAAAATAGAGTAGGCCTACTGTATACATGTGTTAATAATAATTTAGACTTGATAAGGAATAATGTATTCATATAAAAAGAATAACTGGAACAGTAATAACAATATAAGAATTAATATAATATTTATTACCAACAAAAATAAATAAAAAATAGCTAAGTGTGACAAAATTAATAACTAAAAGGCACCATCTAAAATATTACGTATGTATTATGTAATTTTATACGATAACATACGTAACAAAAAGTTTTAAATTCTAATAATTTAGGCTGTAATGGATTTTATAATAAATAACAAGGACACCTGTGCATAATAAATTCAGACCACCTAAACCTCAAGAACCGGAACAGCTGAAAGTATCAGTTATCTGGAAAAAACAGAATCAATTTGTTCCCAATACAGTTCAAAGCAGTAACACTCTATTTTAGGAGACTATTTTATAGAAATTTTATAAATCCATGAACTATAGTTCATGCATGGAAAAATGTCACGATTACTTTTACACTCATAATACAAACAATAGATAGGCTCTGCTACCTCCATGCGAATCTATGGTCAATTCTTTCTTATTCAGGCTATTTAAATGATAATTCTGTTTGTTTAAGAAATTTTAAAAATCCATGAAGATTTATTTTTCACAATGAGAGTATTCTAGGACTTTAACCTATAATTTATTCAACACTTCTTTCTACTCCTCCTCTTTAGATAAAATATATAACAAAACTTCAGGCTTTGGACTGTTCTTAAACTTGACTAGACCGCCATCTCAAGAGAACTAAAACTCATGAATTAATGTTATACGTAAAAGTAGAACTTAGCGTTAGTTGTGATTATATAGGGAGAAGTCATTAGTTACTTCAATTGGTCTTGAAAAAGGAAGGGGTTCTGAGAAAATCCCATCTATTACGGGTTGTGTAGCGCCTTTTCGAAGTCTTTTCACCTGGCCGTGAAAAATAATTTATCAGTAAATTATTGTTATTCTTAGAAAATAGAATCTTTGTTTGTTAAATGTAGATTCACTAAATTTTACTACACCTAAAATTCTAGATTCAACAAATAATTAAAATATATAGGAATATATTTCATTTTTTGAAGTTCAAAGGAAAATAAGTCCCCCATATCTTTCACGTAATCGATGATTTTGTGTTTACTTCCTCCAAACCGTATAAATAATTTTTCAGTTAGAACAAATTAACTCAATACACAGTCACAGTTCGACAAGTCATAACAGACATTTTTTAAATACAAACTTATTTAGTCAGTTTACGCTACATTACAATAGGCTGATAACACAAAACGAGAATTTATGGTGGAAAAGACCTTGAAATACATATTACTTAAGCCCAAGGGCAGAACTTGTTTCGCTAGTGGCACCAAGGTTAGTAATATTTAACAATAATATGCAAACTCTACGATAAGACTTAATATGTAGTTTTTTTTACATATTGACACTTCCTTTTATCACTAAACTGATTCGTGTCGTAGATGTTAGTTCTAAATTCTAAATAAATATATCTCAACACTGTGACTTAACATCGCCCAGATCAGTTCATAGACAATGACAACTAGTTTCATAAGACATAATAACAGTTAATTTAAATCGTGACAATTATTACTGCCTATTTACGCTGAACGGCAAAAATTATGAGCAAAAATAAAAACAGTATCGCATTATAAAATCAGCTGCATTAAAATGACCGATATATGGGCATTCTTGGTCGATTTATGGGAGATTTTGTTGCGCCCGAAACCTGTCTTTTCGTTCACAATGGTTTCAGCCACACTGTCTCGGACAACAATGCTTTCCTTCAGGAAACTTTTGACAACCGCCTCATCTCCTTTAGCCTCAAAACTTTCCTTACCCAGCCCACTCCCTCGATCTTATCATCTAACGCCTACTTCTGGGGAATGATGGCGAGCATTTTCCGTGATGACCCACCAACCAGCATCGTCTAACTACAGGAAAAAATAGCCGTGTGTATAACGAGCATGAAACAAACACTTTTCACTAAAATGATGCTAAACCTTCAAGAACGGTACGAGTGTTGCATCATATAGAACATGTTTATACCCGAGTCTAACCGATTTAGCTTCATTTTACTTGTACGTGTTTGTAGAACTATGTAAATAAAATAAAATCTTATAACTGTTTCAGAACTGTTATTTTACCGCATACGATAATTTCTCCTCATTTATTTGAAACATAAAAGACAAACAATGATAAGCTTAACTTCTAAAAACAACTGATAACGAGTTGGAATTGAAAACAACCCAATACCTGTAACAGCTGTCAGGTTAGAGGTCATTTATTGTCCGAGGTTGCCCACAAAGAACTGTTACATTATTTCCAAAGTTAAATTATATTAAACGAATATTTAAAAAATAATGCGATAGTAATATCTGGTGTTGATACCACGCGGTGAGCATCAAACATTATGCTTTAACATCTGCAAACTTGGTGATGCTTTCTGTTACGTAAACCACTGGCCTCAGAGCACGCCTTTACCATGATAAGAAAGATAGAAACACTAAAGTAGCATGCGTTGCAACAGATCGTGATAAATCTAAAAATTTTTATTTACAAAAAAATTAACTTGTTTAAACTATATTACATTGTACTGAAAAGTTGGATATTTTGACAATAAAACTCTGAACATATAAAAATATGTGCACAAGTAATATATACAAAAAAGTTCCTAAGTAAATTCCTACTTAGGTCAACAAAGAAAATTTTAATTTTAGTTACTCTTTGTTAAATAATTACGATAATTATAACTAAAGCATCATATGTGTTGAAAAAACTGTTTTATCACATAACCTATAACATAAAATCAGCTGTTTTATGAAATCATATGTTATGACTTATTTTAAGCCAAAAGGGACGAATAACTGTGCTGCATATTTTGCTCCTTTTGGGAAACGTCCCCCCCCCCATATAAACGGTAAAATTAATTCATTCAATTTAAATAATCAATTATTATTTGAAAAACTGTATTAAGCGCCATCTACTTGAAGTTTTAAAAAACTTGTGTATATGTGCATAAGTAATATATACAAAAAAGTTTTTTTTTTAGTAAGTAAATTCCTACTTAGGTCAACAAAGAAAAATTTAATTTTAGTTACTCTTTGTTAAATAATTACGATAAATATAACTAAAGTATCATATGTGTTTAAAAAACTGTTTTATCACATAACCTATAACATAAAATCAGCTGTTTTATGAAATCATATGTTAGGACTTATTTTAGGCCAAAAGGGACGAATAACTGCGGTGCATATTTTGCTCCTTTTGGGAAACGTCCCCCCCCCCTTATAAACGGTAAAATTAATTCATTCAATTTAAATAATCAATTATTATTTGAAAAACTGTATTAAGCGCCATCTACTTGGAAGTTTTAAAAAAAACTTGTGTATATGTGCACAAGTAATATATACAAAAAAGTTCCTTTTTTTAGAAAGTAAATTCCTACTTAGGTCAACAAAGAAAATTTTAATTTTAGTTACTCTTTGTTAAATAATTATGATAAATATAACTAAAGTATCATATGTGTTTAAAAAGACTGTTTTATCACATAACCTATAACATAAAATCAGCTGTTTTATGAAATCATATGTTATGACTTATTTTAAGCCAAAAGGGACGAATAACTGTGCTGCATATTTTGCTCCTTTTGGGAAACGTCCCCCCCCCCCATATAAACGGTAAAATGAATTCATTCAATTTAAATAATCAATTATTATTTGAAAAACTGTATTAAGCGCCATCTACTTGGAAGTTTTAAAAAAACTTGTGTATATGTGCACAAGTAATATATACAAAAAAGTTTTTTTTTTAGTAAGTAAATTCCTACTTAGGTCAACAAAGAAAAATTTAATTTTAGTTACTCTTTGTTAAATAATTACGATAAATATAACTAAAGTATCATATGTGTTTAAAAAACTGTTTTATCACATAACCTATAACATAAAATCAGCTGTTTTATGAAATCATATGTTAGGACTTATTTTAGGCCAAAAGGGACGAATAACTGCGGTGCATATTTTGCTCCTTTTGGGAAACGTCCCCCCCCCCCTTATAAACGGTAAAATTAATTCATTCAATTTAAATAATCAATTATTATTTGAAAAACTGTATTAAGCGCCATCTACTTGGAAGTTTTAAAAAAAACTTGTGTATATGTGCACAAGTAATATATACAAAAAAGTTCCTTTTTTTAGAAAGTAAATTCCTACTTAGGTCAACAAAGAAAATTTTAATTTTAGTTACTCTTTGTTAAATAATTATGATAAATATAACTAAAGTATCATATGTGTTTAAAAAGACTGTTTTATCACATAACCTATAACATAAAATCAGCTGTTTTATGAAATCATATGTTATGACTTATTTTAAGCCAAAAGGGACGAATAACTGTGCTGCATATTTTGCTCCTTTTGGGAAACGTCCCCCCCCCCCATATAAACGGTAAAATGAATTCATTCAATTTAAATAATCAATTATTATTTGAAAAACTGTATTAAGCGCCATCTACTTGGAAGTTTTAAAAAAACTTGTGTATATGTGCACAAGTAATATATACAAAAAAGTTCCTTTTTTTAGAAAGTAAATTCCTACTTAGGTCAACAAAGAAAATTTTAATTTTAGTTACTCTTTGTTAAATAATTACGATAAATATAACTAAAGTATCATATGTGTTTAAAAAGACTGTTTTATCACATAACCTATAACATAAAATCAGCTGTTTTATGAAATCATATGTTATGACTTATTTTCAGCCAAATGGGACGAAATAACTGTGCTGCATATTTTGCTCCTTTTGGGAAACGTCCCCCCCCCCCATATAAACGGTAAAATGAATTCATTCAATTTAAATAATCAATTATTATTTGAAAAACTGTATTAAGCGCCATCTACTTGGAAGTTTTAAAAAAACTTGTGTATATGTGCACAAGTAATATATTCAAAAAAGTTCCTTTTTTTAGAAAGTAAATTCCTACTTAGGTCAACAAAGAAAATTTTAATTTTAGTTACTCTTTGTTAAATAATTACGATAAATATAACTAAAGTATCATATGTGTTTAAAAAGACTGTTTTATCACATAACCTATAACATAAAATCAGCTGTTTTATGAAATCATATGTTATGCCTTATTTGCAGCCAAATGGGATGAAATAACTGTGCTGCATATTTTGCTCCTTTTGGTAAACGTTTCACCCCCCCCCCATATAAAGGTAAAATTAATTAATTCAATTTAAATAATCAATTATTATTTGAAAAACTGTATTAAGAGCCATCCACTTGAAGTTTTAAAAAAATGTATTAATCATATTCACACTGGTAGAGATTATTGTTACATAAAAGCGGTTGACTTGCGAGTCTGGTACAACTACTTACTTATACAGGCAACGTTTTAATAACGGGCACGTTATTGTCATCAGCCCTACAATACATAAGTACACAATTAAAAATAACTACAATAATAACACTAGTTCACAAATAAACAAATTATAGAAATTTCACTGAGCTGTGATTATTTGTGAACTAGTGTTATTATTCTTAGTTTTGTACTTATGTATTGTAGGGCTGAACACATTATTGAAACGTTGCCTGTATAAATAAATAGTTGTACCTGACTCGCAAGTCAGCCGCTTTAATTTAATAATTAAAAAAATGTATTTGAACTTAAGGGGATGAATAAAAAGTATTTTAATAACGATTAAAAATTTGAACAAGATATATATAAAAGGAGTGTGAATTAATAGAAGGAATTCGAAAAAAAGCTACAAAATTATTAATAGAGTCAGTTCAAACTTTACTATGAAATAAAGGTGGCGTAGAGGAACGGGGAAATTTAAAGTTGATGTTGGCAGGCTTGTAGCTGTACAATAAATGGAAGGGTGGTACCAAACTGACACGTAGAAAGGGATATTTACTTGCAATGGAACAACTGAAGGGTAAGGAACGTACGGTTACCGGGAGTGCTATTACCAACATGGCGACAGTGGAGTAGCTGCGCAAAGAGTATTGTCAACACCATTATGAGATCCCACCAGTACCTTCTTTACATGTTATCAAGACGTGAGTTCGTAGCTTTGAGAAAACTAGTTAGTTCAGCCAACGCCCGTTCTTGGCGTTTCAACCATTCGACGCCGCGCCTCCCAGTAGCGGCCAGCGGAGTCCTCTGGGGAGCTGGATGCACCTGGACAAGAGTTTAGGTGTTTGCCGTCCAGGGCAGGTGGGGTGGGCAGGTGGGGTCTTCCACTATGCCGATCCGATGGAGATGGTTCTGGAGGTAGTCATGGTCAGTCAGTAACCAGCACTTGAAGGCTAGAAGCTCTCATTTCTTATTTTCGGCCAGATCTGCCATTTTAGTACTAGTATAGGCATTGAAAAAACCGTCGATGATGTACCTTGCCAAGTTTAGGAATCATGGAGCAGTTGGTTGGTCAGTTTCTGCACCCCTTTTTGCCACTTCATTTCTAAAATGCCTAAGTGGTTAGAGACCCATTGTAACTGTACATGCCATCCTTCCTTGATTAGTTTTTCAATTTCCAGACGGCAATTGATTGTACGAAGGCAGTCGGTAGGGACTTTAGAGGCTGGTGCCAGTATGGCTGTTTGTGAGTTAACAAAGAAGACTACCTTATCAGGTAACTAGTCTGCAGGACTGTAGTAGGGCTGTTGTAGTCTCGTGAATTGAACAAATCCCCCTGTAAAATTTATTGGCAATGGTACAAACAGCGAAAAAGCCCTCAAATGACTTTGAGGAAACTGGTTCAGCTTTGAAACAAAAGACTGGCATTTATCGTCTGTAAGAACTCCAGATACCTTTGATCCTGTGCGAGCTACAGTGGAAAGGCATCATTTAGTATATGACTACTTTTTATGAGGCCATCTGGAAAGCGAACATCAGAGCAGACTAATAAACCCCACCCAGCTCGCTCACACTGAGCAGAACCTCATTAACATCCCAGAGAACACATTGCGCTTCACTATGCAAAATCTACAAAATCGATTTACTGAATATATACAGTAAAATGGACAGCTCTTGACTGATACAATTTTTAAAATATTATACCTAATGAAATGTCCACTCTTATAAAACATATTTTAAGTATTAAATAAAGTCATATACATTTCTTAATTTTTTTGTATTTATTTCAAAATATCCTTTCTGCCCTACCATGTATTACTAGCAAATATTTTTGTATATTTTTAAATATTAAAATAAAATAACAAGTTCAATACTGTGTCTGAATTTAAGAAAACTATATCTGATGAGTTGATTTTATGAGTTTAATGATGACTTGTGACTTTAATGACAAATGAAAGATGCTTCCTATGACTTATACTTAAGCGTTTTTCATTGAATTATCAATTACAGATAGGTACAATAAGCTGAGACGTAACAGGGAAATTTTTACATTATTATTAATGATAATAAAACCCAATAGTTTGAGGGTTTTTGAAAGTAAAGCTCGTTAATACAAATCGTAGTCAATTTCGATTTTTTCCTTTTTACGATGTCATTTCAAGGAAGACAAAAAAACACTGCTCAACATGCAGATTTTGTCTCAACATTTGGACTACAAAATTCAATAAATATTTAGATTATAAATTTAGTATTAAAATAAACTGACTTTGACTTACTGCAGTGTGCTGTAGCTACTGCAAGGCCGGTTCACAGTATACATGCTATTACAGACTAATATTTAAAATGTGAAAAAAGTAACTTTCTGTATTTCTGCAGAAAAAAAGTTGATATTCCTGTTCTACACATTAAAACGAGTAATTTTAAAACAAAACAAAAATTTTTTAACCGATGTCATTACGACTATATTTTTACCGACAAATGTTACAGTATGCCTTGAGAAAGTTTAGGCTTTAATGAAAAATATCTATCCTGCCTAGATATTATGTACATATATTTTAATATACAGTAAACTCTTGATTATCCGTGGGTGGATTAACCAGTTTGCGGATTATCCGGGGTCTGCCGTTGTTTTACAAATATCCAATTTGTATTCCAATCATATTAATTTGTTTAAATTTCCAAACGGTGAATTACGACGTAAATACATATAAGGCTTAATAGAAGTTAAGATGAAGGGAATAGATATGTACATATGTACGTACTAATTTTTACATTGAAAGGGAAGCATCCCGACGTGGGCCAGCGAAATAAAAGGGGCGAGCAGACAACTGTATATAAGAGACAATGACACAATGCTTGGAAGCCCGAAAACCTAATGTGTATCATAAGATTGTAAACAAATGTCAGCTAATCTCGGCTATAAATAGTCTAGGACGTGACATATGCATTATCCATGTCTGTAATATACGTTATCGATCTTTATGGCTTTGTGATACAAGTAGACACTGTGCGACAAAATGGTTCTCAAGAAACTTAGATAGCACATTAAAGATAAATCAATGCTCAGAAAGTGACAGATTTTTTTGTTAAAAATTGAAAGTATTATGTGTAAAGGAAATTACATATGTACATACATACTTACTTTTGAGACATACTTATGTACGTATTGTAAATAGTTAGACATATAAATGTACATGTTATAATCCGTCAAATACATCGACATTTTAAATTATTTTCTGTATTTATTTTGTCCTCTGAAGATTATTTGTGAATTGTATTAACTGGAGTCATTATTTGTGTAACTTATGGTATAAGGTAAAAATGCAGAAGCTCGGCGCCATACGATATTTTGGGAAATGGAATTTCCCAAAATATCGTATGGTGCCGAGCTACTGTATTTCAACTGAAAATAATTTGGTCATGTATTGCAAAAACCTTTTCTAGTATCTGACCTAGGACATACTAAATTATAATTACAATATAATTACCTATATCTTACCTGATGTTTCACCTTGATCGATTCCTACACCTGATTCGTCACGTTGTAGACGATTTCTCAGAGGTCCTAGGTACACAAACACTGTTTTCTTAATTGGATTACTCCCCATATCTTTGCAAAAGATTCAATTTACTACCTACAAAATAAAAGGATTTGTATCTAGAAATGCTACTTCTCAATTATCACTCAAATCTTGAATTTCTGAATTATTTCCTCCCAAAAAATCGAATATATTTCTATCATAAATTATGACAGAAATAATTCTGTTATTTGAAGATATATTTAAAAAACAAAACAATGATTAACTGTAAACTAAACTAATCTAGACATCTACACTTACAACAAACATTATGTAACTTCAAGATTAAAGTAACAGATGATAATGTGCCGTTTGTTGTCAGCTGATTAGATGTAAAAAATTTTAAATGGTATATAACTATATTAAAAAATAGTTCCTTCTAAATGAATAATTTAACACCTATAATTTAAGGTATAAAATAAAAATATAAACGTAAATACTAAATATAATAGGTAGTATGTTTACTGAAAACAACAATCAATAAAATGTATGAGTATATTCATTTTCACATTTTTTATTTATATTAGAAAATATGTTTTAAATTTAGGAAATATAATCTTTATTCATTAACAAATTATTTTAATCAGTAGGATTATACTATACTGGTTTTTAAAGCTCGAAAATTAAAACTATTAATTTCAATGTTAATATTATTGAATAGCGGTGTATCTATGACTGATCTTGGTGGCAAGTATGCTAAAAACAATAAAAGCGTATAATGAACACAAGATAAATAATTGAAGGTAAACTATTTTTCATGTCTAATCTTTCTAATCGTTTATAAAATTAAGGTGGGAGTTGAAAACCGTTTATAATGTACCAATTTATAATGATCCACCTATGTACTTTTTGTAGTTTAATTCTAATATTTTTATATTGCCGCTAAAAGCGTAGGCTACTACTAGAATGCAGGTTTTCTTCAAGACCTCAAAGAATTAAAAAAAATTTCCTAAATTAAATATAATTTTGTTAAAACGAATTCTTATTTCTTAAATTGTACTTAACGTGTTATAATGTTTGAATATACTTGATCACAAGTTTTTGCACGATATGGAGCACATGTTGTTTTTCAGGTTATCTTACAAAAAGGTCTTGAATTTTGTAGTCCATTAAGTTCAGTGATTCTCTAAAGTGATTAATTACAAAATGTGTTTCTCTGTTTGAAGTGTTCCAAAATTGAAGTTATTCGGCTCAGGAACATTATTAATTAAGCGGACTAAATAATAATTTTAAGGATTAAATGTATCCTTACCTTATGTTTTTGTGAAATTGTGCGTAAATAATTTTGCAATACAAATTTTACCAAATAAAATGAAGAGGCAATGAAACTTGTTATTCACACAGCCAAATATTTCAAAAAACTAAAACAACTATTTTCTAAACTCGAATTTTTTTATGTAAAGTTGTGTGATGTCTTCATTAAGGTGAAACAATACACATACCTCCTATAAAACAAAATAGGTTAAAAATAAGTTTTTATTACTAGATGGTCTTGGCAGAATAACAGGCTGACCTAAGCCCAAGACCAGATGAGTCTGTTGAACACTCCTAGGTTAACCGACCTATTTAATTACTTAGCGGCCGATCATAAGAGGATTATGTTTTAATACATTAAACATAACTATCAAACCTTTGATAAAGTAGGTTTTGGGTTAGGTTGGATTAAATTAGAAAACAGCAAACCATTAACTTTTGTAACTTATAAATAAATATTTGGTAATTGTGAGAATTTGGGACCACTTGAGATTAAAATAGAAAATTGTTCAAAAAACATCCTAGGACGATAGGCAGAAGATTTTTTTAAATTTCATGGAAAGTTATTTTTTATCAAATTAAAGTTGAGTAAAAAATTCAGTACGGAGTAGTTGGTAAGGTGTGCATCGTTAGACGTTACAACTGCAGTTGGTGCTTTAAGAATCTAAATTTTGGTAAATACGCAGATTGACCACCTTTAATGGAATCCGTATAAAATGAATCAAAAACATGTCCTGAAATTATATTCATAACTATAATTTTTGTTATTGCCAGGGAAATGTAATGTAATTACTAGTAATTTATAAAATTACAACCAAATCTATCCTACCTAGAAACTTTATAAGTATATTTAAATTTGTATGGAAAAATGATATAAATTAAGCCAAAACATTGTTTCTCAAATATTTATACACGTAAGTTATGAATAGAGATAGCGTCGCATCACTGTATCACTCCGCAGATATTGCACAATTTACTAGTCCGCATTGAATTTTTACCCAACTTTAAAGGGATAAAAAATAACTCTGTATTAAATTTTTTTAAAATTCTTTTGCATATCGTCCTAGAACATGTTTTTGAATAATTTTCTATTTTATTTTTAGGTGGTACAAATTCTTACAAATACCTGTTTAGTAGTTAAATTTTAGTTTCTTATTTTATTTTCTTGAATTTAAATTAATTGAAAAAGCTATAAACTTTTCTAAATAGTTAATATTTAATTTTACTGTAAGGTAATGTAATACTCTTTAAAGATAACAACGGGTTTAGTAACCTGGTATCATTTAACATCAACATTATAGTAGTTTTTCCATCAAATAAATTATGCTAGTAAGAAGGAAGTGATATATTGATGTACTTTTAAGCTGTTGCCGTTTAACCCTTTTTTTGTGCCAAGGTCTTTCTTCCAAGGTTATCTTTTTGCAAATATAATTTTCTGCAAGTTGAATAGAGGAAACTGTGTCTATATAGATTCAAATAGATTTTTACATGACATGGAAATTCTCTCAAATGTTAGTTTTTATGTGAAAGAACCATTAGTGTCAAGTATGTTCTTTATGATTAAATAAAAGTGGTTGACTTGTGAGTCAGGTACAACTATTTATTTACCAAAGTGCAGGCAAAATTAGGATTGAAGATGATAATGTACCCGTTACCAAATCATTGCCTTTGTAAATAAATAGTTGTACCATACTCGCAAGTCAGTCGCTTTTATTTAACAATAATCTCTGCAAGTGTAAACATAATTAATATATCCTTTATGGTTGCAATGAATTTATAAATGTTCTTGTATCCAGTTTCATCAGATAGTAGTCGGAGTTAGAGCCTTAGCAATGACATGGTCCTTATCTTTGTAAACTATCTGAATATTTTTAATACCATGATACTATTAAATTTCTTTACATTCTTGGGTAAAACTTTCAGTAAATTTTTATTAATATTTTTTTTTTACTGTAATTAATACAGTTCAAGCATACCAGTATATTTTTTTTGAAAAATGTAAAAAGTGAGAAACAATCAATAGACACATTATGATTTACACATACATTATGATGTATGTAGTGGACAAAAGTCACCAGAAGAATTTTACCTTGTTATTTAAAATATTATTCAGTGGGTGAACAAATCAAGACCGAATTAGTATTATATAAAGTATCTGCTCTTTACTCTGAAAAAAACTAGTTCAACAATTTTAGTGCTAACTACAAATGTGTGTTCTATTAAAAATTATGATTCATTTTAAGATATTTCAAAATTAAATCTATAATTCTGAGGCAGGTTGGGGCATCCCAGGTATAAAAGGTGCACTATAAGTTCCGCCAAGTGATGACGCGAAGGGGTGAGAGGGGTAAGAATCAATGCTGTTCTGCAAACATTGGTTTTCATAGAATTTTGATGGTTCTAATGGTACTTGTCCTGTGGCTATATATAGGAAGTAAAATGGATCGCATCCGTGGAACTACATAATCCAATTGTGTTTCCCATGTGATGCTAAATGAGCAAATTAATTAAAATTATCTACTGAATTGCAAACATTTTTTAAAAAAATAATTCGAGCTAACGAGATAACATTGAATATAAGATGAACATAAACGTGAGTTTATTTTATGTAGATTTCAACTCTTTTTTTGGTTATTAACACTGGACTAAGAATAAAGAAGAAATTAATTAAGAGTACAGTTTTTATCATTTAAATAATCCTAAAACTGTTTTGGCATTTTTTAAATTAAGAAAATTGTACGGTTGGTGTAGAAGGTTAATAGGAGTGTTTCGTTCTGTGTAAAAGTCACATATATAGGAGACCGACACTTAATAAAGTGGAATTTCAAAACATACACCTGTACACATTTTGCTAGATATAAGTTAATATAAAATGTTGATTAAATAAATTACATATATGTAGTTAATTATATAAAGTTCTGTTTCAGATTGAAGATAAGCTGAGGATACTTAAATGGGTTCAGTTCGCAAATTGTCTTGTGGATTAGACTTTTCTGTTGTTCCAGACGTTAAAGATGCATTGGATTCAACTTCGCAAAATGGGTATATATTAACATCATAGACAATTTAAATAAAATTCTATTTAAATCAGGTATTAGATTTGTGCTTAATGTGATTTTGTATTTTTCAGATTTGACTTTGCATGCTTGCCAATTGTTCATCCTCGTTTTAAAAGAGAATTTCTAAATGGAAAAAGTAAAGACCGCCCTGGTCCATTTACAAGATCTGATATGATCCTACATAGCCAAGGTTTGATTAGATTTCAATAGCAAATGTTATTTTATATTTGTATTGTGATTTCATTTTTTCAAATGTGTGCATCACATATCAATCTCATATTCTTTTATTTGAAAACTAGTTTGAAGTCTTGTAATTGTATAGAGTTTAATAGATATAATATAATAATAGTAATAATATAATAATAGATATAGCTTTTGATTTTTCCTGTAACACATTTAGTGTTTAAATGTTTATAATGAATATCTTTAGAAATGTCGGATTATTTTATTCCACTTTTTCTTTATTGTCTCAGGATATAATTTTAGAACAAGGCCATATAAACATAAATAGCCTTCTTCAATCAAGTATAATCAGTCATCATAGGGATTTTAATTCGTGTATGATCTTTTATATATCTCTATCATCATCATAATATATATTTTCAAACGTCACTGCCGTCGAAGGATTTAATCAAACTGCAACTCATTCATATTAATCTTAATTAGCACAAATAAATGACTTATAATCTTCCTGGGGTTGTGGACAGTGGGTTCAAATAAACGTACGAATTATTAACAAATATAAAAAGGAACATTAAATAAATCGTTTACCTGTTATGAGTCGATACAATGATTTAATGTTACCTCTCACTGGTTGCCTCTGGATGCTAGCATGTGGCCGGATGCAATCCTTTGGTCGCCAGGAGGACGTGTTAGTCTCTCGACTCGCTAGTCTCAGTCTTTTAACAGCTCGCTATTTCGTTTTAAAACTATACCGGAAATATCAAACTTTGCCTGCACAGCTGTTTTTCTATCCGTCAGCGGTTGCTATTTCGCGGCGGCAATTATCTCGTGCGCCTATCGAATTATACTATTCAGACGGTAAAACAAAATAATTTTACTATCTACATATATATAAAATATGTTGAATTCTTTATTGTACACAAGAGTACACATACGGCTATTTAGACAATTTTTTAGCTTTGTTACTTAATTATTTAGTTTCTGTATATCATGCATGAGAATTTTTAAAACATAACAATGTAACTATAAGCTATTCTTTGTCCGAAATTTTCAACAACTTTGTCTTTTGCACACTTTTGTACAAATGCAATATGTTATCTAGATCTTATATTTGTACAGAGTGTGCTGTTGAGGAAGTATTTCAACTGGTATTACTTAAACTCTAATGTTCATTAATGTGTTATTATGTATGCCTCAATTCCAACCTTGTCTTAAGCAATTACAAATAAATTTCTTTATTAATTTTAGTACTCTTTTAGGCAGGACGTAAGCCGAGACGCATGTTTGTGTCTGGCACTGTGGGCCGGTATGTCACAGTTTGTAGCACAGGGACAGATTTGATGACACCCCACGCAACAAGGAATCCTAGATGTCGTTAAATGACCGTTTGATTCAGCTGGTAATGGGCAAACACTCAACAGTAGCTCACATATTGTATCTAAATCTTGTAATTTAAAAATCTTTAATGCCACACATGTTTTGACAATTAGGTTGTCATATTCAGTAATAGACAAACACTCGAGAGTAATTTACATATTGTACTTAACTCCTATATTTTTAAAATGTCTAATAACTCTGCATTACCTATGCTGTACGATGTGAATCATGAAGGTTATAGCAAAAAAAAAGTATAAAGACTCTTTGTGGGCCAACATAGCCATGTGTCTGTTTCGTTTTTTCATATATTTACTCTGCCACACACTTTTTACTTGAATTTTGGAAACGCTGTATAACAGAACCAATTCCTCAATTCCATATGGGATTCAAATGAGTTGGTATCGGTATCTTCCATTTTCAAGACAAAAATGGCAAGCGTGTGCCTTGTGTTATGTCTCAACATGTTCTGGTAAAAGATTGGTGTGTTGCGTGTCCTGCATCGCAAAACGTGGATTGCGTGTGCTGCACTGCCTGCGTCTCAGCTTACGTCCTGCCTTAGTATTACTTTTAGTACCTACTGATATGTAAAAATAATTTCAGTATCCGCCCTAAACCATAAATGTGGAGCAAACAATAAACTTTACAATTTGGAAATTTTTGTGAAAAGCTGTTGAGATTTACAATAAAATTCTTGATATAGGCAGTACCATCTTTTCTATCTTATTTACCATAAATTTTAAAATGCATCACTATTGTTGATTTCAAGTTTTTATAACTGGTGAGTTTCTCATAAAAAGAGGCACGAATAATCATCTTGTATTCACTTCTAATGGAATACATTATTTCTATGATAGTGAATATGAATTATTTCTACCTTTATGTTTAATAAATATCAGGAAACATTTAAGCTGTTGAAGAGTTTTTTCTCCGATTATAAAATTGTCATTAGTGGATCTATCATTGCATTTTCTAAAAGTAAATAAGGCAAAGCCTTAAATTTAAAACAGCTGTAGTTATGAGCAGGTGCCAGAAAGTCATTAGTTTAATGCTTTGATTAGCAACATATGCATGCCCTTATATATGGTCTAAAAACAACATATTTTTGATAGATTTTAATTTTTTTTTCTAATTTTTTAAATTATTGTACTATTTTTAATATGTGTTATTTAAGAAAGTATAAATTTTGTTAACATTAGTAGCAGTCCACATTTTCAGTTTTGATTGATCAGACACGGTAGTATTTTCACACACAAAAACATAATATTTGTTGGTTTCAGTAACAATTTTGATGACTAAATCTTCATCAAAAAATATTTAAGAGTGTGTAAAGGTAACTCTTCAGGTTCTGGTGACAAAAAAACTTGTCACAAATGCGTGATTTATTTGTTTCAAAATCATGCAACTTGGGAACAAAATTATTGTTCCTAATCCATTGAAAAGTGTAAAATACCGTACAAATTATGAAAAGATCGGTAAAAATATGAGAAAAAGCATGGACTTTGCACACAAAAGAATGGTGACTGTAAACTCTGTGTAGCATTTACTGCCCAGATAATATCAAATATTGAACCTAAAGTGCAATACAGTACAGAGAAAAACAAATCGTAAACTTACAGCAATGATAATCTATGACAACTCTCACAGACGGGAATCCTCCCGCGCTGCCCATAGCACTATCTCATGTACACTTGAGTTCTAATCAGAAGGTTAAATCTTTCAAATTATCAAAACGCTTATTATTAATGGAAAGGCCATTAATATATAATTTTGTTTGCTTTCTATCTCATTTTCTAAAAAACGTTTTTGATTACTGAACTTTTTAAAAAAATAATAAGCAAAATCTGAAAATGGTTTTTCAGGTCCTCAGTCTATAAAAAATAATATGTTTCCTTATTTTTTAATTATTCTGTTACAAGAAGTTTTAAGTGGTATGTTCTTAGGAGAGGTACAGGTAAACTAGTTGTCCCTACTGAGAAAGGTTTGATGTGGTGTCATTTATTTACATCAATCAAAAATATCTACTCCCAACAAAAATATTGACATAATATCATTACCAAATTCAACATATTTTTTACAATTATAATTAGGATATTTCCTTTAATTCTGTTGAAGAGCAGAACCATCTCAGATATAAAAGTGACTGCCTTGCAAGCTATCTTTTTCCTGACTCATAGTACTAAGTTTCATTATGTTTTCCTTAGTCCTACCTTTATGTCAGGTCTGTTATTTTCCCTTTCTGGGTGTAACAGCCACCTTTCTATGGCTTAAAAAAGGTTAGTTCTGCTGCACACATGAATTTCTATATCTCCATATCTCAGACGAGGGTGTTTTATGCTATTTTCTTAACCATTTCTTTAATCACATCTTTCACATAATCTATAATTATATTAATTAAAACAACCTCTCACCACAAATTCAACAAATTTTATTTTTACCTTATGTACATTTCGACTACAAAGTAATCATCTTCAGAGGTATTTGTAGTAGGAACACCATTGAAGAGGTAGTAGGGAACATTGAGAGCAGTATAAGTTCTTTAAAAGAAACGGATAAGAATTATGTCAGGAAAGTTTGCCAAATGAAAATTGAAGAAAACCTCAGATTACAGAAGAACGAAGCTAGGATTAACCAGGAGTTGAAGATTGTAAAAAGTTTAAGAGCACAAGATTGTTATTATTTAAAAGCAGATAAGAGTAATATAATTGTAATATTAAGTAAAAATGATTATGTAGATAGGGTAAATAATTTGTTAAAAGATGAGATTTTTGTAAAATTAAGAAATAACCCACTGAATAGATTTGTAAAAGAAACGGTAACTGTTATGAAAAATTGTACTTTAGTGATTCCGGAAAATGAAATATATAAATTTAAGGTCCCAAATCCTGTTTTGCCAAAGTTGTATTGTCTTCCGAAAATACATAAACAAGGTAATTTGGTGAGACCAATTGTCTCAGGAATTGATTCACCAACTTATCTTCTATCAAAATGGTTGACAATAACTTTTGGAAAGTTAAAATTTAATACAAATTCATGCTCAGTAAAAAATACGAGAGAATTTATAGCGAAAATACAAAATATAAAATTAACAAATGATGAGATTTTGGTATCATTTGATGTTTGTTCTTTATTTCTTAGTATACCGTTGAACAAAACTTTAATTTTGTTGGAAGAATTTTTAATTTAAAATAAAATTAAGAATGATAAAGTAAACCAATATGTTAATTTAGCTAGGTGTTGTATGAAACAAAATTATTTTTCATTTAATAATGAATTTTATGATGGTACAGCTATGGGTAATAGCTTATCACCTTTTACAGCTGAACTTTTTATGAAAAATTTTGAAAAAGAATTAAAAAATAAACTCTCGTATTTTCCAAAGGTATGGTTAGGTATGTAGATGACATTTTTGCAATTTTTAATCTTAAAGAATGTAATATTAACAATTTTTTATCAGATATTAACAAACACCATAGAAACATTAAATTTACTTATGAGTTAGAGAAGAATAATAGTTTACCGTTTCTTGATATTTTATGTATACGGAACAATAATGAAATAGAGTTTGATATATATCGTTAAATTACGAATAATAATAGGTATATCCCTGTAGATTCGAACCATTGTATGTCACATAAACTTGCAGTATTTAATAGTATGATTAATAGATTAATTGAAACACCTTTAAATAAAAATAGATTTGAAATTGAACTTGCTAGAATTAAAGAAATAGCCAAATTTAATGGATATGATTCTAAAATTATTAATAATATATTAAGAAAACAGAGTTTGAATAAATTAAGAAAAGATTCCACTACCTTAATACCAGAGAGAGAAACTGTTAAAAATAAATATATTAGTTTACCCTTTGATAAAAATTTAACAAAAGGCCTAGAAAAAGTTTTTAAAGAAGTAAATTTTAAAGTAGCATATAAGAGCCAAAATAGCCTTAAAAATCTCTTAGGTAACCCAAAAGATAAAATAGAAACATTGGATAAGTCAGGGATTTATAAAGTAACTTGTAATTCATGTGAAAAGATTGATATTGGTCAAACTAAACGAAAAATTTCCACTAGATTCAAAGAACACAGTCATATAAAATTTCAAAGGCCAGAGAAACCAAGTGTAGCTGAACATATCTTAGAAACTAATCATAAGTTAGATATAAATAACCTTAAATTAATTAAAAATGTTAAATCAAAAAATATGTTAAATTGTTTCGAAAGTATGTTTATTAATAAATATGAAACTAATAAATTATTAAACTCTGACAAAGGACCTATCCCGAATTCCCAATTGTATCTATTAGTTAAGAGATAGTTATAGTTTTAAGTGTTAAATGTGTAAATTTAATAATTACTGTAAAATTCAAAAATAATGTGACGGTAACTCCTTCTGTTAGACCAGACCTAGTTGTTACTCGTAACATGATTGGTCGGATAGTGTAGGGGGCGTGGCCAAGGAGTTCCCATTGCTTATAAATACGCATAGGTTTAGCTGTAAGTTAGTTATTTGTAAAAATATCTCTGAAGATGATTACTTTGTAGTCGAAATGTACATAAGGTAAAAATTAAATTTGTTGAATTTGTGGTGAGAGGTTGTTTTAATTAATATAAACATTTACGCCACAGTTGCTTTAAGTTGTTGATAATCTATAATAGTCAAATTAACTGAACATCATAAAACACTGGTAAAGCACAAATTATTTTTCATATCTTTTTTGTTCCTTGTTATTTCAAAACTGTGTTGTTGCTTAGTGAAAGTTATTGTACAAAATAAACACAAAATTTGTAACATTTCGAAATAGTATTTACTTGTCAATTGTGTAATGACTTTTATAAATAAAGCTACTGTACTATTGTGTGAAAAAATAAAATTTGGGGGTTTTGTTGTCTATGACAATTGGCCAAACTTATAATTATTTAAACTAAGTAAACAGTTAACTTAGTCGAACTTATACTGCAAGCAGAAATCGAATGTGAGCACAATTTGGTATAATCCAGAGATAATTTTGTGCAAAATTCTGCTCACATTTAAAAATTGCCAAAGTTGAAAAATTGAATCAACAGTAAGTTTTCACATTTTTTTTGTGCATAGCATTGATCAAATTTTCTATAATCTCTGATGTTCAGTGTGATATCTGGTATTCTTCATAGGCATTTGCCAATATGTCCTTGAAAGCTCTAACTCAATTGTAGACTTTGCTATCATTCATAGCATTGGTGCCATATACTTCACTTATTTATATAAAGTTAATATGACAGATAGAAAAAAATGTACTTACATATTTATATAGATCATAACAATTATTTCCATATAAATATAATAATTCACTTAACTCTATTTACTCATAAATGTTTCATTTTAGATTGGACTACGCTGGTTGTGGGGAAAATAAGTCCATATTTGGATTGCGAGAGCGAAGATAGTGAAAGACGTAATCTGTGTGAAAACACCTTATTGCAAGAACTTGCTTATGGTTCTCATCTTGGATTAACAGCTATAATTGTACCAATAAATCGTCCACAAAATAATAACTTGGCTCGAATTATTCATGGGAAAATACTTGGCAATTTTTCTCCTGTGGTAATTTTTATTTATAACTTTTTCTATTTATAGACAGTTGTGCTTTGATTTGTACTCAAATAATTTAAAAGGCCAAAATTTGTGCTTTTGTTTCCATACAAACTTCTGAATACTTACAGATCTTGAGTGTACAGGCGAGAACATATTTGGGAAAACTGGGAAATATTTGCTAGTATTAGGTACTAAAATTGATTTATTATAAATTAAAACGATATCAGATTTGACTATAAAACATTCAATACCTTGTGCATGCCAATCTAAACACTTTTTTAACATATTCCCTGATGAAAAAAATGAAAGTAAAATAATTCAGAACTTTAAAATAATTTATCACATAGATCTCCTTGTAAGCAAATGGCAATTATGATGGTTATTATAAAAAAACAGCTTTAAAAATAAAATTTTTAAAAAGATATCAAAATTTTAGTTTTCTTAAGGTTACCTCAGCACTGCGAAGTCGCTACATATAATTTGTTTTATTTAAATGGTTATATAATTTTAAATTATTGTAAATATGATTGGAATAATATAAATTAAAATAAATATAATATCCATTCACTTATCCTCTGCAATATTTTATCTGAAATATAACGTTATAGTGATTGATCACCAGTGACTAGGCCACACTAACCTTTTTTTAGTAATGTTGATCGGTCACACTAACCTTTTTTTAGTAATGTTGATCAGCAACATTAACCAGGTAACCGGCCTATCTCTACAAAGATATTTCCTCTGTTAAAATAGTGTAGGTGCACCACAAACATTATTTAAATACTGAATCACTGTCTCGGTGCAGTTCTGTACGGTGGGCTGTCATTTGTGGCCCTGTGTTCGGCCCATTCCAACAACCATAATTTGTTTTGATTAGTTAGTCTGTTTGTCTTTAACCTGCTACTTTTATGGTACTCTTTTGCATCGGTCCACTTTTTAGTTTGTGAGTGCATTTCGTGGTTCACTGCGGTTTATAAAAGAAAACGAGCTGTCTTATCCTTAGCTGATAAACTAATTATAAATTAATCAGATAAAGGAGTTATGGATAAACAGTTGGCTGAGAACAAATAAATAATAATAATTTCATACATTAAAAGGAGCAAACCTACAAATTAAACTTCATGTCAGTGGTTGAAAATGAAGATGAAAGATTTTCAAGAAAATCAATGTAGAAAATACAAAGAATTAGAAGATAGTGCTTTCAAGTGATTTTGCAACAACATTTAAGGTCAGAAGTTTAAAAAAAATTATAAAAAAATATAGTTTCTTCTCCTATTTGCAACATACGGTATTTAATTAAAATTGACCCTTTTTTTCTTAAAAAATACAACTATCTGAATTCGTATATATATCGTAATGAGGTCCCAATTGATTTGGATAGATGGAGTTCTATTGCATAGATTTAGAAGAAAGTACCAATTTAAAGGTTATAATTATTTAATTGTGGGAAGTTGTTTTGAATCTATAGATTTGTTTTTGTTTTAGATATGGTTGCGTGTTCCATTAATCGATCCTTCAGTAATATCTACAAGCTATAGAAATGCTAAAGAAACGTCAAGGGAGACAGACACTTGGAAATGGTAAGGGTTATTTGAATTTATTTAATTTTGCAAATCTCATGATTATTCACGTCTGGAACATAAATCTGTACCAACACTATAATTAACTATGCTTATTTGATTAACTTCAGTGAACTTGAAAATAATGCAAGGGTTGCATATTAACAATCATTTATGAAAACACATTAAACAATGTGTAGCTTAAAGATGCCCAATCTATAGTGTTTTAGAAACTATATTGTATCTAAAAATAAAATATTTTACAATTTCAAATCCATCCCAATTTGTTAGTACTATATTTAAAAGTTGTTTTTCTGTTTGATCAAAGTAAGTTCTATAGGAAGTACAGGAGACATTTACTTCACCTGTTATCCAAAAGGTTAGTACACAACTTAATGGTTGCTACTTAGTTGTTCTATATGTTATTATTTAATTTTGTAATATAATTTTATGTAATTAAACGTTCAATTTGTTCAAACCTTATGTATTTGAATTTTAATCGAAAATATATACAAAGCTTTTGCTTTCAATACGTTTGTTTTAACTATTTCTGAATGGTTTATAGGTGGAATGTATTTAGAACATTATGTAACAGTGACAGGAGACTAGGCGTTGCTTTAGAAGTATGTTCAGATTTACCCTCTCAAGATGTGATTTCAAGATGGCTTGGAGAACCTGTCAAATGCATTTTGTTATCTACAGATGTATTTATAACTAATAAAAAAGGATATCCAGTATTATCAAAAGCACATCAATCATTTCTAAAAACCATGACGGCTATAGATGTCCAAGTTGTTTTAACTGGCGCTCGTAGACATGAATTCATACAATACTATGTTCAATATTTGGAACATATATGGAAGGTAAGTTTATTAAAAATAGTTGTTTGGACATCTGTAAGTTCTAAAAACATTTTTTCAATATAATTTAAATATTTTCATCATTATTGTAACCTAAAAGTTATTAAACTTGATTTAGAGATGACTAAATCATTTATTTACAAGCAGTTGTATAAATATCCCTTAAGGGGGATCCATACAAGACTTTACTGTAATTGAAAATCTTGATTGTGATATTGTTCTAATAGTATTGGGTTAATTTTACTAACCTGCAACCTGTAGCACTTTCTTTGAAAAGTGATATAACTAGAACACTAAAGTTATTTGTTATAATTAAAAATGTATCAAATTTCACTGCATTAAATCAGGAGGTTGGTCAAAAATACAGCATTGTCACATGTGCAAGAGACGGGTCATGGACAAGCGATAGACTGACAACCCCACACTTGAACTAGGTAACACTGTTCGCTCAGTGTTGCCAATTAGTGCTTAGGGGTAAGGGACTTTTGACCATACATCATAAGGCCGGTTCCATATGTGATAACAGCGTTAAACAAGCCACCTGTCCGATTTTGTACAGTGGACATTAGTTGAAAGATTTTACTTTGCTTTTCATTTTAAAATATCCGAATTTTTTATCTGATTCAATTAGTTAGTATTTGGAATAAATATTTGTCTTTTTATCTCTAAATTTTTTTTGCAGGCTATGCCATACCCTGATTCAATTGCATGCTATGCTAAAGGGTATGAAGATTATTTGCAGTGTCCTTTACAACCTCTGATGGATAACTTGGAATCTCAAACTTACGAAGTTTTTGAGAAAGACCCAATTAAATACTCGGAATATCAGCGAGCTATTTACAGATCTCTATTAGATAGAGTTCCTTTTGAAAAAAAAGATTCCACTGTTCAGTAAGTCCAATTTCTCATTCAGTATTAGACATATTTATAGACACTATAATAAATCCAAATAATATAATACACAGTTTATGTAGAATGTTAACATTTTTATTGTATTTTTCAATATAAATCAAGTATAAATATATACTATAACATATTTTCACAATATTATAGATATTTTTAAACTTTAAATAAAGCTACTAGATTTTTCTTACATATTTTTTAAATTTTCAACATTACTGTATTTTTGTTTGAAAATATTTTTTCTCGAATAATTAGAATGTAAATATAATCTGAACATTATTCTTATATTTATGTTTGTATTGTTTCAATACAAGTATGTTTTAAATTGAGCTGTTTTTACAAATTTTATATGGTCTTATGTATTGGAGGAAGACGACGTTTTAAATTAAAGTTTTTACTTATACTTTGAAATTGAAGTCGTAAGACGAAAACGTTTCCTCCAAGTGTAAGTTAACAATTTAACAAGTTATATTAATAAAATGTCTGGTCGTAAGTAATTTCAAAGTGTGATAAGTGATTAACAAGCTGCATGTCCTGAACAACAACAAAACTTTTGTATAGTTTTTAGTTAATAATTTTCGAATTGTTCAGTTTTTTTATGTGAATTTTTTTAAGGATCAAATCAATGGTTATACTGATGAGTGTAAATGAAACGTCCTTTAATAAAGAAATAATACATTTCCTTCTAATATTTCCTCGTAATTCTGCACTCCAAGTTGCAGGAACACACGCAGAGGCAATGTCGGATATCTCATATGGTTAAATACATAATGAATGGTCGGTTAAACACATAAATCTACATTGTCGGTCACGGGTCTCTGCAAAACTACAGTGTTGGTCATTGCAGTCAACGTGTTAATCAGAAGTTTATATTGGATAGCTTCAATCATATGAAAATGTGTAAGAATTTATTGGTTTGTAACTGGAGGTTTGTAACTGAATATAATACTTGCAACTGGAGTTAATGTATCAAGCTAATTTGTTTACATTTAATAATTTCATTGTCATTTCTTCTTCAAATACTTTAAATAGAAAACATTAGATATCTCATATGTTTAGGTAGGAAATTATCAGGTGTCTTTTCTCTTTGACAGCTACTTACAAGTTTAGTTTCTCATTCATTATTAAAAAAATTTATATTTGTTCATAAAATTATTATTTTGTGCATAAAAGAAGTTATATTTCAAAGTGTTGATGTGGCAATATATTATTTAAAAAATTTACTGCATAATGTAGTCAAATATTATATTTTTTTACAATCATTTAATGTTACAGAGTGGTCATGGTTGTTGGTGCAGGTAGAGGTCCATTAGTTACAGCCGCATTAAACGCTGCTATGAGAGCCGACAGGCAAATTAAATTGTATGCAGTAGAAAAAAATCCAAATGCTATTGTAACGTAAGTTTTTGTTTTTCACTTCCTTTCCGATATATATAATTGTTTTACATACAGTTACTAAATACAATGCAAGATTAATACAAAAAGTTTGTGACTAGAGTTTTTAAGCATAATTTTTCTGGTTTTGCTGTGATATCCCGTAGAAAAGACTACTAGAAAATGATATCTTTTAGATTTTCTTTAGTTTTTCCTGAAAATGTGTATATTCATAAATGATTTGTAAATTAAATACAAACTCATTCCAGTGTTTTATTATCATAAATTTCTACCTTTGATTAATTTTTACTTGTAATAACTGCCATTATAGAACTTCTTTATTTATATTATTTAGATTACTGGCACAGAAAGATGAACTTTGGGGGGACTTAGTTACAGTTGTATCAAGTGACATGAGGGAATGGAATCCTCCAGAACTTGCTGATATACTGGTTTCTGAATTGCTAGGTTCTTTTGGGGATAACGAATTGTCTCCTGAATGCCTGGATGGTGCTCAAAAAGTTCTAAAAGGTATCTCTTAGAAATAGACGTATTAATATTTTTTCATTTTTTTTTGTTTTGTTTAATTTTTGTCAGATTTATTAAATTTTTTGTCAAATTCAGTATTTATTAATTTATTCAAATTTAAATAATACATTTATTACTAAATACTTGTAAAATTCGGTGTCATTTTTTTCATAATAAAACTAATTACATCTTTGAAAAGTGTTGAACACTAGACTATGGGTCATCTTATTTTACATATATTTTGCCTGTAGTTTTTATTAAGGTTTATAAACACAATTAAATATTTCTATAAATACATAATAATTGAGCTAGCATGTGAGTTAAGGTTGTAATAAATAAATAACTGCACATGAACTCACAAAACAATATACTTTATCGTCATATGTGTTTCAATGACTTATGTCATCATCAGTGACACCACTAAAAATTTACACCTCCAACCTAGTTGCACCTTAGTTTTGGTTGTAAATTATAGTAGTGTCACTGATGATGGCATAAGTTATTGAAACGCATATGTCAATAAGTATATTGTTTTGTGTGTTCTGATGCAGTTACTTATTTACCTATGTTTCTATAAATCTTTATTTTTATGTTAATAATGTAGAATGTTGGTAAATATTGTGTGCTGTTAACAAGGCATTTTGGTTGTTGTTTTTTTTATTATTATTATTATACATACTTGTTTTTGTAGAACACGAATATCAACCATATTTTCTGTGGAAAACATGCTAAATTTAGGTTAGGTTTATTTATTATACTACATTATGTAGAAGTAGATATTTACATTTAGGAACTAATTAGACGTCTGCTTCTGCGGAGTAATACCTTTTACCCGGTAACGTTATCTCTATTCTTACCTTGCATCTGTAGATTTGATTGATAGTAATGTTATATAAAATTACAACCAAATCTATCCTAACTGGATACTTATAGGTATATAGTAATGTTGTATAAAATTACAATCAAATGTATCCTAATTGGTTACTTTAGAAGTATATTTTAATATATGTATACATAGTTGATACTGTACACCCAAAAAAGTAGTCCCAACTAAAATGTGATTAAAAACTATCCTTCCGACACTTCCTGCAGAAAATAAAGTTGATATTTGTGTTCTACACACAAAAATTAGTATAAAAAAAAAAAAACTTCATTATCAGCACAAAATATTTACAAAAATGTTTATTTAAAAATATATTTCAACAGAGGATGGAATCAGCATACCTTCTAGCTACACATCATATCTAAGTCCTTTACATTCACCGAAATTATATGTTGAAGTGCGTAACTGTAAAGAAAGGGATAAATCTTCAGTTGCACCTTTTGAAACACCTTATGTCGTCCACCAACAAAACAAATATAGTATAGCACCTGTTCAACCATTGTTTACATTTCATCACCCTAATCGAGGTGAGTTTTAAACAAGTTACAGTTCAGCTATGATTTGAATTTAGGTTTAGAATTTTTTGTATGTGAATAAATCAATTTTAAAGTACTGATCAATTGCATAAAAACCAAATAAGGAAACAAAATGTATTTTGTTTAAAATTAGGAAAGCTCCAAAATAAGGAAATGTATTTTTAATAGTAAAAAAAAATCATAGTTAGAAGATTTGAGATGTTTTGGATTAGATAGGAGATTTTGCACTGATTAACTACTAAAAGGAGAAATACAGTAAAACATTTTATATGTCAAGGATGTATATTAAGGTTGGGACATGGAAAAGAAAATATTGATAATCGATATTATCAATTAAACTACCAGTGAATATCAATATCTAGATATTAGCGTTAATCAATCTATATATCGATACAAAATAATTCTAAAAATTTCCTATTTATCGTAAAGAAAAAGTTAATATTAGTAAGGAAGTTATAATCAGTAACCAAATGATTTATTAATTTTTTTAATAAGTAAGAAAATACATTTTTAAGGAATTGAAATTAACATTTACAAATATTTACATTATTTTGTTTTCTTTACGAAATGAAAATTATTTTCCCAAAAAACCCAAGAATATTAACATACTTGCTTGATTGGGCTTTAGTTTGCTCCTATTTGCCAATAAAACCTCACCAAAAAAATCCTCCAACTGACAGATATTCTCTAGCCAATTGATGTAGGATCGAATTCGGCAGTGAAATATCCTTCCATATTTTGAATGGATTGCCCCTAGACATTCCTGAGGTGTGATTGGTTACCGTTACCCCATCAACTTATCTCAAAACCCCTCGCCACTGCGAAGAAGTCAACCCCCCTCGCTGACTTCTATCCTACATACTTAGTATGAACGTATGATAAATGGAATGTGTTCTCACTCAACTTAATTTATTTTATTTTCAACATATTTTATAAGAATTCTGTTAATAAAAGGCATGTAAAGCTTTATAAAAATATTTATCTTGCCAATCTCATTTGCATTTACATTTAATATACTTGTAGAAATCAAAGTTAAACCGATAATTTTTTCATGTTCAAAATTTTTAAAATTAAACCACTGTGTCCCATAAATTTTAAGGTCAAGATATAGCAAAAAATCATTATCAGTTTCTTTATAGTGTAAATATATCGCTTCGAAATATCGCTGTTTCTGATATGTCAGTGAAAAATATCGCTTTTGGATGTGTCAACCTTAATGTGTATTAAAAACTTCTTGATAAAATATAAAAGAAATTTAGATCAATCCAAATAATGTAAATCAGATTAGACAAGAAAAGATGAAGTAAGGTTAGTTAATTTTTTTTTTAATTAATTGAGTACGGACAAAACACAAATAATGTTAAAATAAATTGAAGATTGTTCCTAAACTCATCACTGATCTTTTCAATTTTTCTCAATCCAACATAGGTTTGAGTTATGTATAAATACATTTATTAATGTATTTTACACAAACCTTAACATAATTTTGTCATACCTTAATGCATTTGTACAACCATTTATTCTTAAATTTGGTGGAAGAAACAAACTTAATATCCTCAATTCTAAGTTCATCTACAGATGAAAAAGAAGGGGAGTTGTCAAACAATAAAATCATCTCCTTTGGTTAGTTATTTTCTTCCTCAAAATTTTCTACAGATAGAACAAATTGGTAATAAACCCGTCTTTAACCTGCCATCAGTCAAAGTAACCTGCTCGATATAAAAAACCACACCTTCGGTCCTGTGTCAATTTATGTCATTTACTCATGATTCCATTTTATGCGATAAGTTTTAGTAATTCCAATCACCGAAAATAGCTTAAGATGTTATAACATGGCAGTAAAAACTACTAGTTAGAAATATAATGTTATAATTATTGATTTTTCCTAAAATAAATCACTTATAACAAAACTAGTAATACATATACTATACAATACATTTTCAATCATACTTGGAATATTTTTCCGATATATGCTATCAGATACAGGGTGCGGTAGTGAAACGGGAAGATTTGAAAAATGGTTGGCAGGCCTGGTAGGGAGTTTAGAGAGGGAGAGATGCGACCTTGGCCGTCTAGACAGTTGGAAATTTTAGTAACCCTGTATCATTGGACAAACGAACAACGTGCTTCCGCTGTAAAGGCGTTTTATAAAAACAATGATAGTGCTGTTGGTGCACAACGGGCTTTCCGTTGGGAATTTCATCTGTCTCCACGCGATCCCGTACCTTCCGCAAATGCTATCAGTCTTTGGGTTAGAAATTTTGAAGCGACAGCTTGTGCTACAGGAAAACGAGGTGGCAGTGTTAAAACGGTCGTAACCCCTGAGAACGTTGATCGTGTGCGGGAAGCGTTAGTTGCGAAAATCGGCAAGACGACACGAACTTCATTACCATCCGTACAAAATGCAAGTAGTCCAAGCTCTCAAACCTCAAGATTTCAACAGCCGGCTACGCTTTTGTCAACAAATGTTATCGAGCAAGATGAAGAGCGAGTTCATAACATGTGGATGAGTGACGAGGCGCACTTCCACCTTAGTGGATTCGTTAATAAACAAAATTTCCGGTATTGGTGCGCAGATAACCCACACAATCTTCATAAACAACCTCTCCACTCAGAAAAAGTTACTGTGTGGTGCGCTATGTCATCTCGAGGAATAGTTGGACCTTTCTTTTTCGAAAGTGAAAACTGTAACAGCGTGACAGTAAACTCTCAACTTATGCAGACATGTTAGTAATTTTTGCATTACCCGCCTTGATGAATACGTGGATGAAGACACTTTGTTTCAGCAAGACGGTGCTACTAGTCATACTGCTAAAATCGCTTTAGATTTGTTGAGGCTTGCATTTCCCGGCCGTGTGAAATGGTGATATCCCTTGGCCTGCTCGTTCACCAGACTTAACAGCACCTGACTTTTTTCTTTGGGGGTACTTAAAATCGAAAGTTTATTTGGGTAACCAACCCAGAACTAAGAACGAGTTGAAGGAGCGCATTCAGCAAGAGATAGACAGAATTCCGTTGGATATGCGCACAGTTATGGCCAGCTTTTGCGCCAGACTTCGAGAATGCATAGGAAACCGAGGGAGACATCTTGCTAGCACCATTTTCAAAAAATAATACGTGACATTTTTTAATTTTAACACTAATTTCCACTAGTGTGCTATGAATTTCGGTTAATAAATGAAATGAATACCCATAACTTATTTTTTTGCAAGTTATTCAAATCTTCCCGTTTCACTGCCGCACCTGTACATGTTATAGATAATAACAGTTCTATAGTATATTTACTCATCTGTACCCTTTCATGAAGTTTATTATTCACCACAAACCACTGTGACTGGACCAGTGTGCTCCTTGCATACTGAGTTGTCGCATTCCCTGCTACGGATCTGGATAAATAATTTTTTCCTTACAGGACAGTATTTACAGCGAACCTTCTCATTAGCAGGTCTCACTTGATAAGTAGTTGATTCATTTCCAGTATTTCTTTTCATCTTCTATTTCTAGGGTAATGGTAGATTGTTGATAGGTGCTCGTCTCAATAGATGAGGAGCTGTTGTTTCCCTCTTTGAGTAATAAAAGTTCTTCTGATCATCATGTTATCAGTGTTTGAGCAGAAGATTTTTTTACCATTATTCATCCTAAATTCAACATTCCACAGAACATAGTTAAAGGTCAACAGTTGAATAAACAAGGACTGGATGCATCATTGGCTCTTTTCCCACAAATACTTCATGACCGTCTTCTTTAAAATCAGATCTGTGGTTACTAAAATGTTCAATGGAAACATAAGAATGCTCTAGTGTGACCTCATTGAATCTCTGAAATATTCTTCATCACTTTCAGCAAGACACGGAAATATCTTTAAATAATTTTCCATAATTGCGTAAATAAACTACACTTAATATTATTATAATAAAATATAATATTGTAATATTATTAAAATAAAACGTAACTAAATATACAAATAATACAACCTTACAAAACTCTATAAACCAACTAAAAATCTTAGTTACTAAAATAAGTCAAAACAATTTCTGGAAAAAAGCCACACGTGATTGGACCCGGGGCTAGAATGAATCTAACATTAGCAGTAACGTGGTCGGTCCCGCAGCTAGATCGGACATAACCACCACTTCCCCCGCCGACTGTGGGAACTCCAACTTTTACTTTAGTATTTCTGTGTACTCAGATCAACAGCCTAGGACAATAACTAGAATTACAAAATTCTAACCTCAAACAACGGTTTTATTTAAAAAAATACTTCAATTGTTAAATTCAACCTAACAGTGAAACCGATCATGGGTTATAAATTACTGGGTTCATCTAAACACTTTTAAATTTTAACTACATTGAAAAAGTTAATTGATCCTTTAATTTTTTGAATGCTGTTGGTCTTGATAATTTTCAAATTAGGCCGGATTATTGAGTTAATGATTGAATTAAATTGAATTTGAGAAATGATAGCATTGATATATAACAGTAAGAAATGGTAAAAATTTGTATTGAAACATGGCAAAAGTTATTTGTCACAGATTCTAGTAATGCATGACATGTCATTACAAACTACACAAATTCTGAAATTAACAGAACAAAAATTATTTCGAATAATATGAATGATTAATCACAAACAATGAGAGCAATTTCACTAATTGATCCAAAACTCTAAAGCAGTTGTATTACTAGGTCATTCAATGGCTCCATGGCCCAGAGACAACTAAAGTACACAGTTGAAATTACTGCAACCTTTTAACCCATTGTACCCCATAGATGGGACTTTCTCATTCTAACAAAATATTACTAGGAGGCATAAAAATAAGCTCATTTCCCCATTCATTTTTTTTCTTTGAATATTTAGTCTGCTTGACCATTGTTAATGTGTTATCATGCTTTAGATAAGCAAATGCAACTCATTTCTGAAAGTAATTCATTTTACCTCTTGAAACCATCATCATAATGAAAGATTTTTATGTGTGTCTTAACCCCTTTCTGGTTTGTGACGACTATACGCGACATGAGGTGAATGCTGAAAAACGGCCGCTGCCGCGTATACACGTCACACCAATGGCCTGATCATATTTATTCTGTTTATGCCGCGTTTGCTCGACAAAGTTCATCCGAATGCCGCTAGATCGTGTGCATATATCTTCAAGCAAATATTTTGTAATATGATACTATTTTTACCAATGTTTTTTTTCGATTCAAGACGTTTGACTTGTCAGTTGCCAATGGTCAACCTGCTATGCATTTGTGCTTGTCTATTCGTTGGCCATATTGTTTTATAGTGTTATTTATGCAATTTAATTATTTTATGTATAGTGTAGTTAGTGTTTGAAGTTATTTATAGTAATATTGATATTTCTGTTTACTTTTTCAAGAGAGATATTTCTTGAACTTTGGTTTTGGGTTATTTATAGGTTATAAAGGTAATACATTGTATAAAATGGATGAATTTTTGAGTGGCAGACAATTGCATGAATTGTTGTTAGAAAGTGCTTATGATAGTGATTCAGAAGATGAAATAGATGATTTAGGGGAGGAAATTAAGGCAGAAGACAATGTTCCTGTAGTATTAGGCCCTCAGGTGCAAAATCCAAACCCAGTAAATGCTGCTGCTGTTTTCCAAATCTAAATAGCCTTGTTTGGGAAAACTACCACTCTGCTGGAAAAAAATTCACTGAAAAAGTTTTCACTGGAGATCCAGGAATAAAGGTAATGATACAAAATCATAATGATCCATATGAACTATTCAAGTTATTTATCACAGATGAGTTGGTTGGTATTATTGTGCAACAAACTAATAAATATGCGCAACAGTTTTCAGCCATTCGTCCTCCTCTACGCTTTTCTAGATTTCATGCTTGGAAAGAAACAAACACCGACGAAATTTTTATTTTATTGGCTGTGTATGTGCTGCTAGGTCTTATTTGGAAACCTGAAGTAGGAAAATATTATACAAACAAAAAATTGTTTTCCACCCCCTGGTTTTACAAACCTCATCCCTCATAATAGATTAAAACTTTTGAACCGTTTCCTACACTTTGTGGACAACACTACCCCAGTCATGGAAAATAAAAAAATGTCGAAAATAAAGCCAGTTTTTTATTACATTACAAAAAAGTTTAGCGAAGTTTATGTTCCTAGTCGCAATGTCTCAGTAGATGAAAGCCTACTCTTGTGGAAAGGGCGTTTAAGTTTATTACAGTACATAAAAATCAAAAGAGCCCGATTTGGAATTAAATGTATATACTATTTGAGGCTAAAACGGGTTATATTGGAAGGTAATAGTTTACACCGGAAAGGAAACTGAAATAGCCCAAAATACGCAACACCCTCATACAGTAAATGTAGTTCTGAAAGGAATGGAAGGTTTACTTGTTCAAGGTTACTGTGTATATACAGACAATTTTTATACCAGTCCAGAACTAGCACTTGTTCTAACTAGTAAAAAAACGATGTTGTTGGAACTGTCCGAAGCAGTAGAAAAGGTTTGCCAAAAGATGCTGTAAAACAAAAATTATTAAAAAACGAGTCACTTGCTGTTGTTGAAAAAGAAGGGAGGATGATCTATGTCAAGTGGGCTGACAAAAGGGACGTTCACCTTTTATCAACTAGACATGAAATTAGCTATGTTCCGGTTATAAGAAGAGGAAAAGAAGTTGTAATACCTGAAATAGTTCATGACTATAACAAAAATATGGGCGGGGTCGACCAGATGTTGTCTGCCTATCCTATGGAACGTAAACGGCAGAAAATATGGTACAAAAAGGAGTTTCGGCATTTGGTAAATATGTGCATTTTCAATTCACATGTATTACACCAAGAATCCGGGGGTTCAATGACTTCTCTCCAATTTAGAGAAAATCTTGTAGAGCAAATTGTCTCAAAGCATCTGGACGAATCAAATATACCAAAGAAAGGAAGACCCTCCGCTGAAGATGATCCACTACGTTTACTACAAAGGCATTTTCCTGATTTTGTACCTTCCACAGAAAAAAGAAAAAATGCCATGAGGAGGTGTGTTGTGTGTTCCAAGTATAACATACGGCGTGAGTCACGTTATCAGTGTAATGAGTGCGACGTGGCACTTTGCGTTTCGCCATGCTTTAAAATATTCCACACACAGAAAAACTTCTAAAATGTGTAAAATTGTAGACTTGTGATGTACAGTTTTAGCCTAGTGTTTTTTTTCTTTTTTTCTAGTATTAGTGAATATATGGATATGTAGAACTGAAATTCTATAAAAAACGTCAAAAGTAAGTAAATTTCACTTTCTTCCATTAAAAAAAATTTTTTTAAATTTTGATTTTATGTTTAATAGTTGTGTGATATTATAACAAATAAAAATAAGTAATAAAAAAAATAAGCACTTTTGGGTTGTTAAAGTGAAATTTAAATCGACCGTTAAGGAGTTAATCCATTTTTGGAATGACATGACACTTTAGGGTTTTTATTGGCTTCCTAACTAACTTATGTGTATAACTAACTAGTGAGCTGGCTATTTAGATCAACCTCTTCCTCTAGTCTCTTATCATTCATTTGTAGGTTTGAGACTGCAGTGACACCAGATCTAGGTCAATATCTGTACTGTTGTCTTATGATAATTACATAATATTATTTTAATATGTGTAAATATTTCTTTGAAATTTTAGTTATAAAATTTTTTTACAAATGGGAAGTGAATAATTAGTTGCTTCTGTGTTAGGGTAAACAACCTCTAAGCTTTACACTGTAAGCAGAATTTTACTGTGTTCACTGAATTAACTCGTTGTGCCCCTCTAAACGCTAATCAATTATTTCACAATGGGTTAACCTTAAAACATTTCTTGTAAATTTTCTCAACATTTAAACTTTCATGTACAAATAATAAATTAATTCAGTGTTTAAGGTAGGATGCTATAAAATGTTTGAAAAATTCTGTAAAAAGCAATTTTGTATTTCATAAGTATAAGCATTTATGTTCAAAACGAACAAATAGAACAAAAATCAACAATTGAGCAATGATTATTTGTTTTGTATAATTTTTATAATAAGAGGTTATAAGTTGTATCAAATAGCTAACTCATTATGTTTAATTCAATGTTTAGATCCTACGCATGATAATACACGCTACAAAACGTTGACTTTCAAAGTGGAACAGAACTGTGTCCTTCATGGATTTTCAGGGTATTTTGACACAGTTTTATATCAAGATATAACTCTAAGTATTGCTCCACATACATACTCTCAAGGGATGGTTTCATGGTTTCCTATATACTTTCCTATTAAGGTAATTATTATCAAATAAAATAATAATATTGCTAGCGGAAGATAGAGATGAGCTTAGTCTGAACAATTTCTTGAATGCATTTACATGCAAGGAATGATTTCCACCTGGTCACACACGCTGCTTTGTCTGTTCTAATGCTACTTCTAATTTTCTGCAGATGAATCACAGGCTCATTATTTTTACAAAGTGTAGTCTGCTAGCTATTAAGATTCAGTTTAAAGCAGCCACTGATGACACGCGTTTTTGTGGCAATTTATCAATTCTTGATATGTATAATTTACTGTTTTTTTGTACAGTTATTGATTACAAAATTGTTCCTATATATATGAGGATATACACTAATTTTCTCATGTTAACTAAGGCTTACCTTACATATACTGAGAATTTCTTTGCTAAAATTATCTGTTAAAACTTTATTTTTTTTGTGTAAAATACCTTTGTGTAAAATATTGTTTAAACTTCGAAATGATCTGTAAACATTGTGGGAAAACCCATAGACTTTGGACACAAAAGAACTTCTTCACTATTCACTATAAAATACAGGAAAACAAGTCCTAAATGTACGGCAATGCTAATCTGAGAGATATTATAGAACATACATATACGAGAATGATCCTGTTCCCCGTAGCGCAATCTCACGTACTGATACGTGAATGCTAATCAAAGGGTTAAGTGAACGATGCACAGCTGTGGAATTTTGTTTTCTGTTGTGTAAAAATGATGCTGAAAGTGTTACATGTTGAAAACCGCGTATAAAGATGATTTTGTAGGGAAAACAAGTGTGAGTGGTTGTAGGATTTTGTGTATGAGTGGTTTGATCCTATTACACCTCTTCATTGCTATATCGTAGTTGTGGCGTTTTTGCATTTTTCGTCTAGATGTCTCTATGCTAGAGCAATCTCCTATCTAGAAAAAGTACCAGATATTAAGTACACTCCACGTATATTATCTCTCTGTAACCCATAATCATTCTTTCCAGCAACTTTAAGTTTTGCATTGCCTAGTAAAGATGAGTAACACAGATTCATATCCCTGGCTATTTGGTATACCTATTCTCAGCATCGCCCTTCCTGAAGCAGATCTGTAAAGACTCATCTCTCACATCCTGTCTAAGGCCTACCAGTTTTCCAGGGAAATAACGGAGACCCCCTCCATATGGCTGTAATGCAACAAAAATACTCAGGGATGGTGCCATTCCCCTCAGCTCCATTAGAGATTCTCCTTGCCCGTGGGTCACAAATCTACATCGCCATAGATCATTTGACACCTTCAGATCAGGGTTGTAAATAGCTAACTAGACCTCCACACAAGATAAGAGGCTGCTTGCTGGTCCACTCAAGAAAAGCTATCGAGCAGTACAAATGCTAAACACCCTTGAAGTGCTTAAACAGGTCTTTCACCTGTCACCTGTTCACACACTTCCTTGGTCGTCCTATTTAAAGGGAGTCACGTTCATACAGCTCTCTCGAACCTGTCCCCCTCTGCCCTGACTAAAACAATCCATCAGGCTCAAATGCATCTCACCAATGTGGATCATCGTACAACTCACATGGTCTTGCAATCCTTAAGCAGCACTTGCACAATGGATAATCTAACAAGAAATAATTTGTAAAACAATTATTACTAAAACTCTTATTTGCTGTTATTATGCCTTCAATGATGTTTTAAAAGGCTATTTCTATCTGGCATATAAGAAAGATATATAGTAAAAATTTGAATGATCTTAATGTTTTTTGACAGTATTAACAAGTTCAATGAGTATTACCATAAGAAAAAAATTGAAAAATTCCATGCTTGTTTTTTTATTGTGACAGAATTTGTTGATAATGCAAAAACTATCATTGTTCTATGGAGAATTACCATTACTGATTCGTAAATTCTAATACTAATAACAAAATTTTTTAGGTAAATGTTTTAGGTTTTTTTCAATTTAATGGTTTTATTACATTATTTTTTCTGTGTTTTTAGGAGCCTATTCCTCTTTTAGCTAACCAAGAACTAGTAGTCCACTTCTGGAGGTTATGTAACAAAAAAAATGTGTGGTATGAATGGACAGTGTCAGAGCCTATTCCGTTATCTATACACAATCCTAATGGACGCTCGTATACTATAGGATTACAGTAATTAGTGATGTATTCTTAAAACAAAACAAAAAAACAGTACAAATACTCTTTCAAGTTGCAAGTTTTTCTGGACATTCCTCTGATTTCTTCTATTCATTTTAATTTCAGATTTTAAAAAATTGTCTTATAATTTTTTACTATAGTTTTATAAATAATATAAATATCCCTTCACATTTCAATATTAATAATGTGTTAAATGTAATTGTTTTAGTTGTAATGTATATTTCCTAAATAGGTTTTGTATAGAAACCAGTGGTAATTAAACTTTTAAGGTCAAGTGTCAGATATAGTAATTATGTGTTCTTTTTTATTATTATTAATTTGCAGAAATTAAGTTTTCACCAATTATTTAAATTATAAAATAAAGTAACTTTTCATTAAAAAAATGTTTTTTTACAAATTTTGTTTTAAATAAAACTTTTGTTTGAAATATTTTTTAAATAGCAGCCTTTATTAACTCTTCCTTCTAGTACACTGAAATTTGTTGTAATTGTTATAAATTTCAAAATAAAATTAATGGTTTTTTTAAAAAAACAACAAGACTTCAAAAAAATCCGAATGTATAATTTTTACTTACTAAAAAGTAGCAAATAATTTTCCAACAACGAAAACATAATTTATCATAAGCTTATTGCCCATAAAAGTTTGAAGTAGGCACTGAATTTCATACTTGGACTCATATTTAACATACTGAACCGGGGCCGTACATACAATGGTCTACCTATGCACACACTGTCAGCAGTCCTGCCAGTGCCCAGACAGCATTTGTGTAGTTTTAGTTAGTTAACGTTTAGCTTTGTGAGTTTGGTTTAAGTTAAAGTGTATGATCCTTAACTGTGCAGTATTACTAAAAGATAAATAACAAGAAAATAGTTTAGAAGAGATGTTGAATTATCAAAAATTTAATGATAGCTTTCAAGTTGACATAAAAACATATTTATGTGAAGGGAAAAAATTAGCAAAATGTAAGATTGGCTACAGTACTTTTTTATAGTTCCACAGTTAAAGTAATAAAATACTACGAAAAAAAGGGTTTAGTAAAAATTCCTAATTGGAAAGATACTTTGGACCTAGTGCAACTATTCAATGCAACTATCAGCGACTCCGTGAAAGGGAAAAGAAAACAAGCTGCTACAGGAAAGCAATGGGAAAAGATCATCCAATCAAGCATACCACTGGATCTTCTGAGAGGCGTAGCCGTGGCTTTGTTTAGGTTGACCACTGGACTACCTACAGAGACACCTGCATCGCATGAAAGTGGTAGACACACCAATCTGCCCACTCTGCTCCGATAACGACGGGACGGCAGAGCATCTTACCACTTGTGACGGCCAGAAAGATATCTTTCACGAGGAGTCCAGGGAAGGACTCGCTACATTATACTGGGAGGCATGGCGTCGGATAGCTGAGAGGCCAAGGACGGGTGTTGGGTGAAGTAAGTAAAAAGTAAGTAAGTACTATTGAATGGTTTGACATATTTCATTCAGAGGCACCATATACATCTCGGGCAAAGTAAAATGCTTTTGGCATTAACCTTGAACAGCAAATGGAAACCTTACAGAACATGTCGAATTTTATAAAGTACATGTTGATGAATGGTATTTTACGATTAATTTAGTATTTGGTACACGTTTGTGTATTTGCAGAAGATATGTACTGAGCACTAAACTAAATCAGGATGTCTTGGAAAACCTATATTCTGTAATACGAGGAATGGCACGCACACAGCAAGCACAGAAATAACTAGAGAGAACATTGTAGCTAGGTGGTTGAAGCAAACTTTCGCGGCTGCCCCCCCACCAAGATGGCGGCCTCAAGCGACGAGTCACCCTAATGGAGAGCATCAAAACGCTGTCAGACAAGCCTCACTTGCCCAGTAGAATTGTCCATTAAAAACGAAATTATTAATAAAATGGCATTAGCAGTTTTGAAAAGGTACATTGGGCAAGATTTGTTTCCTAATAGCTCAGGACATTTCTATGAACAAGATGTAGATTTAAGTTATTTTTACCTACTTATAAAATCTGTATGTGTAAAGTATTTTATGTAAGGTTACACTATTATAGTAAAGATTTTAATTCAAATTTGCATTCAGAAAAAATTAGACATCATCTTTCCAAAACAATAACCTTTTTACGGCAGTAATGTTTAAAATGTATTTTTATTAAATTGTATTAATGCATATAGCAATTCTATTTTTTTCAGTGACTTAGTAAACGTCAGACAAGTAAATGTATTTTTACGACATGGCAAAACTGGGAAAGTATTTTTGTCATTTGTTTTCCATTATGTACATTTTGTCGGGAAGATTAAATTAAACTAACATCTTGGTACATATTCAGTAGACTAGACAAATAACATAACATGATTAAACCCCAGCACACAGATTGTGTTAGTGAGTCATACTGTCTGACAAAAATACCTAATGTTTGCACTCAATTACACCAACACCACAACCAAACCAGTGGTTGTAGCGAAATATTTTTTTTTTAAGAAATAAAATTTGGAATCATACCTTCTTTCTTGCTGATACATTTACCTGACAAAAAAATAAATAAAAACTTCACTGACTGACTTTTTATGTCAAACAGTAATTATATTTAGAGAGGTTTTAATTTAATGTCATTTTAAGATGAGAGAACTATTTTATAAAATTAAAATTTTTTTACCATCGTAATCCCTGTATTATGTATTACTATGAAACCAAATTTTATTATTTTCTGACAATGGTAACAGGTTTAAAACGCTGTTGAAATGAAGTGCTAACTATTTAACTTAGCAGGTAGCGAAGTCTTGTTTTCCCAGCCAGATACCTCACCAAGATAACGCACCTTGGTTCACCAGTGCTATGTTGAAAGAATACCCATGTCCCCTCTAGTTATTTCTGTGCTTGCTGGACTCACATATGATCAGCCACTGGATTTCTAATATAGATTAAGGTGCTTTGATATGGAAAAACATGCGACCTTGATTGTTAAATAAATTTAACAGGGAAGCCGAAACTAAAGAGTGTTTAACATTAAATGTTTTTCTCTGGGAAGAGCACCACACCCGGAAGAAGTCTATCCAACAGCAAAAATACAATGACAGTTTCATGAATTCAACGATGAATCTAATACCTTCGAAATGTTCAGTGAACAAGTATTAATATTTAAGAATGAATGTGACATTTTAAAAATAGAAAGTCTCCATTATGTAGCCAGGTACGTAGCTTTTAAACTGCTAGAAAAATATCCACTTTTGGGTTCAAAGAGTTCTTTCATATTTACAAATGATAAGACTGTTTATGATGGATTGAAACTATCTCTAAAGGTGGGATACGAATACTCTGTGAGGATTTGTTTAATTCGACTTTTGAGTACAAGTGATTGTTTACCATGGATTGAAACTATGTCTAAAGGTGGGATACGAGTATTCTGTGAGGATTTTTTTCTTTGGTGCGCAAATTGTTGAAGATAGTTTTATTCAAGCCAATGGAAAAAAAGGAAACTTACAAAATTAAACTAAACCGCTTGAAGTAATAAATAAAATATACTCACATTTAAACAACATAATATGTTTGGCACATTGTATGTATCAGTATTTTGTTAACAATGATTTGTAGTTTAAAAGTCGTTTTATTTCATATAAACATTTGTGTTACAATAATGAATCTTTGGCAGCACTGTTTGTGGTAAAAAAATACTAATCATACAATATTATAATTTAGTTCATTGTGCTTTGCCTTTTTTTTTTAATGATTGTTTTCAGGTTTAATTTTTACAAACAACTCATTGTAAAACATATTTCATGAAATAAATTTTCTTATTTGACGAGTTGCCTCTAAAAACTATAGATTATAATTACCAAAATGTGTTTTCTGTATTCATGATTGCATTCATTAGATATCAAATTCTATTATCGTATTACATTTACCTTTTTCATATTCTATTATTATTGACCTAATATACAGACTAGAACCATTTTTCTAGCTTAGAAATAAACAATTCAAATAAAACTTGCATTAGTGTTGAAAGTTGTACAGATACGTTTTATGTAAAAATGATATTAATGAGAAACGTAATGCTTGCATAGTGGCTTGGCTCTGACGTCATGCGCATCCAGTCCAATTTACGCCTTCATAATGGGTTCACCCTTATATCTATATCCCTGATTCTGAACGTGACATATAAAGGAATTATACATGATATTGGAGCTCCTTGGCATATAGATTAACAAATTATAATATACACACATGCTATTCAATCATTTCTTCTATAGTTATTTTATAGATACCGTATAAGAAATTTATTAAATTTATGATACAAAAGGTTTAAGGAGATATTATCTCTTATATTTATAACCATCTACAGTAATCACATTCCATGTAAATCATTCTAAGAACGTTGAATTGTCGGCAATCTGTACATCTGAACAAAAAGTATGCAATCATATTTTTATGCCACAAAATGTGATATTGCATAGTCTTGATTGTTTAGGAAATGTTCCAAATAGGTGTGATTGCGGCACGACTTCAAAATTTTGTGGGCAATAAGCTTATGATAAAATTATTGTTTACTTTATAATAATAACAATTTTAATTCATGTTCTTTTTTGGAGTTGATTTTTTTTTAATTTTAGAAGTATGATCTTTAATTTTTATCTACATTATAATCGAATTTCGTTTCATACCTTTGATTATGTTGCCAAAATTGCCACTATTTATCCATACAAATTTTCGATGTGTATATCCTTCTAATCATTGCTTGATTGTTGCTCAAATAATTAAGATGCTCTTGAAAAATATGATAAATTTATCAGTTTGTCAGATGAATATATTGTGTAATTTATGTTTGAAATTCCCTTTGCAAATTTTCCTAAAATCCTAGATATTATTTCTTACCTTGCAATTACTTTTTCATTTGCATTTAGAAACGTGTTAATAATCATGTAATGCAAAATCTCAGGCAAATATACAATAATTCTGTATTAATATTTAGTGAAGTAATGAGTTTTCACTTGAGGATTATTGAATATCTTGATTATGGTAAATGAACTAAATCGAATTTTCAGTGTATTTATTTTGGCTTATCTCATTCAAGGTTTATCAAGTTATATATCAATATGGGTGGGTGACCATCGAAAAAGCCTCTTTAATCTGGAAAATTGATCCATTAGTATCCAAGGATGCTCGTTCTAAGCAGCTTTATCAAGCAAGAAATTTTAAAAAATTTTATTTTTATGTATGGTAATATACTACATAAAGTAAATGCTGTGATTGTTTATTTTGCTTATTTGATTATCTTATAAGTCATAATCCTTTTTTAAACAAAATTTTCTCTTAAATTTTTTTTCATTTAAAATAGCGTATAATTGTCTCCAAATTAGACGAATTGGGATGTAACTATAATGGGACCACCAAGAAGGTTTTCTCTTTCATTTGCAAGCAAAATCACTTTGATCGGTTAAATACTTCCAAAGTTATTTTGGAACAAACAGAAAAAAAGCATATGGGTCGAATACACACCGTTTTCTTTTTTGAAGTCGGTTAAAAAATAACAATTCTGGTAGCTATACATTTTGTTCAAATTATACTTTGTTCCCTTAAAATGCCAAATATTTTCCAGTGACCACTAAATGAATAGAAAGATATTCTTGTTGGATATTGATAATAAAAAAATGTCATCCTTGTTTTATCAGGACATGTGAAATTTTTTCCAAGGTTAAACATTTAAAATTGTAGAGCGAGTCTGTTACAATGTACAATATACTGTAGTAAATTATGTTATTTTAAGATTCAATTAAATAAATAGTCATGGAATGTTTGGTAAAACTTGTTAATTTTTCAAATTTTGTTTGATTCAAACTTGTAGAAAATGTTACAAGAAAATACAAATTTTGCATAAAGAAAGATTATGCAAAAATGTCTCAAAATTAGATGGTTATTAACAAATAAACAAGATTGTTTTATTAAAATTGTAAGTTTTGTGGAATAATAGATGACAGTATTCATTAACTGAAAAGTTTAAGCATTATAATCAAAAACATATCCATAAAACCTCTGAAAATTAAAGAATTACATTTTGTTTTCAGTAGATGTTGCATTAATTTACTTTTATATTTTTCTGATATCTATGTTGCATCACTATTTGAAAATCTGTTTGTTTCCGTTCCTACTTGTTTTTATAGCTAACAGTGGTTGTACAACACTTATGACAAAAGTGTCTGCTTGTAAATGGATTTTTTTGATGCAGTTTAATTAATCTCTCTTAATGAATTTTGTGATTTATTTATTTACATAGTGTTTTACTTTTAAACATGTACACAGTAAGAATAAGTTTTGGTGTGTTTTTAATTAAATATTAATAAAAAATAGCTCATTCATTATTTTAACCCCTCAACTTATTTCATAAAAATACTACGTTAAGAAAAACTATTGGTTTTTTTCATAAAATGAAATTAGCTTAAAATTGCCAATTTTTATAATCATTTAAAGACTTTCAAGGAACCTCTTGAAAACCAACTTTGATTTTAGGGAAATTTTTAGTCATAATTTATTTTTACTCTGATCGTAGAATTAGTTTTCACATATTTTACCAAAACATACATTAAACAAGAAAAAAGTTATTTTAAATGTTACAATAGCTTGTGTTACAAATATTATATTTTTTTAATGTAATAATGTAAGTTGTACTTTTTACATATATTTGTACTTTTAAAATAACTTTAACTCAATATATAAATGAACAGTGTGTTAATCTTATGTTACAATGTTTAAACAATTCTATATGCCACCAGAGGTAGATCCCTATAAGCTTTCTTAATAACAAATATTACCCAACATGAGTTTGTTGAATAGTTAAAAATCAAAATAATAGTTTTTGATCATTTCCAATTTGGTTTTGCTTTATTTAAAAACCATGAAAAATGTATTACATTAGGGGTATTGGTGTTGATGAAAAATCTAATGCTTGTTAGGGCACAATCTCTGGTGTTGCAGAACGATTGATTGGACACTATTGGGAAGGGGATGTGTATTCCTCTGGTGTTGCAGAATGATTTATTGGACACTATTGGGAAAGGGGTGTAATTCCTCTGATGTTGCAGAACGATTGATTGGACACTATTGGGAAGGGGACGTGTATTCCTCTGAAGTTGCAATGGAGAGCCTTCATATATAATTGGTCGCTTGAAATTCTATGCAAATGTTTTGCAAGAAACATGCCCAGATCCAAGTAATCTGTGCCGCTATAGTCCTGCATTGGATAGCATGTGTAATTTTTGCTTGGTAACTTCTGCTACTGCCTGTTATATATTCGTTGGTTGCCCTCAGCCTCTTCAGGAAGGAGGATTCGCTTGATGCAGTGATAGTAAAGCATGGCACTTGGTTTTGGTAATTTTTTAGGGAGTTATGCCATTGCTTCAGCCAAGAGGAATGGGTTTAAGGGCCCAGTCGCTTTTATTATGGAAGGTGAGAAAGTGATGATCTGTGATAACGAAGGGTATGATTGGATTATATGTATGGATCCTGGCAACAGACACGAGTTTCCTTCTGTTTTGGACATTATATCTTTATGCCCTTATCTTCTCCATTCAGTGTTGGTGGTGGAATTGACATCCCCATGGAACTCTATCCTGAAGTAACATCTGTACCAGGTCTATAAGTATGAATCTTTGTGTTTCTCTATTCGTCAGAAGGAGTTCTTTCGTTACTTCCCTGTTGAGGTGAGAGCCAGGGATCTCCCAGTAAAGTCTGTTAATTTTTTTCTAAAGGAGTTGAGAATTGGTAGGATCAAAATCAATGAATATTTGAGGCGTATCTCCAAGGTTGCCCCTAAGGAATCCTATCATCTGTGGCTACGAAGATCAAACTCATGAGTGTCAAGCAGGGGAGAGTTGAAGCAAAAGTGCTTTAACCCTCCACAGCCAAGTCTCCAGTCCTGGACTGTTCGTTGTTGCTTGCCAGAAAATAGACAGATTTCATTCAGTCGATGCGATTCCACTTAAGCTTGTTCAACGTTCTTTGTAAAATTTTATCAAATCAATATGGTATACTATATTGGAGTTAATATTTACAAATTTAGTTTATATCTAGTGCTTTATTCTAATTACATGGCTGACACTTCTCAGTTGAGCTCAACTTTATTTATCTTTTACTTAAGCCTTATTGAGGTAAAACCTAAACAGTATTATTTATTGAAAGGTTACTTGAAAAAAGGAAATTATGAGGACCAATATCCACAAAAGGTTTTTATTAGGGAAGTGTTATGTTAAACTGTTGTCAAATAATCAATAACTTAAATCTTTACTCGTGCAAAGTAATAAATGACAACAATATTTTAGAATTAGTTTCTTTGATTCAGATGTAATTGAAAAAGTAAGGAACAAATATGTTTAAAATTGGGGCTAGAAATCTGCAGTTTTGGTACAAAAAAGATTCTGATATCTGTATAAAAAGTCATAAAATTGACAACTTTAGTTTGGGCCTACTTTTTTAAGGACCACAAATTATATCTTCACTTGTAAACATTTTGCTAGCAATAAATTATACTACCTAAGTTGATTTTATTTTATTGATATTTCAAAATTCATTGCTAGTAAGGAACAAACAATATTAGATATTTTGTTGCCCTTTAATACATTTACTGCAAGTGTCTGATATTCCTGTCATGATTAATCATAAGCATCATTTTGATGTCAAGAATTCTTGCTATTGTATGCACTTTCAGTTATATGTTATGAATTCAGACCGGATGCAAGGTATTTTATTTTTCATTGACTTTTCAATGTGTAGTATTTCTTTCTATATTCAGCTTGGTTTTAGATATCTAGTAAGTTAGCAACTATTTTATCAAAAATAGTTTTTATTTAGTTAGCTCAATTATTTGTTTTTGTTATTTTTTGTATACATTGCACTTCAGTATGTGCGATGAGTGAGACAAAAGTTCTTATAGTGATGGTGTGACAGTGAGAGGAAGGGAGGTTATGAAATACATTTTTATTCAGAAGGTCTCTACTATTAAATATTTTCCTATGGTATGATACAGATATTATTACAGAAACAGTTGTACTTATGGTAAGCTAGTTGCTATGTGTTAGAGTTACTGACATTAAAAAAAATCTAAGTCTAAAAATGTTATCAGTTTTAAAATTATATTTATGCTAAACTTAAATCTGGATATGGCTAAATACAACATAGAAACAAATTTCAATTCATTTTGTGATTTTAATGATGATATGTTTTACAAAGTTGAAAAGTACAGTAGAACCTTGATAATTTGGAGTAACTGGGACAGTGGCCCATCTGGGTTAGCTGGAGACTAAAAAAAATAAAAGAAGACAATGTACTACAGAAAAACTCCTTTACATTTATCAAATAAAGAATATTATGTACAATATATGAACATACATATTGTATATACAGGTAAACTCCACTTCAATCCATTTCTTGACAAACAAATCTGTAAATTTTGGCAGAAAATTATGTCGGCGGCTTTCGTATTGATTGACTCCAAAGTCTTTTCAGCATAAGAAGCACAAAAATTATTTTGTTTATCTGTAGGTCTTAGACCATTTTATTGTTATTAGACGTTTTATGAATATGTTATACTTATTTGATTTTAATTTCTTAATTATTGTACTTCAACATCATTTCGTGTTATCCGGAGATCTGTGTTAACAGAGTTCAACTTATCGAGGTTCTACTGTAGTTGAAATTAAATTAATATACAAGGCCTGTTTAGTGATAAAACACTATCAAATAAACATATTGTACAGTATACGTTATGAAACTTTTTTTTAAATTTTTCTACAAAATTTGAACTTTTCCTGTTTTTTTTTAGTTCTTAAGGGAAAACACTTCACTGTGAGCTTCATAAAAGTAGAGGGATACAATCTTACACTCACCAGTCATGCATGATCATTCTGACTAGGACAGTTCTAGGTCCCAATCTTGACACTTTGAAGCCTAGGTCCTTTATAGACCCCCCCCCCCCCCGTCTCTATCTGCCTGGAGGTTTTTAGATAAAATATTTCTGACACATAATAAATACCATATTTACAACAAATTATGCATTGTTGTAAAGGAAATGAAACAAGCTTTCAGGAAATATATACGTATGAATTGATTACTAACAAATAGATGCTGTTATGCTTGTTTCAAAAATGTACAAAAAAATAAAAATAGTAACACTGTACATCACCCCACTTCACTATACATACAAAAACTATACAGTTATTTCATATAAAAATTAAACAATAAATAGTATAGATTTAATACATTAAATATACAAACAAGTAAATTCTGCAGAGATTTTTTTATAATTTAGATAATGTATTTCAAGATTTGAATAAATATCTGTATATAAAAGTTAGCTTGTGTGAGGTAGATAATACAATGGTTTCTTGAGACTTTATTGTTAAAGCACTCAAATGATTAAAATTGTAATGTGGAATTCGGTGTCAAGATAGCTTAAATAGAAATGTTGTTTCAAGACCCATTCTTTTAATGAATTCTTCATCAAATCAAAGATGTATATAATATTTACAGTTTTAGTTGATGAAAAGAGTTAACAGGGCACTGAAAAGAGTATTTCTCAGTAAAAAATTATAAATGATTTTACACATAATAAATGATATATTAAAGGTTTTTTTTATAATTCTTCATTATTTATATAAAGAAACTGTTTTAGTAAATCTAATACTAAGTCATGTGTTTTAATGAACAGTGTTGTGTACTTTTATAAAATTTATGATTCAGTTATAAAATGCTAAGTGAAAGAATTTTTCTAATTATTTTTGTTTTAATCTTTCATGAAGCCAATTCAAATAATTTAAAAATAAATCACTATAACAATGAACAGAATATGAAGACTCAAAGGTTAGTGTCATGTATTACTGATATTGTTCACAATTACTATGAAAAACGCACTGTAATTTTTGTGGAAAGTGAAGTGTACAATTCTATCACAGAATATTTAATCAAATCCACATTAAATGCAAGTTCAATAATAACATCAAAATTAGATAATACAAGTAGAAACTACGGTTTGTACATTCTTCAACCTCCTGCAAGAATACTTCCAAATTATAAAAAAATACTTCAACACGCACATAGAAACTCACTTTTTCTTATCATTTGGAAAGAAAATTCCACAATGTTGGATATGGAAAAAGTACATGATCAGTTCTGGATTATGGGTATTATAAGAGTAGTTAGTGTACTTCCAATGGAAAATGGTGATGCAGAAGTATTTGTGTATTTTCCATATGGGTTGAAACATTGTAATCGTGCTGGTACACCAGTACGAGTAGATTATTGTACTCGTGACGGCATTTCAAAAAACTTCAAATTGTTTTCTACTATTGACAGAGTTACAAATTTTTATAAATGCCCTTTAAGGTGTGCTGGCAATAATCAGCCGCCAGAAATTATTTTATATGAAGATACAAATGGGGTACAAGTTGATGGTAATGTAGTATGTTTGTTAAATATATTTAAAAGTCACTTTAACTTCACACTAGATATTATTAATGTGTACAGTGATATGGGAGGTTGGTTCTTTTACAACGAATCTGTAATATCAAGAATGTTGACTTACAAAAATCAAACAATAGACTTTGGATTTGGTTCATTCTCATTACTTGATCTTAACTCGTATCCAGATATAGATTATTCTTTTCCAATATTCCCTGAATGCTTTTGTTGGGCTGTACCACGTCTTTATGGAGACCATCCATATATATGGTCAAATTTTGTGAACGAGTTTTCTCCTATTACCTGGACAAGTCTTACACTCTCGTATTTCCTAGCTGCTGTTTGTATCCATCTTATTTCAAGAAAGTTGGAATTAGAAAACATAAAATTTCAGCAATCATCAACGATTATGATGTCGTTATTCGGTTTAATTGTTGGACAGTCATTTACAGCTACTCCAAAAACGCACACGTTGAAATTGTTTCTAATATTATGGGCATTGTGGATGTTGATAATTCACTCTGCGTATGAAGCATCTTTGGGAAGTTTTATGACTGTTCCAACACCTATTAAAAATATTAGATCTACTGAAGAAATTGTAAAAAGAGGTTTAAGAATGGCTAGTGGAGTTAAAATTCACTCATTTTTCAAACAGTTTGTAATAAATAATAAAGTTATGAAATATGCTAGTGAAAATTTTGAAATTTTGCCGCCGTTAAGTAATGGTGAGGGCATATTTCAGGAGATTTATGAAAACCGGGACTTGGCGGTATTGTTTCCTAAAAGATACATCAATTATTATTCAAGGAATTCAAATGCTCCAAAGTCCTACAAAGTCTATATTGTACCAGGATGTGTTGTTCAGACTTACGCATCTCCGTTGATTAGTAAACGAGGAACACCTATAGCTCGTATGATTACTCATTTTCTGCAAATAATGTTTCAGTCTGGTATAACTAAGCATTTGAGACTTAAAGGTGTATATAAGAGTTCAAAATATAAGGTTGATCCCAAAAAATGTACCCTTAAGCACCTTCAAGGGGCTTTTGCTATATTTGTTATTGGTCACATTATTGCAAGTCTGTGTTTCTTAGGAGAAATTATTTTTTCTACATTTTTATGTAAGCAGTAATATGTAATTAATAGTACTTATTTAAAAATTTATTGAAAATTTTGTTAATTTTGTTAAATTTGAATTATTTACAGTAACTTGTTCAAGATTAGATACTTTACACAATTTAAATTTATATTGTAAAAGGTATTTAAAAAGCAATACATATTTTCAACTTATTCTTGTTGCAAAAATATTTTTAAATAATAATTTTAACAAAATGATTTGAAACTAATTTTGAAATATCTTGTATAATAATTTAATTGTGACATTTTATAAAAATAGATCTTTTTTTAAACTATAAACTTATAACAATTTGAACAATTATAATTGTTTAAGCTTATGACCAGTGAATTCTTAAACTGTATTAATCAACAAAGTTCAACTGTTTATTTAATTAAAACTAATATAATTAATCAGTATGTCTGGACTCTATAATCTTGTCACATATTTTTAGATAAGTGATACTTTGGGATTACTCTCACTATATATGTATAAAATTTCTTTAAATTTATCTTATTATTACCTACTAATAATAAAACAATGATTTAAATGTTTTTGACAACATAATAAGTTACTTATTACACTTTTGCTATTACTTGCGACCAGACTTTTTGTTAACTAAAGGTTGTTATATCGTTAACTTACACTTGGAGGGAACGTTTTTGTCTTACGACTTCTTCAGCCCCCTAAGTAATAGCAAAAATGTAATAAGTAATTAACAACCAGCTCTTCATGAACAGCAACAAGATTTTGATATATAATAAGTTACAGACCCAAAATGTTTCACTTGGGTATAAAATGTTTATCAAGTTTTGTAAATTTAGTAACTTCATTATAGCTGTTACAAAGCATAAATTTATTTTAAAATTAATTTTTAGATATAAATTAAAGGATTAAGCCAATGAAATACAAAGAATGAAACAGAAAAAATTTATACAAATTAGATTACGGAGTCTATAGGTATAGTACAATAAATCTATCAAAGATGTATAGATAAAGATGAAAAAATAATGTGGAATCGGCATAGAAGTTAAAATTAAATGAGAGAGTATTAATTATTGAAGTTTATAGACTAAATAAGTGATAATCATCCATAACATAACAAAACTTTCATAATACAGTAGAACGTGAATAATTTGAACGTCTTATAATTCGAAATTGCCATTTGTTCAAAGTTTTGGGTTGGTGTCTTAAACTTAATATGCTAACAAGGTAAAATAATTGTGGATAATTCAAAGTTCATCTTCTTTACACAATATCAAGAGCACAGTGGTACAATTAATTACAATAAAAATATTGAAAAAAAACCCAATACCACAAAAATAATAAAAAATAACAAATAAAACAAGTTACTTAAGATTAAACCCTTATGTACATTTCGATGACCATGTCATCATCATCAGAGGGTCTTGTTACAAAATACAATCTAGCACACAAGAAGTTACAAACTAGAATGTAACTTCTTGTGTGCTAGATTGTATTTTGTAACAAGACCCTCTGATGATGATGAAATGGTCATCGAAATGTACATAAGGGTTTATTCTTAAGTAACTTGTTTTATTTGTTATTTTTGTGGTATTGGGGTTCTTTTCAATATTTTTATTGTAATTCAACGTCTTTAATTCGAAGTTATTTGTTTGGATATGGGCTTGATTCCAGGGCACTAGTGATTGCCTTCTAAGAATCTTTCTGCATTAGGTTTAAGGTCACGGTGTTTTGGGACAGTGTCAGCTAAGCGATCAACAGTTATCGATCAGTCACCAATTTGTTGTTACGGAAGTGTATCTCTTTTAAGTGAAAATTTTACCCCTGTGTTTGTCAAATGGGAAGCCAATACGGATATCACCTTTGAATATAAATGAACAAGTAGAAGTGTGTGGAGAACTTTCTGATCAAGACAATTTAGCAAAAGCGAATAACAAAAAAAGTGCCAAATTGTCGGATTTTGAAGAAAATCAAGCTATAGGTAATCCCCAATTCTTACAATGCCAGAGGTTCTTATTCATTTGTGTGAGTTTTGGTAGTACATCGAAGAACAAACCAGTGTTATTGACGATGTTTTCCAATCTCTAAATGTACTTGGGGATTTTGCAAATCTTTAAAGAATGAAATCTGCAAGACAATCGGACATTACAAAATATTTTGATAAACTTCAACTCCTATACTGTAGGCCTACATATCTATCTGTCACTTACTGTATATGTACATATTGTATTGGTCTAATTTTCTTGCTAATGTTGACCTAAGCAACTTTTAAGTGCTTATGATTATAAGTTTTATAAAATCCACTAAGCCTAAGTTTATTAATAATTATTCAAATTAGAGTCTTTAATATATGTTAGTGTGTGTGGGTGGTCTGTTTTTTAAAACAATGTAGATCACTGACACGATACCTGAAAACGAGCAAAACTGTAGCCGTAGAAAAAAAGCTAAAGAAAAAACTAGACTGAAACGGTGTTTTCCACTTTCATAATTCAATTTTTTTCATTAGTCCCTTCAGCTTCGAGTTATCCATGTTCTAGCTATTCTGGATCAATACTTAGAAAATATGTTTCCAGAAGTACATAAGTATTCCAATATTGTAGTTTCATTGAAGTTTTTATACAATAAAGATTTTGTAGCAATATATAGCAAAAATGTCATTTGTGGTTTTAATTAATTAGCAGTAATTTTAATTAGTTAAAACAGACTATAGATTTAGTTTTAATTTTTTTTTTAGTTCTAGTTGCTCGTTTTTAGAATCTCTTCTTCTTAGTCTCACTTTGATTACAAGCCTGTAATACAATAGTATTGTATAAGATACACAGCACAATTGATCTGAAGGATATGAAATATAGTAATAAACAAAAGCGTTTGACTTGAAACTTCTTTTAGTTCAAATTTTTTAACCTATAGAATCGAATTCATTTTAAGAATCTTTGACAAACAATTCTTCACTGGAAACTAATACTTTATATGTTTATTATCTTGTTTCCTGAATTAAAATCAGACAATTATATAAATATTTTGATTCCTTTTAATATCAACACATGAACTATAATTTTTTAACTAACTCTTCAGTTCAAAACAATAAGGCTTGATGAAAATTTAGCATGAATTAATCATATGTCTGTTTCATTCTCTCACATAAAGCAGAAAATTTATCAGATGGTAAACTGAAATTGATAAAGAAAAGTACTGCCAAACTGTAAATTACACTATACATTTTTTTTTTTTTTAATAGCTTATGTTTAAACATTTGTTTTCCCTTGAAAAAGTATCAATTTTATACATGTAACAAGCCATTACATTATGTACATACAGTAATCCCTCGTTATTCGCAAGGGTTATGTTCACCAAAATTACCTGGAATACTGACACCAACTATACACGGAAAGGAGAGGGTTACATTCCACATTAAAAATTTTAAAATTACAGCTATACTGTACACGTATAATACAGTATGGTATATTTACATATTAAATAAATTACATACATAATTTTTATTGTTTACTTACATACTTTGCATTGTTAAACACTATCCATTAAATATTTAAACACCAAAATTTAGATAAATAATCTTTTAAACACTGTTAATTTGATTTTAAAAACTTGCTATTTTAGTTTTTGAGCAGTTTTTTTTAGTTCTTTATACACTTCTTTATAAGGCGATAGTGCATTTTCCAGCTCTCGATTAAATTTTAATGCTCGTTCTAAAGAGGGATCAATTTCACTAACGGCTGTAGCTAACTCTTTCCCTAAACATAGAATTTCACTGACAGAATTTAATGTCAACTTCGGCGATACATTTTTTACAATTTTTTCATCTTTGTTATCCGGGATCACAGGTTTGGTAATTAGTTCTTCTAGGTCTTCTTGCGTCAAATCCTCATTAGATTTCTCCTTCTTAGACAAGAAGGTTTGTGGAGGCATTCTTTTCCAAAACAGTTGAGCCTCATTCACATTAAAAACCTGATTGACTGTGTAGCCTTTCTCCGAAATAAGAAAATGCGTTGGAAATGAGTTGGCAGCTTCATGATCGGTTGATGCTGATTCATTGGCAATTTTCACATTGTGAAGAGAAAATCGTCTCTTGAACTTCTCAAACCAGCCTTTACTTGCTGAAAATGACTGGCTGTTGGTACATTCACCACTGTTTTGAACAAAATCTTCATACAAACGCCTAGCTTTTTCACGAATAAAACTAGAACTCAGTGGTACCCTTTTTTGTGATTGATCTTCTATCCAGACACTCAAAGCTTTTTCCATTTTTTCTATGTTTATATTGCGACACACAGCAGTAACTTTCGCCGATTGAGAAGTTCCTTCTCTGACACACCTCCTTATATTTTCTTCATTTTTCTTAATGTAACGCACTGTTGACTCATTAACACTAAAATACTTCGAAACAGATGCTATGCTTTCACCACAATTTAATTTATCTAAAAGATCAATTTTCCTAATCAACGGCATAACGGTTTTTTGCCTTTTCTTGCCCCTATCAGAGTTTAATGCCATTATGGTTTGGATAAATAATTAAACGGAAAAATAAAACTAAACCAAACCAAACAGATTGAACTAGTAGGCACGACCAACAGATGTGACACCTTTTTGGTAACTGACAGGAAAAACAGAATACGAGTTAGTTATGCTTACGATTATCAAAGGGGAGATTTTGAAAACTACTAAATCAGCTATAAGTAACCAGTAGTGTTGCTTTTGTCAGTGATAATAAGTAGTGATAATAAATAGAGAATACCTGTTTTTTGAATCTAGTAGTGTGCAGTATAACGGATATTTGGAGAACACACTATTACCCTTGTCGTTTTAAAATACAATACATATTAGCAGGAAATTCAGTAATTTTGCCAACCGCAAATATACAAAACACAGAATAGTGAGGGTCCACTGTATATGGCTTCTTAGACAACTATGTAACTTGAAAAATTATTACTTTAGCATTATTTGACAAATTGTCATTTAATTAGTTGAACACTAAATCATTTACAATTATACCTTTATAAAATGTTTCAAATGTAATAATTTTTTAAACAGATATCATCATGGTTACTTTTAATAATCATACACATGGAATGAAAGAATTTTATTTGTATAGGATTTACTGTTTATAATTTTTACTATTCAGTTTTTTATCCATACAATGATTAAAAATATAGAAATATAGTCTATAAATTTGCAAAAATATTAAACCAACAAATAAATAATTACAGCTAAACTACATACTTGGTTGGATGCAAACAAAACTAAAAGAATGTAAGCATTTTAATGTTGATGATCTGTTTTGAGAAATTTTTGATAATCTTCTTCTTTCATCAATTCTGATAATTCTTCAGGTTTACCAAGTTCTACTTGAAATAACCAGCCTGTTTAAAGAGAGAAAAAACAGAACGAAATTAGTGACTTTAAATGTCTAGTTTTAGGAATGTAGTCAAAATATATAACAGTAAGACCTTAACTTGCTCAACTTAACTGAACCTTTGAACTGTTTGTTTGAATCAATTTAGAACTTATTGCTTCAATATATGTAGCCTAATAAGAAGTTATTAAAGGGCTGCGACATTATCAATTTCACTGCATCTCATACAAAAATTTGAATTTTATAAAAGTATTTCACTGTACATTACTAAAGAATTTGCTGTGACTACAGTACCTTCATATCAATGGAGCGAATCTAAGAATTGTCAGTGATTTGTTGCATGTTTTGATGATTCAATATTTTGGTTTGTTTTTCTTGACAGTTTTCAGTTGTGTTAAAACAGTGTATCTAGACTTCAATATGGAATAAAATTGATTATATATAGGCTTATATATACAATTTTTCTCATTATTTTGTTAATACACCAACAGAGGAAAATATTGTAATGTTAGGAAAGGCAGAAAATTATACTCGAATATATATCAATTGTATTATTTTAAAGTTCCTTGATATTGCCTCGTGACTACCTTTTATGGTTTTGTTGTAAAAGTTTCTAAACGAACTTGACAGAATGTATTCCAAAATCATCAGGTAGGACTTTGTGACATTAAAAACTCAGGCACCTATGCCTTCTGACAAATGTCTACATATTTATGATTTAATCGTACGAAAATAATAAAAATTATGTTGTACTCTTAACCTCTTATTTATAAGGAGAGAAAAAGAAAGAAAATCATTCTTACTTAATAACTAGTCTCATTATTAACTCGTTTGGAGAACATTGTGCCTGAGTCGTTTTTAAATCCAACCATCTCAAGTTAACTTTTGATGCTTCAACTGAAAGAATGCTTCAGGGAGTTTTATGAACAGATTTAATTAGGTTTAACTTTTATATTTTAATGTTTTTTTTTTAGTTTGAACCACTTAACGCTGCAAGATATCAGGTAAAAACAACAATCATAAAAATTAACTAAGCTTTCTAAACTAACGCAAGAATAAACGATAACTGCCCTATTAGAGTGAATGAACCAACTCGATGTGGGAACAGACTATTGTAAATATGAGTCATTGACAAAATGCTTGGACGCCCGGAAACCTATTGTCATCATAAGATTGTTGTAAACAAATGTCAGCTAATCTCGGCTATAAATAGTCTCAGACATGACATATCTATTATCTATGTCTCTGTTTACATTATCGATCTCCGAAACACATGGCACAAACAGAAACAAACATTCCGAGTTAAACGTTGAGTGCTTATTTTAGTATGTAGTAAATTTTAGTAGTAGGGTCTTTTAGTTTTGTATGTAAATTATCTTTTTTTCTCTGTCTTTTTTATTGTGTTTTATTGTTTGTCATACAGCAATTTATCATTTGTAATTCTTTTTTTTAATTGTGACCCGATAAATAAAACAATATTTTAGTGTATAATACACTGTTCTGATGTAATAAACATGTATATGTTAGAAATAAAATTATTGAGATGAAAACAACGGGCTCGATAATTAGATGCTACGACAAGCTATGCAACCTGCATAGCATTCCACTGCCGTTAGAGGTGGAAGTTAACAAAAAACAGACAGTAGTTTTGATGAGATCACCAATATCGCTACCGTGCTGAAAGTGTTAAGCCATCCTTAACCAAAACTTAGAATAATGTTTGCTAACCATCAACCAACATTTTTAAAAATACTACTGCTGCTATCACCTATTACTGATACTTCAATAAAGTTACTAAAACCCTACTATTTATCAAATGTGATGTAACTTATCGAACTATATTAACTTAATTGTTCTATTTTCAAACCAAAGATGAGACTCTAAGGTCTAAAGATGAGGTTTAAAAATGTCATCATTTAAACAAATTTATAAAACTAATTTTATTAGACTTTTTGGATTTTGTGTAAAATTTGACTTCACTATAAAAAAATATAATTTTCAATTTAGCAGTGTAACTCGTGGCTTTGGCTACATTACTTATAAGTGAAACATAATGAAAAAAATGCAGTACTTTTCTATAGAATCCTGCCAGAGCTGCCATAATGGACCTCTACTCACATACATATTGAAAATCAACAATATGAGGTGTAACTAAATAAATAAAAACTCGCTCTCCAAAATTTAAAAATCTTTTACTTTACCAAAAATCACTGTATGTACATTTCAATTACATGGTAATCATCTTCAGAAGTACTCTATTAAGTGAAATAAAAGATTTTTAAATGGCGGTTAGTAGGTTTTTAGTTAGTTAGTTAAAAATAGTCCACAATCTTCAAGAAATTTATTAATATGAGGTGTAAATATTTTTACTTGAATATTTCAATAAAAAAATTAAAATTTTATAAAACAAAGCTATCTTTATTGTAAGTTCAGTTGATAAAGTATACAAATAGGACTGAATTTTATTATGAAAAAAATTATCTATTACATAGAAAAAATAAAGAGTACAAAAATATAGTCATACAAATTTATTCGTAAAACCTAAATTGGATTGCAAGAGACTCAAGATAAAGTTAACCCACTCCGGTTTATGTACTAGGTTAGTTAGGCATGATTATTTATTAGTAGTAGGTATAAAGACTAGCCCAGTTAGTTATAAATGTAACCATTGTTTGGTTAACTTGTTTGCTTCAAGAGAGTTTATTTTGTGATTTGTCACACACAAGACTAGATTTTTGCACTTTCTAAGGGAGATTTATCGACTTTCGCATAAATAAAGAAAGATATTCAAGGCCCATTGACCTTCTGTCAAGTTCTAAACAAAAGAGAATGCTTCAGCAGTTTTTATATCAAATGGAATGAGGAGCTAAGTATAGATTTTACTTGGTGTCGGTCAGTAGTGTAAATATATTTTTATAAGTAATGTATTCTTGTATAGAAATGAACAATAATACTGGAAGCCTATAATCTAAAGCAAACTTCAAACCGTAAGTAACTTTTAATTTTTTATTTGCAATTATGATTACACTTAATAATGATTTTAAAAAATAAAGTAACTAAGATGGAAAATGACAAATAAAAAAATTGCACCAACATAAAAAATTAAATATTTAGTGCTTTATAGGTGAGAATATTTTTATAGCAAAATATAACTAAATTGAAGAGAGGAATTAATTCATTCCCGCTAGTGTCCACAGCATGCATGTAATGGATCCGCAATGGGTTAAAACAAAATTAATATGATACTTTAAATTTAATATATAGTAAATTAATAATTTAAAGAACCTTATTAGCCACAAAAACAAAAATGCTAGTGAACATCTTGTTCTGTGTAGTTTCTTTACCTAGACTAATCATGGGAATTGTAATAAATACAGACAATATAAAACAGCAGTTTTTTATTGATTAGTAACTTGCAAATATGAGTTATTGATCGTTGCATCACAAACCTCAACTTGACTCATTACTCTTATCTGACTCATTACAAATTACTTGTTGTTGTTGTCGTATGACAAGTGCAATAAAAAAAAAAGAAAAAAGTGTTCAGAGAAAGGTAAAGAGAGCACAGTTACACGGGTCCAAAGGCGTGAAGCACTGCACACTGGCCACATCCGCAGCTTTGTCCGTATAAAGGGTCTCCCTAGAACAATTTAAGTCAATTTTAAATAGTGCTGCAATGATGGACGGGCAGTTGAAGAGATGATCGGGATCAAGCTGTATCCATGGGCAGTGCCTACATTCAGGGTATGTTCTTGATCCATCAGGCAAGATTTTCATGTCTTTGAGGTGCATTGTCCTCAGTCTGGCAATTGTTTTTGTTATTTCCCTGTCGAAGTTAAGCTCGGGAAGTGATGATTTTCTTTGGTTGTTATGGCAGAGCTTCTGTTTTGCAACGGCATTTACGTCGGAAGGTGTTGTAATCACGGGGGCTGGTTCGATGGTCCTCGCTTCCTTGGCCAGAGAATCGGCCTCTTCGTTCCCTTTGTTATCGACGTGTGCCGGGATCCATTGAAGCGTACAAAGCTTCTTCTTTTCCTCAATTAAGAACAGGAGGGTATTGATCTTTTGGGCGAGCTTTGTATTTCCTTTTTGGAGGGCCTGAAAAGCAGGTCTGCAGTCCGTGAAGATTACTATGCCATCAGAGGGGTTGAGTGTTGTCCAAGTGAGGTAAATACTCAGAGCTTCTTTGATTGCGATGAGTTCGCTTGTGAAGTTGGAGGCGATTTTGCCTGCTGCAATTTTGTGTCTGGAAGTTGAGCCATCAGGGTAGGTTATAAAGATTCCGGATCCACCTCTATCGCAGTCAGAATTCGAAGAGCCGTCGGTGTAAGCAGCGACCAAGTGTGGTTTTAAAATCTTGCCAATAGTTTCCATTCCTTTCCTCTTGATTGTTTCTTGAGGCTCTTTTTTGGTGCAGGGTTCGAGGAGATTGAAGTTTATATTCACATAGGAGGGTGGTTTGACCAGGAACCTGGGTTCTTGAAAGATGTCAAGGCTCGTGTGCTGTAGGTTGATGTCCTGTCTGATGTTTTTGTCGTACTGGAGAGTAGAAGATCTTTTTAGCATGGTTTTTCCACCAGTTCCGAAAGGTGACTTTTGAGATATGTTGTTCGTGATTGCTCCTGATTTTGTTTGTGAATTTCACTGTAGCGAATTTTCTCCGATTTTCCAATGGGGTTAGGCCACATTCAGTTTCAGCTTTCAAATTATTTGTAGATGAGATGGCTCCAATGATGGCTTTGGAGGCTCTGTACTGGACGGAGTCGACTTTCGAGGATGAAGATGCTGGAGCCCAGATTGGTGCTGCATATTCAAGGATTGGTCTGATGAGTGTTGTGTAAGTATTTAGGAGTGTCTTTGGTTTGGAACCCCAGTTTGAACCACAAAGTCTGCTCAGGATGCTGAGTTTTTTCAGAGCTCTCTTTGAAACTGTCTCAGTGTGCTTAGTAAATCTCAGTTCCGCATCGAGTGTGAGACCAAGGTACCTGGGATGTGTGACTTGTTTGACGGTAGTATTGTGGAGCCTAATGTTAGGATGGTGAGTCTGCCTGTTCCTTCTGTCTGTTGAGAAAACACAAGATTTGGATTTATCAGGGTTAATAAGGATCTTAAGGTCTTTAGCCCAGGTTTCGATGCCAAGCAGGTTGGTATTTAAGGCTTGTTCAGAGACTGAGATATCAGAGTGTGTATGCCAGATAGCGATGTCGTCTGCATAGCAGGCAATTTTAGCCTCATTGCATATGTGTTCATGGATGGTGTTCATATACATGAGGAAGAGCAGAGGGCTGAGGACCGATCCCTGTGGGACTCCCGCCCACGATAGTGCTGCAATGAGGGCTGCAATGAGTACAGCTCTCGGGGGAGCCTGTAACCCCTAGAGAGCGCGTCCCCAGGTGGCGGATAGGGGAATGCCTTCAATGGTTTACCATTGGGTGGTAGGAGTGAAATAAAATAGCTCCCGCGGACCAACAGGTAGAAGTCCAACCTCTCGAGGCAATGGCACTCACCATGACTAGTGACTACAAATTACTTAACAGTACTAATTAAATTATTCTATTGAAATGGCTCTCTATTCAGAAACTTAATTTTCTATCAAATATACAAATTTCTAACCTTTATCGTAACAAGATTGATTAATAAGAGCAGGCGTTTCTTCAACATCAATATTCTTGGCAATGACTTTTCCTGAAATGGGAGAAAATAACTCACTAGCCGCTTTAACACTTTCCAGAGCTCCTACTTCCTCTGCAATCATAAAAGAGTTATGTAATCACTTCTGTATATATATTAAATATGGTGATATGTTTTATTGTATTATAGTTAATAAATTAAAAATATCTCAAAAACAAGAATACTTTTAATGCATAATGAATAATATATGCATTAAAAGTATTCTTGTTTTTGAAATATTTTCAATTTATTATATATATACACACACACACTAGAACCTCGATAATTTATACTAACTGGGACCATAAAACATCTGAGTTAGTCAAACACTAACAACAAATTAAAAGAAGGCATTGTACTTAGAGAAAAACTCCTTCATATTTATCATACAAAGGGTATTATGAACAGTATGTGAATGTACATATAGTGTAACAGTTAAATTCCATTACAATTTATTGCTCGGCAAACATGTCTGTCAATTTAATGAGCTAATTTTGTGAGCTGCTTTCGCGCTGTGTGATCCCGTAGTCTTTTCAGCATAAGATGCACAAAACGTGACTTTCATTATTTTGCTTATTTGTAGGTCTTGGACGTTTTTATTGTTGTTAGAATTTTTGTGTATGTACTTTACTTATTTGATTTTTTTCAAGTTTTTCATTTATTGTATTTTAATTCTACTTCAAAATCATTCTGGGTTATCTGGATATCTGTGTTAACGGGGTTTGACTTATCAAGGTTCTACTGTACTTAAAATTAAATTTTATAGTATACATTATGATACTACATCTGTTTTATTTTTATAATCACTTTCACATTAGTTTATGACTATCCTAAATTTAAATTCTGTAAATTTGTAAAAACTGTTCGTTTAATATGTTTGTACTTGACAAACCGAATACAAATCACACATACTCTTTGAAACCATCAAAAACCTGCCTTTAAAACCGTCACCGCTTAATCGAACAACTCCAAGCAGAAGATACTGATGAGGATTGCCACATAATATATTCATTATTATGTACTCTAAATTTTTGGCAGCTTTCATATCACAGTCTTCAATATGTAATGACTCATGTACTAGAGTAACTAATCCTCCGCCTCTTGAATTATCTCTAGATAAGTTATTATAGGTTGTAATGTTTAAACTTCGGATGAAAGTCTTCGTTTTTTGGTAACAATGACTCCTGTATGCAGGATATTTTTATATTTTTCCCATGAATTTCCGTTTTCAACTTTTGCTGCAGCAACCTATTATGGACATGGGAGTCACATGACCCTGGACGTCCAAAGCAAGAAGTAAGAAACAATACTAAAAGTAAATTTTGAGGTGAAATTTGAGAATTTTAAATATAATTGTTGATATTAAGATAATAACAAAAGCATATTTAGATATATGTGTATTTAGATAAAAAATATGTATTTTATGTGTAGGTGGTGGCAACACTGTGCCACGTAGATGCTTTTGCCTGTTGTTGAAATAAACAATATATCTCTGTTTATATTTCCTGTTTTATCACATTAAAACTCTGCACCCTAAGAATGAAAATAGAAATTAAAAGATTTTTTTCAAAAAATTAAAAAAAACTCTTTATCGAATAAATTCTATAAATAATACTTTTTATAGTTTTCACTAAATAGCTATGATTATTTTATATTGCCAAAGATACTCTTTTCGCAATGTCATTATGCTACTCTTGCAATGCCACACTTCTATGCTATGACCATGCTTCTACTGTTTTCTAGAGATTACGTAGCTATTAATTCAGAAGATATGAGTGGTATATACTTTGAAGCTTCATTATTTCTGACCAATTGTTATTGGGCTTAACACTTGTTATAAAACTTCTGAATTAATGGAATTTTCTTCGTTATACACAAATTTTACACAATCTCACTAAGATAACACAATCATTGTAGAGTAACTAACATACAAAATGTGAGAATAATCCTTACATGGTTTACCACACCGACTGTGGCATGGATAAATCATGCCCATCCTAAGAAGGAGAAGTTGAAAACATCATTGTATCATTTTCTGGTATTTTCCCTAATACCATTGTATAATTTCCCATTTGAACTTATTTTGTTCAGTTTGATCTCCACTTTCAAATAGCGGAATCTATATCTATGAATTGTTGCTCCATGCCAACAATATTGCCTTGAGCAAAATAAAAACTTTACCACTCTGTTGGCATATCTGGTTATAGTAGTTGATCCTTTAGATATGCCAAATATATATATATATATATAAATCTATAAATTACCAAAAGTTTATGGAGGAGTTTCAACTAACTCACCGTCCTTGTTAATAACTGTACCCTCTTCTGGCAGTTGTGCAAACACTACATCTCCCAATGCTTCCTAAACAATGTAAACAAAATTGTAAAATGCTGTAAACAAAACAGTTATGATAATTAACAAATAAAATCTGGACTTTTATAATTAATACATAAAATAGTAAATGATATTTACAAAGAAAATAATTTTTCAAGGATATTTCTGTTCTAGGTATGTAATAGTTTGTATTATTTTAGGAATATTAAAGAAACGAATTTATAGGATAAATTATATGGACAAAAATACATGGCCTGTGGTAAAAAGAATAGGAGCAATAAGTATGTTCAACCACGCTTTAGTGTATAAAATGCACCACTGTTGAATCGTATGAATAATGATACATTACACCTTCATGTATTAAATTTATGCATAACCTTATAGTATTTATTTTAAACAGTTGATCTCTTTAAATAAAACTATGGTTTGAAAAATTCACAGCAACAGTGATACTGGGTAATGGGGGAAAACACTCCCTACAACATTGAACAATATATAAATATGGTGATATGTATTCCTTAACGAATGGAAAAATATAATGAATAGTTTTTATCCAGAGTATATTCATTCAAACCTCACAGTTCCGATGTTTCGCTAAAATCTCTCTTCAACTGTTGTTGGGTTCACCTTGTCAATGCTAGATGAGATTCTAGCGAAATGTCAGAACTTCGATTTTATGCACTCCAGAATGAACAAATGTACTCCAGATAAAAGCTATTTATCATATATATATATATATATATATATATATATATATATATATATATATATATATAAAGAACATAAGTCAAAATACAAATAGAAGAATTATAATTGAATTTACAATTGTAAAGAATTGTAAATTCAATTATAATTCTTGTATATGTATTTTGACTTATGTTCTTTATTAATACACAAGAATACATATTGCGATATTTATTTATATATATATATATATATATGCTGATACGTATTCCTTCACGGATGGAAAAATATGATGAATAGTTACTATCTGGAGTACATCCGTTCATTCTGCAGTCCGTTTATTCTACGTCCGTTCATTCTGCATTCACAGTTCCGACGTTTCACTAGAATCTCATCCAACATTGACGAGGTGAACCCAACAACAGTCCAGTTAGTAACTATTCATATATATATATATATATATATATATATATATATATATATATATATATATATATATATATATAGGAATTTTTTGGACTTGATAGGAGACTGACAGACTTACCTAAAGGCTATAGTCCAAAACTGCAATCTCTTGGAAATAAGCACATATAAAACACTTAATACACTTTTATTTGATCAAATAAAAGTGTATTAAGTGTTTTATATGTGCTTATTTCCAAGAGATTGCAGTTTTGGACTATTGCCTTTAGGTAAGTCTGTCAGTCTCCTATCAAGTCCAAAAAATTCCTAAATAAGCTTTAAGCTCTACTAGAACTAACCTAAATATATATATATATATATATTGTAATATATTTTTTAAGAGACACAATACAATATAATTATGTTTTACTATTTAATAAATTGAATTTTTTTATTTAAGACAAATAAAACTACTCAGGAACAATTCATTAACATTTATTATCATTTCATCTCGACATTAAACAATACACACAAAACAAAATTTTACAACTTAACAATTTTTAACAAAATATACTAACTCTTTTTTCTTTTAATTTTAGAGTTACACAATTTTAATACCCTTGGCTAGTTTAAGATCTCTTGATATCTCGGGGTTATAGCATGGGCTATATTTTTTTTTTTTTTATTCTTAGGTTATTTAAATAAATTTTGAACAAACAATATTAAATTTTGAAAATGCAAAAAGGCTAAACTATTTGAACTGGATTATTTCTTATTTCTTACTATTAATTAACTACAAGATATTCTAATATACAAATTTAACTTCTCTATTATCTTAAAAGTCCACTAAAATTGGTTTTTATAGCGCTAATAACTTATCAAATATCGAAATTTCAATTAGCTTACGTAAGATTCAGTTCTCTTCAAATTTGACGTTCTACACACTTAAATTCGTTTTATTTACTTTACTTTATATTAACACAGTATTACATTTTGTGATTCACTTCTCCTTAATTTAAGTTGGCCAATCTTCTTAACAAAACGGTATAATTTAGACGAACTCTTTCCAAATAAATAGAATTTTGACTGGTCCTGGCTGGTTCCTCTAGTAGCGTCACCCACGCTATCTCCACTCCACTAACGCTTTCGTTTTACTTTTAAAGTTGTTAAAGAAAAGAATATGGCGGCTTCTTCTTCTAAAAAAACACCTGTTGCCTTGAACAGGTCTGTTGTCACAGACTCGTTTTCTTGCTTTCACACATGTTAATGTCAACGAACTATTTTCACCGTTTTACAGCTGATGCGTCCACAATGAGCTTGTTTAGAATGGCGTTTTAACTTGGTTAAACCTGGTTGAAACTTACTGTTTTAATTTCCTATCCTCAACAAACCTTCCAGTGTTTATTTTATTAATATTATTAGTGTGTGAAGTGTCTTTGTGTTTTACTTTTGAAATAGTTCTGAATTGTGTGTGTTTTGCTTGGTCTTTCATAAACATAACCTTTCAATTTTCTTTTGTTTACAAACGTGTTCACTTTCTCCTTCAAGTAATTACTTAGGCCCTATGTTATTACAGTTTACAAATTTGTTTACACATAACTATTCTTAGATTATCTTATTTTAATTTATGTGTTAGGTTATTTGATATAACAAATTTCCTAATACATTTCCAGTTCAAAAACCTTGTTTACAATTCTATGCTTTTACCTAAATTTAGTTTTCATTTAACCTAACCAATATCTTAATGAATTTCTTTCTAAATTTTGAGTGAGTTATTTCTCATCTATTTTCCAATTCTTAAATAATATTATATAGCCCATTCTATAAATGTTACAATGTCCCCTAATTTAATTTAAATAAAAAAAAATATTACTAATCTCTACATTACACATTCTTTACATTTTACAAGCTTGATTAAATATACATATTTTTTTTTAAAATTAAATTTAAATTAACATTTATACTTTAAATTGTCCATTTATACTTAATTCCTACGACACAATTTTATCTTAATTCTTTAACAATCAAATACTGAGCTGAACACTTCAAGCTACATATTACTTAATATATCTTCTAACAATACAATATACTTATAACTAACATTCATTCAACAATTCTTTAACAACTCTAACATATAGTAACAATAAACCATGTTCTGGTATTTTTTTTTTTTTTTTTTTTTTTTTTTTTTTTTTTTTTTTTTTATATTACAATTGGAAACCTTCCAATCATAAGTCTGATTCAATATTTATTTAACATAATATATATTCTCTGATACCATGTCTTTAAATCCCAGCCTATCCGAGTCATAGTCTGTCTAGATTTGGTCAAATTGGTTATAACATTTCTCTTTCCCTTATTTCTGTTTATTCCTTGTTTATTATTCATCTCATATTTATTTTGCTTTTAGCTTCATCTAACTCTCAGTTCTAAGTTAGTATTTTATCTCCCCTTCCAATCTCACATCCAGTTCAATTATTTTCTTATATCATTTCAGTTTATTTTGTATGAAGTTTAACATCTAATATTTTTAAAGGTTGCAATTTCATATCCTCTATTTGATCATATCTATAGTTCCTTCGATTACACTATCCCTATATCAACGAATATAAATTTTGTTTTAATACTTATTTATCAACGCAGATTCTCCCTTACAATACGACGAAGTTTAAATACACAATTACCATATTTTTATTACAACGATGCTTTAATATTTATTATCATAGATTCATATTTCTTTTATAATATATAATATATACGACGAAGTTCCATTATTTATCAACGCAGATTCTCCCTTACAATACAACGGAGTTTAAATATACAATTACCATATTTTATTTATTACAACGATGCTTCAATATTTATTAACATAGATTTATATTTATCTTTATTCATTATTCGACGAAGTTTCCAATAAATTATCGTAGATATAGTTACCATCTCTTAAAACTTATCTCCTGCTAACGTTTTCATATACACATAATCACCTAGAGTTTATTCATATTGCTTCCTTTACCTATATTTAATATCTCCCTTCCTATTCTATTTAAATTTATATATTTTTTCTTTCTTTATTTTTTTTCAAGTGTTTGTTTAATTATTAAGTCATTTCTGGTCCATTGTCATTTCCGGTTTATTTGTTATCTATCCCTCCTACATTCGCTTCCTTCTCCTAATACTTTTATATCCTGAGTCATTCCTGTTGTTTCCATCTTATTATCCTTTGTTATTTTCCTTTCTCTCGACTTCTCCTGGATACATGTCATATTATTGCCTGTGTTTATTAATGCCTGTAAACTTGTTTCCTCTATTTAATTTCTATTCCTGGGTTTCTTATTGTCTTAGTATTCCGATTGACTGTGGGCACCCTGCTCTTTTCTTGTCCCCACGCCTGTCCTTGCCTTAACACCGTTTACATCTCCATTGTATCTTTCATCTGCTTCATAAGTTCTATTTTCTGTGTTTCTCTCATATTTAAATTCCATTTCCCATTTTCCAAACTTGAGTTGTGCCTCCACATCCATTAACATATCCGTACCTATGATCATTTCTCTCAACAAGCTTTGTACCACTATGCATTGAAACGGATATTTAACTCCTTCCATTTCTCCTATTACCATTTTCATTTTATTAATCTGTTCAGTCTTCCTTTTAGTTGCGGTTTGAATTGTTATATTTTTTATTGGCAGTACCTCCATCTTTCCTACTTCATTTCTTAATTTTAACTCTCCTAACTCTTCTGTGTTTTTCTTTGTTATATATTCGACTTTCTCTATCTCTTTTTTATTAATTTCTATCTCATCAGCTATTATTTCATTTGTTTCCTCAAAATTTTCCTTAATCTCCTCCTCTAATTCTCCATCTTTCTCCTCTAAGTCTCTTCTCTCATCCTCTACTACAGCATTATTCTCTGTCCTCCACTGTCGCCTCATATCCTCTATCATTTTCCTATTTTCCTCCCGTATTTCATCTTTTATTACTTTTAGATCCTCCTTCATCTCTCTTATTTCGTCTCTATTCTCTTTTAATTCCTTTTTTAATTCTCTCATATCCTCCTTCATTTCCTCTCTCCCTTTTAGACTCATTTCCATGAGAGATCTCATCATTTCCCTTAAATCTTCATTTTCATCATTTCCCCATTTTTTTTGTTGGGTTTGCATAGGTAGTCCCCTAGCTTCTTCTACCTCAATGTTAACTATTGGCATATCTGTGCCTTCCATTTTTATTTCTTTCATTTCCAAATTTGTCCCTTTTTCCTGGTCCCCTACAACTACCAACTCGCCTATATTTTTTCTTTTTTTAGCTGTAAGTAACTTATTATACAAACATAAACAATTTTTATATATACTATCAACCTAGCCTTGATTCTATTCAACTCAGTGTTTAATTTTCCATAATATTTTCTAAATCTATTTCCAGTTCAAATGTTTCTCATATAAAAAGTTCTAAATTAATTTTGACTCAAAATCCCTCTAAATAAATTTTATCTCTTATATCGAGCTCCCACGTTGTCGCGCCAATTATAACATAATTTTTAAAGAGACACAATACAATATACTTATGTTTTACTATTTAATAAATTGAATTTTTTTATTTAAAACAAATAAAACTACTCAGGAACAATTCATTAACATTTATTATCATTTCATCTCGACATTAAACAATACACACAAAACAAAATTTTACAACTTAACAATTTTTAACAAAATATACTAACTCTTTTTTCTTTTAATTTTAGAGTTACACAATTTTAATACCCTTGGCTAGTTTAAGATCTCTTGATATCTCGGGGTTATAGCATGGGCTATATTTTTTTTTTTTTTATTCTTAGGTTATTTAAATAAATTTTGAACAAACAATATTAAATTTTGAAAATGCAAAAAGGCTAAACTATTTGAACTGGATTATTTCTTATTTCTTACTATTAATTAACTACAAGATATTCTAATATACAAATTTAACTTCTCTATTATCTTAAAAGTCCACTAAAATTGGTTTTTATAGCGCTAATAACTTATCAAATATCGAAATTTCAATTAGCTTACGTAAGATTCCGTTCTCTTCAAATTTGACTTTCTACACACTTAAATTCGTTTTATTTACTTTACTTTATATTAACACAGTATTACATTTTGTGATTCACTTCTCCTTAATTTAAGTTGGCCAATCTTCTTAACAAAACGGTATAATTTAGACGAACTCTTTCCAAATAAATAGAATTTTGACTGGTCCTGGCTGGTTCCTCTAGTAGCGTCACCCACGCTATCTCCACTCCACTAACGCTTTCGTTTTACTTTTAAAGTTGTTAAAGAAAAGAATATGGCGGCTTCTTCTTCTAAAAAAACACCTGTTGCCTTGAACAGGTCTGTTGTCACAGACTCGTTTTCTTGCTTTCACACATGTTAATGTCAACGAACTATTTTCACCGTTTTACAGCTGATGCGTCCACAATGAGCTTGTTTAGAATGGCGTTTTGACTTGGTTAAACCTGGTTGAAACTTACTGTTTTAATTTCCTATCCTCAACAAACCTTCCAGTGTTTATTTTATTAATATTATTAGTGTGTGAAGTGTCTTTGTGTTTTACTTTTGAAATAGTTCTGAATTGTGTGTGTTTTGCTTGGTCTTTCATAAACATAACCTTTCAATTTTCTTTTGTTTACAAACGTGTTCACTTTCTCCTTCAAGTAATTACTTAGGCCCTATGTTATTACAGTTTACAAATTTGTTTACACATAACTATTCTTAGATTATCTTATTTTAATTTATGTGTTATGTTATTTGATATAACAAATTTCCTAATACATTTCCAGTTCAAAAACCTTGTTTACAATTCTATGCTTTTACCTAAATTTAGTTTTCATTTAACCTAACCAATATCTTAATGAATTTCTTTCTAAATTTTGAGTGAGTTATTTCTCATCTATTTTCCAATTCTTAAATAATATTATATAGCCCATTCTATAAATGTTACAATGTCCCCTAATTTAATTTAAATAAAAAAAAATATTACTAATCTCTACATTACACATTCTTTACATTTTACAAGCTTGATTAAATATACATATTTTTTTTTAAAATTAAATTTAAATTAACATTTATACTTTAAATTGTCCATTTATACTTAATTCCTACGACACAATTTTATCTTAATTCTTTAACAATCAAATACTGAGCTGAACACTTCAAGCTACATATTACTTAATATATCTTCTAACAATACAATATACTTATAACTAACATTCATTCAACAATTCTTTAACAACTCTAACATATAGTAACAATAAACCATGTTCTGGTATTTTTTTTTTTTTTTTTTTTTTTTTTTTTTTTTTTTTTTTTTTTTTTTTTTTTTTTTTTTTTTTTTTTTTTTTTTTTTTTTTTTTATATTACAATTGGAAACCTTCCAATCATAAGTCTGATTCAATATTTATTTAACATAATATATATTCTCTGATACCATGTCTTTAAATCCCAGCCTATCCGAGTCATAGTCTGTCTAGATTTGGTCAAATTGGTTATAACATTTCTCTTTCCCTTATTTCTGTTTATTCCTTGTTTATTATTCATCTCATATTTATTTTGCTTTTAGCTTCATCTAACTCTCAGTTCTAAGTTAGTATTTTATCTCCCCTTCCAATCTCACATCCAGTTCAATTATTTTCTTATATCATTTCAGTTTATTTTGTATGAAGTTTAACATCTAATATTTTTAAAGGTTGCAATTTCATATCCTCTATTTGATCATATCTATAGTTCCTTCGATTACACTATCCCTATATCAACGAATATAAATTTTGTTTTAATACTTATTTATCAACGCAGATTCTCCCTTACAATACGACGAAGTTTAAATACACAATTACCATATTTTTATTACAACGATGCTTTAATATTTATTATCATAGATTCATATTTCTTTTATAATATATAATATATACGACGAAGTTCCATTATTTATCAACGCAGATTCTCCCTTACAATACAACGGAGTTTAAATATACAATTACCATATTTTATTTATTACAACGATGCTTCAATATTTATTAACATAGATTTATATTTATCTTTATTCATTATTCGACGAAGTTTCCAATAAATTATCGTAGATATAGTTACCATCTCTTAAAACTTATCTCCTGCTAACGTTTTCATATACACATAATCACCTAGAGTTTATTCATATTGCTTCCTTTACCTATATTTAATATCTCCCTTCCTATTCTATTTAAATTTATATATTTTTTCTTTCTTTATTTTTTTTCAAGTGTTTGTTTAATTATTAAGTCATTTCTGGTCCATTGTCATTTCCGGTTTATTTGTTATCTATCCCTCCTACATTCGCTTCCTTCTCCTAATACTTTTATATCCTGAGTCATTCCTGTTGTTTCCATCTTATTATCCTTTGTTATTTTCCTTTCTCTCGACTTCTCCTGGATACATGTCATATTATTGCCTGTGTTTATTAATGCCTGTAAACTTGTTTCCTCTATTTAATTTCTATTCCTGGGTTTCTTATTGTCTTAGTATTCCGATTGACTGTGGGCACCCTGCTCTTTTCTTGTCCCCACGCCTGTCCTTGCCTTAACACCGTTTACATCTCCATTGTATCTTTCATCTGCTTCATAAGTTCTATTTTCTGTGTTTCTCTCATATTTAAATTCCATTTCCCATTTTCCAAACTTGAGTTGTGCCTCCACATCCATTAACATATCCGTACCTATGATCATTTCTCTCAACAAGCTTTGTACCACTATGCATTGAAACGGATATTTAACTCCTTCCATTTCTCCTATTACCATTTTCATTTTATTAATCTGTTCAGTCTTCCTTTTAGTTGCGGTTTGAATTGTTATATTTTTTATTGGCAGTACCTCCATCTTTCCTACTTCATTTCTTAATTTTAACTCTCCTAACTCTTCTGTGTTTTTCTTTGTTATATATTCGACTTTCTCTATCTCTTTTTTATTAATTTCTATCTCATCAGCTATTATTTCATTTGTTTCCTCAAAATTTTCCTTAATCTCCTCCTCTAATTCTCCATCTTTCTCCTCTAAGTCTCTTCTCTCATCCTCTACTACAGCATTATTCTCTGTCCTCCACTGTCGCCTCATATCCTCTATCATTTTCCTATTTTCCTCCCGTATTTCATCTTTTATTACTTTTAGATCCTCCTTCATCTCTCTTATTTCGTCTCTATTCTCTTTTAATTCCTTTTTTAATTCTCTCATATCCTCCTTCATTTCCTCTCTCCCTTTTAGACTCATTTCCATGAGAGATCTCATCATTTCCCTTAAATCTTCATTTTCATCATTTCCCCATTTTTTTTGTTGGGTTTGCATAGGTAGTCCCATAGCTTCTTCTACCTCAATGTTAACTATTGGCATATCTGTGCCTTCCATTTTTATTTCTTTCATTTCCAAATTTGTCCCTTTTTCCTGGTCCCCTACAACTACCAACTCGCCTATATTTTTTCTTTTTTTAGCTGTAAGTAACTTATTATAAAAACATAAACAATTTTTATATATACTATCAACCTAGCCTTGATTCTATTCAACTCAGTGTTTAATTTTCCATAATATTTTCTAAATCTATTTCCAGTTCAAATGTTTCTCATATAAAAAGTTCTAAATTAATTTTGACTCAAAATCCCTCTAAATAAATTTTATCTCTTATATCGAGCTCCCACGTTGTCGCGCCAATTATAACATAATTTTTAAAGAGACACAATACAATATACTTATGTTTTACTATTTAATAAATTGAATTTTTTTATTTAAAACAAATAAAACTACTCAGGAACAATTCATTAACATTTATTATCATTTCATCTCGACATTAAACAATACACACAAAACAAAATTTTACAACTTAACAATTTTTAACAAAATATACTAACTCTTTTTTCTTTTAATTTTAGAGTTACACAATTTTAATACCCTTGGCTAGTTTAAGATCTCTTGATATCTCGGGGTTATAGCATGGGCTATATTTTTTTTTTTTTTATTCTTAGGTTATTTAAATAAATTTTGAACAAACAATATTAAATTTTGAAAATGCAAAAAGGCTAAACTATTTGAACTGGATTATTTCTTATTTCTTACTATTAATTAACTACAAGATATTCTAATATACAAATTTAACTTCTCTATTATCTTAAAAGTCCACTAAAATTGGTTTTTATAGCGCTAATAACTTATCAAATATCGAAATTTCAATTAGCTTACGTAAGATTCCGTTCTCTTCAAATTTGACTTTCTACACACTTAAATTCGTTTTATTTACTTTACTTTATATTAACACAGTATTACATTTTGTGATTCACTTCTCCTTAATTTAAGTTGGCCAATCTTCTTAACAAAACGGTATAATTTAGACGAACTCTTTCCAAATAAATAGAATTTTGACTGGTCCTGGCTGGTTCCTCTAGTAGCGTCACCCACGCTATCTCCACTCCACTAACGCTTTCGTTTTACTTTTAAAGTTGTTAAAGAAAAGAATATGGCGGCTTCTTCTTCTAAAAAAACACCTGTTGCCTTGAACAGGTCTGTTGTCACAGACTCGTTTTCTTGCTTTCACACATGTTAATGTCAACGAACTATTTTCACCATTTTACAGCTGATGCGTCCACAATGAGCTTGTTTAGAATGGCGTTTTGACTTGGTTAAACCTGGTTGAAACTTACTGTTTTAATTTCCTATCCTCAACAAACCTTCCAGTGTTTATTTTATTAATATTATTAGTGTGTGAAGTGTCTTTGTGTTTTACTTTTGAAATAGTTCTGAATTGTGTGTGTTTTGCTTGGTCTTTCATAAACATAACCTTTCAATTTTCTTTTGTTTACAAACGTGTTCACTTTCTCCTTCAAGTAATTACTTAGGCCCTATGTTATTACAGTTTACAAATTTGTTTACACATAACTATTCTTAGATTATCTTATTTTAATTTATGTGTTATGTTATTTGATATAACAAATTTCCTAATACATTTCCAGTTCAAAAACCTTGTTTACAATTCTATGCTTTTACCTAAATTTAGTTTTCATTTAACCTAACCAATATCTTAATGAATTTCTTTCTAAATTTTGAGTGAGTTATTTCTCATCTATTTTCCAATTCTTAAATAATATTATATAGCCCATTCTATAAATGTTACAATGTCCCCTAATTTAATTTAAATAAAAAAAAATATTACTAATCTCTACATTACACAGTCTTTACATTTTACAAGCTTGATTAAATATACATATTTTTTTTTAAAATTAAATTTAAATTAACATTTATACTTTAAATTGTCCATTTATACTTAATTCCTACGACACAATTTTATCTTAATTCTTTAACAATCAAATACTGAGCTGAACACTTCAAGCTACATATTACTTAATATATCTTCTAACAATACAATATACTTATAACTAACATTCATTCAACAACTCTAACATATAGTAACAATAAACCATGTTCTGGTATTTTTTTTTTTTTTTTTTTTTTTTTTTTTTTTTTTTTTTTTTTTTTTTTTTTTTTTTTTTTTTTATATTACAATTGGAAACCTTTCAATCATAAGTCTGATTCAATATTTATTTAACATAATATATATTCTCTGATACCATGTCTTTAAATCCCAGCCTATCCGAGTCATAGTCTGTCTAGATTTGGTCAAATTGGTTATAACATTTCTCTTTCCCTTATTTCTGTTTATTCCTTGTTTATTATTTATCTCATATTTATTTTGCTTTTAGCTTCATCTAACTCTCAGTTCTAAGTTAGTATTTTATCTCCCCTTCCAATCTCACATCCAGTTCAATTATTTTCTTATATCATTTCAGTTTATTTTGTATGAAGTTTAACATCTAATATTTTTAAAGGTTGCAATTTCATATCCTCTATTTGATCATATCTATAGTTCCTTCGATTACACTATCCCTATATCAACGAATATAAATTTTGTTTTAATACTTATTTATCAACGCAGATTCTCCCTTACAATACGACGAAGTTTAAATACACAATTACCATATTTTTATTACAACGATGCTTTAATATTTATTATCATAGATTCATATTTCTTTTATAATATATAATATATACGACGAAGTTCCATTATTTATCAACGCAGATTCTCCCTTACAATACAACGGAGTTTAAATATACAATTACCATATTTTATTTATTACAACGATGCTTCAATATTTATTAACATAGATTTATATTTATCTTTATTCATTATTCGACGAAGTTTCCAATAAATTATCGTAGATATAGTTACCATCTCTTAAAACTTATCTCCTGCTAACGTTTTCATATACACATAATCACCTAGAGTTTATTCATATTGCTTCCTTTACCTATATTTAATATCTCCCTTCCTATTCTATTTAAATTTATATATTTTTTCTTTCTTTATTTTTTTTCAAGTGTTTGTTTAATTATTAAGTCATTTCTGGTCCATTGTCATTTCCGGTTTATTTGTTATCTATCCCTCCTACATTCGCTTCCTTCTCCTAATACTTTTATATCCTGAGTCATTCCTGTTGTTTCCATCTTATTATCCTTTGTTATTTTCCTTTCTCTCGACTTCTCCTGGATACATGTCATATTATTGCCTGTGTTTATTAATGCCTGTAAACTTGTTTCCTCTATTTAATTTCTATTCCTGGGTTTCTTATTGTCTTAGTATTCCGATTGACTGTGGGCACCCTGCTCTTTTCTTGTCCCCACGCCTGTCCTTGCCTTAACACCGTTTACATCTCCATTGTATCTTTCATCTGCTTCATAAGTTCTATTTTCTGTGTTTCTCTCATATTTAAATTCCATTTCCCATTTTCCAAACTTGAGTTGTGCCTCCACATCCATTAACATATCCGTACCTATGATCATTTCTCTCAACAAGCTTTGTACCACTATGCATTGAAACGGATATTTAACTCCTTCCATTTCTCCTATTACCATTTTCATTTTATTAATCTGTTCAGTCTTCCTTTTAGTTGCGGTTTGAATTGTTATATTTTTTATTGGCAGTACCTCCATCTTTCCTACTTCATTTCTTAATTTTAACTCTCCTAACTCTTCTGTGTTTTTCTTTGTTATATATTCGACTTTCTCTATCTCTTTTTTATTAATTTCTATCTCATCAGCTATTATTTCATTTGTTTCCTCAAAATTTTCCTTAATCTCCTCCTCTAATTCTCCATCTTTCTCCTCTAAGTCTCTTCTCTCATCCTCTACTACAGCATTATTCTCTGTCCTCCACTGTCGCCTCATATCCTCTATCATTTTCCTATTTTCCTCCCGTATTTCATCTTTTATTACTTTTAGATCCTCCTTCATCTCTCTTATTTCGTCTCTATTCTCTTTTAATTCCTTTTTTAATTCTCTCATATCCTCCTTCATTTCCTCTCTCCCTTTTAGACTCATTTCCATGAGAGATCTCATCATTTCCCTTAAATCTTCATTTTCATCATTTCCCCATTTTTTTTGTTGGGTTTGCATAGGTAGTCCCCTAGCTTCTTCTACCTCAATGTTAACTATTGGCATATCTGTGCCTTCCATTTTTATTTCTTTCATTTCCAAATTTGTCCCTTTTTCCTGGTCCCCTACAACTACCAACTCGCCTATATTTTTTCTTTTTTTAGCTGTAAGTAACTTATTATAAAAACATAAACAATTTTTATATATACTATCAACCTAGCCTTGATTCTATTCAACTCAGTGTTTAATTTTCCATAATATTTTCTAAATCTATTTCCAGTTCAAATGTTTCTCATATAAAAAGTTCTAAATTAATTTTGACTCAAAATCCCTCTAAATAAATTTTATCTCTTATATCGAGCTCCCACGTTGTCGCGCCAATTATAACATAATTTTTAAAGAGACACAATACAATATACTTATGTTTTACTATTTAATAAATTGAATTTTTTTATTTAAAACAAATAAAACTACTCAGGAACAATTCATTAACATTTATTATCATTTCATCTCGACATTAAACAATACACACAAAACAAAATTTTACAACTTAACAATTTTTAACAAAATATACTAACTCTTTTTTCTTTTAATTTTAGAGTTACACAATTTTAATACCCTTGGCTAGTTTAAGATCTCTTGATATCTCGGGGTTATAGCATGGGCTATATTTTTTTTTTTTTATTCTTAGGTTATTTAAATAAATTTTGAACAAACAATATTAAATTTTGAAAATGCAAAAAGGCTAAACTATTTGAACTGGATTATTTCTTATTTCTTACTATTAATTAACTACAAGATATTCTAATATACAAATTTAACTTCTCTATTATCTTAAAAGTCCACTAAAATTGGTTTTTATAGCGCTAATAACTTATCAAATATCGAAATTTCAATTAGCTTACGTAAGATTCCGTTCTCTTCAAATTTGACTTTCTACACACTTAAATTCGTTTTATTTACTTTACTTTATATTAACACAGTATTACATTTTGTGATTCACTTCTCCTTAATTTAAGTTGGCCAATCTTCTTAACAAAACGGTATAATTTAGACGAACTCTTTCCAAATAAATAGAATTTTGACTGGTCCTGGCTGGTTCCTCTAGTAGCGTCACCCACGCTATCTCCACTCCACTAACGCTTTCGTTTTACTTTTAAAGTTGTTAAAGAAAAGAATATGGCGGCTTCTTCTTCTAAAAAAACACCTGTTGCCTTGAACAGGTCTGTTGTCACAGACTCGTTTTCTTGCTTTCACACATGTTAATGTCAACGAACTATTTTCACCGTTTTACAGCTGATGCGTCCACAATGAGCTTGTTTAGAATGGCGTTTTGACTTGGTTAAACCTGGTTGAAACTTACTGTTTTAATTTCCTATCCTCAACAAACCTTCCAGTGTTTATTTTATTAATATTATTAGTGTGTGAAGTGTCTTTGTGTTTTACTTTTGAAATAGTTCTGAATTGTGTGTGTTTTGCTTGGTCTTTCATAAACATAACCTTTCAATTTTCTTTTGTTTACAAACGTGTTCACTTTCTCCTTCAAGTAATTACTTAGGCCCTATGTTATTACAGTTTACAAATTTGTTTACACATAACTATTCTTAGATTATCTTATTTTAATTTATGTGTTATGTTATTTGATATAACAAATTTCCTAATACATTTCCAGTTCAAAAACCTTGTTTACAATTCTATGCTTTTACCTAAATTTAGTTTTCATTTAACCTAACCAATATCTTAATGAATTTCTTTCTAAATTTTGAGTGAGTTATTTCTCATCTATTTTCCAATTCTTAAATAATATTATATAGCCCATTCTATAAATGTTACAATGTCCCCTAATTTAATTTAAATAAAAAAAAATATTACTAATCTCTACATTACACATTCTTTACATTTTACAAGCTTGATTAAATATACATATTTTTTTTTAAAATTAAATTTAAATTAACATTTATACTTTAAATTGTCCATTTATACTTAATTCCTACGACACAATTTTATCTTAATTCTTTAACAATCAAATACTGAGCTGAACACTTCAAGCTACATATTACTTAATATATCTTCTAACAATACAATATACTTATAACTAACATTCATTCAACAATTCTTTAACAACTCTAACATATAGTAACAATAAACCATGTTCTGGTATTTTTTTTTTTTTTTTTTTTTTTTTCTTCCAATCATAAGTCTGATTCAATATTTATTTAACATAATATATATTCTCTGATACCATGTCTTTAAATCCCAGCCTATCCGAGTCATAGTCTGTCTAGATTTGGTCAAATTGGTTATAACATTTCTCTTTCCCTTATTTCTGTTTATTCCTTGTTTATTATTCATCTCATATTTATTTTGCTTTTAGCTTCATCTAACTCTCAGTTCTAAGTTAGTATTTTATCTCCCCTTCCAATCTCACATCCAGTTCAATTATTTTCTTATATCATTTCAGTTTATTTTGTATGAAGTTTAACATCTAATATTTTTAAAGGTTGCAATTTCATATCCTCTATTTGATCATATCTATAGTTCCTTCGATTACACTATCCCTATATTAACGAATATAAATTTTGTTTTAATACTTATTTATCAACGCAGATTCTCCCTTACAATACGACGAAGTTTAAATACACAATTACCATATTTTTATTACAACGATGCTTTAATATTTATTATCATAGATTCATATTTCTTTTATAATATATAATATATACGACGAAGTTCCATTATTTATCAACGCAGATTCTCCCTTACAATACAACGGAGTTTAAATATACAATTACCATATTTTATTTATTACAACGATGCTTCAATATTTATTAACATAGATTTATATTTATCTTTATTCATTATTCGACGAAGTTTCCAATAAATTATCGTAGATATAGTTACCATCTCTTAAAACTTATCTCCTGCTAACGTTTTCATATACACATAATCACCTAGAGTTTATTCATATTGCTTCCTTTACCTATATTTAATATCTCCCTTCCTATTCTATTTAAATTTATATATTTTTTCTTTCTTTATTTTTTTTCAAGTGTTTGTTTAATTATTAAGTCATTTCTGGTCCATTGTCATTTCCGGTTTATTTGTTATCTATCCCTCCTACATTCGCTTCCTTCTCCTAATACTTTTATATCCTGAGTCATTCCTGTTGTTTCCATCTTATTATCCTTTGTTATTTTCCTTTCTCTCGACTTCTCCTGGATACATGTCATATTATTGCCTGTGTTTATTAATGCCTGTAAACTTGTTTCCTCTATTTAATTTCTATTCCTGGGTTTCTTATTGTCTTAGTATTCCGATTGACTGTGGGCACCCTGCTCTTTTCTTGTCCCCACGCCTGTCCTTGCCTTAACACCGTTTACATCTCCATTGTATCTTTCATCTGCTTCATAAGTTCTATTTTCTGTGTTTCTCTCATATTTAAATTCCATTTCCCATTTTCCAAACTTGAGTTGTGCCTCCACATCCATTAACATATCCGTACCTATGATCATTTCTCTCAACAAGCTTTGTACCACTATGCATTGAAACGGATATTTAACTCCTTCCATTTCTCCTATTACCATTTTCATTTTATTAATCTGTTCAGTCTTCCTTTTAGTTGCGGTTTGAATTGTTATATTTTTTATTGGCAGTACCTCCATCTTTCCTACTTCATTTCTTAATTTTAACTCTCCTAACTCTTCTGTGTTTTTCTTTGTTATATATTCGACTTTCTCTATCTCTTTTTTATTAATTTCTATCTCATCAGCTATTATTTCATTTGTTTCCTCAAAATTTTCCTTAATCTCCTCCTCTAATTCTCCATCTTTCTCCTCTAAGTCTCTTCTCTCATCCTCTACTACAGCATTATTCTCTGTCCTCCACTGTCGCCTCATATCCTCTATCATTTTCCTATTTTCCTCCCGTATTTCATCTTTTATTACTTTTAGATCCTCCTTCATCTCTCTTATTTCGTCTCTATTCTCTTTTAATTCCTTTTTTAATTCTCTCATATCCTCCTTCATTTCCTCTCTCCCTTTTAGACTCATTTCCATGAGAGATCTCATCATTTCCCTTAAATCTTCATTTTCATCATTTCCCCATTTTTTTTGTTGGGTTTGCATAGGTAGTCCCCTAGCTTCTTCTACCTCAATGTTAACTATTGGCATATCTGTGCCTTCCATTTTTATTTCTTTCATTTCCAAATTTGTCCCTTTTTCCTGGTCCCCTACAACTACCAACTCGCCTATATTTTTTCTTTTTTTAGCTGTAAGTAACTTATTATACAAACATAAACAATTTTTATATATACTATCAACCTAGCCTTGATTCTATTCAACTCAGTGTTTAATTTTCCATAATATTTTCTAAATCTATTTCCAGTTCAAATGTTTCTCATATAAAAAGTTCTAAATTAATTTTGACTCAAAATCCCTCTAAATAAATTTTATCTCTTATATCGAGCTCCCACGTTGTCGCGCCAATTATAACATAATTTTTAAAGAGACACAATACAATATACTTATGTTTTACTATTTAATAAATTGAATTTTTTTATTTAAAACAAATAAAACTACTCAGGAACAATTCATTAACATTTATTATCATTTCATCTCGACATTAAACAATACACACAAAACAAAATTTTACAACTTAACAATTTTTAACAAAATATACTAACTCTTTTTTCTTTTAATTTTAGAGTTACACAATTTTAATACCCTTGGCTAGTTTAAGATCTCTTGATATCTCGGGGTTATAGCATGGGCTATATTTTTTTTTTTTTTATTCTTAGGTTATTTAAATAAATTTTGAACAAACAATATTAAATTTTGAAAATGCAAAAAGGCTAAACTATTTGAACTGGATTATTTCTTATTTCTTACTATTAATTAACTACAAGATATTCTAATATACAAATTTAACTTCTCTATTATCTTAAAAGTCCACTAAAATTGGTTTTTATAGCGCTAATAACTTATCAAATATCGAAATTTCAATTAGCTTACGTAAGATTCCGTTCTCTTCAAATTTGACTTTCTACACACTTAAATTCGTTTTATTTACTTTACTTTATATTAACACAGTATTACATTTTGTGATTCACTTCTCCTTAATTTAAGTTGGCCAATCTTCTTAACAAAACGGTATAATTTAGACGAACTCTTTCCAAATAAATAGAATTTTGACTGGTCCTGGCTGGTTCCTCTAGTAGCGTCACCCACGCTATCTCCACTCCACTAACGCTTTCGTTTTACTTTTAAAGTTGTTAAAGAAAAGAATATGGCGGCTTCTTCTTCTAAAAAAACACCTGTTGCCTTGAACAGGTCTGTTGTCACAGACTCGTTTTCTTGCTTTCACACATGTTAATGTCAACGAACTATTTTCACCGTTTTACAGCTGATGCGTCCACAATGAGCTTGTTTAGAATGGCGTTTTGACTTGGTTAAACCTGGTTGAAACTTACTGTTTTAATTTCCTATCCTCAACAAACCTTCCAGTGTTTATTTTATTAATATTATTAGTGTGTGAAGTGTCTTTGTGTTTTACTTTTGAAATAGTTCTGAATTGTGTGTGTTTTGCTTGGTCTTTCATAAACATAACCTTTCAATTTTCTTTTGTTTACAAACGTGTTCACTTTCTCCTTCAAGTAATTACTTAGGCCCTATGTTATTACAGTTTACAAATTTGTTTACACATAACTATTCTTAGATTATCTTATTTTAATTTATGTGTTATGTTATTTGATATAACAAATTTCCTAATACATTTCCAGTTCAAAAACCTTGTTTACAATTCTATGCTTTTACCTAAATTTAGTTTTCATTTAACCTAACCAATATCTTAATGAATTTCTTTCTAAATTTTGAGTGAGTTATTTCTCATCTATTTTCCAATTCTTAAATAATATTATATAGCCCATTCTATAAATGTTACAATATATATAGATTTTTTGGACAAGGAGACTGACAGACTTACCTTGGTAAGAGTCCACACTGTAGTCTTGAAATAGAAACACATAAAAGCACTTAAACAATGATATATTTCAACCACACAGTGGTCTTTGTCAATCGAAGAGAAAACACAAAAAGAAATATGAGAGAATGAAATAAAATAAATGTAAGTTGACAACTTATATTTATTTTATTTTATTTCATTCTCTCATATTTCTTTTTGTGTTTTCTCTTCAATTGACAAAGACCACTGTGTGGTTGAAATATATCATTGTTTAAGTGCTTTTATGTGTTTCTATTTCAAGACTACAGTGTGGACTCTTACCAAGGTAAGTCTGTCAGTCTCCTAGTCCAAAAAATCTAAATAATCTTTACCAACCAAAACTAACCTATAAAAATATATATATATATATATATATATATATATATATATATATATATATATATATATATATGTGTGTGTGTGTGTGTGTGTGTGTGTGTGTGTGTGTGTGTGTGTGTGTGTGTGTATGCACAAATACGCTAAACAACATTTTTTTTAACATAACCCAACAGTAAAACTTCACAATACTTTTATCAATGTAACATTGCTCAATAACGTTATAGTCATGTCACATAAAGTACTACATGCAAAAAATGCACAAAACACAGTATTTGACATTTTGTACAAATAAAATTTTTCATGTTTATTTAGGCACTAAGTTCTTTTTTAAGGATAAGACAAAAATTATATTAATGTACAAAGTAAGATTACTAGATCAATTGTTCAAGGTTATTTTTTAGTTTAGTGTAGTTAGAATTACTTTAGCCTTGGGTATTTGAGTGTTATATTTTCAGACTTGATAAGTGCAACAAATAGGTCATCAAAATATTTTTAAAATAAATTAATTAATGAGCCAGTGTGTCTTTGACTGGCATCAGCCCATTGTTTTGATTCTGGGTGTCTCTTAGGAGTCTAAAAAAAACAAGTAGTCTTATCGTTAGCGGATAAACTAATTATAGATCATCAGATAAAGAGATACAGGTAAACGGCTAACACAATGCAAAAACATTCCACTGGGGTTGACAGCCAGTCTCTAAAGGGCTTCTGAGTGTGCCAAACTCATTATATCCATTATATCTGTCAGATGCCATGAAAACAAATTGATGATGAATCTAGCCTATGGATTGATAAAATAAATGCACTGAAGCTGTCATTTTATACAAAATCAACATTATCCTGCGTTGTATCTGATTTTTTGTGAACTTCAATACAATACAGATATCAAAAGCTATACATATGAGATATTGTTCCATACATCACATTTGCCAATATTATTGTCTCTAGAGACATCCTGCAATATGTGTACACAGAGTTAACAAAAAAGGTGTATCTTAAATGAAAAACGACACCAACCTGGAATTCAAGCCTACAGATTATTGGTGATTTTAAAGCTTGACTTGAAGACATCTACAGAAAAATATAGTAATAAACTATTGTTTAAGCGATAAATAAGATTTACTGAACGTAATGGACTACAAAATTCAAGAAAAATATAGTTATGTACTTTCTGAACAGACTTAGCAGGAGTTATAAATTTCATTTTTATATTATTTTTGCTCAAGAATGAGTTATATCTTACCTGAGCATATTTTGAAATGCCAACAGTTCCAATATTACCACTGACACTAACCCATTCGTGTTTTTCAGTATATAAGCGTTCTGAAATTAAATATCACCAACAAATTATATCGTTTCACAAAGTTTTTTATAGGTCACTCTCAAGTCATTTTCATATTATTAATTCACTATACAAAAATAGATATTACACTCATATGCAGCATAGTCAACATAGATAAATTTTAGGGTAAAGTAGTAATACTGAATCCGAATTAATTTTAAAATATTAAAAATCACTTCAAATTTAGTTAATTCTCTTCAAGCATAAATACTATATACATTATTAAGGACTAACTTTTAAAATCATAAATAAAATGGATAGTTTTCTTGAAACCTAGCCCATTAAATTTTATTTTGAATAAAACTTACACTTTTAAAAAATGTTTTAACTTGCCTATAGTAGCACTTACTTTGTTTGTTGAGGACGGCTGTTTCGGGAGATGTGTCCCTTTGTCAACTCAGACCGTAACTGATCTCAAGGTTTACGTAGGTTAGGGTGGGGGTGGGATATTTTGGTGGTGTGGGTGTATTTTGTGTGTATTAGGAGTTATGATGTCAAAAAATGCGTGTGAGTTGTAATGTAATTGTGTATTGTATTGAGTATGTGTGTAGGGTGTAGTTTGAAGTGCCTATATATTTCGTATTGTTCGGTTGTGTAGCGTTGGTTATTTCTGTGTTGTTTATGAAGAATTTGTAGGTTAGATGTCATGTCTGTGTAGTCGTGTTTTGTGGAGTTGAGATGATCGGCGAAGTTTGATTGGTAGTTATTGTTTTTTAGTGCTTTTATATGTTCTTGGTAACGTGTGTAGAAAGGCCTCCCTGTCTGGCCTATGTAAAAACTGGGGCATGAACTGCAAGTTAGTTTGTAAACTCTAGTGGTGTTGTAAATGTCGTTGATTTTGCTGTTGGGTTTAAATTGTTTGTTGAGAGTGTTGTGTTTGGAGTAAGCTAATTTGTAGTTGTATTTTCGTAATGTGTTGGTTCGATTGTGGGTTTTGGATGATCTGTAAGGTATTGATAAGTATTTTATGGGATTGTCATCTTGTGTGTTTGTATTTGAGTTATTACGTTTATTTTTTAGGCGGTTGTATAATTTGTCTATCATTGTTGGGTTGTATCCGTTTGTTTGTGCTATATATTTGATGGTGTTTAACTCCTGGTAGTGTTCATCTTTGTCTAGTGGTGTTTTAAGGAGGCGATATATCATGGTATTGTAAGCAGCTAGTTTGTGTTGGTGTGGGTGGTTTGAGGAACTGTGTATGGTCGTATTGGTGCTGGTGGGTTTTCGGTATATGTTGAATTTATGTGTTTGTTTGTCTGTCCGTTTAATTGTGAGGTCTAAGAAGTTAAGGGAGTTTTGTTGTTCTGTTTCGATGGTGTATGTTAGTTTAGGGTTTATGGAATTTAGGTGTTTTAGAAATATGCGTGCTCTGCGTGTGTTGCCTTTATATAATGTTATGATGTCATCGACATATCTGTACCAGTAAATTATGTTATCTGAGTATTTGTTGTTGTGTAAAATGTGGTTTTGTTCGATATGGTGTATGAATATTTCTGCTAAGATGCTTGCTATGGGGAAGCCCATAGGTAGTCCATCTTTCTGGTTGTAGTATGTGTTATTGTAGGTGAAGTAATTTTGAGAAGTGATTAATCTTGTGAGGTGGATGATTTAGTCAATGTGTATTTGTGTCTATTAGTATGTTTTTGAGGATGTTGATGGTTTCTGGAATGGGGATGTTTGTACATAGATTTGATATATCAAAAGAGACTAAGGTGGAATTGTCTTCTAAAAATTACTTCACCTACAATAACACATACTACAACCAGAAAGATGGACTACCTATGGGCTCCCCCATAGCAAACATCTTAGCAGAAATATTCATACACCATATCGAACAAAACCACATTTTACACAACAACAAATACTCAGATAACATAATTTACTGGTACAGATACGTCAACGACATCATAACATTATATAAAGGCAACACACGCAGAGCACACATATTTCTAAAAGACCTAAATTCCATACACCCTAAGCTAACATACACCATCGAAACAGAACAACAAAACTCCCTTAACTTCTTAGACCTCACAATTAAACGGACAGACAAACAAACACATAAATTCAAAATATACCAAAAACCCACCAGCACCAATACGACCATACACAGTTCCTCAAACCACCCACACCAACACAAACTAGCTGCTTACAATACCATGATATATCGCCTCCTTAAAACACCACTAGACAAAGATGAACACTACCAGGAGTTAAACACCATAAACAAACGGATACAACCCAACAATGATAGACAAATTATACAACCGCCTAAAAAATAAACATAATAACCCAAATACAAACACACAAGATGACAATCCCATAAAATACCTATCAATACCTTACAGATCATCCAAAAACCACAATCTAACCAACACATTACGAAAATACAACTACAAAATAGCTTACTCCACACACAACACTCTCAACAAACAATTTAAACCCAACAGCAAAATCAACGACATTTACAACACCACTGGAGTTTACAAACTAACTTGCAGTTCATGCCCCAGCTTTTACATAGGCCAGACAGGGAGGTCTTTCTACACACGTTACCAAGAACATATAAAAGCACTAAAAAACAATAACTACCAATCAAACTTCGCCGATCATCTCAACTCCACAAAACACGACTACACAGACATAACATCTAACTAACAAATTCTTCATAAACAACACAGAAATAACCAACGCTACACAACCGAACAATACGAAATATGTAGGCACTTCAAACTACACCCTACACACATACACAATTACATTACAACTCACACACACTTTTTGACATCATAACTCCTAATACACACAAAATACACCCACACCATCAAAATATCCCACCCCCACCCTAACCTACGTAAACCTTGAGATCAGTTACGGTCTGAGTTGACAAAGGGACACATCTCCCGAAAACGGCAGTCCTCAACAAACAAAGTAAGTGCTACTATAGGCAAGTTAAAACATTTTTTTAAAGTGTAAGTGATTACCGGTAGTAGCTCACGCGAAGATGGAATCAACAAATGTTTGAATAAAAATTACAATATGTTGGCTATGATGACCTACCAAGGTCTTGAACTTAGGGATTTAGTGGAGGAATCATTGTGACCTTATGGATTGTGAAAACTAAAATTTGGATAACCTTATTCTTAAAACAATCTCATTAAAAATTTACGCTTGTTTAAAATAAGAAAAAATATAACCTAAATATAACTATAGTGTAACAAATTGAGATAAAAGTTACTCAAGTGAAAAGTAATTAATATTGAAATGAGGCAAAACCATTATTATTACCAATAATTATCAAGAGCAACACTTATAATGCATCTGATTGAAACAACCAGAAATAACGAAACATTACATAACAAATTACCAAGTGGTAAACTCAAGTTGAAAACTAGGTTAGGTAACCTATAACTTACCCAGAGAAGTTATACTTGAAAATTTTAAGCATGAATTAAATATTCTTAAAGTTTTAACTGTTTTACAAGAAGTACTGTTATTATGAAATACACTCAATGGAAAATGGCTATTTAAAATACTTATTTGATTGACACGAGACACCATACTCCTAAAGCAGACCATGACTTCTCAGATAAAAGCGTAATAGTATCACAATGCTTAAGATAAATTTAATTATAATCATTCATTACTAAATTGGTATTGATCAAAGTCCTCTTATTGTGAGATAACAGACCCCTGCAGAGAGCACGCTTGCCAAATTTATTGGTTAAACTTTTTTCTTTCCAAAATCAATATTTTAATTCAAAATTTTCAATAATTGGATTGAATTTAATAATATACGTGTAATTTTAAACTATAAACATATTTATATAAATAATAATTATAAATATTTACATTTTTTGTGCTAAAATTCAATCTGTTAAACTTCTATTTCATTCAATTACCGTAGTATTAGTTGGCATAAAATAACCGGTGAAAACATTTGAATAGGCTATACATAAGTTAACAATTTATCTTTGTTTTTTTATTTATTTATTATTTTTTTTGATAAAAACAATTTATTAATTATCTGTAAAAAAAGTAATTAGAAAATACAGTTCTATAATAGCAACTTCTATATCTTATAACTGACTAACTTTTTCAGTTATTAAACTTACATATTAGGGAAATAATTGGTGAAAATAAATGAATACCGTATTTACGCGTCTATAACGTGCATTTGTGTATAACGCGAATCTGTATTTAGTTACAATATGAAATATATTTCATTGGGGAAAATATAAAAATATCAATAGCTAATAAGTTGTACTTTCCAAAATTTTTTATTGAAATATTCAAACAGGAACAGTTAAGAACCTTACAATTAAATTCAAAACTTACAATATCTACATTTTGTTTGTTTTAATTATGTACAATTTTTCACTCATCACTACTTTCCGAGGATGGTGGAATTTCTTCATTCTCATGAGAATCTTCATTATCACTGTTATTCCAGAGTATGTAGTCATTCACCCCATTGGAAATATTACACTTTTTTAAAGCTCTTCATGACTTTTTCATATTTGACTGTATTCCAAGCTTTAAGAATCCATTCTAAAATATGTGAAAGGAAAGGTCTTTTCATTTTTCCAGATGGAGTATATCTATATTCACCATCACACATCCACTGGGTGTACAGAGTTTATTAACTGACATGTTTAGAGGCTGTAGTATGTATGTTAATCCTCCTGGAATGACTGCTGAATCAGGTTTCATATCTGCGAGCTTATCCTTTATGCTTTCAGTCAAATGCACTTTGAAGCTATCCAGGACTAATAGACTTTTTCTTTAACAAAGCATCTGGTCTTCGACTCCATACCGTTTCGATCCAGTCTAAAACTAACTTTTCATCCTCCCATCCTTTCTCTTGGACGCGAACAATAACACCTTGTGGAAACATTTTCTTAGGTAAACTTCTCTGTTTAAGAACAACATATGGAGGTAGCTTATGTCCATGAGCAGTAATTGAAAGCATAACTGTACATTGTTGCTTCTCGCATCCTGTTGATCTGATAGGTATCAACTTGACTCACTTTCGTTCAACTGAAGTAGCCATTGACATATCCTAAAATATGGGGCATTGATCCCATTTGAGAGAATCCAAAATTATTCCTCGTTCTCTCTTGTAAGATAAATCGATGAAACTCAATCATTTTATTTTCATATTCTTCGGGTAAGCGCTGAGCTTGTGGTTCACATTCGAATCGAAAGACCATGTCTATGAAGAAACCCTGCACACTTGCATGAAATTGTGTATAATTGATGTTAAGACGTTCAGAAATTCACCTTGCTTGAATCTGTAACATTTCCGTAGTCACCACAAAGCTGCACCTCTCTTTCCCTCTATAAACTCCACTATCTGCTTTCTACATTTGGATACATCGCTTTCTTCCCACGAAAAGACCAACAATCACGAGTTGTGAGACATAATTTTACTTTTTCTACTCCCGGACATTCGTTTCCTGTATTTTAAATTTGCGCGATGTGGCCCGATTGCCATTATCTTCTGCATGTTTTATTACTAAAAGTTTAAACTTACACTTTAAAAAAGATGGAATCAACAAATGCAAATGAAAAGTTTAAAGTTTGCTGTAAACTTTTTTACGTTTACAGGCCAGTTTTTTCACTCATTGTATATAAAAATCAGTCAACCGATAAACACTAGCTACCTACTGTTCAAGCTCACTAGCAATTACAAACTAAAGCAATTTGTATGAAGTGTAGTGCAGGCAAAAAAATGAATGCATAAGTTAGAATTTCCCGAAAGAAAGAACTGTGTTACGGTATCTCCTCCGACACATGAATTCAATAACAGCGGAAAGAATGACTTTTGCTTTAAATTTAGCTTAAAGGTAAAAGCAATGACTCTTCCCTATTGTATTCTGTCCTGGCGAATTGTAGCAGGTATTGGGTCCATCCAGGAAGTTAAACCCCATATTTCTGGGTTTTTGTAATTACAATTATTGTACCATTATTATTACATTATTATACCAATTGTGTATAGCCGAGCACCCTTAATTTGTAAGACATTTAAAGTAAACAAATCAGTGTTATACACGAGTAAATATTGTACGTACTATATTGCTGTAGAAATTTATGGATACTTTTTTGAGCTTTAAACAATTTGTTACCAATTTCGTCCAAAATTGAACAAGTGGTCAAACAGTCTTGCCTAACACTCACAGCATTGAGCAATACACTGGCCAAGTGTAAAACGATTCTGCTGTAAAAGATCAGTGAGTAGAGTTTTTGGCAAGTGTAATCATCCCTCATCATAATCACGCTTCTTATAGCTCATTCCAGTGCTGTCTACAAATTGGGTAACAATAGTTTGTTGTCATCTTTCACAAGCCGAATAGACAGTAGAAACATGTATTTCTTTCAAACAGTTGTATAGGTGTTGAATTTATTAGAATTCTCCGAGACTCTGAAATTTAAATCCTAACATTCCTCTTGACCTTTGGGTAGAAGTGATTGCTGGGATAGACTTCAAAAACCTCTTTCTGTTTAAAAGCCGAGTCTCTTGCTGCAGGCTATTTATCCAGCAGATTACATACTGTACCACTGTTTATCCCACATAAGGGCCAACATCGTGTCTTGCTACGAGATTTTACATTACACATTTTGTAAGAGGTCCCACTGCTCTCTTTGTTGTAACCATGGATAATGTCTGGCTAGATTTAACTTCATCGCTCTGTGAATTATACACAGAAGGGCTATTACCTTATTTGGGGGGGGGGGGGGGTTGAAGGACACTATAGTTTCTCCTTATCAAGAAGAAACTCGGCAGTTTGAACAGGTTTTTTTTTACTGTTTGCAAGTTCTACCAGTACTTCTTTCCTATAGTCAGCTTGTTTGGGTCTTTGATATTATTAGCAGGTTTTACACTGGTAAACAAGTTATTAGTTGAAATACTTTTTAGTAACCATGTTATCTCTTAATTATTTTTTTGAAAAAGTATTTGGCGATAAGAAATCTCCTGTCAGGGTTGATCTACCAACATGTTATATACCATTGATCATGTAGTATTGTCTTGTCACAGAATTATACTATCCCTTATTTTAAATATACATTTGAAACATGCACTTGGCTCTAAAAACAAACAACTGTTCACCTCTTGTTACATGACCCAGGGGTGTATTTAGAAGGACAATTTAATGTAAAGGCCTCCGACAATTCTCTTATGAGACTATAACATTCCATTTCTTTGTATTCATTATCTGTTTCTCTGTCATCAAATAACTTGCATGTCAGGGTAAATTCAAAATTATCACTCAAATAAATTTATAACAAGCTACTAAACTCAGAGTCAAACAGGTATCTCAGGACTAGAAATGTATTTGCCCACAGCAGTCTTTGAAAAAGCTCAAGTGAAGATGGAATCAAATATGATTTTGTTGTTGTTTTTTATAACATTTGCCAAAATTTTTGTGTTGAAATTTAGTAGTACAGTATTACAATTTTCTGCTTTTTTCAACTAACTATCTTTTTGACTCAATTTGACCAATAATACTGTAATATTTGTTGTAAAGTATTTTAAACAATAAATCTCAACTTATTAAATGAGAAATTCATGTCTTTACATACAAATTGAGGAATATTTGATTTTATTTTTTGTGAACCTGTGTTTATGACAATGTGGGATTATTTCCAGAATAATACTAGTTGAAAAGTGTTATGTAGCATTCTTTACTGAGGTAACAATAGCAATAAATCCCAAAGTGAAATACTGTCATAGCTCCTTAATAGAGAAAAATGCAGAATTTTACTATATTTATATTATCAATTTGTTGTAAATATAATATCAAAATATATTCAATAACACATTTTAAAATCTATGTTTGTTCCTTAGCAATAAGCAACTGGCCTTTAACACTTCGACCTCATTAGATTAAATTAATTAAGTTCATATGGTTTGATTTCATTTTTCTTTCATCATTTACAAATACACACATAGTGTGTCTGTATAAAATGAAGTCTATCTCTAAAGTCATAATTTCATATTGTTAGAGCTAAAGATAAATGGTATAATGTTGTGAGAGAAATAACTATATTTTTCAGTTCATATACCAGTATTATAATAAATTTTTATCCTAACGAGGCATTATATTGGGATTTTATTATGAAGCACTGGCTGAAATAACAATATGTTGTTGAAAGTAACTGTAATATTTGTTATTTATCTTGAGGATCTTGTAACTCACTATTTTAATAATTAAAATTTTTAATTAAAAATCACTAATATACTGAGTTCTATTTGTGCTTTAAATCATTAAGCAATACACTAGTCTCTAGTGTGAAATAAATATCAGTAAGTTAGTGAATTTAAGATATTTTAGTTATTAATATAGTCAGTAATTTATTACTCACTAACATGCCTGTACTTACTTCTTGTTGCCAGGGCCATTTGACTCCGATGGTCCGATGTTCATAAGTTGCTGCAAGGTCCAAAATGGTTTATTAGTTAATATTGTTCTGACCTCCTAGTGCAGACAGCAGAGCTGCTCTTTATGGAATTGGTGAGGAGCATCGCAGGAGGATATGGTCCAGGGTCTCCTCTTCCATTCTACAGTCGGAGCAGAGAGGAGATTCACTTTAATTGAATTTGAAAAGGTAGGTCTCAGTCACAATATGACCGATCCTTGCTCAAAGGCCGCTGAGGATCTGGGAACTCCTTGATACATCTCTATGTCATTTGGTACTTTTTGTATGGCATAGAAACCTTTGGTTTCTTTTCTCCAATGGCGGATCCATTTTCCTCTGATTGATGCTTTCCCAGCACTCAGGGAGTACTGCGGTAAGAAATTCGGGCCCATTTTTGTCGGTCGTTCGGTGATTGTATCCGCTTTTTTGTTGCCATCGATGTCGCAGTGTGAGGTATTGAAGTAAACTGTATTTGTTTACTAAACACTTTTAAATGTTTTTAAAAACTTGCCTATAGTAGCACTTACTTTGTTTGTTGAGGACGAACGTTTCGGGAGATGTGTCCCATTGTCAACTCAGACCGTAACTGATCTCAAGGTTTACGTAGGTTAGGGTGTTAGGGTGGGGGGTGGAATATTATGGTGGTGTGGGTGTATTTTGTGTGTATTAGGAATATTTCACTTTGTACAAAATAAACTGAAAAACTAAAATGTCAAATAAACATGATTTATATCATTCTCTTTAAAATAGCCTTCTCAAAATCTAAAAATTTTTAATAACTTAAAATTGAGATAACAACTAAAGATTTTTTATATGATTTGGAGGGTGCAGTTTACAAATGAGCAACACAAACTCAATTTGATACAATACACATAGGTTAAAGAACAACAAAATATCTATATAAACATACTTTATAATTAATTTTCAGATATACAACTTAATACAGATGAATACTGAGGCAGTGTAAATTATGTGTATCTGTGTAAAAAAACAATTTTTGTTTGAGATCAGACTCCTTTTAGAGCCAATACTTATGTAGTTAAAACTGTAGGTGTAAAACATTAATTTGTTCATAAACTTTTATAAAGAAATTGCCACGTAAATTGTTAAAATTTTACGTAGATTTTATTTACAAAAATTTTGATTTATGTAATATTATAAATATATATTTATAAATCTAATGCACTTATGCTAGATTCAAATATGTAACTAATTGTATCAATGTATTTAATAATAATAATAATTTGAAAAAACAAAACAATTTTTAAAACACTAAACTAAAAAACTAATTTTAAAATAAACATTATAAATTACATTTATTAGATTTAACATCAATATCACAGAGTTTACTATTGTTAACATGGAAGTTTACCTTGAAATTAAAAAAATGTCCTATTATAATTGTTTAGAAAACATTTAAAATGCAACTAAATACCTACCACAGAAATTTACCACTTACACATTCAATAATTTGTTTACTAAGCATTCTGCCAATTAATAGACCCCACTGTATACATAATTTATTCAAAATTGTGAACAAGAAAATAACCTGACAAAGAGCCTAACAAAAATAATAGTTAAATGTACAAAAGTTACATAGTAAAATATGTGTTAAAATTCCCCTTACAGGAGGTAATAGCTGCACTCCTAATAAAATGCTTTGCAACTATAGCAGGCCCAGTCAAACATGTAATACATCTATCTATACAAAACACTTATATTAACACTGATACACATTTCATTTATTTTACACATTTTCCTTCACTTACATGAAAATATTATCCTAGGCCAAGAGATGATAGCTTATGAAATGCTTTTTACCTTAATAAACAAAATACCCAACATACAAATTCCTTTGAATAAGCGTTTCCTTAAAATCACTACACTTAAAATTTGACTGTATATTAAGAGACAATTTTAAAAAAGTTTTTAGCATTAAAAATCTAATTAATTTTCTATTCTTATATAAATTAATTTAACAGTGCATACTTTGATATAATAGACATTAAAATATAAATGGTGTAAAAATAATGAGGGTCAGTTGAAAAAGTGAAATACCAAGTTAAGATGATCTTAGAAACTTGACTTCGGTAGATAAAATATTAAATTTTCATTTTTCCTCGACTGGGATATGATGTTAAAAATTAGCAGATTGTTAAAAATACTGTACTCCATAAACAATATTCTTAACCTTAAACAGATAAGCCGATTTTTTAAATCTACAATTTTTAGTTGGCATCATTTAATAATACTATCTTTATTTAGGATTGTGGTAAAATAATTTGGAGAAAATTGAGAATTTAAATAATATAATAATTGAGAACTTTAGGGCATAACACTCAATATTTTAATTTTGTAACACTCAATCTGGCTATAAAATATGTATACTATTAAAATTTTTTTAGTTAGCCTACGTTATGTATTACTAGACCAAGCAACATTTCTTGAATTTTGTAGTCCATTACATTCGGTGAATCTTAATTAATCATTTTAACATTAGTTTATGACTATCCGAAATTTAAATTTTGTAAAAACTTACTGAGACAGAACTTTTTGATCGCTATGTGCCGATCTTCATCAGTGTCTTCTGCTTGGAGATGTTGGGTCAAGCGGTGACGGTTTTAAAGGTAGGTTTTCGATAGTATCGAAGAGTATGTGTATACTCTTATGTATATACAAAATACAAACATATTAAACGAACAAACACAATACAAATCACATACTCTTCGATACTATCGAAAACCTACCTTTAAAACCGTCACCGCTTGACCAAACATCTCCAAGCAGAAGACACTGATGAAGATCGGCACATAGCGATCAAAAACGTTCTGTCTCAGTAAGTTTTAAGAAATTTACTAAATTAAAAGTTCGGATAGTCATAAACTATTGTTTAAGTGATTAATAAAATTCATCAGTGTCTTCTGCTTGGAGATGTTGGGCTAAGCGGTGACGGTTTTAAAGGCAGGTTTTCGATAGAAATCTTTTATATACTGTCACCGCTTAGCCCAACATCTCCAAGCAGAAGACACTGATGAAAATCACCACATAGCGATCGAAAACGTTCTGTCTCAGTAAGTTTTCACAAAATTTAAAGTTCGCATAATCATAAACTAGTGTTAAAGTGATTACTTTCTTGAAAATTGAGATAACTTCAATTCTGTTAGAGAAATATTGAAACTATAGTGAAAAAAATGCACTACACTATTCTAGCATCAAATTGTTATGAATAAAATTAAAAACCAAATGCCATTCCTATAATCTAAAAATGAGTAAATAAACTTTGAAAGGCAGTATCTTAAAAACAACTTTTAACACTTGATCTGGTGATGCATAACCTGGTCCAATTAATAGTCTTTATTAATACAATACTAATGTTTAAATGAAAAATTAAAATTTTAATAGTGAATGCTGTCTGTCATGGACATATTCACATCACAGGTTCTCTAAACCTGTAAATGTGAAGTAATACTATTACCACCACAAGTAATTATTTGAGGATTTTTTATCACTTTTCTAATAATTATAACCATAATTATTAATACACAGATCAACATAACCTGTTTTTCATTGTTAAAAATATTGTCGTCCTTAAAAAAAGCAGTAATGTTTTTAAAACTATATTTAGTTAATTTTCTTTATGAAGTTCAAGTTAACTATAGACATTTCTTTATTGGGACTGCTGGAGGGGAAATGACTTCTTACAATAAACCCCATTTAAATTCAATGGAAGAATTATTTCATTCAAAGAAACCAAAAATTAGATCATAAATAAAATTTTGTAGAGCATGTTTAGGTGTTCTTATAAACACAAGCAAAATACAAATTGAATCTACCATACTAAGAGGTTTAAATTTTTAAATCTTTTTCACTTATACTCAAGTGAAATGTATATTTCAAATATTTTCAATTAACAATCTGCTTACATATTCCTGAAAAAATTGTCAGACTTTTATCAATATGAATTTTGAATTTGAGGCCATATATCAAAAACATTTCCCATAAATTACACAATTAAAATAAATCAAATTAAATGTCCGAATGTGAATAAATGGTTTTATGTTACAATTCAGCTTGAAGTACACAATGAAATGTTCTGTAGAAACAGTAAATATTATTAAGGAGAAATAAAAATGACACATTAAACAAACACTGTATGAATCAATACTTATTGTCAATAGCACTTTTTTGTGTTTTACAATTTGATGGAGAGGATTTTTAGTAAAAGACAATCATGGAAAGTCCACTAAAATAGTATATTATATAGCAGGAAGAGTGTTACACGAGCTTTGGAAATTAATGTCAGAACAAAACTTCTACAATCTAGATTGAAGATAGAATTTCTGTTTCATAAACATTAAAAAAACCTTTATCCTATTTTACAGAAATAATTTTATATTCATAGCATTTTGTTACAGGGTTTGTTTAATTCCTAATTTTCTGTACTATGCCTGAGATATTCTTAACTTCTTTTAACAATATGTTGCTATTTTCCTTTTATTGTTTTAAATAAAACTTTATAAAGATTTTAATTCATTACTGGAATAAAATTAATTTTGTATACAGTAATGTGAAGAGATTGCCCCAGGTTTCTTTATGAGATTTTTTTTACAAATGTAGTTTTCACTATACTTGCTTCTCCAGAATTTTGCATGTTGATTCATAACCATTTATAAAAAATGTTATTTAAATTTAAAAGTAATAATTGTTTCAAAATTTACTTTTAGAAATAAAGATAAATTTCACACTGCCAACATTTTAAAATTATATTTGGACAATCACCCTTTATATTCAAATTTATTTATGATTTATTAAGAAAACCTTTAAATACCTAATACAAAATGTCTTTTAAATTATATTGCACAAAATATTTTATCTCAAGTTTTTAAATGTGTAAAGTTGTTTAAAAATAAACTATTAGAGATATAAGAATATAAAACATAAAGATTTGTTTTAATTGGATAATAGCAAAAAATGATTCATGTTATTAATATAAAAGTGTATTTTATTTTGACTATTGAGGCATTTTAGTCTTGCACCTTACAAGCATTTTGCCCGGTTTTTCTATTTCTAATAAGTTCAATTTATTCTTCTATACTTTATTAAAATATCTCTAAAATTCAAATTGTCTTTAATCATCATATTATTTTTGTATTACTATATAGTAACTTCAAAGTCTTGTTTATTTTTCTTTCTAGAAAATCATATTGTTTTAAAAACAATACATTCTTTGCAGACTCTTAAAATATCATCAACATCACCAGCATGACACTACTGAAATTTGTTTTAAAGGTTGTGTGCATTCCAAATGTGTATTCTAATACTAGGCCATCCATCTTTCTTTTTATGTACTATACATTTGGCTCTCAATAATAAATTGCTAATTTAACTCATTCTAATAAATAATTTAATGATCATTATAATTTTATGTAAGAAAGCATTACATTCACTGTTGGATCACACTGGGTGGAAAAAACAATTTTTAATCTGTGCTTCAGAAGCTTTTAGATGAAGTAAAGCATATAACTTAGATAGCTTAAAAATAGATAATATGGTTGGTTGTAAGTATATGTCAGTAGTGAATGTGTATTAAAAACAAAGTAAATGTAGGGTACATGAAGAAGGGGTATAAATATGAGTTTTCCATTATTTGACTAAATCTTGTTTCTTTATTTTGTATCATTAATATCTTTCAAGTAACAATTAATTATTGCAACCTAAAAAAGTTACACTATTGTAATGTACTGTCAATAATATTTCTAACATAATCTTGGCTTTGGAAGAATTTTCCTATGCTATAAAAATTATTATTTTGCATTTAAACTGTTTTTTAAAGTAAGCGGTTACAAATATAGTAAAATTAATCACTTATTTATTAACACAATTTTTACAGTACAAATTTAAAGTAAAAAATCATTATCTTTCAGTTCTTTTTTGAAACTGTAAAATGTAAACAATAAACCAATACTGGTAGTTTTACACAATTTTACTTACCTGCTAAAATTATATACATAGGTATATAATTTATCTATGAATTAATTAGAAGATATACATGTATTTTGTTTGAGATACTGAAAGAAAATAACCAATAATAAAATATTTCAAAACACATTTATCAACACAAAAGTACAACTTGGAATAAGACTTTTAAATTATTTTCAAGTCTACATTAATTGGGAAAAATAATGGTTAACAATTTTTCATGTAGTTGGAAATGTGCGACGGAATGTATCATCTTAATGAGAAACCATTTCTTTGTGAGGTTGCTTTTTTCGATCAGGCATCTCAGATGTTAGAGACAGGGTTGCCTTCAAGTATTGGCAGTACTGATTGAATTAAAATTTAGGCAGCCCAAAAATAGTATAGTAAAGATACAGCTAACTATTTAGAAGTAACCAAAAGTCAAAGTCTGAAGGAATATCTTTCTGATTGTGAATCAGAAAGGTAATGTTATGGTTGTACAAAACCAGCTACCTGTACAGCAGTATTAAAGACAATAAAAAACCACTACAATATTCCTAAAAGAATATAACCAAAATTGTTGGTGATAACCCAATCAAATGGGAAATATTTTGAAATAAATCTACTAACAAGCTAGCTAGGTTGGGTAGCAGCAGCACATCTCAGTTCTGCGCTGTAATTGGCTACCAAGTTTATAGGGATGGAAGACTGGGTTGTTTGAAACATATGATCCAAGTAAGCTGGTTCCTTTTCAAACATACACATAGAATGTGAACTACACAAGATTTAGTATGTCCTGCCAAGTTCCATGTAATATAAAGAGATATGACAATCTAAAGATAGTCAAGACAAAATGCAGAGAAAAGGTTTTTTTCTAGATCTTGGAATAGTGTTTAATTTCTGGCTTTGAAGGTAAAAGTAAAAATGGTATATAGTAGAGTCCTGAAAACTCGACGCCCATTATGTAGTTTACAAGACTCTACTGTAGTAGTAATTACCTCAACTAGTTTTCAGAATTCTGTAATTTGTATCAGACGAAGCCTGATCACCTGGGAGAAACCATAGTATTCAGAATGTATTCCCCAAACACTTTAAAGAGTCTAGAAAAAAGAACACACCCTTGCTGTTTCCTCTATTGATTGGGGAAATAAACTGACTAAATTTCTACATATTTTTAATTATAAATATCAGATGTCTTGCTACTCCCATCTCACACAATATGCCCTATAGGCTTCTGTAGTACAGATCCAAATGCCTTTTGATAATTCTAAGAACATGTTGGGAAGATGAAATTTTATGGTTTGGCACGAGTATGGAAATTACTCATTCTGTAATTTTCTAGATTACCATACTTTAACTTATATGCTAAGGTTTTTTTCTATTGAGAAGATAATTTATTAAGTGAAATCTTTTAAAGTACTGCAGCATATTTCCACCACCAAAATTCGGTGGTGGTTAAATCATTAATAGGCTCTTTGACAGCTCTAAAATTATCTCAGGTTCCACTTCCTATAGTTTTCTATCTTATGCAGATCAGCATAGTGTTATTTTCAATTGCACAAGAATCTAAGCAGAAAAATGAGCTGTGAAAAAAAATATTTCTTGATAGAAAAATATTAAAACCAGACTATTTAACATTTGTCTCATTAGGGTATGCTATTTGTTGAACATGTTGCATAGCATGGGGAAATCCCTATAACCAATGAAAAGACGTAATCACTTATTGCGTATAGTTTAGTTCTCAACCTAATAACAATAACGTCTTTATCATATTTAAGGCAGGGCAGTGTGGTATTATGACGTGAACAGACAGTTATATCAGGCAGTACAAACCTTGAGCCGTGTGATAAGTACATAAGAGCAATAAAAGTTGTAGAATCATGTGAGTAAATCGAGGGTATGCCACGATCTCAGTTCTCAAAAACATCTAAAATAGAAATTCCCTGCTCCTAGTAATAAGAACTGTGCATGAAGCAAGTTATTCATCAATTCCTACAACAATATACAGGCTTATCCATAATTTTCTTTTCCAAACCGGATTCAGGATTTTTACCTAAAGTTGAATTTCAGGCATATTGTGTTAACAATTAATTAGGGTTCAATATTGGCTGCATTTGTGTCAATAAATGTTTTTGAAGTGAGAATAAGTTATTGGGTAAAGAAACCTCATTTATATAGTAACATAACACAAACATGAGTGTTATTTGAAAATGGTCTGATTCTTGTGAAATTAAGTATTTTTGAAGTTTAAATACTTTTAATTATTTTCCACAAGCTACTTTGGAAAAAAGTATCTATGAAAATGTTTAGTAATAATTTTAATGTGATTTGTAGGAAAATCAAACTAAGGGGTTTGAAACTAACTTTGTTACCTAGATGTATATATATATATTTTACGTTGTCCATTATTTTTCCGTTGCACTGACTTTACGAAGTTGATATATTACTATTGTAAATACTTTTATCCACCACTAAGTGCAATAATTTTACGTTGTTGTGATGAGGCACCTTTAGGTCACTTGACCATTGTCGAAAAAAATATCAGTGATTCTACAATGGTCAAGTGACCGAAAGGTGCCTCATCACAACAACGTAAAATTATTGCACTTAGTGGTGGATAAAAGTATTTACAATAGTAATATATCAACTTCATATATATATATATATATATATATATATATATATATATATATATATATATATATATATATATATATATATATATATATATATATATATATATATATGTGTGTGTGTGTGTGTGTATGCTCTCTTTCTATGTTTGTCAAATAAAACTTTCATTAAAAAAATAACATTTATTTTGTAATTTTATGTAGAAACGAAACTTACTGAAAGAAGCTGAAAATGCAAGAGAGCTTATAATTGAAAGAGGATAAAGGAAGATGGGAACAGTTTTAAAGTTGTATACAGCTGGCAAATAAAGAAATTAAGCCTTTTACACAATGATAAAAAAAAATTATTTAAATAACAGAAACAAGTCATTTAGGGAGTTTTTCAAAAGGTTTATTTAGCTGTTTCAAAAAACAAACCAATTAAAGTTTCTGTCTTTTATATCCAATGTAAATTGAAAAAAATTAAGTTAAATAATGATAAAATAATTATATGAATGAATTATATTACAATGTTATGAAGATTGTTAAATGCAGATATAAAAACACATTGTTTATAATAGGATTAGGATTTATTGCTAAAATCCTTATTTAAGGACAAGAGAATATTACAAAACAAAATAAAGATAAAAGTTTGAAACAAACAATTTTACTAGGTTAAAAGAAATAATTTTTTATTATAAACAATATTCAAGCTGGGTTGTGAGTTTAAGTTTACACACAATAAATATACACAACTCACAATTTTAAAACTTTAATTTTACTTGGGTTTCAATGACTTATGTCATCATCATCAGTGATGCTACCACTTCAAAAAAGTGTTTTCTACTAAACTTAACACAAACATTTTCTTTAGTTAAAGTTATATGTTCGTGGTAGCATCACTGATGATGAAATAAGTTATTGAAACACGTATGAAATTAAAATGTTATAATCGTTAGTTGTATATATTTCTTTTTAAAATTATTTATTTTTTAGCACCAAAATCTGAGTTGATCAATGTTTTTACTCAGTTAGTCAGCTGCTTTATTCTGAAATTTTACGCAAGATGATTTAATAGACTTTTCATATAATTTTTGTAACTTAGATATTATTTCACATATTTTCAATATAATTTTCAAACATAAGGTAAATAAAAGAATTAATATACGGGTGTATTATTGATGAACTGCATATCTCATTTAGTAAAGAAAAACAGGGCTCCTTCTTTGATTTGATTTAAAAAAAGGTATTCACACACAGAGAATACAATATCTTCAACATTTAAAAGAAGTTTTGGTAGTTATAATGATTTGAATAACAAAAACAGTTTAACATCTCTAGAGTTTTCATCACCAGCAGAATTTTAGTTCAAGAATAACCTTTAAATGTTTTTGATGTTAAAAGGACATAAAAAAGATTAATTTTGGTTTATAATACGAAAACATCATATCTTAAAATAATTCTTTTATCCCTAATTTTTTCTAAACAAATAAATGAAGTTAATGAGTTCAAAATTTTAATTTTTTTAAATATACTTACATACTCAGAAAAACAAATTTAAAGAAATTTTTAATAATGAATATTTTTGGTTAAAAGTGTAATGATTCAAGCCAAGTAATTAAACATTTCTTAATATTGCTCAAGTCGTGTATTTGCCTTAAACAACTCCATATATCAGACACAAAACAAATATGTTAGTAAAATTTTCTTTACAATATAGTAGAAGAATAAAACTAGAAGTCTTTCAATTTGATGCATTAATAATTACTGTAAGTCAAACATATCATTTCCACAAGAATTTAAACAAAAATTAAGATTTCAATGTTACCTAAAGATGAGTTGGAGCAACAGTGGTGCAATTTGTTATTTTAAATAAATAAAACTTCTTAACAACAAAACTTTTTATTTAAATCCTTATGTAAATTTTGATTGTAAAGGAATCATCTTCAAAGGAAATCATTACAAGAATAACTCATTCTTGTAATAATTTCATTATTAGGAGGTTTTATTTATTTATATAAAGATATTTAAAATACATTCTCAAGTAGTTTAATAAAAACCCCAATATTTTGAGGTTCTGATTTTATAGAAACTAAAAATTAAGTGATAATTAATTACATTTTTTGATTTAACGGCTTCATTTTTTTGTTTAAAAACATTTCAAAGGATTACCCTAATACAAACTACAACAAAACTTATAGTAACAATTCATATTGTTCAATATTGATTAAAACAGTGGCTATCATCATTAATGTACAGTAAAAGAAATGTATTTATTTATTTTTATGACACATAAATTAAATATAAACCAAAACACAAATTTATAAACCAACAATAACTAAATAATTTCTCCTTTCGGCATTTAGGCAATAGAATATTGCACCTTTGTCATTTTAAATATCAAAACAACTTTAATAAAATGTTCACTACCTTAAAATTTCATGAAATTTTGTACAGGTGTACTGTTCATATAGATCTAGAAGGATAGAACAAATTTTATTCATGTAACAAGTTATACATTTTTACACAATATCAAGAGCACAGTGGTACACTATATTACAATGAAAATATTTTATAGAACCCCAATATCACAAAAAATAATCAAAAATAACAAATGAAACAAGTTACTTAAGATTAAACCCTTATGTACATTTCGATGACCATGTCATCATCATCAGACTGTCTTATTACAAAATTACAATCTAGCAAAAGAGAAGTTACAAACTAGAGTGACTAGTCATCACTCTAGTTTGTAACTTCTTGTTTGCTAGATTGTAATAAGACCCTCTGATGATGATGACATGGTCATTGAAATGTACATAAGGATTTAATCTCAAGTAACTTGTTTTATTTGTTATTTTTGATTATTTTTTTGTGGTATTGGGGTTCTTTCCAATATTTTCATTGTATTATACATTTTTGTTTACAACCGTTTAGTTTTCCAAAATTTCCTCAAAATCTTCAGAATTTATTAGAAATTTTATCTACAATTTTAACCAAGCTATTAGAAATGATATTTTACCATATTTTAAATGTTTTTTTCTTGAGGTATAGTATAACACAATATAAACTAATACAAAAGTATTTGGTCAAAATCGAAATAAAAATTGAAATTTTATTTTTCAAACCGATTCTTTAAATAATTAGTACTAAAAACACTTGAACGTATATTAGTATGTTACATTTACCTATAGTAGCACTTATTTTTTTTGATTACCGAGGATAGCAGCTTCGGAATATGTGTCCCATTGTCAACTCAGAGCATAAGTGTTGAGGATGGGACTTTAATAATCTCAAGTTAAGAAATAATATGAATAATTAGTGTTGTAAACTATTTAGCAGAATATAAAACAAATAATAAGAGTATAGCTAGTCAGCGAATTTAAAACTGAATTTTGTTTTTCACCAAGATAATGAAACAGGTTCAGTTAAAGTTTTTTCAGGCTGTGCTAACTTGCAAAGATCATTGAGAAAATCAAATTTAAACCTGACAACTTATAAGGAAGTAATATGAAACTTTACAACCATACTTTGCCTATTCAACCCAAAAGGAACACATGGTATGAAAATTGTTCTTAAAAAGTACAAGCATTTACTAACCAAGAAACAAAGCAAAACTAATGTTCATACAAAAAACTTCATAAAAATATTGGCAAAAACTTAATTTTCGAGTAATAAAAAAAACCTAAATTTTTTAATTTAGGAAAAAGAATTATACAAACTCCTGTGTTAACTTAAAAGATATATCTGTTTCCATTGCTATCTATGAAAGAAACAGGAAGCTTAGTAATGTTTTACAGCAAAATGAAAAACCTGGAAGTAAAAATTACTATTCTCTACCCATAGATACTATCTTTATCACTAACATATCCAAAAAACATCTATGTTTTCTAGGTACCAATTGTGTATGTTCTGATCAAAATGAATCCTGCAAGTCCTCCTGAGAAAAGTTAAAATGTAATTCCTCCTAAGATTCTGCTTAAAAATGATGTATGCTAATGTGGTTTTTTGAAACTTCAAATTATAAATATGCCCTATTGCATAGTAGAAAGTTTTACTTTAGAATCAGGTATTTACCAGATGACTGAGTACAGTAATTTTAATGTACTCTTTCTGAGGTTGGTGTTCATATTTATGTTCATTGAATTGTAAAAATTAGCTAAATACAAAACTAATTGTGTTTTTCAGCTAAATACAAAGCATTAGGGTTTCAGTTTTATTTTTTCAAAAACAATTCGCCAATCATCCAAAATTTATATTTTGTCAGCTAACTCACAACACTTATTATTCACGGAATTAAATTAAAAATTTTGTGAAATGTGTATGTTTTAAAAAAAATTGAAACCTTGTTAAAAATGTTTGAATTAACCTATATTTTGAGCAGTATCAAAGGTAAGGGTATGGAAAATGCAGTAAAATGACGCTTCCCAACACTAGTTCAATTAGAAGATCTGTTAGAGCAATTAACCAAAAATCTGTTTCTGTTTTTTAGGTTAAATTTGGAAAACCATAGAAACCTTAAAATATCTGAAGAAATTTTAAGGATTTTTATATTTCATTTTGGTAGTCCACTTGTGCTAAAATTCATAAGTCTGAGACACTAAGAATAGCATATTGAATTAAAATGAAATAATCCATAGAATACCTGATACTAGGTTAAACAATGTTTCATCACTTTATAGCAAAATTAAAATAAAACAGTTTTTTTACAGTTTAAACATTTATTATTTAAAAGAATATAAAAATAATATATGTTTATTTACTGCACAAATTATTTTAAATTCTGTATACAAATTTTGTTTATAACTCAAGACAGTCTCATCATTGTTCACAAATCTCCAGTTACTAAAATTGTATTTGCAATAGGTCAATTGTGCAGAATTTTAAAAAAGGCTTATATTACGATGACAGAATAAAAATTATAAAATGGTTTACAAGTACAGATTGTATAAACTAATTTAATCAGATATGATTTAATTTTGTAAAAATATTTTATTAGATAATTTTTCCTGAAGATGCTGGTACTATTTTATCGGCGAAAAGCTTTGAATAAATATATTCATTAAAAGTATTCTTGTTTTTGAAATATTTTTAATTTATTATATATATATATATATATATATATATATATATATATATATATATATATACACACACACACATACACACAGTAAGGCTTGCTAATTCGAGGTAGATGGGACAGAGACCCCCTTGGAATACAGAAAACTCAGATTACACATTAATATGTTCCTGTACATTAGAAAAAACAGGAGGTCTAATGAACCCTAATACTGTAATTAGGAAGGCAAAAATTACGTTTATAGAACTTTATTGATTACATAAATTAATGTTGCTTTGGAATACATTTTCATCAAGGTTGCTACATTTTTTTGGAAAATGTTTTTATGTGTCTTCTGGGTTTGCTAATTAGATAGTTTTCATGATTCCATGTCACTTAGACATTTTAGCAGAAGTACGTCTGTTAGCATGGTGTCTGTTGTTCAATATAGCGCAGTGCAGTTACCAAGGCGGTTGCTACTTTGCCGTGACTAATTTTCCCTTCCTGTACTATTTGGTAGAATCTTCATCTTTATTCTTGTCATCACTGCCTTCAGTAGTTTGTTCGTACCATTTCAATAGTCATCATATTTGTTATTTAAAATTGTTCACATTGGAATTTTCTCAATACCTACGTTTCTTGCTAAGAAATGTCAAATTTGTTTCTTCTTGTGGATCAATAACGTAGTCAACAGTTTCATTATGACTCAGGATTTCATAGTTAGTTTTTGAATGGTCAGGTTAGTTCTCTATCCATCCAATCAGCACTTTAGTTATTTTATGAAACCGGCAATCCTAACGTGGAAAGGTTTTTAAACGCCAGCGGCTTAGCTGATTAATCCTGCGGCTTAGCCGACTCAAAGGTGGGGTTGAATTTAACAGAAGCTCAAAGTAACAGAACTCGGAATTTCGAGATTGAAATATGTTTATAGAACTGTATTGATTACAGTACTTAGATAAAATATTCTAGTTTTGGAATACATTGTTTATAACGGTTGCTACATTTTTTGGAAAAAGTTATTAATTGTCTTCTGCGTCTGCTTTTCAGATTGTTTTCGTGCTTCAGTGTCGTGTAGACGTTGTAACAGAAGCACATCTGTTTGTGTGATGTCAGTCTGTTGTTCAATATAGTGTCGTGTAGTTTCCAAGGCATCTGTTCCTTCACTATGACTTACTTTTCCTTCTTGTACTGTCTCAGCTGAACCTTCATCTTTATTCTCGTCATCACTGCCTCCAGTAGTTTCTTGTGCCATTTCAATAGTCGTAACATGTGTTATTGTTACTTGTGTAACAATCGACATATGTCCATATCATTGGAATTTTCACAACCTGGAAACTTCTTGATAAGAAATATCAAATCTGTTTCTACTTGTGGATCAATGACACAGTCAAAAATTTTATTATGACTCAGGATTTTATTCCAAAACTTACTTGGTGTTTCTTCTTTTATTTTGTTCCATAACTGGTCTATACAGTACACAACTCCCTTAACGGGTTTTTTCTTTTTAGAAAGCCTACAATTCTTTTTTTTTTTTGTTTCAGCCGCTTTCAAGAGAGATTGTAAATAAGTAACATCTGTTTTTTTTATACATTCCACAACATCCTGATACATCAGCCGGATTAGGCTCTCATAACATTTGAGGTTAGAAATATAGCACTGATATAAAGCAGTGAAAAACTTGAATTTCGTTTCAAATAGATAAAATAGTCTGAAATAGAAATAAGCTCGATTTTAATAGAACTTTGAAAAATCAGGACTTTGATTTTCGAGACTCTACTGTATGTGTGTGTTTATATACCTACTCAATAAATTAAATAAGAATTAAAAATTAAAATAAGGTTAAAAGAAATAAAAAATTTGACTAAATCTGTCATAATTTTGAAAATAAAGGGGTTTTTTGTAAAATTCTGTAGTATAAACGGCATATGTATGTTTTTTTTTTACACATTTTAACATACATTAATTAAAATAAATACATTAGGATAATTAGTTTCAAATACTATTTCTAGAAACTGGAGATTTAAAACAATAAAACTCATTTTTAAATGGTGAAATACAGAGTATGTGGTTACTGATCAATCATGTCATAGCCAAAAGCGATGATATGTAAGCATAGTTTATGCTTATGAAAGCTTTGTATCGAACACCTTCTTTTTTAGTTATACATCTGATGTGTAGATGTTTCAGGTGCTTTAAACTAGCATATTTGATGTTAAAAGTAAGTGAACATTTTACAATGTTTAAAAATAATTTTTAATAGAAAACAAATCTTAATTTACATTTACAATTTGTTAAGATGAAGAGCATAATAAGGTTATCTTTTGAGGGTTGTGGAAAGGATGTTAACAATATGTTCAATCTTATCAGAATTATTGGCATATAAGAAATGTATTCTAGAAAAAAAGTATACTTGCATAAATGTATATAAATGTATACACAATACGAGAACTTATTAAAATCAAATTATTTGCTGTACATTATAAGGCACAACTTTATAATTGAAAAGTGAATTTACTACAGTTCTATTTAGCAACTACTGGTAATTTTCCATATACATATATTTTTAAGTTGAATACAATCAATATTTATCTTAATTAAAAAGAACTGGAAATAAATTAAAATAAAAAAATAAAGTTAAAAAAATGGTAACTGTAGTAACAGTTGTCCAAATCTGTAGAGAACAAGATAAACCTTGCCCAGATCTGTAAATAACACTTTTAATATGTAATAAAACAACAGTAACATAAATCTAAAAAAGCATTTGTCAACACATACTAAATTAAAAGTAAATAAAAATGTGCATCAACAATAAAACTTGTCGAAAACACTATACATTTCTGCTAATATTTGTACAAAATATAAAAAAGCTAAACTAAGAACTATGTCATGGAATTTTTTGTTAGAACTAGAAAGCAATCATAGAATTAAGTTTTATATTAAAACACATTTTAAATTTCCAACAAAAAATTGTATTAATAAAAATGGTGATGAAGTGTTAAAATTACTGTAATGAAAATTTGGGGGGTTGGGAATGATGTACAATGAAATTGTTCGAGATGGCAACCCTGTATAACACAAACACCTAAGGAGATATATTTTATATCAATTCCTGAAGTAATTTTGAAGTTTTGTATCTATAAAAATTCCTGTGTTTAATCCAAATACTATTTAATGTAGACACAGAACAAGACAGAAAGTCCAATAACCAAATTATCTTAAATAGAAATGGAAGTAATAAATAGTACATAGGAGATAAACTGGACATAAACGATAATGTAACTAAGCCAAATTTTTTTTTTAGAAATAAGTATTGTAAAAATTTTGTTTATTTAAAAAAGTCACAAAATTTTATTACAATAAATATATGGCTCAGAACCCAAGATATATAATATAAATAAAAAAAACACTATAATATAAATTAAAAAAAAACCTTTAAACTTCAAAGAAAACAATTTTTAGTTTCTTTGTAGCTAAGCGTGCTTATTGTTTATACTAATATTAATGCTTATATTTGTTCTACTTAAAGTGTGTTATAAAGTGATATCTTTTTGGATTTACTTATACTCATCTATAATATTTTAAATAACAAACCCAATAACCACAATATAACTTTATATTGTAACCATATTGTAACTTTAAAATATGTGGTTATTGGGTTTGTTATTTAAAATATTATAACATTAGGCCTCAGTTGCTCAAGAAATCATAAAAATTATACTCATCTAGTTGAACAAAAATAAGATTTTTGGATATTTGAATCGTTTTACGGGAAATTCTTACAACAAAAGACGCCTAACCATAAAATCAATCAACAGATGTATTAAATTTGGGGAAAGTAAAACAAACTCAGAGTAATTTAAAAATTTAGGAAGGTTTACAAAATACAGAAATAAATTACAGCAAATATTAAGTGTGTTAGAATTCATTTGTACTATATGTTGTACATGAAACTTTGTTTCCCAAAATTTTTATGATGTCAAACCATCAAAGGTGGAATTTATGGAACGTTAAGGAACAACCGTTAATTTAGAAGAGTATTGTGAGACATTAAGAAAATTGAGAAGGGTTGATTGAAACAAGCATTGTGAATTTATGATATGTCGGTATCATTTTTTTTCTTGACAATGCTTGGTTATTGTGGTTTTTTTGCAACTTCTCTCGGCAAATCATAGACCTTCTACAAATCATTTAAATGAAAATTCTTTAACCATCCACCCTACAGAATTCACTCTTGAGTGATAATCACCTTTTTATGTGAAAAAATGGCTTGGCTCTGTTTTGATGACAACCATGAACTCAAAGACCCTGCCACTGACTGGCACATGATAGGTGTTTAAATCTTAGTGACAAGTAGGTACAAAAATTAAATAGCTTTCAAATATATTTATGTTTATCTGATTTGATTTTTTTAAAATAACCAAACAGGATAATTTTGGAATAGGTTTCATACTGTACATAAACATAATGTAGTCAAAAACTTTCTACAATTTCTATCATTCTAACTCATTCAGTGTGGCGACTCAACAGTTAAGTTATACCTGGCCTAAAAAAAACAGTTGATCATGCTAGATTTGCTATGACTTAAAATAAACCTCATATGCCAAAACTCTTTATATTTTACTACCCTGTTTAAGTTCGTGTTATGTCATACACTTTTTTCTGGGGTCGCTGTAAAAAATACTAACACATTTTTACTAATTTTGTTATTTTCTAATACAACTTTTGCTAAAAAAAGATTTCTAATTTAAAATTTCTAATAAATGTCTATAAATGTCTTTATTTATAATATACAATTAATCCAAAATAATGAAAGTAGCAGGTAGGGTTAAATATTCTACAGTTTGATTTTCCTACTTATAAATTTCATATTCATATACAATAGACATAAGTCTTGCAATAATAGTTTTCCACTTCTTTTGCCTAGCTTTAACTGTACGCCCCAAAGCTAACTCACATTTTAAAGTTTTATAATCAGCCTGTTCCATTTGAAGTTTGTTGAGGAATATATGTCCAGATGGTTTTTCCCAACTACCAAATTAAATCTATTGCGCCACCCCTCGCTACAACTGTTTGTACCCTGTAATCAGTTGAGGGTAGTATTATAATGATTCCACAATGTAATCGGGTATTGCGGAGGTACAATCCTTTGAGGTAAATGTGCGAGTATCCCTAAAAGATAAATTCTTTTTAAAGTAGTTGATTAAGGGCAGTAATTCTTCCTCATGAGTTCAAATACTTCACATACATTACTGGTAGGAACAAATGCTAAAGCTAAAATCATGCGAGCTTCAAGCTTTATGGAAAAAACAAGCAGACAAACACCATCAAATGTTAAATTACACGTATTTAAGATAGCGACTTCAAAATCTGTCATGATTCTCTGTGGTCTGCAGTTTTGAATTGCGTTAAACAAACCCATCAAGAAACAATTGGTTTCCAACAACATTGGGCTTCTGGTCGATTTGTAAAACCACTTATATATAAATTTAGAAATTTAATAACGAATTTAGATGAAAATAAATTTATTGCGTTTCGTTACATTCGTGCAATGTTTACAATGAATTTGTTGCAAAGATGTAGTTTCAATAGCACCTTTTTGAAAATCCATTAGAAAAAATTAATATTTAGAAAACTGCAATATTAGAAATTTTTAATTAGAAAAATTGATCGGGAATGGTTTCTGGTCTCCATGTACGAGGGCAAGTCAAATATTATCCGCAATATAGGTATATTTTTTGTTTACGTTGGCAGTACTGTCCTTTTGCGTTGATGACGCATGCTTTGTTTATTCGTTGTTATGTCTATGCACGTTACAAGCTGCTAGGTTAGTTTCGTTATCGCTGCCGTGCTGTTAATAATGGCCGCTCCACTTTCAATTTGCACCAAAGAAGAGCAACGTTCAGTGATCCGTTTTTTGTGGTCGGAAGGTGTATCAGGGGCTGAAATTCATCGAAGACTTTTGGTACAATACGGGAACAATTGTTCGCTATAACGGAGTGTCTATGAATGGATTGAAAAATTCAAAAATGGTCGCACAAGTGTTACGCAAAATGAAGGAGCTGGACGACCAGTTACCACCATAAACGAGGAAAACATTGAGCGTTCACATGCAAATGATTCTATCAGACAGACGGATAACTGTTGACGACGTGGCAAATCGTCTGCAAATTAGCCACGGTTCTGCCTACGAAATCATTTGCAGCAGACTTGGGTTTCATAAAGTTTGTGCAAGATGGGTTCCAAAACAACCGACACAGTTGCATAAACAAACGCGCTTGGACGTGTGCAAAAAACATTTGGATCGCTATGTTAACGAACGGGACAACTTCTTAGACAGGATCGTTACTGGTGACGAAACATGGATCCATCATTACGAGCCGGAGAGTAAACGGCAGAGTATGGAATGGAAACATCCAAATTCGCCGTGCAAGAAAAAAATTCAAAACCCAACCGTCCGCAGGAAAACTTATGCTTACGGTTTTTTGGGACTCACAAGGTCCATTACTGGAACATTATCAGGAAAGGGGCACAACAATAAACAGTGTACCTTACAGTGAGATGCTTACTGCTAAGCTGAAGCCTGCAATTCGTAGCAAACGCCGAGGACTGCTGTCAAAAGGCGTTGTGTTGTTGCACGACAATGCCCGTCCGCATACAGCTGCCCACACTGCAGAAACGCTTCAGAAACTCAATTTTGAAGTATTGGATTATCCTCCATATAGTCCCGATCTCGCTCCATCTGATTTTTACTTGTTTGGTCCACTCAAAGAGGCAATTAGGGGCCATCGATTTACGACAGACGAAGCATTGAAAGAAGCGGTGCATTCCTGGCTCGCATCTCAACCCAAAACCTTCTTCCACGAGGGCATCAGGAAACTTGAACAACGTTGGACCAAGTGTGTTGAAAAGCAAGGGGACTATGTCGAAAAATGATGTACTTGTAAGTTTCCTATTTGATTTCAATAAAATTTTATAACTATATTGCGGATAATTATTGACTTACCTCGTATTTCTGTTGTAAATTTTTCTGTAATAAATTTTGTTGTATTATGTTTGTCTTGCCCATTACGTCATAGATAAAATTATTATAACATTCAATGTGTATAATAAATTTATATAACCTTACTTTCTGTGTGTCTGTGTTGAATAGAAAACAAATAATAATAAATAAAAACACAGTTGATGTGTGAGTCAAAGAAATCTGATTTATTAGGAGTGATTTCTTTGACTCATGCATCAACCGTGTTTTTATTTAACAAATTTTTGTGAGTGACACCTCAGAATACAAATAATAGTTTTGTCTACAGCTAGATACTACATAAAACCAATTAAAAACTAAATATAATAATTCAATCCCTTAAAGCTTGACTGGTAATAAAGGTCTGATTTTAAAAGTCTAGGCTTACAAACGATTGTTCAGACATATCCAGAAAAAAATTTTATTTATCCAGATAAATTGTTCTTTGTGAAACAAAAACTGAAGATGGGTACTTACAAAGGTTGTTGAATAAATATATATACATATATTATATATGCAAGGGATTGTAGTTGAAAGTCAACTGAGCCTAGTCATATGGTCATTGAGATATAATAACAAATTCTATTAAGTTAATAAGATGTTAGTAACAGACATAATAATTAGAGCTTAGTAATGAGAACAATTCAGAATGGTAAAAATTAAAACAGTTCACTCAAAATCTCACCACTAACTAGTTTCAACGACAATGTCACCATCAGAAAATGGCTACTACTAACAAATTTCATCACACCAGATCAATATTAATTAACGATCAGCGCCATATCGTAAAACTATAAAACAAACAAGTTAATACTTGATAAACCTAGCAACTTATTAAGTTTATTTATTGTTGTGAATACATTCTGTCATTAAGCAGTTTGAAAATTAAATTAACACATCATCCGTGAAAGAATGGCCTCTGCTTATTTCGGGTCCTGCAGTGTTCATTCGGTTCTGTTTGTGTATGATTGGTGTTTGGTTTAGTCAGGTAGTACGGGTTGAGAAATTTGAAAAAGGCAGTGTGTGGAATTTTAACAGTTCCATAAGAATTTTATGTTAGAGTAGCCACACTGGACGTGTAAAATAGTTTATAAATGCAATGTATTTTACTTTTCATTTCCAATTTGTTTTTGAAATTACAAACCTATAGTAAATAAAGTGATCTAGCTTTCATTATTAAAATTTTTGTAATATTATTTTTACAATGAAATAATTAGTCGTTATTTTTAATATTTTATCTAAATTTCTGTATAACTTGATCAGGTCAAAATTTAAATTCAATCTGTCTAACCCAGTTACAATTATACTTTCTACTAGGGATGGGCATATTCCTCAAATTTTCAATTTCTCTTTCGATTCTAAAATTTTTCTTCCGAATCGCGATTCTTTTAATTTGTTTAGGCCTACATGATATCCTCTAACAATTATTTTAGCTAACATCTTGGTAATATGGAGAAGCCTTTTAAAAGCTTTCTGTCACTGTCAGTCCCTTAAAGAAATTTCACTCTTAGACTTGAAGAATCAGCACTTTTATCGACGGAGAATCGAGTATCAACGATGGCTCGATACAATTAGAATCAACAATTCCTGAAATTACTTTCCCCACTAATATTATTTCCACTATGCTCTCTGCCTTATACATAAAAAAAATAATAATAATTTGGATAGATAGTTTTACAGCAAGGAATAAAAATATCAAGTTCAAACCTAGTGATGTCCCTAGCGAAGTTTAAGAATAAGGTTTACTAAACATTATAAACAACGAAATCCCTAACAAATATTGTTAGAACCAAGCACTAAAACAAAAATTAATATGATTTATTATGTGTAATAAATAATTTCTAGCTAAAAGAACACTTGTATTGAAATATTTTATATGGCCGTCCCTGGAAGATAAAAGCGGAAATCAATTTAAGTTATACACGTAAAAAACCCAGTATCTACAAAAAAGGTAAGTATTATACTTATCCAGTTTTTGCATAATTTAGTACATCTGAAAGTTAGTAGAAATGGGTCAACCAAAACACACAGATTCAATATATAAACTAGCAAAATATTCCACAGCATAGATTTTCATTTTAACACATTTAAAACTTAAACAGGTTTTTCTAGCTACACTTTTCTAATTTTACTACAGCTGTACAATAAAATTAAACCTGTATTTCACTTAATAAACAAAAAAAAAGTAAAAACAAAACTTAAGTATACTGATACATGTACATCTGTTATGTACAATATAAGCTTAAAATCTAATTTCTGTATATATTTTTGTTTGTTTTTGTATTTACAAATTGGTCCTGTTGTAGCAACAAGTAAATGTCTCTTTGGTTCTAGGAAGTGCCAATAATTAGGACTGTACAATATCAAAATGCATTTTAAGTTATGCAACTTCTTTTAAGGCAATTATATACAGTTAAAAGCTTAGAATCATATTCTACAACCCCCCTTATTAATAACATAGAGAGCAATTTTTACTATACAATACTTACATTTAAGTTGCATAACAGTGAGAAATTTTTAACATAAAAATGATGTAAAATATGCATTAAATACTGAATTAAATCAATGTTAAAGCTAATAAAATACCTCGCACATAATATTGATGACCCTGACTTTGTTTTAATACATAAAAGTGATTTTGTGATGAAGTTAGGAGAATTAATGATTGAAAAATGCTATACATGAATATTAAAAATTAGTAAACTGAGAATGTAAGGTATGCAAATAAAATAATTCAACACATATACACAAAATATACCTTCAAAAACTATTAAAACCATTCTTCAAAATTTTAATTCTAAAATATTTTAAAATAGATAATTTTACCAATTATTTTGAAATTTGTAGCTTGTTATGCAATGGCAAATTACTGGGATGCTTTGATAAATTATTCGCTTTATAAATCATTATCGAAGAATATAACTTCATCTCCAAATTTCCACAGAATATCTCATATCTATTTCTTCGATAATTTAAGTTGAAAAAGAAACATAAAAGAAAAACTATCTTTTCAACAATTTGTCAATTTTTGTCTTAATAAGGAATTGTTTTTTTTAAATTAGGCTGAGTTAACATTTTAAAGAAAAAAATCAAAAACAATAAAACTGTTCCTTTTACATATCCGTTTATTTACATATCCGGAAAATCTGGTTTAATTTTTTGTATCGCTATTTTGTTAGTACTTAATTTTAAAATATCTATTTCTTTCAAAATTATAATTTGTGATGTGGAAAGCAAAAAGAGACCTAAAGTATCATTTTTTTTAAAATTATGAGTCCTGAACAATTTGATACCAGCATTCCATTGTTTTCTCATATAGTATGGAAATAGAATATAAAAAAAAAGATGAAAAACTGTGATTTTTGAAAGAAACACTTCTTTTTTAAGTACAGTAACTCTTTTGTTATATGTTTATAAGAAAAAAGTAATGAAAACTATTTTAAAATCAATATTAGCTCATAAAACAAGGATTACATAACAATATCTAAAATTTGAAAATCAAAATCTTTAGTCTCTACTACTGTACTTGTTTTGCTTGTACTGTGAATTTTACTAAGCCAAATTTGGGTCTATTTTCCCTTCACATATTGCATTTAAAGTTTTTTTCAATAAAAAATGGTAGTAAAAATTAACACTTTGTATACTATAGTTAGGTTAGATTGTCTAGGACCTCTATTCAAAGCCCACGTATAACTTGGAGACGAAGTAGAAAATTCCTTATGTTTTTATCAATAAAATATTGGTTTTCACCATTCACATGTTTAGTAAGCCGTGTGAATTCAAGTGACTCTTTGGTGACTCATTTCCAACTGTTCCTCTGTAAAATAATAGGTCAGAATGTTATATAGCTTTTAGTTTGCAGTTTGACACATGTAATAATTTGTTCATGGTCCACTTTGCTATGATCTTGTTTACCAATATTTTAAGCTTTTATAGAAAAAAATAAGTTAATTTTGGTTATGTTTTCTCTTCTTTTTCATTATAGTTTATTTATTATAGCTTCCTTAGTGTTATAATTGTTTTAAAGAGGGATTTTATAATTTATTTTGCAAATATAACGTAAATATAAGGTTCATAAAATTTGATTTAAGCTGTGATTTGCATAAAGGTAATTCTAGTTTGTGTTTTTAATACATATAATAGACCTATGACATCATTACTGTTCAGTATGAAAGGTTATTTGACCTAGTCTGTGATATATATATATATATAGATTTTTTTGGACTAGGAGACTGACAAACTTACCTTGGTAAGAGTCCACTCTGTAGTCTTGGTAAGAGTCCACTCTGTAGTCTTGAAATAGAAACACATAAAAGCACTATGTGAGAAAAACTTTGTGTTTTCTCTTCGATTGACAAAGACCACTGTGTGGTTGAAATATATCATTGTTTAAGTGCTTTTATGTGTTTCTATTTCAAGACTACAGAGTGGACTCTTACCAAGACTACAGAGTGGACTCTTTACCAAGGTAAGTCTGTCAGTCTCCTAGTCCAAAAAATCTACATAATCTTTACCAACCAAAACTAACCTAAAAATATAGGAGACTGACAGACTTACCTTGGTAAGAGTCCACTCTGTAGTCTTGAAATAGAAACACATAAAAGCTTTTATGTGTTTCTATTTCAAGACTACAGAGTGGACTCTTACCAAGGTAAGTCTGTCAGTCTCCTAGTCCAAAAAATCTAAATAATCTTTACCAAGCAAAACTAACCTAATATATATATATATATATATATATATATATATATATATATATATATATATATACACACACACACACACACACACACACACACACACACACACACACACACACACACACACATACAAGTAAAATGTTCGTACAATATAGGTCGAAAATGCTTAATTGGTGAATTACGAATACCCTTTGGACCATTAATTACAGGACCTAAATAATTGTATTTTATCTGCAAAAATTAATAAAACAGGTTCCAGAACCGTATAATTAATAGTTTTAGAGATATTGGGAATAAAAACCTCTGACTTTTATATTTGACAAACAATAACTTTATAAAATGGCTGTAAAGCATTTAATTTTTTAAAAAAGTTAATCCTTGGCCAAACAAAATTTCGTTGTCCTAACTTTATCACAAAATACATTTTCTAACTATACAGAATTTCTCAGAGCCATGATGATCTATTGATGGGATCATGCATACCAAGATAACCAGGAGGGTATCCAGTAGGCGGTAGTAGACCTTGGTGTAATACAACAGGTCTTAACAGATCTTCAGGATGCCTTTGGAGATACTGTTGATAAGAAGCATTCATAAATGGATGGGGATAAGGTCCTCTTTGTGAGGCATGCCCAAGGAAAGGAAACGGAGAAGCAGACGCGTGAGGTCCTGGAGAAGTACTTTTACTACTTCCACCAGGCTCAGGATGCGGAACAAAGAATCCCGAAGATCTCATTTCTTCAAGGTAACTAGCATAACTGTCTTTTAAAGGAGGAGGGCCAAAGTTAAAGGCACTTCCTGGTACAACACTGGAGGATTTTAGAGCAATTGCTTCTGTTGACGACTGTCCCAAATACTGCTGAAAACCAGATGAAGATACTGGAGTTACTTCATTATTCTTCTTTTTCTTATTTGACTTCTTCGTTGATTTGTTTATGCTTGAGTCGATTGGTTTGTTACTTGACATAGTTCGTGCCATCGAAGAGTATGTTATATCTCTAGGAGGAATTAGGTCTGAGATTTGACGATTATAACCAGTAAGACTTACATTTGGGGTTAGAAGATCTACTGATCTATTTGTATAACCAGCATTCCCTTTACTCTGTATCAAATCAGCCATTGGATGATTGTATGCCATAGGAGTTTTTCCAGGAATTAGCTCACTCATCGGATAGTTAAATCTTGCTGGACTTTGCATTATGTCAGTCATTGGATGATTGTAATTCATTTTACCAGACAAAATATCTGATTGAGGATAACCAAGTGATGAAGAAACAGGCATTTTACTTGATAAGTCACTTGCAGCATGATTATAATTTATTGGAGGAGGAAGTTCTGATATTTGCCTAAAAGGTGAGTTTATTTTTGATGGCAAAATTTCCATCGGTCGATTTGTTGTAAAAGATATAGGAGAAGGCGGTCTTACTTTTCCTGATAGCAACTCGGAAGAAGGCAACTTTGAGTACCCTATTGGGGGTGTATTAGACTTATTAGAGATAATTTCCTGTCGATTTAAATAATTAACCGGAGGAGAACTAACTTTTCCTGAATTTAACTCATTTGATGAAAAATTAATTGGTGATGCAGAAGATCTATTACTACAAGGTGAAAGCAGTTCAGTGTTTCGATTAGAATAATTCATCACAGGTGTAGATGATTTAACTTTAACTGCTAAAGGTATTGTGGGATTACCGTAACCAGATGTTGCATTATCACTAACTTTTGTTCTTGAATCTGGATATGTTAATGATGAAGCAGTTACACGAGTGTAATTTGTAGAATCGTTTATCTCTGGTCTTCTTGAGTAACTTATTGCCGACTCCTGTTCCTCTCTATTATAATTAGCAGTGGTCATCACAGATGCTGACTGCGAAAATATAGGATGAGAAATTGTTGTAGTTGGTGTATTTTTACCATAAATACTTTCTGAACCAAAATATTGTGAAGATAATAACCTTTCTTCTGCATAAGGATCCATTAAATGATGGGGCATAGCATGGTGTGCTATGCCCATTGTTAATGCAGTATCTGGGGTGTAAGTATGACGAGAAGGATCAGATACTCTTGGAACAGGTTGAGTTGGCATTCTTCCAGGTGTGGGTGTGAATGCTCTATCTTGTTCCATCGCGCATCTGGTTGGAGTAAAAGAACCACCACCTCGAAAGGCATCAGAGTTACTTTTTACAGCTTGAGAAGATTCAATGTCATTGTACGCTCTTTTCTTAACAGGAAATACTGACGCAACAGGTTTATCAATATTTTGGGTTGAAGATGCACAATACTGGTCAGATAAAGGTTTGCTTGTATCATAGTAAGGCATATGTGCTGGATATGGTGACAAAGGTGACTCATAGATAGGAGATGTAGTAACTACTGATGACTGGTATCGTGGTACTGATGTAGTGTATATGGGATAATCAGTTTTTGGACTTCTAATTGGTTCTCTTGGACTACAATTCGGCAAATCTCGCGGAGAATTTGATAATCCCTTTGGACTACAGCTTAAAGGCTCTCTTGGGCTAGAATTTGGTAGATCTCGAGGACTGCTGCTTTTATCTGAACTTCCTCTTGCAAATGAAGTATCCTGATAAAAACCTACTCTTATTGTTCCATTAATAGGAGAATGATGATATGGCGTCTTTGTCGGATCAGGCTGGGGAGAAAGATAAGGTTCATCTAGACTTGGTCTTGGAGAAGATCCGTCAATAAGAGGATCTGTGGGATCTTGACTGAAAGATGACCTTTCTGAAACACTACTTCCTGTGCTTGCTTTTCGTTGTCTCTTTGCTGGTGACTGCAATGGTGGAACAACAGTTATTTTCTTGTCCTTATCTTCTTCTATTATTTCATCTTCTTTTGTATTTATTTTAACCAATTCTGTTGTTTTTGGAGAATTTTTAACATCATCAGATTCATTTTTCTTTTTCAAAACAGGTTGAGGTTTAGGAGCTCCAAATGCTTTAAACCAAGCGCTAAGATTTGGAGTACACTTTTCCATTTTTGATACAGTGTCAGTGGGAGACGGTTTCTTATCTTCTTCACAATTTACAATTTTTTCAACTTTAGGCTTTTTAACTGGAGGATCATCGACATCTATTATTAATTTGTCCTGAATATTTATAGATTTCTTTTCCTCATTATCAATAGAACTTATCACATTTTCTTCACTTGAGTCGTCACCCGTATCAAATTCTTTTTTATCACTATTTCGATTAAAATTATGTTGACCTAAACCTAATACATCATTAGCAAGAACAGTTCCAAGACTTAACTTAGGCATAGCTTCCTCCGATCTGATATCAGCAGCTGTCCGTTGATCTTTTACTTTTACACCGATGCTGCCTGTTGTTGAGTTTTCATCACCACCCTTGCCAGCTCCGATGTTTGAAATCAAATTACCTTTACTTTTTCCAGGCTGAAGGCGATCAATTGTTCTTTGAATTTCTCTACGACGTTTTAACATCCCTTGATCTTTGAAAAACCTCCGTCTTGTCAAATCCTAAACAAATTATTGAAAAAGTTAGTCATTTATGTCATATTACTTAATATTAATGTAATATTTTAATACTAAAACATGTCCTTAACATAATTTAATTTAAAAATTAATTTACATTCTAAATAGTTTGTATTACTCAAAAACACAACCACCTATTTAAAATAGGTTTAATCCAAAATTTTTCTTAAAAAATAGTAGTACTTTGGTACATAACTGAGGCCATTTAGGGGTGTGTTCCATTAGCAATTCAGGTAAATACTGCATAGCCTTTAACACTTTCAACACGGCGACGATATTGGAGATCTCATCCAACTACTGTCTGTTTTTCGTCAACTTCCAGCTCTGGCGGCAGTGGAATGCTATGCGGGTTGCATAGCTTGTCGTAGCATCTAATTATCGAGCCCGTTGTTTTCATCTCAATAATTTTATTTCTAACATATACATGTTTATTGGTGACATCAGAACAGTGTATTAGACTCTAAAATATTGTTTTATTTATCAAGTCACAATTTAAAAAAAGAAATACAAACGATAAATTACTGTATGACAAATAAGAAAACATAATAAAAAAGATAGAGAAAAAAAAAAAATGTATATACAAAACTAAAGACCCTACTACTAAAATAAGCACTCAACGTTCAACTCCGAATGTTTATTTCTGTTTGTACCAAGTGTTTCGGAGATCGTAATGTAAACGGAGACATAGATAATACATATGTCACGTCCAAGACTATTTATAGCCGAGATAAGCTGACATTTGTTTACTACAATCTTATGTTGACACATTAGGTTTTTGGGCGTCCAAGCATTTTGCAATGACACATATTTACAATAGTCTGTCCCACCTCGAGTTGGTTCATTCACTCTAATAGGACAGTTATCGTTTATTCTTGCGTTAGTTCAGAAAGCTTAGTTAATGTTTACCATCGTTGTTTTTACCGGATATTTTGCTTCATTAAATGGTTCAAACTAAAAAAAAAAACATTAATTGAAGCATCAAAAGTTAAATTGGGTTTGTCGGATTTAAAAATGACTCAGGCACAATATTCTCCAAACTCGTCTGAAGCATTGACGTAAAAATCAAACCTTTATACAAACGCATATCGACAGTAGAGAAGTTTCAATTAGCCTGGGAGTGAGCGTGCCGGCGAGCTCGCCGTATCTAAGTATATAAACTAGGAGTGCATCGGCACGCTTTCGGTACCTCGTAAGGGAACCCAGAGCGTGCCGGAGCACTAGCCATGCTGAAAGTGTTAATCAGCCCATTTTAACCCAGATTTTAGGATAGTCTGGACCAGTTGGGTATTTGTAAAAAAGCCAAATACATTTTAATTAGAATGTACAGTTCTACATGGTGATTGTCTTTCCATTGAGTCTGTAACTAGGTTTGTTGTCAATATTGTAAATAATGACTTCGTGGAGGTTTTTTTATTAAATTTAAATATTTTAATGTTGAATAAAAATGTGGTTGTTTTGTGAGTCAAGTATCATTTATTAAAAATTTGGCAAAGTTTCAATAACAATATTGTTATCCTTATTCAGGCCTAAAGTAAGTTGGACACAATTAATTATTTGTGTCTAAAAAATTGTAAAATAAAATTAAAATAGCTATTGTAAAGGTCACATATAGTCAATTTAAATTATTAAAAATACTCTATAAAACACGTTGGTCCATGAGAAATAAAATCTATAAAAACAATGAACTAAATTGTGTCAAAATCATTCATAAAAATCTTATCCACTTAATATCAACTAACCTCTTGAAATATAGACACATGTTGATGTTCTAATGATTTAAATTTACAATATCTCAATACAGTAAAAACAACACAACATGACTAATTCAACAATAGCAATCAACATTACAAAGAACAATAAAAGATTACACAAACAGACATAGACGAATAGAAAAACAATACTAGGTCATCTTTCAATTTCAAACTGTGGTTAACTATAAGTATATAAATATATATATGTATATATTGGTTAACAAATACCAATATCACGGACCGAACATCTACACCAGAAAAATATCAGTGATTCGACAATGGTCAAGTGACCGAAAGGTGCCTCATCACTCAAGGTAAAATTATTGCACTTAATGGTGGTAAAATAATTGCACTTAATTATCCACTTAATATCAACTAACCTCTTGAAATATACACACATGTTGATGTTCTAATGATTTAAATTTACAATTTCTCAATACAGTAAAAACAACACAACATGACTAATTCAACAATAGCAATCAACATTACAAAGAACAATAAAAGATTACACAAACAGACATAGACGAATAGAAAAACAATACTAGGTCATCTTTCAATTTCAAACTGTGGTTAACTATAAGTATATAAATATATATATGTATATATTGGTTAACAAATACCAATATCACGGACCGAACATCTACACCAGAAAAATATCAGTGATTCGACAATGGTCAAGTGACCGAAAGGTGCCTCATCACTCAAGGTAAAATTATTGCACTTAATGGTGGATAAAATTACTTACATAGTAATATATTAACTTCATATATATATATATATATATATATATATATATATATATATATATATATATATATATATATATATCTGTAAAATGACATGTCAATATAGTTTGATAATATTAAAATAAATAATTATTAGAAATCTGTTGTATCCACATACTAGGAAAATAAGGAACTTCAAGAGTTTTAAAGCTTTATAAGTAAAGGGCTTTATATACAGGCTAATTTATTCGTGTCTTCTTGACGTTGATTGCATTTTTTTGCATTTTTATATGGACCATTTCAGGAAAAAAATGGTCTACTCCAATTGCTTGCCATATCTAAAATCATAGGATTTCGGAAAGAGAGTGATTATGTTGGTTAAATATTTCAAATTAAAAAAAAAAAAAGAAAATCATTGATCATAGAGTCAAATATATTTATATAAATAATGCAACGTTTTGGCAACTAGTTTGTTGTCCTCATCAAGCCTGAAAACAATATTACATTGCTTTCAATTGCATATGTAAAATACTAGTAGAATCATTGTAATAATTTATAACTTTATAAAAAGTTAATAAAAAAACTTAATAAAATAACCCACTAAAGAGTGAGAGGCATAAAATACTTTGGTGGATTATTGCATTAAATTTATTTTATAAAGTTTTGAATTATTGCAATGATTGTACTAGTATTTTGTATGTGTAATTAAAAGCAGTGTACAGTAATATCCCGTACTTATGCAATAGGTGGGACTGAGCGATAACCATGTAAGTCGGGGTATAATTTTATATACAATCACATAGGAATCATGTTTAATTTGTAACAAAGACTAAATATACTAAAATTTAAAAAAAAAATGTGTATATATTAAAACATTAAATACATATTACAACAAAATATCATATTATGTACATACATATTGCAAAGAAGTAAGCAAAAAGAAGTTATTTTGACAGATGACTTCATAAAATCTAGTAAATTCATTTGAAGAATCGAAGATTTTTTCTTCTCACACAGAATTTCCTCGTAACTCACTAATTTTTTTCTTTTGTGGCAGAAATACGTTCATTGTTGGAGTCTATGTTTTCCAAAATCTGTAAACCTTGCTCAATTAAACTAAGGCCTTTTGTCAAGTTTCTAACTGTCATTTCATCTTCTACATCAACTGGGTCAAAAGAAACTGTGTTTTCAAAGTCTTGCTCTTGCTCACACATTTCTATGAACTCATCAAATCATCGTCAGCTCCGGTTGTGTAAATCCAGCAGTTCTTGAACGTCATCATTATTCACTTCTAAATTTAGTTGTCTGGCAAAACCAACAACTTCTTCAATCATATCAGAAATTTCATCAGACTGGCACTGATTCCGCTTGAGTTTCAGTGGCAAAAAAATAGACAAACCTTTTTTCAAACGTCATTCAAAGTTTTTTTGTGAAATTTCATTCCAAGATTGTCCAATGATTCTCAAAGCATCTAAAACATTGAATTGTTTCCAAAAATCTTCAACAGAGAGCTCGTTGCTCTGTCTCTGCATAGCTCATGCAAATGAATCTTCTTGTGTAATAAGCTTTAAATGTTTTGATGACTCCTTGATCCATCTGTTGATGCAAACTAGTTGTGTTTGGTGGCAAAAATATCATATTCACGTGAGTGTCGAAATGAGTTAAAGTAGTAGGAGGCTGGCCAGGTGCATTGTCAATTCATAGGAATTACTTTTAAAGTAATTTAATTAGACCGACACTAACGTCCGACTTGAGGTATGAAATGATGACCAGACCAGTCCTAAGAAAAAGCTGTCACCTAAGATTCTGATTCAACTTCCAAATCACGGACAAGGCAGGTTTAGAAATATTTCTTTAATGTCTTTGGATTTTCTGACCAATAAACTATGACAGGTGTCAACTTACAGTCACCAGCTGTTCTTGCAGCCATAAAACCAGAAAATATTTTCTTTTCATTAAGTGTAAAAGTTATCTTGGGCATTTTCTTCCAGAACAGGCTAGTTTCTGCATAACTCGGACAGCATGATTTAAAACTGCGTAACTTGGGAATTGCGTAAGACGGGGTGGTATAAGTCGAGGTATTACTGTAATAATATTGTTTCAAGTATCAAAACCTTGTTGCTGTTCATGACGAGCTGGTTGTTAATAACTTATTACACTTTAAAAAGTGTAATAAGAAATTGTTTTAAGGCTTGACAAGGACAACAAACTAGTTGCAGAAATGTTGTAATTATCTTTGACTCAATGATGAACAGAATTCTCATTTATTTAATTTGAGTGTTTAAAAAAACATAAATTTCAAGTCTGAGTTAAATGATTTTATTAAAGTGGTTCAGATGATAACATCAGCGAGATTGAAAATTGGTTTGAAAATCAAACAACAGAGGTAACTCTGTGAAGAGTTATTATTGTAACCTGCTCGCACAGAAAACAGGGATGAAGAAAACTCTTTGCTACCAGAAGTTATAAGTCATGTAAAAGCAGCGTTTCCCTTGAATGAAATTATGATTTTTTTTTGAGCTGCAGAAGACAGCACTAGCTCATGTGGTTTATTTTGAATATTATCATATTATCAGTTAGGTTAAAATGAAAGGTATTCTCTGATTCAACAACTAAACTCAGTTTTGAATATTTCATTTTATATATTGTATTGAGAACCCTAAAACAACAATAATAAATTTTATTATTATTATAAGTATTGTAAAATATACTTATTATTGTTATCTATTCAAGAAACAAAGTCACTAGCAAATGTATTAGTAGCAGGATGAACAAAACTATCATGACTATTTGTAATGGGAATAGTGAAAAATCATAGAATTCCAATGGCTTATCTCGTATGAAATAGACTTGCTCTCAACCCGCAATTACTTGGCAGAGTAAGTTTTCTTGTCAAGTAAACAAAACTAATAATATTAATAGCTTGCCTCTTGGAGTATCTGCAAATAGGATCGTCCGTTCTCTAACTTTGATAACTCGTATAGCCTAGCGATATTGGTCTATAAGCAGTCTTTGTCTAAAATGATCTGTACAATATTTGGTAGTTTTTACACCATGGGCTCTGGCATCGTTTTTTTTCCAACATGCACCGTTTAATATAAAAGTTAGATTTTTATGTTAATTTTGATTGCTCTTATAACAAATGGCATTAATTGATATCTTGAAGACACTGATGGAGAAACTTTAGGTAGGTTTTCATCAGACAAAGAGGAGGATGAAGTTCATTAGAGTGATCAAAATTCAGAAACAAAACAAATTGGAGAAAGAAAAAGAAGAAGTGAATGTCATTATTAGTCCAGAACAAGATAGTAACAAAAATATCAAAATGTTTAGGCAAGCCCAACACAAATAATGATTTATCCCATACTTATTGGTGGGTCTTAAAAAAATTATAGTGTACAAGTGTACACAGAAAAAATAAAACAAATTGTCTATTTTGAAAAAATAACACTTTCAATTGGGTATAAATCATCTGCATGCAACCAACAGTACAATTTGTAGGTAAATTTTACAAATCTGCCAACACTGAGTTTGGAGAGTTCTAAACTGAAATAAATAACACAGGAATTGTATAACTTTCAAAACTTTGGACGATTTAAAAAAAATGTAGGAAAATGAAGTATGTATAAATACTAAAAAATATTTTTTCACACAGAGAATTTTTACCTTATAAGTAGGAATAACATTTTGATGCTTCCAAAGAAATTGGAAAACCGTGTAAAACATACTCTTGGACCACTCGCTACTTGATCAAAACATTGCAGGAAAAATTGCAAAATGTAACTTCTGTTTCTTTTACAATATTTTGTGTAAACTCTCAAAACTAAAACTAAATTTTTATTTTCGTTTTACTACAAATTTGTATTGATTTGAGTTTAAAAACAAAACTTGGGTAAATTTCACCCCACAGGTTTCTTTAATTGACTGGGTTAACCTGGAGTAATATGAGGAATGTACCAATACCTGAATAAAACATATTATGCAAAACTCTTGTAAAACTAGATGAACTCTTTTCTTCAACCTAAATTATTAAAAATTAATTCTCACCATTAATTAATTCTAATTCTTACCATCTTATCTTTGGGTCGCATGGGTCTTTCCATTTTGAGACGAGCTCGATATTCATTCTCTATTCTTGCAGCAACACCATCAACTTCTTCTGCTAGTGGCAACTGTGATGGAGAATTGCTTCCTGATGAAAATTCAGAAAACCTTGGTGTGTCATCTAACCACTTGTTAATATCCTGTTAAAAAACAAGTATTATAAACAAAAAACTTTTAATTCCTACTTATATCAAAAACAAAAAAAAACATTTTATAAAATAATTAACGTTACCCGGCGCGCATTGCTGCGCCCAAAATCATAATTTTAAAATGGAAAATTGATAACTAATTTTTCAGTAAGATAAGCAAATCAAACCTCTAAATGAGTACTTCATTTACTGCAATGTTGCAGGATAGACAATGTTTTTTGTCAGTTCATTAGTGAGCTTGCAACATATAGGTGTTGAAAGCTCGAATGTTCCAAATTTAATCCAGCAATGGTCTATGATTCTCCATGTGCCTTGTTTATGGATATTGCGAATGCAAAACGCAAAGGAAGTTATAGTCGTTTCAATCAATGGGTAGTTCTGATGGAATTAAGACCATCTCTCCTTTAATTTGAAAATTTAAAGAAAGGCAAAATTGATAATATAATTTAAGGCAATAGAATTAAAAAAGTAACCTGAGCAATACAGATTTAAGGAGAAATATATTGTTACCTTAAGTGTTTGCTCAGTAGCCAATTCTAAAGCTTCTATGTCAGCAACATTCTTGATTGTTCCTGATTTTTTAGTTTGCTTTGAAATTTCTAATTTTTTGTTAGCTCTTCTAATTTCATTCCAATCACTGTGTTGACTCTCAGCCCTTTGGCTACTTCCTTCTTCTGACTCATCTTCTTTTGTTTTATCTTCATTTTCGTTTTCATTCCTTAAACAAATAATTATTTCTTAATAAAATTCACAAAATGTAATTTTTTTTTTTTTTTTAAATACAAACCAATATTACTATATTTATTAAAATCCCTCGACATCTTTCTAAATAAATAGTAAGTATCTTATTACTAATTTAAGAGAATTAGTAGTAGTAGTAAGAATTGGAATTATTTAAGAGAAGTGACTCAGTTGTGGTGGGAAGATAAAGTGAAACCATTACCTAAACACAACTTCTTTTTAGACAATGGTAGTGCTTAAATTAATAACATAAAAATATTAAAAATGTTTTCAGATTGTTTAGTGATCAATAATAGCAGGGATGATAATATTATGTTAAATGGTTTGAAATATTTAGCTTATTTTAAAGTTTTTGGACTAACCAGAAGAGGGACAGATTTACCTTGATTATAGAGGAGTCTGTACTCTTAAAATAAACACTAAAATAATGATATACTTCGAACATATTGTATCCACTCAATCAGTGAGAGTTACTGAATGAGTGTCAGATGTGCATAGAAATTTACATATATAAATGTTATCAGTGTACAGATGTATAGTTTACTAAAAAAGGTATGGGAATTCAATAAGATATCAATAACCTTCTAAAAAGAAGATATCCAAAATAGTGTTATGGAGATCAAATTTGCTCAATGTAATCGTCTGGTTACCTCCTAAATCATCAATGGAAAAAATACACAGTCATTAATTACAGATTAAAGTTGCTTGTTGTAATCATCTTGAAATCATTGATTAAAATATAAGTAATTATTATGTAACAAAGTGAATAATTTTAGGGTGTTAGGATTTGTTTGAGCCATTGTGTGTTGAAAGAAATTTGAAGGAAGTTTTGTATACTTTAAAGGTATTCACTTAGTTAAGCAATAATTACTTATAAAGTAATTACAAATTATTGCCCTGATCTGCAGATTCTGTACAAAATATTGAAAGATGCCCTCAAGATTCTTCAAGGTTCTACCATCACCAAAAATCTTTTTGCTGATCTATGTTTCAAGTGAATGCAATTTTTTAAATAAAAATTTTAAAACATCCTAAATTACCTAATCATAACTTAAAAACCATACAAACTTCTTCATGGGTTTTTTTATATCTGAAAAAACCATACAAACTTCCTCATGGTTCTTTTATAACTGAAAAACCATAAAAACTTCCTCACGGTTCTTTTATAACTGAAAAACCATACAAACCTCCTCATGGTTCTTTTCCATGTAACAGACCTAAATATGAGACAGGATTAACCTATTGTAGATTGAATGATTTATGATCTGAACAATCCAGTGGGTAGGAATTAATTCCTCACGTCAATTGAGTTGTATTTTGCACAAAAACATTCTCACTTTATAAAGCACTATTTTATATATTTTACATTGCCACAATTTTTTATTTATAATTTTCTACCTTAGTTTATTTGTTAATTGGTTATTATTTTTTAATCATAATTAGTAAAAACAAATTAAAAGTTAATTATGGTTTGCATTAGATCCTAGTGTCACAGTATTAATGTATTTTTGGATGTACACAAAAATACACTAATTTTCTATGCCGATAAAGTAGAACACAACAAATCTAATCTATTGCCAAAATCGAGTAACAACTATACTGAGCAAGATGGCATTTGACACACAAACGGATGATGGGTCTATAATGACTAGTATGTATGATAAAAGGACAACTTATGAGCTATAAATATCTATCCTTATCTGTGACTGAAGTTTCGAGAGGCGATCCATATCCCTTAAACAGCACCGCTGTCTAGTCTTCTACGTGGCACATCAAAAAATAAATTCTCTTCAAGCAAACAAACAACGATAAGAATCTGACATCTGTGTGATCTCTACCACTAATGTGTTATGACAAACATATTTCGCCCATAGGATACAATGGGTTAATTTACTTTCCAAGGAATAGTTTTAATAGCCTAACAATCAAATTAGATTTCAAGGGTCATCATACTTGCAAATTAAAAAAATATCACAAACAAGCAGCAATGTAAATTTTATCCAGCATAGTACACAGGCCTAGTCACAGATAGTCTAATTATCCAAATGAATGGCTACTAACATAATGTTAGAACCATGAATATAAATAGGCCAACAGATGGCCACTCTGCTGGTCATATCACATCATTCAATGACTGTTATAGCCCAAAAATAACTAAAGTGCGCTCCTCCCTGCCAAGTGTTACTCCCGACAGCATCAAACAAACGGAAAAACCAAGTCTAGAGAATCCTCTAACCTCAATATTATATAATACAATTTACCTTCCTCTAACCTTAACACCAAATAATTCCTTCCTTCTGACAGACTTAATTTTTAAAAAAATCTTTAAGTTATAATCAAACAATATACGAAACAATACACCCTTTAAACTATATATCTCTATGACATTTGGATATCTAAACTATACAGACCTGTGACTCACTCCAGTTTCTCTCTCTCTCTGATTTATAAAAGATACAGTGAGTTCAAAATACATGAATAATGTTTTACAGTCCATGTGTGTCTATTTAAAGACAAGACTAGGTATTACCAAGGTAAGTCTGTCAGTCCCTCAAAGCCTTCCTGTAATTTCTATTCATGATGTGTTTTAATTTAAAATTTAATAAATGGTTTATATTAAGTTCTTACAGAAGTGGTGATTCTGGAGGTGTTTCTCTAGCTGCCTGTGATGGTTTCCTTCTTCGTCCTCTTTGTTCTCCAGGAAATTCCACTGCTACTTCTTCATCTGTTGACATTTCTGCTTCCAAATAACGATCTACAGCCGCATCAAATTCCTCTTGTAGTTTCCCTGCCATTTCAGTGTATTCTGAAGTATAAATACACAATTAAAAAAAAAATTATAATCAAGCATTTAACATGACTTTTCTTATAGGCAAAAAACCACAACGCACTGATATTTTTCAGCAGACGGTTTTGCACCAGATCAGTGCATTGTCAATGCTATGAGTCATGGATAAGACAGTTGCTCAGGGCCAGGTAAATTATGTTATAAGTCTGTGGTGCGTCATTGTTCATAGGTTAGATGTTTGTTATGTGTTCAAATATAGTATTTGATTGCCAGTGTATTTTGTTGTTTCAAATGAGTTGCGGTTGGTTTTTATGGTATTTGTATGTTTCAAAGTTTTTCGTTAGGTTTAGTTTATTGCTTTTTTTTAATGGAATGTAGAACTTATAGATATGTATCAATGTTGGTGTATGTATTAGTGAGTTCTATATATGACTAACAAAATTTGATTTGGATTGTGTATTTATTACATCTTTTATGTGTTCCTTGTATGGTGCGGTGAGGTTTTTCCTTGTTTGACCTGTTAGAAGCAAGGTCAGTCGTTTAAGTGATCTTGTATACTCTTGCCTTGTTGTGTTTGTTCTAGGGTGTTTTTGTGCTGTGAAGGTTGTGATAGATGTCTGTATTAGAGTTTACAGAATGAAGAACCTATTTTTATAATGTATTGTTCTGAAATGTTAATGTGACAAACTTTTGTTTTTGTGTATTCTGTTGTCTGTCAGAATGTTTTTGTATCCATTTCTATGGGTTATGTATTTTATCATGTTAAGTTTAGTTTACTCTGTCTTCGTTGTTTATGGGTACATTGATTAGTCTGTGTATCATGGAGAGGAAGGAAGTGTATCTGTGAGGAGGTTGGAAGTATTACATATAACTGTGTCTGTGGTGGTGGGCTTTCTGTATATTTAAATGTGTGTTTGTTGTTTTGTAATTGTTAAATCTGGGAAGTGAATTATGTTCTGTTTCCAATGTGAAGTTTATATTGTTGTGTATTATATTGTTGTTATGCTAAAACTAACACTAAAAAATGAAGAAAAAGTCATAGAAAAACAAATAATATACCAAATAGCCCAAAAAATAGATACAATAAAAAAAAACTATAGATACATTAGAATTTAAAATATTAAATAAATTAAAACAACCTAAAAAACAAACCATAAAGAACAAAAAAAATGGGCCACATTCACATACACAGGATACAACATAAAAGGAATAACTAAAAAATAATAATATTAACATAACTTACAAAAATATAATCAATAAAATAAACCGACTGGAAAAAATATGTCCTGCACTAATAACGGAATACATAAAATCGAATGTCCAGACTATAAAAAATTATACACCGGCCAAAGAAAAAAGAAATTAAAATACAGATATAAAGAGCACCTCAATGCATAGCTCAAACCTAATATTTACAACTCAAACAGCTACACATACCAGCAAAAACAAACACCCATTCCCCACCTTAGAAAACATACATCAAATAAAGAAAGTATAATAAAGCCTCAAAATAACAATATGGGAACAGCTATAAATTTATAACATAAAAATAATATCACAAACAAATACAAATAAAATAAAAACCGATAAATTATTCAACATAATAGACAAAATTAACCCTAAGTAAAACTAAAAAAGTTCCCACAGTGCAGTGAATCCGAAAATAGAACAATACCAGTATACCACGTGACAACGGAAATTCTACACACCTGGCAATCTACTACAACATCCAATCCAGTTGATGCTCGACAATGAAGATACTATATACATAATCAAAGATATTTATGACTGTATACATCCTAACCTTGTAAACTATAGCTAACAAAAAAAAAAATTCAAAGTTGGAATGAAGACATAGGGGTTTCAAAATATTAACATACAGGTTATTTAAAATAAATTTGCAGTATCTTCAACTTTTATCAAATTATTTGAGTATCAAAATGATAATTACAAATAAAATTTAAAAAATATAAACGCATCCTCTGCAGAGTTGCATATAGTATGACTAAGAAAGTGGCTATGTATGTGCCTATCTAACATCAAACCCTTTAATTAACATGTGCATGCCCTGATATATAGACTAAAATCTACATATTTTTGAACTTTTTCTAATTTTTGTCTTTATTATTATTTTTTTAAACTTTTTATATTATTGTACTATTTTTAATATATGTTATAAAAATATTTAATATTTAAGACAGTTATAAATTTTGTCAACATTAGTAGTAGTCTACATTTGCAGTTTTGAATGGTCAGACACAGTGTATTTTCACGCACAAAGTGGTACAGTACAGTCTCTCTAATCTAGTCTCCGATGATCCGGACAGCCCAAAATTTTTGTTTAGTTATAGTATTTTACAGTGCACAATCAGTCTGCTGTCCACAAAAATATTTATTTTTATACGTCTATATTTGTTATTTTTCAAAGGGGTTTTCCTACTCTAATAGACAAATAATATAATTTATTCATTAAAATATGAATTTACCATATTATTTGTTTCTTTTGCCTATTAAAGTAAGAAAAACTTCTTTGAAAAAATATATTCACATTAGATATCCCAACACTACAACGCATGTGACATCAGAGACATCTTGCGATAAACGAAAGATAAAGGACCGCCGACTAAATGAATAGACAGTCTATCCGTCTGGCGTCAGGTCAGTTGTGTCGGATGGATGCCACCTTTACTGCTTCTCGCAAGATATCTGCTCAGTTGTCATTTAATTCTAGTGCGATATTGATCTGTGTTTTTTATTTATGTCTCGTTCAGTGTTCAGTGAAAATGGCGACTAAACGTAAGTCAGTGACAGTGACAATGGAATAAAAACTCCAAGCTTTGTTTCGTATTGATGGAGGTGAATCGCTTAGTAAAATTGCAAAAGAGTTGAGAGTAGGAAAACAACTGTTTTCGATTGGAAAAAAAGCAACAGGAAATTGAAGATTTTTGTGCAAAAGTGGTTAGTAAAGACAGTTTAGGTGGCAGAAGCACTTTAAAAAACCAAAAAATGAAACCCTAGATGATGCTTTGTATGTTTGGTTTTGCCAACAACGGAAACAGGGTGTTCCATTATCGGGTGTAAATTTGCAAACGATTGCGCTGAAACTGAATGAAAAGTTAAAAGGAGGCCATAATTTTACTGCCAGTGTGGGTCGGCTGTCACGGTGGAAGGAGCAACACGGCATCCATCAACTCGGAATAAGTGGTGAAATTTTGTCAGGTGACAGTGATGCCAGTGAAAAATTCAGAAACAAATTTGGCAAGTTTCTTAGAGATGAAAACTTATAACCTGTCAGGTGTTCAACGCTAACGAAACCAGATTAAATTACAAAATGTTCCCAAAAAAAACTTTAGCTTCCAAATTAGATTCAGTAGCAAAAGGCCATAAAGTTAAGAAAGAAAGTATGACTTTGCTGCCCTACAGTAATGCTTCTGGCGATCTAAAATTTCCACTTTTGGTGATAGAAAAATCCGCAAAGCCTAGGGTTTTTAAAAATGTAAATTTAAGTGTTCTACCGGCCCAATACAAGTTCCAAAAATCAGCGTGGATGAACAGTCAAATTTTTAAGGACTGGTGTTTTGAAAACTTTGTTCCAACAACAAAAAAGTTTTAAAACAGAAAAAACTCCCATGAAAAGCGATTTTACTAACTGATAATGCCCCATGCCACCCAAATGAAGAAGAATTGCATCATGGTGACATTTTTGTTAAATTTCTTCCTCCTAACGCCACGACTCTCATTCAGCCGATGGACCAGGGCGTGATAGAGCTACAAAATTTATTGAAATTCTTAAAAAAGTGACTATAAAGGATGTCATTGATATGGCTGCAGAATCGTGGGAGGAAATTCAACCGTCTACACTCCAAAAGAGCTGGAAAAAATTGTGGCCTGAAATGCCACAGAAAAGTGAAAAAACTGACAGTCAACCTACTAATGCCGACGCTGAATTTGTTCAGATTTTTCAACAATTGGAGGGTTGTGCCGAGTTGAAAGACACTGATATTTCCGAGTGGATTATCAGTGATAATGACATTGGTTATCAAGTGCTCAACGGGGACGAAATCGTCGCGGTGTGCACTGCAAACGCAGAAAATGAAAGCTCGGAAGAGGAAGACTACACAGACGAACCGGTCAGCCCAACTCATGATGGGGAGGCTGCAATGCTGGAGGGGTTGATGACCTACTTTGAGAAACAAAGTGATACGTCAACTGTGGAGCTACTGACCTTGAAACTCCTACGAGATCGTACTGTGAAACGACGTCAATCATTGTTAAAACAAAAGAACATTACGGACTTTTTTCACTAAGCTTTTTAAAGTTTATTTTTGTTTCAGTTTCATTTTTGTGCGTTTATACAGTATAGTGTAAATAGCTTTATGTGAATACATTTATTCAACGAGAAAGATGCTTTGATATTTATTCATGTCATACCTTTTCTGTTACAATTACAGGATTTTTTGCTAAATAAGCTATGAAATACTGTACTGTAAGCTATATTTAGGCCTCAATTTCACTAAAACTACAATTTCAATATGTTTCCCCGCCTAAAACACATATTGTATGCATTTGTTTGGTTTTTTCCGAATAATCCGGACAGGGTCCAGTCCCATCAAGTCCGGATTAGTGAGACTGTACTGTAATATTCTTGTTAACCAAATCTCTGTCAACAAATATTTTGTAAAAGTCTAACTCTGATTACGGTGGCTAAACAACTTTGTTAGAAATGCCAGATTTATTTGAATTAAAATTCATGAAACTTGGGAACAAAATTATTGTTCTCGATCTATTGAAAAGTGTAAAATACCGCACAAACTACGAAACGATCTGTAAACACGTGAGACAAACCACAGGCTTTGCACAAAAAAAGAATGGTGACTATGTACTATGTGAAGCACAATACAAACATTGATCTTATAGGACAGTACAATACACAGAAACAAAATTGTTAATGTACGGCAATGCTAATCTGAGAGAAATGATAAAAATTAACACACGGGAATGCTCTTGCTGCCCTGTACCACGACCTCGCTTACTGTCACATTAATGTTATTCAAAGGTTTAAAATGAAAGAATGTTAAATAATAAAACTAGGAGTGATTCAAGCAGCATTTGTTTAAACTAACCATTATCAGAACCATTGTACTGTCTACAATTATCAATAATGAGTTGAAAATCGGTTTTAAACTCTTGAAAAGTTAAATATTCTCCTGAATCAAGTTTGTCTTCCATACGTTGCAGATCCATGGGTTTAGCTATCACTGAGTAATATCTAGGAGCATATTCTTCCTCAACAGGGTCGACAAAAGGCCAAGCATCATCGTGATTTTTTAATCTTTCAAGAATTTTATATAAGCCAGTTTGTAGATCTTCTTCACTTTGGCGAAATCTGAAAAAGTAATATTAAGAATTGTTATATATATATTTTTTTGAGTACCTTATAAAGTTCCCAAAAACAGTTTGTTAAAAATTAACATATAATAACTTTATAAAATCAGTGCAAAGGAATATTAATGGACAGTGTTAAATATCACAAATATATATGTTAAATATAACAAAAATTATAAAACAAAATCACTGAAAAACAGCTGAAAGCAAAGAAAAATATCAATAAATATTTTATAATAAAAAACTTCATTTCTAGTTTAGTTCGCACAGTAAATCCATTCGTTTTATGTCATTTACCCATCAGTTCAGAGTAACAAATAAATTTATTTAATTATCTGTGTATACAGGTATACATTTTTTGCTTGCGATGTTGATTCTCATAATTCTTTTAATACTTAAACATAGATTAAAGGGATAAAGTTATGAAGGAGGAAAAGCATTTACTTCACTCTATAAACAAGATTTTCAGAATGATATACATGAAATTGTCACTGAAAAAAAATCAACTCATCGTAATAATTAATGTAAAAATTTTACTTACACTTGAGAAGTACGTAGTTTTTGTCTAGAAGGCTGGATGATTATCTGTCCAGTAGCTGATGAAAGAGAATTGTTGGTTTGCCGACCTCGAGGTTGACTGTTTTCAGCATTATCTGCTAGACTTGTAGAACCTTCAATACTGGAGTCACAGGTAGAGTTGGAATGCGATCTTAACCTTTGTACAGCTCGACGTTCTCGTGCTTGTCTATTTTCAAATAAAAAGAATAATAAGGATTTTATATCTACAGAAAGATACTTTGAATCAATTACTTCAATTAATGTTCTCCTTCAAATGTTTTTGATGTCAACATTAAGATTATATCACTCATAAATCAAAGTTGGAGAGCATGTGTCTGTATGTACTTAGTTTGAACCATTTCACATTATTGTTCATATAATTAACAGTCTAAAGTGAGCTGAGGAGAATGTTTTTGTGGAACTGGATCAAATACTGAGTGGTTTGTCAAATAGTGAGTTGCCATTACATACTCTCTGCAAATTAACACTATTCGGTAAGTTCTTATTTGCAAGTGGTTGGCCAACTACTCTTATGTGAACTATTTTGTCACAGTGCAGTGTTGTTTTTAGTGTGATTCCAGCTATCAGCATATGTAACCGATTCATTATGTCAGTGTCTTGGGCAGTACTCATGACCTGTTTATATTTTTGGTTCCTGGTCATTGAAATATATATGACTATAGTTTAGGTAATAGATGTCAAATGAAATCTATACAAGATCTAATTCATCGCTACTTGATAATATTATTATCTTGGCTGCTATGCAAGCTCAAGGAGTATCCATCAAAGAGTACTATAAAATCACTACTACGCAATCTTCAAAGGCTTGTTTACATTGGTGAGAGGGGTGTCAAAGATTACTTTATAATTTTGAAAGTCAGCTGGAATTTGTAGAAAAAGTTTTCATCAAGAGAAAAATTGTTGACATAGATGCAAATGAAAGAAAACATCTAAGTAGTTGACTGTTATTAAAACCATAAAACCAGGAAATACCATCACAAAAATAAATAAAAATTGAAACTATTGATATACTTTGGAAAGAAAATGAAAAATCTTCTAGACTTGCCTATAGTGCTTTTTCAGCTTACTGTTATTCTGAGGATGCAATAATTAAATAACAAGAAACAGTGTAATAGGAAATTTTAAAAGCAATCTGTTAATGATGTAATTAGTTCCCCCACGGTAAGTGGAATAATAAAGGAGTCAGATAAACCAAGCAAATCCCATTATTTTTTCTTATAAGTATTAACAAAATTACATATAAAAAAATAAAGAAAAAAAGCAATTAACTCTGATAACTGATGAATTTTCTATACATTCTAAAAATAATATTAAAAATCAAATATCTAATCGCAAGTAATTTTGTACTAATAATTATTACTCATTATTATTCCTACTAATAATAGGTTTTTACAATTTTTTTGGTAATTGTAATTTACAAATGTATTAATTTAAGTATCCGTAATTAATTAATACAATATACGTTTGTAATTAGAAACTTATACAGTTCTTCGTTAAAAGTTACAACTTTTGAGAAGTTGCAACTTCTCATAATACGTCTGTTTATAAAAGAAATATGACTGCGGTTAAACATTTTATTGAGACATACAATTATTCTTTGTACTTAAAACTCACAAATTAATCATTTATTAACTCATACACGTTTCACTGACAAAGTCATCATCATCATCAGTGAGTGTTGCTACTACAAACTCTAACTTTCAACTAAGGTAAAAGTATGGTTACACCTCATCTTAGTATAGCTTTACTTTCACCTTAGTTGTAAGTTTGAGTTTGTAGTAGCAACACTCACTGATGATGATGATGACTTTGTCATTGAAACGCGTATGAGTTAATAAATGATTAATTTGTGAGTTTTGTGTAAATCTTTCATTTATTTTATTTTATTGAGGCTGAGTAATTTATTATAATTTTAACTAATTGGACTGTGGCCCATTCGGGTTAGACAGACACTAAATAATAATAAAACGAAGGCATTGTACTTACAGAAAAGTTCCTTTATATTTATCAAACAAAGAATATTATGTGCAGTATATAAACGTATTGCATATACAGTTAAACTACATTGCAATTTATTTCTTGGCAAACAAATCTTTCAATTTCTTGTCAATTTTGGCAGTTTAGTATAGTGAGCCACTTTCATGCTGTGTGATTCCGTAGTCTTTCCAGCATAAGATGCACAAAACAATATTTCACAATTTTGTTTATCTGTAGGTCTTGGACGTTTTTATTGTAATTTTAGACTTTTTATGTATGTAATATACTCATTTGATTTTTGTTATTTCTTACTTATTGTTTTGTATTCTAATGTAAAATAATTCCGGGTCATCCGGAGATCGGAGTTTGACTTATAAAGGTTCTACTATAATAACCTATCTTATAAGCCAAGCTAACAACCACTCATAGTTAATTACAAATTTCTTTGGTTTTGGTAGGGACATGTGCAAATATAGTGTCTAAAGATATCTCAGCTTTATAGCAGCAGAAAGGGGACACAAAGACAATATTATACAATTAACTTTTTAGGAAACACATGCAACATATCAGAAAAATTATATAACTATATATAAAAATATTATATTTACAATATAAGAATTGAAAGAAGTTGACGCCTTGAGTTATTGTGTCAGTAGATAGCCCATCTACAGCATACGCTGCTTCATTTGTTTGGTTTATTGAAATAGATAATATTTTATTCATAAACAGAGAAAACCTCCTTCCAACAAAATTAAAACCATAGAATACAATCACACTAATAATTAAAATTATAAAAATTTTGAAATATATGTTTTTGTTTATTTTAAAAATACCTGACTTAAACTCTAAAAATACCTGACTTAAACTCTAAAAATACCTGACTTGAACTCTAAAAATACCTGACTTGAACTCTAAAAATACCTGACTTAAACTCTAAAAATACCTGACTTAAACTCTAAAAATATCTGACTTAAACTCTAAAAATACCTGACTTAAACTCTAAAAATACCTGACAAACTCTAAAAATACCTGACTTAAACTTTAAAAATACCTGACTTAAACTCTAAAAATACCTGACTTAAACTCTAAAAATACCTGACTTAAAACTCTAAAAATACCTGACTTGAAAAACTCTAAAAGTCATAATATTTTTTAATAAATTCATCTCAAAGTAAGTTTTAAAAATAGTGTGTACTAGGGAGTTACCTTGCTTTTGCATCCCTTTCTTTGATTTTGTCTTTATCTTCATCTTTTTCTTTAACTTTTTTTTCTTCCTGAGCAAGTCTCCTTTCTAATTCTTTCTGATGTTTAAGTTTTTCTAAGCGTGAGGATTGCCTTCTTGGCTGCAATTCTTGTAAGCGTTTTCTATAACAGAGAAAAACAAAAATTTAATTTACTCGTATCAAATAAAGAAATTTATTACGTAAAGGTTTACTAACTTTAGTTATTAAACAACTCTTAAGTTTCTTGAACACTCATGGTAAGACTTTTTCTCTGTTTGTTCAAGGAAATTGCAAAATTATCTGAAAATAAGTGTATTTTAATTACATAGGTCCTCTGGAAGTTACAAGTTGCTTGGAATCAGGCAACTCTATTTGTTATCCACAGAGTTAAAGGAATCAAGAGTATATGAAAGGCAAAACTATATTTATTGACTGTATTGGAAATGTTTTAAAACTGTTTGGATTGATAAAGTATTATCTTTTACAGTGGACTTTATAGCACTAGGCATTTTCATCCAGTTTCTTAAATATAACCAACTGAATTTTCTGGTCATACAAAAATTGCACGAATTTGGAATACTTCGATATGAAGAAGAACAAGCATGTAGTTTTTGTCTCGAATGGCTCTAACTTGGTCTTCGATCATATGTTAGAGAAAGGCAAATGATATACCATTAAAAGGTAGCTACTGTATCAAGAGGAAAGTGTAGAATAATGGTTTTTTTGTGCATGAACTTACTCGACTGATCATCCAAAGCTCTCCCTAGCTTCTGGCAATTGTAAAGAGTTTCCAAACATCCACAGTTTAATTTACAACCCTCTAAAGGTATTTACTTAAAGATTAAGATATCTTTTAAAAGGTAAAGTATTTGAGTTATCAAAAATTACCCTTATGATTAATCCCAGAGATTTGAAGAAAGAAATACTTTCCAAATTTCAAAGAATGATTGTTTAACTTGATGGAAAGAAAGTTTATTGGCATGGAAAACTTAACAAAGAGCAGGATTTGCAGCATGTTTTAATGCAGCTATTTTGAAGACAGAACACCTGCAATTCTTTAGCCAAAGAAAGGTGAGTCTAAATAACATCATACTGGTAATAGGGCTTTAGATGGGTTCACTCTCTCCTTATATGTATTCTATCGTTAATAAAATACTATTTATTCATCCACTAAAGTTCAAATACATTTTTTAAAACTTGTAGTGGATGACAATTGACATTCATTTTTTCAAATATTATTTCATTAATTAAATTTAATGAATTAATTTTAGTTTTATATGGGAGAAAAACTTTTCACAGGGACGGCATGCAATATTCTTATTTCGTCCCATTTAGCTTAAAATAAGTGATAACATAAGATCATTTTAAATCAGCTGATTTTATGCTATAGGTTATGTGATAGAACAATTGTTTTAATACATAGGTTGTATATTTTATTTATATTAGCTGTAATTATTAATTAAAAAGTAACTAAAATATAAATTTTTTTCTAATCTACGTAGGAATTGACTTTAAATTAAACATATTTGTTTATATTACTTGTTATATAATTCACTAAGGGCGGCATTGTATTACTGAAGATATCGTTAGGGTTTCACCAATCTGAATATACTCATCAGAGGAGAGGGGAATTTTAAGTTTGACGTTTAATTTGAAGCCGAGGTGGCAGTTTAGAATTACCAGAGTAAATCTGATTTGATATTATGGGCCTGAACTCCAGCATGGAAGAGAACACACTAAGATACTAGCTTTAAGGAACACCTCGCATTGTATTTTGACGAATCACTTCAGTCCCAGGAAAGGAAATGAAGTGGTTGGAATGAATGTAGTTCAACAAGAAAATGAACCACTTTTCTGTATGATCTCGAGGGCTTTTGGTCCAGCATAAATGGACCGTTTGGTGAATTTTATATTCCACAAGCTGCTGTGGCGAGTATTCATGTATGAGGAGTGCTGAAGTTTTATAAAATACCATGAAAGGTATTTTGCTAGACCATATCAATTTCATAAAGTGAAATGTCTGAAAATAAATCTTTCTAATATAATTTTTCTGCATTCCAAGTAAGAGCACTTTACATTGGGGAGTTATGTCCCAAAACTTAAACTGAGGGAAGGTACACCAAACGATACAATAGTGTTCTTGTGATTCTTACAGAATCTCAGTCTATTTTTTCCATATAAACAAAAAGGAGTCAACATTTCCAGATCTTTATTAAAACGTTTTTGTCGAATATCCAATCCAAGTTTTTAGAATTGGAACTTTAGATTTGACTCAACAATGGTTTAAAATTGTTACACTGGGAGCGGCTAAAATACTATAAATAAACAAATAATATGAAGAAAAAATTTGTAGTCAATTCCTACTTAGGTCAACAAAGAAAAAATTTATTTTAGTTACTTTTTATTAAATAATTACAATTAATACAAATAAGTAACATAACCTATGTGTTAAAATAGCTGTTCTACCACACAACCTATAACATAAAATCATATGTTATCCCTTATTTTAACCTAAATGGGATGAAATAACTATATTGGATGTCTTGGCCCTTTTGTAAAAAGTTTTTATCCCATATAACTAAAACAAAGTCATTAAATTTAATTAATATTAGAGAAAAACTGTATTCACATTAAATGTCATCCACAACAAGTTTGAAAAAATCTATTTGAACTTGAGTGGATGAATAAAAAGCATTTGATTAACAACTGAAATTTTGAACTATATATAAGGAGTGAACTAATAAACGGAATTAATAAAGGGCAGATAAAACCATTGATAACACTAAAATTTCTGAAAATTAATTTTCAAACAAAGATTAACTTTTGCTATTAAAAAACTCTGATGATAATTTACACAATCATCAAATTTTTACTTACTTACTTCTTTGGTTTGTAATCATTTCGTATTAAAGTGGAATAATTTTTGTTAAATAAAATAAATATATATTTTTATTTTACAAATTCTTCTGAGCAATATTTTTTTTTAAAAAGACATTTATGAATTTGTATTAGAAGATTTTATAACTTCAATAGGTATTTCATAGAAATGTCTTGAACTAGTTATGTATAATGCTCACATTATACCTAATGTGAATAACATTAATATAACTCTTCTACACAACCAAAGTAATTCTCATCCTCACCTCTGAAGTTTTTCTTTCTCTTCGAATAACCTAGGTATTTCAGGAAGGAAATCTTCTGCTAAAACTGAATGTAATGCTTTTTCTTCTTTAGAATGAGAGTCCTCCATTTTGAGCGATAGCCTTTCCCAATCACTTTCGGTATAACAAACAACTTGCCACTGCCCACAACCCATTTCAGGTTCAGATTCAGTGCTTGAGCTATCTCTGGATATTTTCCGTCCAAGTTTTTTCTCTCGTTCCCGTAGTTTTTTCTTCTTTTTCTTCTATATTTAAAAATAAATGTACAGAGAAATATATAAATAGATATAAAAATTTGATGGATTAGCTTAATTTAAATCTGTAATGAAACAGTTATTATTGTAGAGTTAAAATAAAAAAGTAACAATATATCTTTTTTTTAAATAAGAAATAAAAGACACACAAATTACCAGTTAATAATTTAATCACTCAGGAGCGTTTTAACATCATTGAAATGCGTCTGAGTAAATACATTAATTTGTGAGTTTGTGTACGTCTTTTATTTGTTATTACCATAACCTCACTAGAGAAGCTCACAGAATATCTGATATATCTTTTTTTAGCTTTAAATATTTGGGGTGCCAGGACCAAGATCTATTATGTTTTCTATGTGCATAATCAAGTGTAATTTTTTTGACAATACCGATGTCATCTGAAACGCAGATAATTAGAAAATAAAATGCTGCTATTAATGATTTTAATATATTCAGTGAAACTTTTAACAATGTTGAAGTCTGCATAAAAAGAATTTATTAAATTTGATTCCAGGGAAGGGATAATAATTAGTTATAAATGGTTTATATATCACAAAACCAGATGATGGTCAAATAAAATAGGAGTAAAAAGAAGTGATAAATACAATGGTGAGAAAAAATATTGTACTTGTTATATTAGCCTTGTTTGACAACATGAAGGATAAAATATGGAATATCCTTTTAATGAAGAACTGGTAATCGAAATGGATAGGTATTGTTGTAAGACTAAAGGCATCCAATTTTCTAGATGGGATCAAGAAGGAACACTGTTTGACCAAATCAAGTAGAGTACAGGAAGTAAAAGTGTCACTAAGGTGAGTAATTTCTTTCTAATACATTCTGAAAACTTTTACAAAACCTCCTTGCACTACATACATAATATTAATATCTATCAAATTAATAAACATTTTCTTAAAGAATATGATTCAACACCTTGTTTTGACTTTGGTCAGTCTTTTATTCCGGTGACATAAGTGAAGGTTTAAAGATTTTTTACTTACTCGAGTTGAATCTTTTGGTTTTCATCCCAAATTATTACTAGAACTAATCGAATTATATACTAAGAGGGACACACAAAAACTGCGGGTTTCTATGTTTATTATTTCAACTTTATTAACAACATTTCAATTGAAATACAATTGTGTGTGAGAGAGAGTTATAAGATTCTAGGACACTGTTTTAGCCTTGGTGAACAAGGAACAAATGTTCCTTGAATTTACTTCCGTACTTAGCTACGAATGCGACTGATTACAAACCATTATAATAAAAAGACTAGATATACCAGAAAAAATCTAGTCTTAAAAAGATATTAATTCTTTTAGTCAATAACTGTATAATAACCTCCTCAATTTCAACTGAACTTCTAGGTTATACAAGTTTTACAAATTCTCATTTGTTTGGAAATGACCAACATTTTTTTACACGGGTCAAATCCTGTTATAACAAATACCAATATGACAAAATTTTCAGTACAAAGGATTTTCTATCGTGTTTTCTTTGGCCTGCCATATGAATACATGTGTAAAAAACCCATTAAAAAAAAAAACAATAACACGTAAATATCAGTATAACAAAATATTTTTACATTTCAAAAATATATTTACTGCTTCTAAAGGGTCATATTATTGCCGTGTTTGGCCGTAACTTAAATGACTCACAATCAATATCATTGTACAAAATGCGGCAAACCATCCTGTTGCATGCAATAAACGATTCCTGAAACTGCACTCTCAATACAAAGAGTAGTCAACTGTCACTGGCCAAGGGATAAATGTTAGTCTCTTGTGTCGTTCAGAAGTTTAGGTACGGTATTGTGTTGTGCCTTGTAGTATAGCACAATACAGTAAACAGTATGTCAAACAATAGTTTACTGCTTTTTGTTTAAGTGAATCAGTTAATAATGGAGGAACAAGGGATTAAAAGACATCAGTTTACGATCAAAGACAAACTTAATAAAATAAAGTGTTGATTCAGGCAGGAATAAAATAGATGTAGCTAAAGATTTGGAATTTCATCATCTAATTTATCTATAATTTTAAAAAAGAGTAAATTCAAACATGCCTTGTTTAACTCTCAATCATATCTAGAATTTTCTCTAACAGACTCTCACAAGTGTCTAGGTTCATCATCTAACATCTCCACCTGTCCTGTAACTTTAATGTTATTCTTCAGTTCCCACAACTCTTATCCTTTTGTTTCTGATACTTTTCTGCTCTTTCTCTTTGTTCTCTTTTCACGCATATTATACAGGTGTCTTGTTTTCTTTCTTCAAACTTAGTCTAATTTTTTAGTTTTTATAAGTTAATTTTTCAACAAAGTCATGAGGTTTATTGTTTTTATATCTAATAATTTTTATTTGTTCATCGATTTAAATATGTTTATACGTTTGTAAAAGTTCTAAAAAGTGACATATTTAGGCCTAGATAAAAAAACTCTAAAACCTTCGACAGTAAAACAGATAGCTATATTGCAAGTGAATTGACTGTACAAAATGTAGTCTTATTCACATACACCCTATTCAAGTTATGTCAAAAAAATGAAGTTTATATTAAAGATTTATGTACTTACAGCTTTAGGATAGTCTTCTCTATATAACCGTGTTCCATAAAAATACCAATAAGCTGAATGATTTTCATCATGTCCAAGAGGATGAACCCGCAAACTGTCCGAATCCAAATTCTGAAACCATAATAATATTACTAGTAATAAAATGACTGGGATATTAATATAATACAAGAATATTATAATACACACACATACACTTCAATGCACATAAACAAGAATCTTAATTGGTATGTTTCTTTGTAGAGGACCGCAGGATCTTGTAGTAGCCAGGTGTCTGAGAATTCTGTTATGTGGTATAATGGTACTGTTTTAGTATCAGTTTCACTACAGTGTGAGTTAGTCTGTCTATATTTTACCTATCAAGTTAAATAATTTTTTAATTTTATTTGTACTTGTTCCTTTATATTATTGACTTTATGTTTATAAATTTTAGGCCGTAATTGTTCCCAGATTGTCATTTTTAGGTCTTTTTATGCTTTTTTTTATTAGATGTACGTTTTCTATTGTGGGAAATGTGTGGTTATTTTTTAAATCGTCTGTAGCTAGGTTTGAATTGTGTTTGGTATGATGTATGGTTTAAAGTTTCTTTATATCCACCTTTTATTTCTTTTTTGTTTGGCCAGTACATAATTTATTAGTCTAGACATTCAATTTTATAAATTCTGTTATTAATTGTTGGACATACTTTTTCTGATTGGTTTATTATATTGATTTTGCTTCCTGTATTTTTGTATGGTATGCTTATATAGTTATTTTTTAGGACTTTGTTATTCCTTTTATATTGTATCCTGTGTATGTGAATGCGACCTATTTTTAGTTGTTTGTGGTATATGTTTTGGCTGTTTAAATTAGTTAATATTTTAAGCACATTGACTGCCAACCAGTTTTCCGATAACTTTCAAACACAATTTTTTTTTGTATTTTTTGTTTAAATAATGACAAAACAAAACACCAGTGTCTTCCAGTGTGTTTAATCATTTAAACTACTTTATTTTTGTACTGTCGCCAGACACCGATGACCATCGTTGCGTAATGCAAATATTTATACTATGAGGCGCAATGTTGGGAATACTACTCATACCCGTTCAAAGCCGATCTTCCGAATAAATGTAAAATACATTTTTATTGTATTTTTTCACTATAAATTCAAGTATAAATATATACTATAACATATTTTCACCATATTATAGATATTTTTAAACAATAAATATAGCTACTAGATTTTTCTTACATATTTTATAGATAAGTAATTAAACTTTTTAGCATAACTATATTTTTGTTTGAAAATATTTTCTCGAATATTTAGAATGTAAATATAATCTGAACATTATTCTTACATTTATGTTGGTATTGTTTTAATACAAGTATGTTTTAAATTGAGCCGTTTTTACGAATTTTATATGATCTTATGAATTGGAGGAAGACGTTTTAAATTAGAGCTTTTATAATTTCTAATTTTCAAATCTAATGTAGCCCTATTCTAAAACGTAATGTAATTCTACAAATAAGTGTAAATAAAAACTATTTCCTTCTAATATTTCCTTGTAATTCTGAACATCTAATTTCCCAATAATTATAGTCTTGTAAACAAAATTTCTGAATGCCAAGTTGCAGGAACAGACACAGAAGCCGTGTCGGTCACCTCATACGGTTAAATACATAGTGAATGTGCCTGACAGCCTTGTTGATGATCTAAAGTTAGGTCTACATTGTCGGTCACGGGTGACCGCTGCAGCTCTTTGCAAAAATGCAGTGTCGATCACCGGTGACCGTCATGGCAGTCAATGTGTTAAATCCTACTTTATCTATTTTTTTATCCACTTGATGTATTTGATTTGGCTATTGGCTATTTGATATATTATTTGTTTTTCTTTATTTTTTAGAATGGGTACAAATAAAATAACAAAGTTATAAATTATTTAAGTTATTAGACAAAATTAATCTCAAGACAGAGCAAAACTAATCTGCAGTACAGTGAAACCAAAAGTGTTTCAGGAGAGTGTGAGCTAATAAAACGAATTAAAAAAAGTTCTTGGCTGCTGTTAGTTTTATACATTAGGTTATCTAACAAAAGGTTTTGTATTTTATAAGTTTTAAAAAGTTTTAATATTTAGCGGCAGTTTTTTGAAGCATTATAACAAAATCATTAAGGTTTAATAAAGTTAAGTCAACAAAATTTTATTTTTGAACTGATTATATTTCACATTTTCACAAGAAAAATCATTTACTATGAAATTATGGGATAATCAATCACAAACTAGAATCAAGATATTTGCTTTCTTAATGAAATTTCCAGTGTGTGAAATATAAATTAAGCAGATATTACAAATACTTTGCATGAACATTATAATTATCACCAAAAGGATACAAATCTCAAACTACTTTAAAACCCTGTCTATACCTTCTAATTGCAAATAAAATATTGGCAAAAACCCCAATACCACAAAAATAATAAAAAATAACTAATATTACAAGTTACCTAAGATTAAACCCTTATGCACATTTTGATGACCATGGCATCATCATCAGAGGGTACTATTACAAAATTACAATAATTTGCAAGCTAGGCTGACACAGGGGTTTAACACATTCAAGCCTATACCCATTTATAGCTTGGGATGCTATATTTATTTCCATACCAACGTAATTCCTCTTACTCTTGATTTCGTCAATATCGTTCTTCATCTCGATTATTCTACTTTGCATGTCTTTACCTTCAGATTAATTACATTTAGTTTTACAAACAAAAACCTAATTTGTGAAGTGTGGCGACCGAGAGCTAGCAGACAGTTGTTTGACAGATGTTGGTTTGGTCAGGCAGTGAGTGTTTTGTTAGTGCTTGTTGTTTACGTTTCGAGTTTATTGTTCACTCTAAATTTTATCTTTCAGTTATTTTGTATATTTAATTTGTAGTTTGTGTAATTTTTTTAATGTTTCAATGTTGTTATTTTTTTACTTTAAATGTTATATTTCACTTATATAGTTGTATCAATTTTTATTGTTAGAGATATTACATTATAAATAATGGCTAAAAAATGTATAGTTTGTTGTAAATATAGTATTTATTATAAGTCAGGATTTTTTATATTTTACTTAAAAACCTCCAGGTAGTTTGAGACGGGCGCCTATTAAGTGAGACGGACTAGGCTTCAAAGTGTTAATCTTAGGTAACTTGTAATATTAGATTTTTCTTTTATTTTTGTGATGTTGGGGTTTTTGCCAATATTTTTATTGTAATATATTGGACCACTGTGCTCTTGATATTATATACACTTTCTAAACTTAACAAACATAAGATGAAGAATAGTACAGAGCATGTAAACATAGCATATCTTTACCTTAAGTACTTCAAGTACATCATCTGCATCCAAGCGAAAGTCGCACAAAGCATGCAATATTTCCACTTTAGTACGTAGAGGTAAGAATTGAAAATCAATGTCTGAGTTGAATGGATTTTCTCGTCCATATTCCTAACAAAACACAACAGATTAGAGTTTACAGTTACAAAAGTTTCTCTACTTAAAAAACACCATTAAAAATATAAATTTATAAAAATCGTTTAGCTAATTTAAAGGAATGATCATGGTTCTATTATATTTATTTCAAGATAATTTGAAATTAATTATTACTAGGTGTGTCTCAAAAGTATGTTACACTATTTTTTTTTTAAATCTGTGTGATAGGCAGGAAATGTTTGGGGAGTAGTGGAGAATTTATGTCTGGCTGTAGTGGCAACACTGTAAAAGTCCCATGAGAATGGTTCGATCGAGCAGGTATCAAGCTACAGCCACTATGGAGATTACACTTGTTACTGTTGCCAACGAGGGTGATTTGAAGGAAGACGTTGAAAGATTGCTAACCGGTATGGCGGCAAAATGGTATAACGCTGGACTGAAGAAGCTTATACCTTTGTACACAAAATGTATTGAAAAACAAGGTGATTATGTAGAAAAATGGGGTTTTTTAATGTACTTATCAAACTGTATGTTTAAATAAAAATGTATTAAAAAAAGGCAGTTAACTTATTTTTTAGACAACCTAAGTAAATTGAAAGTATGAAAATGAAATAGTTTGAAGATACAAAAATCTATTAATTAATGAATAAATAAATAGATTTAGAAGATCTTGACATATACAGGATATAGCAAGCAGGATGCTGAGGAGAGCTGAATTTCAATGATAAATGAATGAGAAGTGTTGTAACAAAAATGCACAACTGATTAACAGGCAAATCTCAAAATGGATATAGGTTTACAAAAATTAATTTGAAAAGAAAAACATTTTTACTTTACCCATCTATTTAAGAAAGTTAAAATATAGATTTCTCATTACTCTTGAAATTATATTTAATTTTTCTAAGTTATAATTATGATGCAATGTAAAACTATTTAAAATTTTAAAAAAATAATTCTTTAAAACAATCTTAGCGTACTATAGTCCTTTACCCAATAACAAAATTCTCTAAGTAATGAATTTTTATGGTGTCCTTAACATTTTAGAAATTAGTATTATGATATGCCTCTACGTTACGAATTTTGGACATCTTAATAACCAAATATTTTCTCCAACTAAGGAAAAGAAATGTGCTGTATCAGCAGATCACAAAGGTATTTCCAGGAAATTGTTTGTTTTCAGCAAGAAGGGCAATGAATCCAATAGCTTGTCAGGTAGTAAGCAATACGGTTTATTTAACACCAGATACTATACAGTACTGTACTATTATTACTTCCTACCCTTAGTAGACAACACGTTAGTAAAATTCTTCAATTTTATAGTCCATTATGTTCGGTGAATCTTATTAATCATTTAACAAATTTACTAAATTCAAAGTTTGGATAGTCATAAACGTTAGTAAAAGGCCGATTCGAAGAATTTGGCATTTATAGCTACGTATTTTTTCCTTCCCTCACCAATCTCCCATCTTCATCACAATAACCTTGCTAGTTCAGACACTCTGTTTCATTCACGCCATGAGTTTGTCGAGCTTTGAAGAAATGTCAAAAAGAAGAAATTTAAGTGTTGTAGAAAAAGTTAATGTTATAAAAGAAGTTGATGAAAGTGTAAAGATTTTACTATGTTTCAAAAAAAATTCCGTATACTTCAGAGTTTGCTCATCACTATATTAAAAAATCGGGATTTTAAAACAAAGTGGTACTTATGATTAACAAAGAAAGAAAATTAAACGATATTGGTAGCTCAATGATAAAATGGATTACGGTAATGAGTGAGAAAAATCTTCCATTGTCGGTGACACTAATTAAAGAAAAAGTAACTATCATTAGGACAGCAACTTTCACACAAGTAACATTTGGATAGACAAATTTTTAAAAAAATGGCATACCATCATTCAAAAAGTCATTTCAGGAGAAAGCTCCAGTGTTATTATGGGTAATTGTGAATTTTGAAAGGAAAATGTGTTGAACAAATTTTCAATGATTATGCACTGAAAGACATATTCAATGCTGATGAAACCGGTCAGTTTTTTAAATGTTTACTCAACACCACAGACTTTTAAAACCAACCCTTGTTTTGGAGAAAAAGCAAGCAAAGAAAGAATTACTGTATTAGTGGCAGATAACGATTTTAGTTTTTCTGTATCTAACATGTTAATATTAGGAACAGAAAAACTAAAATTGTCTATGAATAGAAAGCTGGTTCAAAGAGAAAAGAAAAAATGCACTTTTCATAGACAACTGCCCTGGCCATCCCGTATATCATTAATTCTAAACTGAAGAATGTGGATGAGGTTTGCTTTCCACCAAACGGAACTTCAATACTGCAATCCCTCTATCAGGAATTTATACAAAATTTGAAGTTACGCCATAGAAAGAGAATTTTAAAAAATATTGTGATTAAAGTAGAGAACAATAGAAAATAATGAAAAACATCGTGAATTTATGAGACTGCATTGCTTAACTGGCAAAAGTGTGGACAAACAGTTTTTAATTAATCATTTAAACAATAGTTTATGACTATCCGAACTTTAAATTTAGTAAATTTGTTAAAACTTACTGAGACAGAATGTTTTCGATTGCTATGTGCCAATCTTCATCAGTGTCTTCTGCTTGGAGATGATGGGTCAAGCGGTGATGGTTTTAAAGGTAGGTTTTCGATAGTATCAAAGAGTAAGTGTGATTTGTATTGTGTTTGTTCGTTTAATATGTTTGTACTTTGTGTTTTTGTAAATTTCATATTGTTCTAGTGTGTTGAGATGTGGACCTTTTTTGTTGTTGTGTAGGATTTCTAGGCTATGGTAAATGTCTGTGTATTTGTATACAAAATAGCATACAAAACTAATAACAAGTTACAATACAAAATACAACACAACACCAACAACAAAGATAAACTACAAGCACCAGGCGTATACAAACTAAACTGCAACAAATGTAACAAATTCTACATTGGACAAACAGGTCGTAGCTTTAAACAAAGAGTTGAGGAACACAAAACGCAACATTTTACAATCATATAAAAGCAACAGGACACAAATATTATACATATTATACTGCAGTAAGATAAGACGTGGGATATTCATGCCAAGACGACTTCTGATTAATGAATACTTCTTTATAACAAATTTTTTATCTGGATGATCGATCTTGCTATACAGAAGATCAACTGTATATATGAACTGTCCAAGCATAAAATTTAACTCCTATATTCTAGCACTGCAGGATCTCACACACCATTGGATCTACATATCTCACTGTTCTTATTAACAGTTATAGGATTTTTGGAAGATTTGGGTTGTAATGCAGTAAATAGTACAAAACAAACTAACAATGTGCTTTGATGATTTGCTTCTATAATTGACAAACACACACACACACACAAGCATGCACACGCACTTACATATATATATATATATATATATATATATATATATATATATATATATATATATATATATACACACACACACACAGGCATATGTAATTATATAACACTAGCAGAGTACCTGTCCTTCATATGGGGTCGACGGATATTTGTATTGATTTAACTTGTATTTATATTTGATTTGAATTTAATTTACTGAAACTAAATCCCAATAAATGTAACAAACTATAGTTTATAAACCTACCGTTAGTTTCCAAGGTCAGTGGGGCGGTGCCCTGACGGAATTTCTAGATAAAAATAGGCCAATGTGAAAACCAGGGACCCTAAGATTGTCCATGTAAAATTTCAGGTATTTATTTTTCATTCCCACGTGTTCGATAGGGGAAAGAATTACACAGGGCGAGGCAGAAAGTCATCAGGGATTTGAAAAAATTATGAAACTCCATTTCGACAGCAACCACCCAATAAACATAAAACGATCCATTCCATACAGTCAAGCAATCAGAGGTAAGAGAATCTGTTCGAATGATAGGGAATTGGAAGATTTTAATAGAAAGATATCAACAGCCTTCCAGAGAAGAGGATACCCAAAAAGACTCATTAAAAAACCAAATTCATTCAGCACAATCCTCGGTTCACCCCAAACCACAAACAGAACAAAACAAACTGTCTTTAATAACAGACTACTATCCTGGTCTACATAAACTCAACAAGATATTGAGAGATGGCTTCAAAATTCTTCTAGCTTCCATCTACACCCTTCTAGCTTGTCCAATTGGTACAAGCAACCTCCCAACTTGATAAACATCCTAGTACATCCTAAACTACCAGACCCTGATGCAGATAAACCACACAAACTTCCTCATGGATACTTCCCATGCAATAGACCTAGATGCAAGACGTGTCCAATACACCCCTCAGCAAATAGTTTCAACAGCCAAACAACAAAAATGGTCTTCAAAATACAGGGTCATCATAATTGTACATCGAAAAATGTCATATACCAGCTACAATGTAAATTTTGCTCAGCACAGTACATAGGCCTGACCACAAATGGTCTGAATGTCGGAATGAATGGCCACAGACATGTTAAAATTATGAATATGGATAGGCCAACAGCTCAACATGCTGCGAGTCACAACATCACAACTTTTGATGACTGCTATACCACAAAAATAATTAAATCACTCCCCCCTGATTGCAATCTCTCAGAACTGAGAAGATGGGAACTATCATACCAGTGGTATACCAAGTCCAGAGAATCCCCTAATCTCAACATCAGACGTTGATGCTCAGAATTGATGAGATTAGCCTCATCAGACGTTTCCAATCTCTTTTCCCCTGACAGACTTATATAAACTATAATCACTCATATCCTCATGGAAACTATATATATTTAGGTTAGTTTTGGTTGATAAAGATTATTTAGATTTTTTGGACTAGGAGACTGACAGACTTACCTTGGTAAGAGTCCACTCTGTAGTCTTGAAATAGAAACACATAAAAGCACTTAAACAATGATTGTCGATTGACAAAGACCACTGTGTGGTTGAAATATATCATTGTTTAAGTGCTTTCATGTGTTTCTATTTCAAGACTACAGAGTGGACTCTTACCAAGGTAAGTCTGTCAGTCTCCTAGTCCAAAAAACCAAATAATCTTTACCAACCAAAACTAACCTATAAATAAATAAATAAATAAATAAATAAATATATATATATATATATATATATATATATATATATATATATATATATATATATATATATATATTTAATCTGTACATCTGTGATATCTGATTTCTACTCTACACAATCTGTGATTACAACTTATACTTATTTTATTTCATTCTCTCATATTTCTTTTTGTGTTTTCTCTTTGATTGACAAAGATCAATGTGTGGTTGAAATATATCATTGGTTAAGTGCGTTTATGTGTTTCTATTTCAAGACTACAAAGTGGACTTTTACCAAGGTAAGTCTGTCAGTCTCCTAGTCCAAAAATCTAAATACCTATATTAAAATATACTTGTAAATTGTCTAGTCAGCACATTTGGTTGTAATTTTATACAACATTACCTTATTAAACGTCTAGTTCCACGGAGTAATACTTTGTCACGTGATCTCTATTCTAGCCGTACATGTGTACATTCGGTTAAAAGTATAAATTTACAATCAAATTTATTCTGATTGGGTACTTCATAGGTATATAAAATTAACCTTCCGTGGCATAACAAACAATAATTGTCAATATACCTTCAGGGCATGCTTTTGATTTATTTTATATGAATTGTATTGGTGGTAGGCATTTTTAACCAGTACTATAAGCACCATGTTTGGGGGGAATTATATTTTTCCAAAATTTTAAGCTTTTGGGGCGTGAGCGATAGTTTTCATAATGTTTTTCATATCTCTGATTACTTTCTTCGTCGCCAGGTATAATCTTTTTCGCTATAATCGAACACGTAGGAGTTGGAAATTATGCCAAATTTCATCTCAATGGGTCCAGTATTTTTTACATAATTGAGTAATAAACACACAGAACGACAAAATTAGATTTTTATATAATAGTATAGATTAGTTCCAAACGAATATATTAAACTATAAGCTTACTGCTTATTGTCTTGAAAACCAAGGGAAGAAAAAACAATGTAACACAACATTTGTAAAGTAACTTATAACTAACCTCAAAAGATGAATATAGATATAGGCCTACCTATAAAGTATCCAGTTACAATAGATTTTGTTGTAATTTTATACAATACTATTTACCTGTATTAAAATATAGCTGTAAAGTGTCCAGTCAGGATATTTGGTTGTAATTTTTTACAATATTACCTAATTAAACGTCTACTTCCGCAGAGTCATACTTCGTCCTGTGATCTCTATTCTAGCCCTACATGTGTACATTTGGTTAAATGTATAAAATTACAACCAAATCTACAGAATCTATCTTGACTGGATAATTCATAGGTATATAAAATTAACCTTCCGTGGCAAGAACAAACAATAATTGTCAATATAGCTTCAGGACATGTTTTTGATTCATTTTATATGCATTATATTAAGGGTGGGCAATATGCATTTTTACCAGCACTATTAGCACCAGATTTGGGGGAATTACATTTTTCCAAAATTGTAAATTTTAGGGGCATGAGCGAGAGTTTTCATAATGTTTATCATATCTCCGATGACTTTCTTTGAGATTTTTAGATCACCATTAGATTATTTTATATCACTATAGATTAGTTCCCAATAAATATATCAAACTATAAACAAACTGATTATTGTTTTGAAAACCAAGGGAAGGAAAAACAATGTAACACAACATTTGTACAGTAGCTTGTAACTAACCTCGAAAGATGAATAACAAACAATCACAACCATTACTATCAGCTGTTTAAATTTGTTTTAAAGTGATTTTTACAGGTAATTATCAGCTGATTAAGTCAAGTTAAGTATTAAATGGAGTATAGACAATAGAGTGGGGTTAAGGGGGTTTTTAAGGCTCATGGGGTGGTGCCCTGACGGAATTTCTTATAGGGCTATGTGAAACCAGGGACCCTATGAATGTCTATGTAAAATTTCAGCTCAATGGGTAAAGTAATTTTTACCTGATTGAGTAAAACACACACACACACACACACACACACACACACAGGCACCATTAGATTTATATATATATATATATATATATATATATATATATATATATATATAATCTAATGGTGCCTGTGTGTGTGTGTGTGTGTGTGTGTGTTTTACTCAATCAGGTAAAAATTACTTTACCCATTGAGCTGAAATATATATATATATTACTATAAATATATCATATGTTCAATATCAGTTATATGTTGATAATGTCATGCCTATCAGAAATGCTATAAAATCCATAAATAAAAATTTTTTAAAAATAATTTCAATTTCAAAAGAAAATGTATGTATTAATGGAACAGACAGCTTTTAACTATTTTCTAAACACTGCAATTAATATACAGTTATAAGAACTATTAATCATGAATTTTACCTATTCTTTGAAATATTAAATTAAAATTAATAACGGTAATACTTTAAAAATTATAATATTTCAACAGTTTAGGCTTTTCCAGAAAAATCAAATGCCGTTCTTGGAACAATTCCAAAAACTGCTGGGGAGGTTTTCTTTGTTATCTAGAAGGATGAGGGCGAAATGAAGCCTCATAAAGCTATTTTAGGCATCCAAACTCGTCACAAGTACAGTACACATTTCATTTATCGATAAAAAAAAAGAAATCGTGCATATCTCCTCTTCAGGCAGTCATGATGTTCCCATTATAAGGAGATACAATTTTTGCTGCCCTAGAGCATCATATTTTTACTTGAACAAATTCAGTGTTACAAAGCTCATTCCTGTTTTCCCAAATAACTTTTGACAATCCTAAGAGTAGGGAGAATCAAGCTTACATCAAATTAAAAGAGTTGTTGTACAAATGTAAATTATAAATTTATTAAATTCCGACAAAGATATATTAAACAACTGGAGATTAAAAGTATAGTTTATTTAAAATAAACATTTTATTAATTATTATTAATCCTTTTATATCAAATGTGATTCCCTCAGGCAAATAAGCTATAAAAAATAATGAATTAAATATTTTATGGAAAGCTATAAAAGTTTTAAATAAAAAATTAGGACTTCAAGCTAATTATTTATCACTTTAGCATGGTAAAAAGCCACTAGTAACTTATATTTCTCAGCAGATTATATTTGGAATTGGACAATCGATTGTTCAATGCTGTAAGTAGGAATAAGAAGTAATTAGTAGATTTTGGCAAGCTAAGTTGATAAAAATGTAATTATCAAATAATTGCTGCTTTCTCAAACTTACTCTGCATTTCTGCCTGAATATCCTGCGCAGGAACATCTGGTAATTGAATGTAGATATTCCATTGTTACCCAAACACCCACACAATAATCGTACAATCAATTCCTGCAATAATGAACTGCCTGAATCTTCAGCACCATCGGTCAAGAGGGCTTCTTCAAGTTCCTAAACAAAAAATCATGTTTATTATATATAAAAATAATATAATAAATATAAATATTATAAAATACTATATATAAGAATATATATATTATTATTATGTATATATAAAAATAATAAAATATGTATTCTTATATATTAATGAAAAAAATAAGAGAAAAACAAAAATAACTCATTGAATCATACTGTTTGCCAACGAAAAACTTTAAATTGTAAGATTCAATAAATTATTCTTGCAATATATATAGGTTTTTGTATAGTAATAAAAAATACAGGATATTCAAATACAAAAATTATTTATTATTCAAAGGTTTTTGTTGGCAAACAGTTCCAATCATCAAGAATTATTAATGCAATAATGAAAGTTATACAACATATTATATGTTAGATTAGAATCAGCATCATTGTTGCCAAATTTATTATAATATTGCCAAGTTTATCTTGTTGCAACATAACCACATATTTCCAAATATAAAAATATGAAACTTATAGAAGAAATTAATAAAGGATTTAGAATGAACATATATGAAACATTGAAAATAAATAAATATAGCATATATAACAAATTAATAAATGAACAAATACAAATACGACACTATATTCAATGTCTATAATGTTACATTAACACATTCACTGCTGACGCTGCCAAGTGGTGGTGTGGTAGTGTCACTCAGGTGGCGCATGTTGCCACCTGAGGACACAGTCAGGACCTAGTATAAAAGTGACTAGTACGAGATATAAATGGACAGATGATATTCTCGCTGCATGCCCTATTGATATATACCTTTTTTGTGTTTGTGCAAGTTTTGTGTTTAGTGTGTGATACTGTTTGTGAGTGGTTTTTTGTACTTTATTGTAAAATTATGACTAGTAGGTTAATACAAAATCCAATTTCTAGCGATAAAGGAGTAAGAACAAGTGGTGAAAAAAGCTTTGAAGACAGTAACTTCCCACCCCCAACTTCTTGAGGTGGAGGAAGACATTCTCCCTCAAAGTCAGCCATCTGACAATTGGTCTACAACAATTTCCCTTTACTTCTAATGATGGATGTAGTTGTCCTATACCAAATGAAAATTGCCCTTTCGGTTCTTTTTCTTTATTGCTAGATGTTGTACTTTTAGAAAATATTGTGAAGGGAACAAACAAGTATGCACTGGAGGTATTTTATGCCCCTTCGACATTGCCCGGTTCTAGGATTCACAGATGGAAAAATTTCACTGTAGATGAGCTTAAAGTTTTTTTAGGATTACTGTTGCATACAGGAACTATAAGACTTTGCTGTTTAGAAAATTACTGGAGAACAGATGAACAGTACAATCTTGGATATTTTCGTAAAACATATGACTAGGGATTGATTTATGTTAATTTTTAGACGTCTTCATTTTTACAGTGAAAATGTAACCTGTCATAAATGTTTAGCTAAAGTTTCCTCTGTCATTCAGTATTTTAATAATAAGATGCTCGATTCCTGTGTAATTTGTATTATTCCTGTAGAGAACTATGGATCGATGAGGCGATGATACTGTCGCGAGGAAGATTAGAGTTTAGGCAGTATATAAAAAATAAATGTCATAAATATAGCGTGAAATTGTACTCTGTAAATGAACCTCAAGGTCTGACTCTCAGAACTAAGATTTATGCTGGCAAAGGAGACAATGGTATCGGTAAGGGCCATGCATCAAACGTTATGGAAATAATAGCTCCCTATTTACGGAAGGGACACTATCTTTATGGACAATTTGTATAATGGGTTCCCTTTAACCAAGAAACTATTGTCAATGAAAAAATACGTAACTGGCCAATTAAGAAACTAACAAAATATTTGCTTAACGAAGTAACCACAGCAAAACTCAAAACAGGAGAAACCATGCTAGGTTACTCAGAGGGAGTTATGGTTGCAAAATGGATCGATAACGCAAAATAAGAGAAATGTATTATATTTGTGCACGGAGTATAAAAACACCATGGGCAAAAGTGGTTAAATTGAATAAAATTAAATAAATTGAATTTTGCTAGGGACAAGCCTTTGTCAATACTTAAATGTAATGCGAATATGAAGGGAGTTGATCGAGCAGATCAAATGCTTTAGTATTACCCTTGTAAAAGCGATTTGATACATGTCACGCAGATAATCATGATAAATGCATGGACTATGTACAAAATGGCTGACCCATAATAAGAGAAATGTATTATATTTGTGCACGGAGTTTAAAAACACCATGGGCAAAAGTGGTTAAATTGAATAAAATTAAATAAATTGAATTTTGCTAGGGACAAGCCTTTGTCAATAATTAAATGTAATGCGAATATGAAGGGAGTTGATCGAGCAGATCAAATGCTTTAGTATTACCCTTGTAAAAGCTATTTGATACATGTCACGCAGATAATCATGATAAATGCATGGACTATGTACAAAATGGCCTACCCTGACAAGTAGATGTAGCTTTATGACTACAGGTACTTAGTTGTACCATCGCCAATAAGTGTGAGTACCAAGAAAAGGCCTAACCACATTCTATCCAAGCTTGTACCACAAAACACCACCGGAAAGCGAAATCAAAGCAGAATGTGTTCTAAAGAGAATAAGAGGAGCGAAACATTGTTTTACTGTCCATCATGTCCCAATGAACACCTATGTCCTGTTCGATGTTTCTTTTTGTATCACAAATTGATGTAGGCCTAACTCAAGAAAAATGAACTCTGTAAATAGACTCAGTTTTAGTAGTAGTGTAACTGTGTAATGAATATGTAAAACGCCTCAATTTAATTTACATATGTGCAAAAAACCTAAAAGCACAATGAGTACTTGTGACAGTAGTGACATAAGCTATGACTTCTGTCGTACATTACCCCGCCGGCCATACCCATGATGTTCTCCTGGCGCCATTACCCTGCCAGCCATACCCGTGACATTCTCCTGGCGGCATTACCCCGCTGGCCATACCCATGACGTTCTCCTGGCGGCAGAAGTTATGACGTCACAAAAAAATACTTGAATAACTGCAATTTTTTGTGTCAAGATACCATAACATGACAATATGATGCTCAGTAAGTGAATTTATAAATTTTTATTTTTAGCCATAGGGGTTGGTAAATATGTACAGCTCAGCATTGAACATGTTAACAAGATAAACTTGGCAACAATGATGCTGACTCTAATCTAACATATGTTGTATAACACATTATTTTCCTGATAATATTGGAACTATTTGCCAACAAAAAACTTTCCATAATAATAAAAATAAATAATTAATCAATCCTTCTATAAACAACTGATATATATAAACAACTATATATATATATATATAAATATATGCTGATACGTATTCCTTCACAGATGGAGAAATATGATGAATAGGTAATATCTGAAGTACATCTGTTCATTCTGCAGTGCATAAATTCGGACTCTTCAAGTCCACTGCTCTTCAACTGTTGTTGGGTTCACCTCGTCAATGCTGGATGAGATTCTGGCAAAACGTGGGTCTGCCAATGTTTTACAAATATCCAATTTTTATTCCAATCATATTCATGTGTTTAAATTTCCAAACGGCAAATTACGACGTAAATACATATAAGGCTTAATAGAAGTTAAGATGAAGGGAATAGATATGTAAATATGTACGTACTAATTTTTACATTGAAAGGGAAGCATCCCAACGCGGGCCAGCGAAATAAAAGGGGCGAGCAGACTACTGTATATAAGAGACAATGACAAAATGCTTGGACACCCGAAAACCTAATTTGTATCATAAGATTGTAAACAAATGTCAGCTAATCTCGGCTATAAATAGTCTAGGAAGTGACATATGCATTATCCATGTCTGTCATATACATTATCGATCTTTATGGCTTTGTGACACAAGTAGACACTGTATATATATATATATATATATATATATATATATATATATATATATATATATATATATATATATATATATATATATATATATATATATTTATAGGTTAGTTTTGGTTGGTAAAGATTATTTAGATTTTTTGGACTAGGAGACTGACAGACTTACCTTGGTAAGAGTCCACACTGTAGTCTTGAAATAGAAACACATAAAAGCACTTAAACAATGATAGATTTCAACCACACAGTGGTCTTTGTCAATCGAAGAGAAAACACAAAAAGAAATATGACAGAATGAAATAAAATAAATACAAGTTGTAATCACAGATTGTGTAGAGTAGAAATCAGATGTCACAGATGCACAGATTAAAGATATATATATATATATATATATTGTTTCCATGAGCATATGAGTGATTATAGTTTATATAAGTCTGTTAGGAGAAAAGAGATAAGGCTATTAGGGGAAAAAAATGAATGGGTTTATCTGATGTTGAGGTTAGGGGATTCTCTGGATTTGGTATACCACTGGTATGATAGTTCCCACCTTCTCAGTTCTGAGGGATTGCAATCAAGGGGGAGTGATTTAATTATTTTTGTGGTATAGCAGTCATCAAAAGTTGTGATGTTGTGACTCGCAGCATGTTGAGCTGTTGGTCTATCCATATTCATAATTTTAACATCATGTCTGTGGCCATTCATTCTGATATTCAAACCATCCGTGGTCAGGCCTATGTACTGTGCTGAGCAAAGTTTGCATTGTAGCTGGTATACAGCAGGTATCTTGCAATAGACCTAGATGCAAGACGTGTCCATTCACCCCTCAGCCAAACAACAAAAATGGTCTTCAAAATACAGGGTCATCATAATTGTACATCGAAAAATGTCATATACCAGCTACAATGTAAACTTTGCTCAGCACAGTACATAGGCCTGACCACGGATGGTTTGAATATCAGAATGAATGGCCACAGACATGATGTTAAAATTATGAATATGGATAGACCAACAGCTCAACATGCTGCGAGTCACAACATCACAACTTTTGATGACTGCTATACCACAAAAATAATTAAATCACTCCCCCCTGATTGCAATCCCTCAGAACTGAGAAGGTGGGAACTATCATACCAGTGGTATACCAAATCCAGAGAATCCCCTAACCTCAACATCAGATAAACCCATTCATTTTTTTTTCCCTAATAGCCTTATCTCTTTTCTCCTGACAGACTTATATAAACTATAATCACTCATATGCCCATGAAAACAATATATATATATATATATATATATATATATATATATATATATATATCTTTAATCTGTGCATCTGTGACATCTGATTTCTACTCTACACAATCTGTGATTACAACTTGTATTTATTTTATTTCATTCTCTCATATTTCTTTTTGTGTTTTCTCTTCGATTGACAAAGACCACTGTGTGGTTGAAATATATCATTGTTTAAGTGCTTTTATGTGTTTCTATTTCAAGACTACAGTGTGGACTCTTACCAAGGTAAGTCTGTCAGTCTCCTAGTCCAAAAAATCTATATATATATATATATATATATATATATATATATATATATATATATATATATATATAAAATATATATACATATTTATATTTTATTTATAAGTGCTTCTTGCATATAAAATTATTAAATGACACTTTAAACATAAAATCTATGATATTGAAAAAAAAAAACAAAATTTTTTGGAACAACTAATAATCAAAGATGAATAAAGAATGTAAATTGCGCAATAATCACTCACTGTGAAACTGTTATTGCGTCATAAGCTATAAAATAATAAAGTTCGAGTTACAAACAATGGTAATAAATTGAAGACATTCCAGAAACAAACACAATGGTTGAGTATTTAATTTCAATGGGTTAATTAAATACTGAGAGTTTTCACTATATTATGAATTAAGCATTTAAAACAACATCATTTGAGAAAAGATTTAAAATTTATTGGTTTATAAACGAAGCAAAGTACAGTATCTGTTAGTTAGCTAAAATGTCTTTTTATTTAAAGGAAGGAATGACAATATACAAAACAGTTATTACTGTTGGATATCTGCAACTGAGCAGTGTTATAAATCAGCAAATTTGGAAAGTTTAATTTCAGCATTACTTTATTTAAAAAATTAATATTGTTTTAACTAGCGTAATGAAATAGCGTATGAAATCATGATTCAATTCAAAGTATTAAAATATGAAGCCAGAAATCCTTACTGAAAAAAATCTTAACGGTAACAAAGATGATTATATTAAGAATCAACTAAATAAGTCAAACATGTATTTCCAAAATTTAAAACACATTTTACAAAATACGTAACATAATTATAAACAAACTTAAACCATAAATAATAAATAAACCATGAAACTTCCAATGGCACCTATAATATAGAATATACGGATTGGAAAAAATATTATATCGACTGATAAAAAAATAACTAGGTGAAAAATATAAATACATTTCTTAAACTAAGGCTTAAAAATTAATATCTCAAAAAACGTTTAAGCAAAATATGTTTTGTTGTCGTTTCAATAGATATCTTTCAAAGTGTAAGATACAGTAAAAAGCGCTATATTACATATACATTTCCAATTAAACAGCGGAAAGAATTTGCAAACACAGTTATTCAAATAATTAAAATAAGAAGTAAAAAATGAAATAATCAAATATAAAAGTAATTATTAAAATGTAGCCAGGTGTAATAACGTTTTTTGTTTATAATTAGTTAGGTTTTACATATAATTTTGATAAAACTATAACAGCAATAACTGCAGCATTTATTTCAGTATAAAATAGATGTTATTAAAAAATAATTATAACAGACAATAGAATTTTATTCATCCTATTAAGTAATCACAATGACAAAAAATGACCATGACACACCTCAACTAAAATTTATGACTTCCCATTTCAATACAAACACTCGTTTTTAGTGAGCATGAAATAAATTAATTAAAAATGGAAGTAGTTTAATTTCTGAATAAACACTTTTCTACTATTAAACTAAAATATTTCTATTTGCAATTGTTAAAAACTTTCACTAATGTAAAATGAGACATGTTCCTAAAATAACCAGCTTTCCATAAATTTATGGAACCCATAAAATTGTTCACTTAATTTATTCCTTTTATGATCTAATTTATATTTTATACAATTTTTAAATATGATTAAACACACAATTTTAATGTCTTTATACGTGTTGAATGAGCAGTAATAAAGATGTATGAATTTATAACTAAAATTTTAGAAACTACAAATTAAAAAAAAACACACACACTTATGATTCAATATATATCAACCCCAACAAAATTTTGTAAAATCAAATCTAATGTGGTAATCTCGACTGCAAGGAATGGCTTCCTAGAGCTTGTTTTCCTACAAAGGGAATGCTCTTTGTAGAGCATTTCTATTGCTTCCTACTCTAATTAGGTATTTGGACTATTCCCTACAGCAAATGAAAGAATCTTATTAATTTTTGGGAGGAAAATATTTAGTTTCTCATGAAACACTCCCCCCCCCCCCCCGCCTTATTTGCTTACCCAGGGCAATTGGCAACAAGCTTTTTCCTAATAAATTTAGCCTACATTCTTCATTAAAAAAGTGATTTAGTTCAATACAGAAAGTAGAATTATTGGACTTTCACATTTCAATTTTATAGTTTTAAGACTAATGAAGACAATTTAATTTGAAAAAGATATTTTGCACACAATTTATTTTAATTATTATTTTATTATTGCGTATTACAATTCATAAAATAAATGATGTAATATTGTGGATATATATATATTTAGGTTAGTTTTGGTTGGTAAAGATTATTTAGATTTTTTGGACTAGGAGACTGACAGACTTACCTTGGTAAGAGTCCACTCTGTAGTCTTGAAATAGAAACACATAAAAGCACTTAAACAATGATATATTTCAACCACACAGTGGTCTTTGTCAATCGAAGAGAAAACACAAAAAGAAATATGAGAGAATGAAAAAAAAAAAAAATTTTTTTATTTCATTCTCTCATATTTCTTTTTGTGTTTTCTCTTCGATTGACAAAGACCACTGTGTGGTTGAAATATATCATTGTTTAAGTGCTTTTATGTGTTTCTATTTCAAGACTACAGAGTGGACTCTCACCAAGGTAAGTCTGTCAGTCTCCTAGTCCAAAAAATCTATATATATATTGTAACATTTTGAAGTAGTATACATATAAAAGGCACTTACCAAAATAAGATAAATATATAAAAATAAATTCAGTATGTAAAAAATTACTAAAATATACCAGGAACGAATTGTAAACATAACCTAATTTCACTTGTGTAGAAAATGCACACGGCCACATTTTAGATCTAATCACAAAATTTTATATAAAAAGAAAAAAAAACACACAAATCACTATTTATAAGGAAATGTATTAGAAATAATTGATAGATAACAATTTAAATAGAACTATGTAAAAATACACTTAAAACTTTCACACGGCAAGCTAGTGAAATGTGCTGTAGTAAAAACAATGGATAACGGATTTGTGGAGTTGCGTGCGCATTGACCGGCAAAAGATATTCGTTTTAAATATTTCTCGTGGAGATATAATAGAAAACAGTTTTGGATTTAAATGCAAAGAAATTTAAGTGCAGTTGTTAAGAAGAAGAAGTGTATCCGTAAAGAAGAAGAACATGACATCCGTAAAGCTGTTACTTGCAAGGAATAAACGAAAAAATAGCGGAAATTCACGACTTGGCCATTTTTTTTCTAACAAAGGTAGCGTCAGTAAGCAGTTGGAACAAAGCATCGGAACGAGGAAGACGTATTCAGAATTGGCTGTCAAAATTTTTATTTTTTAACTGGTGCGGAAAGTGCAGTATCGTATTTAAATCATAATTACAGAGTAACAATAAGCCAAACCATTGAACTGATCAATTAAGAAGACATTATTCAGGAAATTATTTAATTAGGAACTAAAATAACTTGTAAAAATTTTAACTTGTAAGAATTGTAATTTAGATATTTTTTTGAAAGTGCCAACTCAAAATTTATTAGTCAAAATTTAGAAAACCCACCTATTTAACCCGAGATAAAGAGAGCTCAAGCTCAAATTGAAATAATTAAATCAATTTCAATTCATATTAAATTTTATAACTAAACTTCTTGCTGCCATCAACAAATTTTAGACTTAGGCTAATAAAGCTTAATTGTTGTAATTCTTTGTAGAGGAAATAAGAATTTTTAATTAGTAAGTGACTTTGTAAAAGATAATAGGAATGTCATTTTAAGATATTAAAAAAATTTATTGTAACAAAAAGCAGCATTGAATTGTTATTTCTTTTAAATTATTAACTTTATTAAGATTTGTATAAAACAAAATTACCAATTATTACATTTGGCACACAAACGTGGGGCTCGATTAAAAAAAAAAAAAAAAAAAAAAAATTTAAGAATTAACCTCAAGGCACTTTAGATAAGATTATTAATTAAATATTTGTATTAATATTGTTTACTTTTCAGGACTTTGCAACCATAAGTCAATAATTTTTTTAATTTTCAAAATTTAAATAGAATAAAGGGGAATTTTGAAATTTTAGATAAAGAAATTTTAAAAAAAATGGAATCTGAAACAGGTACATATAATTTAAGGAGGGAGAAAGCGAAAAAAACAGAAAAATTAGAGGAATACAACAAACATAGTAGGTCTAGGAAGGGTACAGCAATTGAGGAAGCTGCAAAAGGAAAATATGTGACATTAAAAGAAAAAATAGATGAAAAAGAGGAAGAAGCTACAATAGGCCTAATAGAATTGGAAGAAGGGACAAGCCTAGAAATACAAGAGACAGAAACGGAAGGCACAGATATGCCTATAGAAGAGAGTGAGGTGGAAACCCAAGTAGATGAGGCTAGGGGATTACCACTGATGCAAACCCAACAGAAAAAGGGAAATAATGAGAATGAAGAATTGAGGGAAATGATGAGATCTCTCATGGAAATGAGTCTAAAAGGGAGAGAGGAAATGAAGGAGGATATGAGAGAATTAAAAAAGGAATTAAAAGAGAATATAAAGGAGGAAAATAAGGAGATGAAAGAAGAGATGAACAGAGGATTTGCCTCAAGTAGGTTGGAAATGGATAAGAAATTCGAAAGCCTAAAGGAAGAAAATAGGAGAATGATAGGGGATATGAGGGAACAGTTGAGAACAGAGAATAATGCTGAAATAGGAGTTATGAGAAGAGACTTAGAGGAGAAGATTAAGGAGAATTTAGAGGAAACAAAAGAAATAATAGCTGATGTGACAGAAATTAATAAGAAAGAGATAGAGAAGGTAGAAAGAATGACAATACAGAACAGGGAAGAGTTAAGAGTTTTAAATAGGGAGATAGCGATTGAGAAAAACAATAATAATGATAGAATTGACCGATTGGAAACAGAAGGAAGGAGGAATAATGAGAAACAAGGGGAATTGACCCAGAGAATGGAAAAGGTAGAAAAGAAGGTGGAAGAAAATAAAGGAGGAGAAGGCCTAAGGATAATACAGGTGTGATGCGGGAATCAGGAGGAGATGCCAAAATTTAATGGTAGGAATGGGAACCCTATGGAGTTCCTAAAAAGACTGGATAGGTATGTGGAGAGAAAATTTGGATGTAGGACAGGGGAAGGATTTGAAAATGAATGGAGAGGAATCATAGATAGAGTCTTGGAAGTAGGAGCGGCAAGATGGTGGGAATCAATCAGAGAGGAAGTGGAAAATTTCGCGGATTTACAAGATAGGTTTATAGAAAGATACTGGGCCAAAGAAATACAGGAAGGCATCAAAGAGAGAATAGAAAATGAAAGGTATATAGAGGGAAATGGAAGAGCCAGAGCAGATTATTTCATAGAAAGAGTCATAGTTTTAAAGAACATGACACCACCGCAAAATGAGGAAGAGATAGTCCGGAGATTAAGCCGGCATTTTAATGAAAGGATACAGTTGTCAAGAAGAGTACAAAATATAAAAACGATCCGAGAGATGGAAAGGATGCTAAATGAGGAGGATATAGAGGAGAGAAATAGGGAAATAAGACAGAGAAACAGGGGACCATGGAATAGGCCTACCCCTAGAGAGGAACAGAATGGAAATAGATTTCCACCCAGAAGGGGTGAGGAAGGGATGAGACAGCAGGGAAATAGAAGATTTCCAGGACCAGGAGAATTGTATAGAAGGAATGAATATAGAAGTGAAGGACGGCCATATGTCCAGTTTTTTAACAGAAGAATAGATAAGCATATGAGGGGGAATATTGAACCAAGACCAGGGCAGGAAAATAGTCGAGAAAATAGAGGAGACAGGAATTACAGAACAAATGACAGGAGCCAGAAGGAAATAAATCAGATAGAGGCAAGGACAGGCGTGGGGACAAGGAAGGAGGATGGTGCACATAGTCAAACGGAAAACTAGAGAACACTGGTATCGTCGCCTTGGATCAGGAAAAGGAGCATCAAACAGAACAAATGAGGTTGCCAGTGATAAAATTTGATAAAAGCTCCTACGATAAAATTAAGTTAACTATAAATAATGTATTAATCAGTAGAAAATTTTTAGAACAAGAAGATGAGGAGAGAAATTATAATTTAGGAATTGAAAAAAAAATAATAAACCCAGAGATAGAGATTAAGATGGAAGATACAAGTTTACTAGCATTAATAGACACAGGCAGTAACGTAACATGTATCCAGGAGAAATGGATGTTAGAGAATAAAAATAAAATAGGAAAAATAGAAATCTTACCAATAAAAAATTTAACCATTCGGACTGCAACAAATAAGAAAACTAAAAAGATAAACAAAATGATCATGGTAATAGGAGAAATAGGAGGGGTAAAATATCCGTTTCAATGCCTAGTGGTGCCAGGCTTATTGAGAAAATTTATTATAGGTACGGATATGTTGATGGATGTGGAGGCACAACTTGATTTTGGAAAATGGGAGACGGAGTTAAAATATGAAAACAAATTACATAAATCAAAAATGAGTGTAGATGGGCAGACAAAATTTAAAGGGGAGATGAATAAGTTTGAAAATGAGATGGAGGAGGAATTGAGTTGTGATGAACAGGAAGGAATGAATGATATGGAAAAATGGGAAGAATTTGAAACTTTTGGAAACCAGAGTAAAAATTATATTAAAATTGTACAAGAGGAGGGAGAGATAAAAAAAGAGGATATTTTTGAAAGAATAGGGAATGAAGAGGTAACTGAGGAACAAAGACAGGAGATGAGTGATTTAATAGAAAAGTATAAAGAAGTATTTTCAGACCAGCCCGGTTTATGCACTGCATATAAACATAAGATTAAAGTTAGGGAAGATGTACCATTTTACCAAAGAAATTACCCAATTCCTACAAAGTACCAAGATCAGGTACAAGAAGAGATAGAGAAAATGTTGAGGTTAGGTATAATTGAAAGAAGTACTAGTCCATATATTAATCCAATAGTCCCAGTCATCAAAACCAATGGGAAAGTTAGATTATGTTTAGATGCAAGAAAACTAAATGAAATTATAATTCCGGATTATGATTGCTATAGAGGAATAAATGAGATTCTACACAGAGCAAAGAGAGTTAATTGGTTGAGTACCATGGACCTCACTAACAGTTTCTGGCAGGTTGAATTGGAAAAGGAGTCAAGAAAATATACTGCATTCCAACATAGAGGGAAAACATACCAGTTTGTTGTTACACCCTATGGATTGAAAACATCTCTAGCAGCATTGGCAAGAGCTATGGACAGTATTATGAGGGAGGAATTAGAAGATTTCACCTTAATATATGTAGATGATATAGTCTGTATGTCTGAGACATTTGAGGAGCATAAAAAACACCTAGAAAAGATCTTCCAAATTTTTTTAAAAAACAACATGACCATTAAATTTGATAAATCAGAGTTCTGTAGAAAAGATATTTCATTCTTAGGATATAGATTGACTACAAATGGAGTAAAAATGGATGAAGAGAAGGTTAGAGCTATATTAGAATTTCCCTCACCTAAAAATCCTCGACAGTTAAAAGGTTTTATTGGAATGGCTAATTATTATAATAAATTTATAGAAAAATATTCAGAATTTGTACAACCATTATTAAAATTATTATCTAATAGAAACAAATTTATTTGGACAGAAGAGGAGGAGCGAAATTTTATTAAATTAAAGAAAAAATTTTTGGAAACAAATGTACTTACTCACCCAGATTACCAGAAAACATTTTACCTACAAACAGATGCCAGTGAATATGCCATAGGAGGACACATCTATCAGATTGATGAAAAGGGGGAGAAAAAGGCAGTAATGTTTATGAGCCGCACATTAAAAGGAAGTGAAGTTAAATATTATACCACTGAGAAGGAATTACTTGCTATATTGTTTTGTCTGCAGAAAGCAAGACAGATCATCCTAGGAAGAAAAATTGTGATCCAGACTGACCATCAGGCCTTAACTTTTATTAAGACTTGTAAAATTTTAAATTCAAGATTGCATAGATGGATATTACTAATGCAAGAATATGATTATACTATTGAACACTGTAAAGGAAAAGAAAATGTAGTTGCAGACCTATTGAGCAGGAACCCTTGTGACAAAAATAAGTTTGAAAGAAGAGACCAAAATTCAGAATTACAAATAAATTATATAGAAAGAGTTATGGATATGGAAATGTGTACAAAATTTAAAGAATTTAGTAAATTACAAGTAGAAGATTTGGAAGTTAGAGAAATAAAAGAAAACATTCAAAATTATCTTCAAAATTATAAAATTATTAATGACTTAGTATACAAAAGAAATAGGGAAAGTTGGAAAATAGTAGTACCAAAGGGAATGATTAAAGAAATAGTGGGTACTTGTCATGAATATTACCTGCATGCAGGAGCTAAGAAATGTCATACCATATTATCAGAGAGCTTCACTTGGAAGAAGATGGGAAAAAGCATTAGGGGAATTATTAAAACATGTAATATTTGTCAAAGAGCTAAAAATGTAACCCAAGGTAATTTTGGAGAGATGAAAGGGATCCAAGTGGAAAAACCGAAGGAGCAATTGTCAATTGATTTTATAGGACCATTTCAAAGAACTGTAGGAGGCTATAAGTATTTATTAGTAATTTTAGATGTATTTACAAAATTCGTTCAAATCTATAAATTGAAAAAGGCAACCACAGGGGAGGCAATTAAATGTTTAGAAAATTATATAGAAAATTTCGGGAGAGTAGAAAGAATACAGACTGATCATGGAACCCAGTTTAATAATAAGAAATGGCTGGAGTATATAAAAAATAGAGAAATGAAACCAATATTTTCTCCAATAAGGAGGCCACAAAGCAATATCGTTGAGAGGGTGAATAAGGAGATCATTAGATGTTTGAGAACATATTGTCATCATAACCATAGAGAATGGGGAAAGTATGTAGAGGTTATTAACCAGGCAATTAATGAAATTCCTCATGAGACTACAGGATACACACCTAACCAGCTACAACTAGGAATTCAGGATGAAAGATTTTGGCAAAAGGAAATAAAAAATTTTGGCTGGAGTTCAAAATTAATAAATTTAGAAAGACATTTAGAAATTGCTAGGAGTAGAATTAAGAAGAAGGCTCATAAGAGAGCAGAGAAATTTAATAAAACTCATAAAATAGAAGAATTAAATGTTGGGGACAAGGTATTAGTAAAAGAAAATTGGCAACCACAGGGTATGAGAGGTGAGATGGCAAAATTATTTTATGTATATGATGGACCTTATGTGATCACCAAGAAATATGGCAAAGCGACTTATGAAATCAAAGATGCTAGAAGCAATAAAATTAGAGGAATTTTCCATATTAGCTTGTTAAAGAAATTTTATGAACCAAGGGAGGCACACCAGGGAGAATCAGATAAATTTCAGATAGAACAAATTAAATAAATAAAGGGAGAAGTCGAGAGAAAGGAAAATAACAAGGGATAATAAGATGGTAACAACAGGAATGACTCAGGATATAAAAGTATTAGGAGAAGGAAGCGAATGTAGGAGGGATAGATAACAAATAAACCGGAAATGACAATAGACCAGAAATGACTTAATAATTAAACAAACACTTGAAAAAAAAATATAAAGAAATAAAAAAATATGTAAAAATAAATAAAATAGGAAGGGATGAATGAATAAGAACAAGGACCTAACCTACAAACAACCTAGACATGCTATGAATCGGTTAGGCTAAAATTTAAAAAAAAACACTGTGTCAGAAGATAGATTATATAGATAAATAAAAAGACTTATGATTGGAAAGATTCCATTCTATTAAAATTCAAATAAAGAAAGAAAAAAGAAAAAGTTTATAAAATAGATTCTAAGAATCAGAAAATGATTAATGTACGAGATGTTAAGAGTAAGAGTATTGTTGATTAAATGTTAATTGTTAATTTATTGTATTGTTAGGAGTTAAGTATATCATATGTAATTAGAGGGCAGCAGACAAGCAAGAAGGATAGAGTAAGAGTTTACTCCCAAAATGTGAAAATTGAGAGTTAAGAGTAAGAGGATTGTTGATTAAATGTTAATTGTTAATTTATTGTATTGTTAGGAGTTAAGTATATCATATGTAATTAGATGGCAGCAGACAAGCAAGAAGGATAGAGTAAGAGTTTACTCCCAAAATGTGAAAATTGAGATAAAAAAAAAGGAATTTTGGAATCAAAATTTTTTTATCTAAATTTGGGGACTATGTAACATTTTGAAGTAGTATACATATAAAAGGCACTTACCAAAATAAGATAAATATATAAAAATAAATTCAGTATGTAAAAAATTACTAAAATATACCAGGAACGAATTGTAAACATAACCTAATTTCACTTGTGTAGAAAATGCACACGGCCACATTTTAGATCTAATCACAAAATTTTATATAAAAAGAAAAAAAAACACACAAATCACTATTTATAAGGAAATGTATTAGAAATAATTGATAGATAACAATTTAAATAGAACTATGTAAAAATACACTTAAAACTTTCACACGGCAAGCTAGTGAAATGTGCTGTAGTAAAAACAATGGATAACGGATTTGTGGAGTTGCGTGCGCATTGACCGGCAAAAGATATTCGTTTTAAATATTTCTCGTGGAGATATAATAGAAAACAGTTTTGGATTTAAATGCAAAGAAATTTAAGTGCAGTTGTTAAGAAGAAGAAGTGTATCCGTAAAGAAGAAGAACATGACATCCGTAAAGCTGTTACTTGCAAGGAATAAACGAAAAAATAGCGGAAATTCACGACTTGGCCATTTTTTTTCTAACAAAGGTAGCGTCAGTAAGCAGTTGGAACAAAGCATCAGAACGAGGAAGACGTATTCAGAATTGGCTGTCAAAATTTTTATTTTTTAACTGGTGCGGAAAGTGCAGTATCGTATTTAAATCATAATTACAGAGTAACAATAAGCCAAACCATTGAACTGATCAATTAAGAAGACATTATTCAGGAAATTATTTAATTAGGAACTAAAATAACTTGTAAAAATTTTAACTTGTAAGAATTGTAATTTAGATATTTTTTTGAAAGTGCCAACTCAAAATTTATTAGTCAAAATTTAGAAAACCCACCTATTTAACCCGAGATAAAGAGAGCTCAAGCTCAAATTGAAATAATTAAATCAATTTCAATTCATATTAAATTTTATAACTAAACTTCTTGCTGCCATCAACAAATTTTAGACTTAGGCTAATAAAGCTTAATTGTTGTAATTCTTTGTAGAGGAAATAAGAATTTTTAATTAGTAAGTGACTTTGTAAAAGATAATAGGAATGTCATTTTAAGATATTAAAAAAATTTATTGTAACAAAAAGCAGCATTGAATTGTTATTTCTTTTAAATTATTAACTTTATTAAGATTTGTATAAAACAAAATTACCAATTATTACAATATATATATATATATATATATATATATATATATATATATATATATATATATATATATATATATATAAAACCTCTATTTTGTACTGAAATAAATCCTGCAGTTATTATTCTCGTAGTTTTATTATTATTTTATTTATTTATTTTATTTTATACGGTTAACAAATTATAAACAAAAAATGTTATTATACCTGGTTTTATTTTAATAATTACTGTTAATTCTTTCCTTTATACTAACTCTGTATGCAAATTCTTTCCACTGTTTAAATGCCTTGTTAATTAATTAATTTTTTAACTTCTGCATTTAATTTTTTTGAAAGATGCCTATGTGGAGTAGTGACGTGTGTTTAGCATCATTCAATGTAAGAGATCTATGCATTGTTTTACTATAAAAAAAATGTTAAGAAAAAGTAAAATAAATTCTCATAACATCAACAACCATAAAAGAATAAATAATTCTGATAAGTCAACATTTCTCAAAGGTTACTCCTTATTTAACAAATATTACACTCAAAATGATAGCAAATTCAAGCGATCCTGTAACAACTCTCATTTCAGAGAATCGTATGCAATTAGAATAAAAATTTATTTCCACAGCAAACAAAAATATACTGGACCAGATATTTAAACATCTGAATATTATACGAGGGAATCGTATAAAGGAAATCAAAGATTCAAAGATGTCATGATTAGAAAAACAAAATTCACACCTAATGTAGCAAAACTCAATCAATTTTCTCATTCTATCATAAAACATAATTATAAACTCAAGTTTAAAATATGTTGTAAAGCTACAAGAGATTTAGTAATACATATCTAACCACGCAATACAGCTGAAATTTACCACTTTTTACTGTATTTTACAATTTAAAAGATATTCATTGACACGACAACAAAACATATTTTCCTTGAACAGTTTTAGAAATATTAGTTTTTACACCTTTATTTAAGAGATGTATTTATATTTTTCACCTAATTATTTTTTTTTATTAGTCGATATAATATTATTCCAGTCCGTATATTTTATATTACAGGTGTCATTGCAAGTTATATATTATATTGGAACATATATAAAAAAAACAACTGAGGTTATTCAAATATAAGAATATTTATTAATTTTATTCAAAGCTCTTTGTTGATAAACAGTACCAATATCATCAAGAATAAGTATTATTATTCATTCCTGATGATGCTGGTACTGATTATCAACGAAAAGTTTGAATAAAAATTAGTAAACATTCTCTTGTACTTGAATAACCCGAGTAGTTTTTTATTACGATACAAGCAAACATATTTTATTCACATATATGAAATATAATACATTACATATAACTTAGGAACATTATAACTTGCTTCATGACGGTGTGAACACCCCCTTTGGTGACATATTTGCTGCGTGACATAAATTTCTTACCTACACCCCAAATTACAGCTGCCAGTCCAGTTGCCCTTATATCTTTTGAGATGACATAGAAACCAGCAAATCTGTTGTTAATATTATAACCAACATAATACCGAAATATAAAATCCTTTTCAGTTTGATAAGTTTAGTGTTTCATCTGCCTGAACTGATACAAATTTACAATTATAAAGTTCCTTCTGAAATTCTTATTCATCACTTGTATTACATAGTTATTAATTTCATTCTGGATATCACTAGAGTAACTTTAAACCCTGAACTTGCTCTCAGATGCTCCACCTCATGATTGTTCTTCTTGGGCTATCCATTTAAGAGTTTCAAGGTAGTTACCCCCTATAGAGTAACTATTGTCATACCGACAAAAAAGCAGTTCTTGTTTTCCAAGATAAGACACTAATGAACTAATTTACCAACAACCCATCAGTTATGAGCAACTACATGATGTTTTAGAGTTGCAAGATAAGCCATGTCTGTTAAGGTATGCTCTATTCAAATCCTTCCAAGAGAAAAGAGAAAAAACCTCACTATTAGAATGGATCTTTTGAAATCCGGTGCTTATGTGCTCTTCTATGAAAATTGTTTAGGACCCAGAAGCCAGTCACATTTCAATCACTATTATGTCCATGTAACAAAAAAACATAACAATAAAACTTAAAGTTTTCCACACTTGCCATAAGTCGTGAATAATCCTTATCATTGGGACTATAATGTTCTTCTTTGACTTTTTGGTTATTTTCTTATAATAACTACAGCCTTTTGTCCTTTGGATCGCATTTCTCTTCAAAAGACAGAAGGCAATAGAGTTTGAAACAATTATGTAATCAGATCATTAATTTCATTGTCTTGCACAGATTTGATAAAAAAAATCATTAAAAAAACAAAATAGACCATGAATAATACAAACGAAACAATTGATAAACAAGAAAATCATAAAACCAATAAAACTAACACTAAAAGACATTGGAACTACGTATATAGAGGGAAAATGATACAGTTTGAATTACCACTTATCCTACAATAAATAATTTACTAAAATATATATTTGAGTAATTTTCTGCCATTCCTAACAATACAATATTCTCCTCTGTTGATGCGTTTCGGAGTAACTCCATTTTCAAAACTTAAATCGTACTGTTCGCCCAAACTTTGAGTTCGTCTTTATATACTGTTAGCCACCCCCCCCCCCCCCCCAGACCTCGCATTCTATTGGCGCATGCCTACTCTGATGGAGATACTCCGAAACGCGTCAAAAGATGAGAATATTCTAACGTTAGAAATGACAGAAAACTGTACTTAAATACGAAGCGTATTTTTAAACTAAGGGCCGTTTGTTTATATTCCCTCATGGTTCGCGTGCACACGTTCTGTGCTTGCAAAATGTTCAAGGTTATCGAATCACCCGCCCCTTGCGAAGTTCGCTCGGTGATACGGTTTTTGTTGGCAAGAAACATGTCTGCTGCAGAAATTCACCGACAGATTTCTGAAGTTTATGGTGCTAATGCCATGTGTGAAGGAAAAGTGCGTAAGTGGGTTCGAGACTTCAAAGATGGCCGCGACAATGTCCATGACAAAACGCGATCTGGTCGTCCATCTCTAATGTCAGACGATTTGCTGGTTTCAGTTGAAGTGAAAATTCGTGACAACAGACGTTTCACGATCACTAATCTCTCACACGAATTTCCCGAAGTTTCGAGGTCTGTGATTTACAAAATTGTTCATGAAATATTAAACTTTAAGAAACTGTGCTCGCGTTGGGTCCCTAAACTCCTGATGGAGAAGCACAAACACAAAAGACTTGAGAGTTCCTTGAATTTTCTGACTCGTTATGACGAAAATGGTGACGACATGCTGAGTCAGATCGTAACTGGAGACGAAACATGTGTTTCACATTTCACTCCCGAATCGAAACAACAAAGCATGGAATGGAGACACATGCAATCTCCTGTAAAGGTCAAAGCCAAACAGACTTTGTCAGAGAGCAAGATCATGGCGTCCGTGGGATAGGCATGGTGTTTTGCTGGGCGACTTCATGGAACGAGGAGCGACAATAAATGCAGAAGCCTACTGCCAAACCCTGAGGAAGCTGCGCAGAGCAATTCAAAACAAGAGACGTGGCATGCTCACAAAAGGAATTTTGTTTCTGCACGATAATGCAAGGCCTCACACTGCCGCTCAGACCCGAGCTGCAATGGACTCTTTGGGTTGGGAAGTTTTGGACCACCCACCCTACAGCCTTGACCTTGCGCCGAGCGACTTTCATCTCTTCCGTCACCTGAAACATCACTTGGGCGGCAGCCGTTATGACGATGACGACGAATTGAAAATGGCCGTGAATTCTTGGTTATCAGAGCAGGCGGCAAGTTTTTATGAAGAAGGTTTCCAAAATTTAGTTGTGCGATATGATAAGTGTTTACAAAAACTTGGAAACTATGTAGAAAAATAGATAAAAGTATGTAGATTCCGAAAATGAAATTAGTTTTTGCAAATTTCCTTTTGTATTTTTTAAAATTTTCAAACGGCCCTTAGTTTAAAAACACGTTTCGTACATAGAAATATCCCTAACACAAATGAAGATGAGTATAGTTATATTAGTTAAATCTCTGGAGTATAATCTAATTGCAAACTGTCGTAAATTTGTTATTTCTTTTAACTGCTTTTTAATAAGAGGAGTGAGGTTTAAAAATTAATTTCCTTTATATTTTTTCTCCCACTTTTTCAGGTAAAAAAATTTTTAGTTTAAATTGGTTGAGTAGAAATCGATTAATTGATAATTCTGTAAATCGTGTCAGCATTTTCTTCTACTCTGAACCACGCAAGGAACTATTTCGGCACTATGTAACATTGTAGTTTTGAAAGCATCAAATATCAACTGACCAGTACACCATTTTGAGTAACATCCAGTATATTTTGAGTTCTTATATACAGCTGCATTGTCGTATAACATATTGTATGGTTTTATTTTGTTATTTTTGACCACAGAATAAATACAAGTGTATCTCATTAGTGTTTTAGATGCTTATTACATATGTATAAGTGTATATTGTACTAATTACAATGCCAATACCTAAACTAAAAGTTTTTATAACATTACCTCCAAAGAATATGACACAAGGAGAAACATGCAACCATGAGGAGCATACACATTTGCCAGTTAAGATTATGAAACATATAAAGCCCATTTTCAAATATCTTAAACCCTTATCTTTTGAAAAAATGTTTACACAGAGGGAGTTAGAAGTCTAAAGAGTCAGTTAAAAATGTATTATGGTCACCGTGGTTCCAATAAAAAAATAACTACAATGCTGACTGAGCAATAGAAGATATAAAGAAATCGGACAGTATTGGTTAAAAAGAAGCTGGACGACAAGAATGGGGAAGAATATGACCCTGACCCTCCAAGGTCAAATAAATATACTCATTAATTGGTTGAAGTTTTAGTTCAATGTTGTATATGTGCAACAAAAACTAAAACTTTAAAAAGACTGTAAGATATAAAGAAAATTACACCTTTAAAATTACAAGAATGATAAATTAATTACCAATTAAATGTTTTGCTTCATTTACTTATCATAGTTGACTGACTTACCTCGATATCAAAATCCAACAGGTTAAATGCAACACGAAATAATGAACAAAAGTGGGCTATACTTGGAACTTCCCACCATGATTGTATATCTGAAAAAAATAAGAAACTAAATTATTAGACTCTTGAATTTTAATCACTCTTGAAAAGTAAATAATTAAATTATTAGGTTAATCTGTTTTATATTTCTAGAATAATGTTATACAAATTGAATATTTTATTAAAAGCAAATAAAATTGTTTTACATACAAAAAAATTATTTTAAAGATCATTGTAAATTATTATATACTATTTAACTCACTAAGACAAAATAATTAGAAATTTTAAAATAATAAAATATTAGTAGAGCAGCTGCCAACTACATACTAATAATTACTCTAGCATTAGATATAACTAATTAGTATATTTCACTGAAATTTAACATGTAACTAACTATATAATTTTACCAACATCACTTTTTAAATAATTCTTTAGCAATGAGCATATCTAATAGGTTATACCACATAAAACCAATATTACAATATAAATACACAATATCCATTTACAACTGATTTGGTTATATTAAACAAAAGATATTAACAACTATAAAATAAATCATTTGGAAATGATTTAAACTCTTGGTCTCTATTGTGATACACTTATGAATAAAGATTAAATTTATGAAATATCAAACAGCTAAGGTAGCAATGACAAAATTCTATAAACAATTCTTTAAAATTTTCTCTCAATATTGCTTAAAAATTAACTGTCACAAACTTCTGTAATATTTACATTTTAATTCTTCTTCCATAGTTATAAGTTTAACATTAAAATTGTCTTCAACAATACAAAATTTATCATTTTGACTCACTACAGAGCGTTAAAAAATGTTATATGAAAAATCATGTTATCACTTACAGTAAAACTACAGTTTGTTCATGTCAGTTTGTAAAGTTACACGTGTTATATTTATTCCAATTCTTTGCCCACTTCAGTATTAATATAAGTAAAATTATCATTTTACGATTAATTAATTACATCATCAATTGAGCTCCTAGTTTTTCACTTGAACATATATTAGTAAGTTACACCTGTACACATTTTTTTTCGTGCCACAGTTTTAACATCAAGACAGGACGGTCATTTTACACATATTACCAAGAACACATCAAAGCGCTCATAAACAGAAACACCCTATCAAACTTTGCTGGGCATCTCATATTCACAAACCTCAACTACAAAAACATGTCAAACATATAAATTCTATACAAACAAAACAAAAATAACCAATGCTATAGTATGAAACACACAAACATTCAAACTAAAACACTCATACTTAACAACCAAATACACTATCCACATATACTTTATAGTATTATAACCCCAAAATAATCTTTCAAAATACACCTAATATCTCTATCCTAACCTCCTCCTTTACCTAAAACCACCAAGAGGTCAGTTACGATTTCAGTTGACAATTGGACACATCTTTCAAAACAACCGTTCTCAATAATCAAAAAAGTAAGTGCTACTATAGGCAAGAGTAACATACTAATATACGTTTATATTTTTATTATTATTTTACCCCATCTAAATTAACCTTACATTATCAACGTTTATTAAGAAACTTCAATAGAAATTTCTTCAAACTTTAGCTACTATTTATGGTTTCTTAGGCAATGATAACCATGATTGGTTTTTTGCCTGGAAACAAAAAAATATGGTTTCTGACACTTTAAATCATTTGTTTCTTGCTGAAAATATTTATTTAAGAAACATTTGTGAAAAGGCAAAATACAAGTTTCACAGTATTTGGTCAAATATTGGTATAATTTTTCAAGTTAAAATATAACTATTTAGAACTGTTCAGATCTACCTTGAGTTTAGAAATAGCCTCACTGTAAAAAAAAATAATAATTCTTATTTATAAGAAAAACTGTATTTAAGTATATTTTGCTATATCAATCACATAGTTGACAATTAAAAAAAATAAATAAGATTTTGTTACATGTTCTTATGAAATCAGGAAACTATTAAATGTTCATGTCAAGTAATTATATTCTTAGTTAAAATATTCAGGTAGTTAGGATTTTTAATAAACTTCCAATTTTCTGTATTTCCTTTTGCAACATGTGATCACACTATTAAAAGCACAGTTACTTGTAAATTTGTGTATGAGATTCATATATATTTGTATTGGGAAATAAAAACACTTCTATTTATTCAAGTCCATCACTTAATTTAAAGATTGTTAATAAATAATAATTAATCACTTTCATACATTTCTGGTTTATTTTCTCCCTCTAAAAAGCAGTTAATTTACATAATTGTTTTTTAAAAGCACTACATGAATAAGAAAATAACTTGTTTAGTTCTCTTTGATGAATAAATCAGCCTACACCAGCTAAAAGTACTTATATTAAATCCTATTTCTATGTATTTTAACTTATATAAAATTTCAGTAGGGTAAAATTAATTGGTAAGTTGTAATATCAAACCACAGTACAAATTTTATTACAAAAATATATTTTGAAATTGTTAATATCAGTATATCAAATGAATTAGAACAAACATAAAATAAATAAAACTTTTAATTCCAAAATGCTCTTGAAACTTTACATCAGGTGTAAACTTCCTCGATTCGTAGTTAAAAACAGTACAACATCAATATTTATTTACATTACACTATCACCTAACCTCTCCATAACCTAGCCATATAAACCCCTAAAGCCTAGGAAAGTCAATATGAAATACTACTACACGAGCTGTGTAAAACGTAATCGAAAATGTGTAAATAGTGAAGGGGTTAGTTTGAGTATAAAATAATTTATTATTTGCAATAAAAAATTTAATTTAAATTAATAGAAATGAGTAAAATACGTAAGTGCTCAAGGCATCTTCTTACAAAAGGCCTATTCTAGGCTGACATTGCCGCCATTATCTGTTTTAGCAATTCTAAGACGTAGAATATAAACTATCCCAATATAACAAATGGTTTAATCTTAATTATTAAATAAATTTAGGTAACATAACTCACCATCCATTAGAAACTGGTTCAATACTCCGTAACCGACATTATTCTCAAGTAAACACAATAAAATCCCTTCACTGTTTGGTTGTTTTGAATCGCCGGAAGTAGAGTCAGTCCGGGACCTGTGAACTGAAAAACAAGTGAAAAACGACAGCCGCCTTTTCCTGCCAATATCGGTAGCTGCTGCTGTCTGGCGACGAAATAGAAAATTATTAATTCAAAGTGTAATTCATGATTTAAAACTGTAATTTATTTATTATAAAAGTTAAATTGATATATTTTTAAAAATATTGTTAATAACTTTCACTGAGATAGTACAAAATATGAGTTATAAAATATAGTTAAGATAGTGGAAAATATAAGTTATAAAATATAAATATAAAATTAGATTTAATTAAATTACTTGAATTAAAAGTTACTAAATTGCTTCCATTATTAACCCAAACTAAGTGTTGTGACAAGTACTTTTTTCGTATCTTGAGTAAAGAACATAAAATATCGAAACCTTTTTTTTAATTCTATTAAATTGAAATCTTAAATGATTATTTTTTTCTTTTTTAAAACAATAAAGAGCTTTAGAGGAACCCTGTTACACATAATAGACCTCTGTCTTAATATGTAATATTGGAAGAAATCTTTAATTACTAAACACTTTTAAATGTTTTAAACTTGCCTACAGTAGCACTTACCTTGCTTGTAGCACTAAAACATTTAAAAGTGTTTAGTGATTACTAATAGCTCACGCGAAGATGAAATCAACAAATGTAAATCTTTAATTGTTATCTAAAAAATATACAAAATGCTTATATATTTGTTTATTTTGCCAGAACCACTACTTAGTGAAATTTCCCAACATACATTTTTCACTTTGTTAGTGCATGCTAAGAAATATCAGTAATTAGTGGTTTTTTACAAAGTAAATTGATAAAATAATGTAATTCAAATACCTGAACATGTAAACACAACCAGCCCAAGTTTTAACTACTGTAACAGTTAATCTAATTGTAAATGAATATTTATAACGACTTTTTCGATAAAGAACCGTTTATGGATTTTTTGTGGTTTTAAAAGTTTACATGAATTGAAATAAAAAATTGTTTATTAAATTTGCTTGTTGTAATATTCTTGAATTCACTCATTAAACTGTAATAAATGAATACATAACTAAGTTAATACTTCAGTGCTTATAGGCTGACGCTTTTCAAAACAATCGTATCTTTTATGATGTTGAGGTTCAGTTTTGTAAAAGAAATGATTGTTTCTAAATGTACCAGCAAGTTAGCTTTTAATTATTCACTTAGTTATGTATTAATTAATTATAACTGTTTATTGTAGTTTCATTATTATTATTAAAAATTTACCAGTTGAGATGCTGATAAATTTACTAAATAGTATTGATACTGATGGATTTTATTGTCCATGACAATCAGTAAAATATTTATATTTTTACCTAACAAATTAGTAAATTTTGAACCCTCAAATTAGGAAAAATGTACTACAACTTAAAATCTTGGATCATATTTAACAATTTTTGTCAGTGCAACTGGGATGCATTTTTATGTTAAGTGTAGCAGTTTTAAGGGCGGTTTTTTTATAATTTAGTAAAAATGTTTATATGTATTGTGAATGTTCATACAATATGTATATTTTGTGATATCACATTATTCTTGTATGTTGGGATGTGGTCCTTTTTTGTTAACGTGGAAAATTTCTAGAGTATGGTTGATGTTTGTGTAAGTATGCGAATGGTGTAAGTACCTTCTATTGTGTGGTTAGCGAATGATGAATCACTATCGTAGTTACTAGAACTTATGTGTTCTTTGAATCTTTTTTGACAGCTGCAACCTATTTGTCATAGTTTGTAAAGTATAATTTTTGTATAATTGCTGCTTGGATTCTATAGTTTTGTGTCAGTTTTTTTGCACCCTGTTTTTATATTTTTTTTATTTTCGAGCATCTCATTTCAGGATTTTTTTTGTGGTAATATTTTGTCTGCTGTTGTGTTTTAGTTCATTTTTTGTCATGGTTTATCAATTACTGTATTACTATATCTATTTTTATTATGCTTGGTACTTAAATGTCGATTTATTTGTTGGTGTTTTGTGTAGAGATTGGAATTTATTTAAATCTATAGATCTAAAAACAGTATGTTTATGGGTGGTTTAAAATGACTCAAATACTATTTTGAAAACAGCATTCCATGGGCACTGGCTTTTGTTTGCAGAACAGACACCAAGATAGTCAACATAAATACTGCTATCATCCTACATCTGCAAGAATTTATTGCAGCTTTAAATGCCAACAATTCTTACTAGAGATGGTTGTACAAGGAACGTGTTATCACCACTCTGTTCTTTGGTTATAGAGACCGACCCCTTGCTATTAGTATGGTCTAAAAAGGTGTCAGTGAATATAGTCCATATATGTGATAACACTTTCAACATAATATCTTTATTGAGGCACTCAGAAAATCTCAAATTTATGTTTGAGTATACTCTTTTTGAAGGCACTCAAACTATTATTAAACTCTTGAATTTTGTAGTCCATTACATTCGGCAAATCTTATTAATCACTTAAACAATAGTTTAAGACTATCTGAACTTTTTATTTAGTAAATTTGTTAAAACTTACTGAGACAGAACGTTTTCGATCGCTATGTGCCGATCTTTATCAGTGTCTTCTACTTGGAGAAGTTGGGTCAAGCAGTGACGGTTTTCGATAGTATCAAAGAGTATGTGTGATTTGTATTGTGTTTGTTCGTTTAATATGTTTGTATTTTGTGTGTCTGTAAATTTCATATTGTTCTAGTGTGTTGAGATGTGGTCCTTTTTTGTTGATGTGTAGGATTTCTAAATTATGATAACTATCCAAAAAGTATTTGAGAAAATATTTGTGTTTAGCAGACAAAGTTTTAATATAGGTTTACAAACAAAAACCAACCACAAAACTGGTGTATTTACTTACAAATTCATGTCATGCAGAAGATAAGGTAAGAAAAGGTAGAAAAAATAGACTGAGCTAAGAGTTTTTATATCCTTACATACTGTAGGCACTAAGAACATTTCTTCCAATTTACTTGATATTGCTGTTTTTGCAGTGCATATGTATAATGCTGACCACGCAACCGTGGACTTGGATTTGAGATTACAGTAAGCGAGAAGAAAGGTAGAGTGGGTCAGTAAAAATACTTACCAACAAACATGATAAGGACTGTAAAAAAACTGACTTGCATGAGACGATAGATATTAAATAAATTATGATAAATTAGCTTCGGTATGAAATAACAAGCAATCTTGAAGTATGTGTAGACCTATCGGATGCAGAAGCTTTTGGTGTATAGAACATTCTGAATATGTATCATGTTTTCAGAAAAGGTAGTACCCAAGAAATCTTTTAATTTTATGGTAAAAAAAGGCTTTATCTGTTTTAGAAGTTATCATCAGTTCTAGTATTATCATTCAATACATTTTTTTGAAGGTTTGGTTAATTCCTGGATTGTATTATTAAGGAGATAAACAATAATGTATTTGAGGGAGATTAGGAAGAAGTAATTTGTCAATTGCATCTTTAATCTGGTTGAAGAAATATCAAAACTTGGTAAGTAGTCTTCAAATTCATTTACTGATAATATATTATATTTTCTTTTTCTCTTTTAGTATAATGGTTAAAATTTGTTTGCATCTGTAGATGCATAAAGTAGAGTGTCCTTTATTTCTACAGCAACTTCTTTTACTCTGTCATAGTTTTCCATTCCACTGTAAACATTATATCATTAAAATACTTTCTTTGAAATTTATCCTATAGAATGCTTTCTTTGAAATTTATCCTATCTTTCGTAGTACAAATATTTACCTTATTGCCATTTAGTTCTTTGCAAAACACTATCCTTCTTCTTTTCAACCCATCTTTCTTTCCTAGTTGTGTCACTGTTGATATATCCATCTTACTTAAATGCATTTTTTTGGTACATTAAAACCTCTCATATCCGGATCAATCTGGCTATAGGCCAATCCGGATAACAACGATGCAGATTTGGGAGGAGTTATGTAATGATGTACATTTGTACCACATAACCACTCCAATTGGAAGTAGATATAATTGTTTCAAGTAAATAAGTTACACTTATTGCATATTGTAATTATTTTGTAATATTTGTTGATTCAATCTTCACGTGAGCTACTAGTTTTTATTAAAACACGTGTAAATATTTTACAAACTTACCTATAGTAGCACTTACTTGTATTTGTTGAGGACGGCTGTTTCGGGAGATGTGTCTCACCCTTTGTCAACTCAGACCGTAACTGATCTCAAGATTTTCGTGTGTTAGGGTGGGGGTGGGATATTATGGTGGGGGTGGGATATTATGGTGGGGGTGTCGGTGTACTTTGTGTGTATTAGGAGTTATGATGTCAAAAAGTGCGTCTGAGTTGTAATGTAATTGTGTATTGAGTATGTGTGTAGCGTGTAGTTTGAAGTGCCTGTATATTTCGTATTGTTCAGTTGTGTAGCGTTGGTTATTTCTGTGTTGTTTATGAAGAATTTGTAGGTTAAATGTTATGTCCATGTAGTCATGTTTTGTGGACATGAGGTGATCAACGAAGTTTGATTGGTAATTATTGTTTGTTAGTGCGTTTATGTGTTCTTGGTAGCGTTTATAGAAAGAACTCCTTGTCTGGCCTATGTAAAAACTGAGGGACGAACTGCAAGTTAACAACTGGGGCGTAATGTTTAACATAAATAAATTAAACTTCTAAACCACAAATGACTTTTTCCTTTTATTTAAAACCTTATGTACATTTTGATTGGTTAGCAATCATCCTCAGAGGTAATTTACAATTTAAAAAATAAATATATAAAAAAATATAATAAAATGAAAAAAAATCATTTGTGGTTTAGAGGTTTCATTTATTTATGTTATGCAAGTTAGTTTGTAAACTCCAATGGCGTTGTAAATGTTGTTGATTTTGTTGTTGGGTATAAATTGTTTATTGAGAGTGTTGTGTGTGGAGTAGGCTACAGATATTTTGTAATTCTATTTTCGTAGTGTGTTGGTTAGTTTGTAGGTTTTGGATGATCTGTATGGTATTGTCGTGTTGTGTTTGTATTTAGGTTATTGAGTTTGTTTTTAAGCGGTTGTGTAATTTGTCAATCATTGTTGTGTTGTATCCGTTAGTTTGTGCTATATGTTTATATGGGTTTAACTCTTGGCAGAGTTCTTCTTTGTCTAACTGTTTTAAGCAGGCGATATATCATGGTGTTGTAAGCAGCTAGTTTATGTTGGTGTGGGTGGTTTGAAGAGATGTGAAGGGTAGTATTGGTATTGGTGGGTTTTTGGTATATGTTGAAATTATGTGTTTGTTTGTCTGTATATTTAATTGTAAAGGTCTAGGAAGTTAAGAAAGTTTTGTTGTTCTGTTTCGATGGTGTCTGTTAGTTTTTGGTGTATGGAATTAAGATTTTTTTAAATATGTGTGCTTGGCGTGTGTAACCTATGATAATGTCGACGGATCTATACCAGTAAATTATGTTATCTGAGTACTTAATGTTGTGTAAAATGTGGTTTTGTACAATATGTTCTATGCATATTTCTGCTAAGACGCTAACACAACTGATTAAGTAGGGTAACAAACCAATCTGTAAAACACTAGTGAACTGAACAATACAAAAACTCAAACACAACTGGCTAAGACGGGAAAGAACAAAGAGTCGACTGCTGGTGCCAGATACTGGCTTATTGGCAAAACGCCTTGTGGAATAAAGAGGCTTACTTTATTTTCATAATAGCTCTAGATATTGGAGGTTCCATATATGAGAGGGTTTCTGTACTTTGATCAAGTTTTATTTATTACACTTGGTAGGAAGCTTTTGTCACCTAAGCGTAAGATTATGAAAATGATAGTTGAAATGATAGAGGTTTAATTTAAGAATACACATTATAGTAATATGTGTACACTTATTAAGTGTAGTAAAACCAGCTCTTATTACTTTTCTTCATAATTAATTATGGCCTTTTTGGGACATATGCAATTGTCAAATCAGACTGTAATTAGCCTCTCAATATTCCTAAGTGTAGGGTGGGGATTAAGAAACTACAGTGTTTAACTTTAGGAGGTAATTAAATATCTTAATATAAAAAAGTGGCTATGAATTTTAATTTAAATGGTTGCTGGGAGTGTGTTAGATGTAATTTGAATATGTTTTACTCTTTGACTAGTTGGAGACGGGATTCCTTATTTAGTTTCTTCAGAAGTTATAATTTTTTTTGATATGAATAGATCTATGTTTGTAGCTTAATTATAATTTTTGGGTGTGAGGTGTTTAGCAAAGTTTGATTGAGACTATAATTTGTAAGGTTTATTAGTTCTTAGGTATGTGTATGCATGATATTTGTATTAAGTTTAGGTAGATACTGGGTCAAAAACTACATGTTAGTTTATAAATGCCAGGGAGATAATGTGAATAAACAACTTAGTAGCTCGAGTTGAAGATGGAAACAAATAATGAAATTGAATACTTATTAAGTGTAAAATATTTTCTACTTTTCAAAATATGTTCTTTCTTAAATGTAACATTTTTTTTTATCATTGCATATGGAAAACTCTTTCAGAAGATGCAACCGGTTTTTAAAGAAGTTTGAACCCATTGGTAACTTGCAAGTTTGTTATCAACAAAAACCGAAGAACTTTTAAGTTTGAGCTTAATTTAACCATGACGAGGATTTAGTACGATCAAAAATATAGCCTGTTGTTTTTTATAAATTTACTTAAATTATAAGTTTGGCAAAATGTTATTTACAAAGTTCAAAAATGAAAGTTTATGCTTTAAAAAGTTTAATTATTAGAAGCTAGGTTCAAGATGGAAACAAAAAATATAATATAATATTTTCATTTTATTTTTACTAAAATTCACTTACAAATATAAAAGTAAGTAAACTATATTAAAATAACTTTACATTATATGTTTAAACCCCTCCCCTTAAGTAAACATGTCAAAAACATATTAACATGTGTAACCCATATTAACACTATTCTAAATAATATAGAACAACAAAATTTTTTCTGACTTTGAAATATTAAGTGTTATGTTTGTAATCCTAACTGTGACAAACTTTAATTGCACTCCCTGAAATTTGAGAGTGAATGTTCTATAATCTGACAGTTTATGACCATGCAATAAAATTGGAGTTGATTTATTACTTGTCTGTGGTAAGTCACATGACCCCCTCCACTTATTGCTTACATAGTAGTCTAATTTGTATTTTTTAAAATTGTTAAAACTGGTTCTAAACATGTTTAAATGCAAGCTTGAGATTAGTGTTGCAAAATAAGAATTTTGTATTACCTTTGTTACTTGAGTAATTACTTTCAAAGATAACATAAACACAGCCATGTGTCTCCAATCAATTGATAAAAGGATCTATCAAATCTCATATTTTTGCCTTTCCTAACCAAACTTGGTATGAGTTGTTCATCCAAATGCTTTTATATAACTGAGGGTAAGCAACAACACAAAATAATTGTCATTAAATTTTAAATTGCATTAAAACTAATGTTTATTGGACGATCAGGAATTCTATTCATTCGGTAAATCATTCCAATCGGAGGCTGATTCTTGTCACTCTCCAACTCATATCTTTTCAAAATCTACAACATATTTAAAATGTATGATCATATATATATATTGTAATATTTATTATAATATGTCTATAATTTTTGAATATTTTCTTTAAGAACTACACTACATCGAACTGCAAGAAGTAGTAAACTTCACCAATACACTAATTACAGAAACAAAAAATAAAATAAAATTAACACATAACAAAAAGTACATAACCTCAAAAACGGACAACACTCAAAACAGGTTATTAACACAACACACGTTTTTCACCCCAGAACTATAAATATCACCAACACAACATTTTCAATTAATGAATTAAACCTATTAGACAAAGGCTTAAAACATAACATCACACCTAAATGCAGCCAACAAAATTTCACCAAAACCCTAATATTAGATCTTGAAAATACAATCCAACACAACGCACTGTTAGAACAACAAGATGCAATCAGACACCAAATAAAACAAAAAATAGCCCAAATTAAACCCCCCAAAACAAACACCCAAGAATTAAAAGTAGCCAAATCCATCAGAAACAAAATTTAACTAATTACTAAAGCTGACAAAGACAACACAACGGTAATTATTAACAATAGCGACCTCAACACAAAAGCTTCATCCAAAATAACAACATCATTACACTAAAAGAAGACCCAACAACAAAATACAACACTCAAATCAAAGAAGCAATTAACAAAACAAAATATATAATCCCACCCCACACCAAAAAGCACCTAAAACAAATAAAAGCCAATAGCCCCTAAACTAACTGCCCTGAACAAACTTCACAAAACAGACATCCCAATACATCCACTAATCAACCATACAAGCGCCCCTTCTCATCTTCTAGCCAAATTCCTCGACAAAACTATCTGAAACCATATAAAATTTAGTAATCATTGTAGCATAAAAAACAGCCTAAATCTAATAGACAAAATTAAAAACTTAAATATCCCACATAATTCCACCTTAGTCTCTTTTGATATATCAAATCTATATACAAACATCCCCATTCCAGAAACCATCAACATCCTCAAAAACATGCTAATAGACACAAATACACCACATACACAATATGAATAATCTTAGCAGAAATATTCATACACCATATTGAACAAAACTACACTTTACACAACAACAAACACTCAGATAACATAATTTACTGGTACAGATACGTCGACGACATCATAACATTATATAAAGGCAACACACGCAGAGCACACATATTTCTAAAACACCTAAATTCCATACATCCTAAACTAACACACCATTGAAACAGAACAACAAAACTCCCTCAACTTCTTAGACCTCACAATTAAACGAACAGACAAACAAACACATAAATTCAACATATACCGAAAACCCACCAGCACCAATACGAACATACACAGTTCCTCAAACCACCCACACCAACATAAACTAGCTGCTTACAACACCATGATATATCGCCTCCTTAAAACACAACTAGACAAAGATGAACACTACCAGGAGTTAAACACCATAAAATATATAGCACAAACACATGGATACAACCCAACAATGATTGACAAATTATACAACCGCCTAAAAAATAAACATAATAACCCAAATACAAACACACAAGATGACAATCCCATACAATACTTATCAATACCATACAGATCATCCAAAACCCACAATCTAACCAACACATTACGAAAATACAACTTAAAAATAGCTTACTCCACACACAACACTCTCAACAAACAATTTAAACCCAACAGCAAAATCAACGACATTTACAACACCACTGGAGTTTACAAACTAACTTGCAGTTCATGCCCCAGTTTTTACATAGGCCAGACAGGGAGGTCATTCTACACACGTTACCAAGAACATATAAAAGCACTAAAAAACAATAACTACCAATCAAACTTCGCCGATCATCTCAACTCCACAAAACATGACTACATAGACATAACATCTAACCTACAAATTCTTCATAAACAACATAGAAATAACCAACGCTACACAACCGAACAATACGAAATATACAGGCACTTCAAACTACACCCTACACATATACTCAATACACAATTACATTACAACTCACACGCACTTTTTGACATCATAATTCCTAATACACACAAAATACACCCACACCACCAAAATATCCCACCTCCACCCTAGCCTACGTAAACCTTGAGATCAGTTATGGTCTGAGTTGACAAAGGGACATATCTCCCGAAACGGCCGTCCCAATGCAAGCTTCTCTAACAATGAATTTTTTTAAATTGAAAATTTCTAGAGCCAAGAATAAAACTTTGTCAGTTGTTGAAACATCTGTTATTTAACCCACTGATTATTTGATCTTCATGTCCTTACCTGGACAGTTAAGTTTTAAATATATTTATAATTTATATAGGCGCCTCATCACTCAAGGTAAAATCATTGCACTTAATGGTGGATAAAATTACTTACAATAGTAATATTTAACTTCATAAAGTCAGTGCAATGGAAAAACATATATATATATATATATATATATATATATATATATATATATATATATATATATATATATATATATATATATATATAGGAATTTTTGGACTAGATATCAGACTGACAGACTTACCTAATGGCAGTAGTTCAAAACTGCAATCTCTAGGAAATAAACACATATAAAAACTTTATTTAACTTATAAAATTTATTTAAGTTTTTATATGTGTTTATTTCCAAGAGATTGCTGTTTTGGATTATCGCCATTAGGTAAGTCTGTCAGTCTCCTATCTAGTCCAAAAATTCCTAAATAAGCTTTAAGCTCTACTAGAACTAACCTAAATATATATATATATATATATATATATATATATTTATATATATATATATATATATATTTTTAGGTTAGTTTTGGTTGGTAAAGATTATTTAGATTTTTTGGACTAGGAGACTGACAGACTTACCTTGGTAAGAGTCCACTCTGTAGTCTTGAAATAGAAACACATAAAAGCACTTAAACACTGATATATTTCAACCACACAGTGGTCTTTGTCAATCAAAGAGAAAACACAAAAAGAAATATGATATTTCTTTTTGTGTTTTCTCTTCGATTGACAAAGACCACTGTGTGGTTGAAATATATCAGTGTTTAAGTGCTTTTATGTGTTTCTATTTCAAGACTACAGAGTGGACTCTTACCAAGGTAAGTCTGTCAGTCTCCTAGTCCAACAAATCTATATATATATATATATATATATATATATATATATATATATATATATATATATATATGAAGTTAATATATTACTATTGTAAGTAATTTTATCCACCATTAAGTGCAATGACTTTACCTTGTGTGATGAGACGCCTTTCGGTCACTTGACCATTGTCGAATCACTGATTACTTTTTCTCAATTTTTCTGGTGTGGATGTTCGGTCCGTGGTTTTGGTATTTGTTGATGTCGTACACATTTCCTCTTGAGTCTCGTGTATAAAGTTTTTGAATAGTATGTCTTCTGTATATGTTGTTTGTAGATTCATTAAATTGTTGTGTATGTTTTTATAAATATGGTATTTTTCTAGTGAGTTTAGTTCTATTAGGTTATTATTTATTTCAAGTATGGTTAGGTTATTTTCGTAATTTGTTATTTCGTGTTTATGGGATATTAGGTGTGCTGCAACATTTGATACTTTTGAATTTTTGTTTTTGAATGCTCTATAATGTTCTTCAAATCTTATTATATATGATCTGGTTGTTTTCCCTATGTAAAATGCGTTACAGTTGTTACATATTATTTTGTAAATTCCTGATAGGTTATGTTTTTCTGAATTTGTTTTGTGGTTTGTGTTATTAAGATATTTTATTATTTTGTTGTTTGGTTTTTATGTTGGAGTATAGTATTTTTTCGTTGTATATATTTTTTATGTTTTCTATTTTGTTATTGGTGTATTTATATTTTAGGTAGATTTTTTTTTTTATTATTTTTGTGTTCCGGTTGTAGTGTTGTGTTTAGGTTAGGTTTTTTTGTGAATTTATTATATATATATTTTATGAGGTGTTTGTTGTAGTCATTTTCTGTTGTTATTTTTGTAATGTTATCTAATTCTTCATTTAATTTTTGTTTGTTATCCTGTGTGTATTTTATTGCTTTATTTATCATGTTACTGTAAGTGTTAATTTTGTGTGTCCAGGGGTGGTTAGATTTGTAGTATATTGTGGTGTCATTGGAAGTAGGTTTCCTGTGTACTGCAGTTTCTATTTTATTATCATTTATATTTAATGTAATGTCGAGATAGTTGATTGTTCTATTTGTTTCTGTTTCGACGGTGAATTGTATGTTTTCGTTGTATGTATTTAGTTTGTTTAGTATTATGACGTGTTCGTTGTGAATGGTAGGTTGGTATATTACAAGTATATCGTCTACATACCTAGTCCATAGTGAAATATTGTGTGTGTTTAGTATAGGTTTAATTATTATTTGTTCAAAGTGTTGTAAATATATTTCTGACATGACTGATAATATGGGTGATCCCATGGGGAGTCCAGTTGTTTGTTTATAGTATTTATTGTTAAATTGGAAGTAATTTTGGTTAATATGTGTTTGGTTAGCGTAGTGATTCTATCTATTGTGTTTCTTTTTTCGTTATTGTGTATTAGTTTGTTTTTTATTATTTCTATGGTTTCTTCTATTGGGATGCTAGAATACATGTTACTTATGCCATAACTTATTATTTTTGTGTTGCTGTTTGTTTTTATGTTGTTTATTTTATTAATTAATTCGTATCCATTTTTTATATTGTATGTGTTGTTGATATGTATTTTAGATCTTATTATTTTGTCTAGTATTTTTGCGATTATGTAAGATGGTGCTGTTGTGAAATTTATTAGTGGTCTAAATGGTGTGTCGGGTTTGTGGATTTTAGGTATGCCTGTTAATATTGGTGCACATGGTTTGAATGGGTATAGTCTTGTGTGGTATTTTAATTTATTGTTATAGTTTAGGGTATTTTGGTGAGTGACTATTAGGTTTTTTATTGTAATAAGGTATTTGCTAGTTGGGTCTGGGATTTGTTCGTATTTATTTTCTTTTATGTAGTTAGTCATTGAATCGATGTATTTGGTATTTTCTATTGTTACTGGTGTATTATTTTATCGGATTTTAATATTAAGTAGTTGTTTCTAGTTTTTCTCCGAGTTTTATAATTTCTTTTTTATTTATATATAGTTCCGTTTTTTTGTTTTTTTCCGTTTTTATTAGGTTAATTCTATTATTAATATTGTTTCTTATGTGTTCAGTATTTTGGTTGGTAATTTTGTGGATGTTAGATTCTGTGTATATATATATATATATATATATATATATCAGAATGAATGGCCACAGACATGATGTTAAAATTATGAATATGGATAGACCAACAGCTCAACATGCTGCGAGTCACAACATCACAACTTTTGATGACTGCTATACCACAAAAATAATTAAATCACTCCCCCCTGATTGCAATCCCTCAGAACTGAGAAGGTGGGAACTATCATACCAGTGGTATACCAATTCCAGAGAATCCCCTAACCTCAACATCAGATAAATCCATTCATATTTTTTTTTCCCCCTAATAGCCTTATCTCTTTTCCCCTGACAGACTTATATAAACTATAATCATTCATATGCTCATGAAAACAATATATATATCTTTAATCTGTGCATCTGTGACATCTGATTTCTACTCTACACAATCTGTGATTACAATTATTTTATTTCATTCTCTCATATTTCTTTTTGTGTTTTCTCTTCGATTGACAAAGACCACTGTGTGGTTGAAATATATCATTGTTTAAGTGCTTTTATGTGTTTCTATTTCAAGACTACAGAGTGGACTCTTACCAAGGTAAGTTTGTCAGTCTCCTAGTCCAAAAAGTCTATATATATATATATATATATATATATATATATATATATATATATATATATATATATATATATATATATATATATATATATATATATATATATATTTAGGTTAGTTTTGGTTGGTAAAGATTATTTACATTTTTTGGACTAGGAGACTGACAGACTTACCTTTTTAAGATTTCTTTTTTTAAATTTTATTTTATTATTTTTTTTTTATTCATTTATTTTTTTTTCTCCCATATTTTTTTTGGTGTTTTCTCTTTGATTGACAAAGACCACTGTGTGGTTGAAATATATCATTGTTTAAGTGCTTTTATGTGTTTCTATCTCAAGACTACAGTGTGGACTCTTACCAAGGTAAGCCTGTCAGTCTCCTAGTCCAATATATATATATTGTAATAATTGGTAATTTTGTTTTATACAAGTCTTAATAAAATTTATAATTTAAAAGAAATAACAATTCAATGCTGCTTTTTGTTACAATAAACTTTTAATATCTTAAAATGACATTCCTTGTTATCTTTTACAAAGTTACTTACTAATTAAAAATTCTTATTTCCTCTACAAAGAATTACAAAAATTAAGCTTTATTAGCCTAAGTCTAAAATTTGTTATGGCAGCAAGAAGTTTAGTTATAAAATTTAATATGAATTGAAATTGATTTAATTATTTCAATTTGAGCTTGAGCTCTCTTTATCTCGGGTTAAATAGGTGGGTTTTCTAAATTTTGACTAATAAATTTTGAGTTGGCACTTTCAAAAAAATATCTAAATTACAATTCTTACAAGTTAAAATTTTTACAAGTTATTTTAGTTCCTAATTAAATAATTTCCTGAATAATGTCTTCTTAATTGATCAGTTCAATGGTTTGGCTTATTGTTACTCTGTAATTATGATTTAAATACGATACTGCACTTTCCGCACCAGTTAAAAAATAAAATTTTTACAGCCAATTCTGAATACGTCTTCCTCGTTCCGATGCTTTGTTCCAACTGCCTACTGACGCTACCTTTGTTAGAAAAAAATGGCCAAGTCGTGAATTTCCGCTATTTTTTCGTTTATTCCTTGTAAGTACAGCTTTACGGATGTCATGTTCTTCTTCTTTACGGATACACTTCTTCTTCTTAACAACTGCACTTAACTTTCTTTGCATTTAAATCCAAAACTGTTATATTTTATATCTCCACGAGAAAGATTTAAAACGAATATCTTTTGCCGGTCAATGCGCACGCAACTCCACAAATCCGTTATGCATCGTGTTTACTACAGCACATTTCACTAGCTTGCCGTGTGAAAGTTTTAAGTGTATTTTTACATAGTTCTATTTAAATTGTTACCTATCAATTATTTCTAATACATATTCTTATAAATAGTGATTTGTGTGTTTTTTTTCTTTTATATAAAATCTTGTGATTAGATCTAAAATGTGGCCGTGTGCATTTTCTACACAAGTGAAATTAGGTTATGTTTACAATTCGTTCCTGGTATATTTTAGTAATTTTTTACATACTGAATTTATTTATATATTTATCTTATTTTGGTAAGTGCCTTTTATATATATACTATTTCAAAATGTTACATAGTCCCCAAATTTAGATAAAAAAAATTTTGATTCCAAAATTCCTTTTTTTTATCTCAATTTTCACATTTTGGGAGTAAACTCTTACTCTATCCTTCTTGCTTGTCTGCTGCCATCTAATTACATATGATATACTTAACTCCTAACAATACAATAAATTAACAATTAACATTTAATCAACAATACTCTTACTCTTAACATCTCGTACATTAATCATTTTCTGATTCTTAGAATCTATTTTATAAACTTTTTCTTTTTCTTTCTTTATTTTAATTTTAATAGAATGGAATCCTTCCAATCATAAGTCTTTTTATTTATCTATATAATCTATCTTCTGACACAGTGTTCTTTTTTTTTTAAATTTTAGCCTAACCGAGTCATAGCATGTCTAGGTTGTTTGTAGGTTAGGTCCTTGTTCTTATTCATTCATCCCTTCCTATTTTATTTTTATTTACATATTTTTTTTATTTCTTTATATTTTTTTTTTCAAGTGTTTGTTTAATTATTAAGTCATTTCTGGTCTATTTGTTATCTACCCTCCTACATTCGCTTCCTTCTCCTAATACTTTTATATCCTGAGTCATTCCTGTTGTTACCATCTTATTATCCCTTGTTATTTTCCTTTCTCTCGACTTCTCCCTTTATTTAATTAATTTGTTCTATCTGAAATTTATCTGATTCTCCCTGGTGTGCCTCCCTTGGTTCATAAAATTTCTTTAACAAGCTAATATGGAAAATTCCTCTAATTTTATTGCTTCTAGCATCTTTGATTTCATAAGTCGCTTTGCCATATTTCTTGATGATCACATAAGGTCCATCATATATATAAAATAATTTTGCCATCTCACCTCTTATACCCTGTGGTTGCCAATTTTCTTTTACTAATACCTTGTCCCCAACATTTAATTCTTCTATTTTATGAGTTTTATTAAATTTCTCTGCTCTCTTATGAGCCTTCTTCTTAATTCTACTCCTAGCAATTTCTAAATGTCTTTCTAAATTTATTAATTTTGAACTCCAGCCAAAATTTTTTATTTCCTTTTGCCAAAACCTTTCATCCTGAATTCCTAGTTGTAGCTGGTTAGGTGTGTATCCTGTAGTCTCATGAGGAATTTCATTAATTGCCTGGTTAATAACCTCTAGATACTTTCCCCATTCTCTATGGTTATGATGACAATATGTTCTCAAACATCTAATGATCTCCTTATTCACCCTCTCAACGATATTGCTTTGTGGCCTCCTTATTGGAGAAAATATTGGTTTCATTTCTCTATTTTTTATATACTCCAGCCATTTCTTATTATTAAACTGGGTTCCATGATCAGTCTGTATTCTTTCTACTCTCCCGAAATTTTCTATATAATTTTCTAAACATTTAATTGCCTCCCCTGTGGTTGCCTTTTTCAATTTATAGATTTGAACGAATTTTGTAAATACATCTAACATTACTAATAAATACTTATAGCCTCCTACAGTTCTTTGAAATGGTCCTATAAAATCAGTTGACAATTGCTCCTTTGGTTTTTCCACTTGGATCCCTTTCATCTCTCCAAAATTACCTTGGGTTACATTTTTAGCTCTTTGACAAATATTACATGTTTTAATAATTCCCCTAATGCTTTTTCCCATCTTCTTCCAAGTGAAGCTCTCTGATAATATGGTATGACATTTCTTAGCTCCTGCATGCAGGTAATATTCATGACAAGTACCCACTATTTCTTTAATCATTCCCTTTGGTACGACTATTTTCCAACTTTCCCTATTTCTTTTGTATACTAAGTCATTAATAATTTTATAATTTTGAAGATAATTTTGAATGTTTTCTTTTATTTCTCTAACTTCCAAATCTTCTACTTGTAATTTACTAAATTCTTTAAATTTTGTACACATTTCCATATCCATAACTCTTTCTATATAATTTATTTGTAATTCTGAATTTTGGTCTCTTCTTTCAAACTTATTTTTGTCACAAGGGTTCCTGCTCAATAGGTCTGCAACTACATTTTCTTTTCCTTTACAGTGTTCAATAGTATAATCATACTCTTGCATTAGTAATATCCATCTATGCAATCTTGAATTTAAAATTTTACAAGTCTTAATAAAAGTTAAGGCCTGATGGTCAGTCTGGATCACAATTTTTCTTCCTAGGATGATCTGTCTTGCTTTCTGCAGACAAAACAATATAGCAAGTAATTCCTTCTCAGTGGTATAATATTTAACTTCACTTCCTTTTAATGTGCGGCTCATAAACATTACTGCCTTTTTCTCTCCCTTTTCATCAATCTGATAGATGTGTCCTCCTATGGCATATTCACTGGCATCTGTTTGTAGGTAAAATGTTTTCTGGTAATCTGGGTGAGTAAGTACATTTGTTTCCAAAAATTTTTTCTTTAATTTAATAAAATTTCGCTCCTCCTCTTCTGTCCAAATAAATTTGTTTCTATTAGATAATAATTTTAATAATGGTTGTACAAATTCTGAATATTTTTCTATAAATTTATTATAATAATTAGCCATTCCAATAAAACCTTTTAACTGTCGAGGATTTTTAGGTGAGGGAAATTCTAATATAGCTCTAACCTTCTCTTCATCCATTTTTACTCCATTTGTAGTCAATCTATATCCTAAGAATGAAATATCTTTTCTACAGAACTCTGATTTATCAAATTTAATGGTCATGTTGTTTTTTAAAAAAATTTGGAAGATCTTTTCTAGGTGTTTTTTATGCTCCTCAAATGTCTCAGACATACAGACTATATCATCTACATATATTAAGGTGAAATCTTCTAATTCCTCCCTCATAATACTGTCCATAGCTCTTGCCAATGCTGCTAGAGATGTTTTCAATCCATAGGGTGTAACAACAAACTGGTATGTTTTCCCTCTATGTTGGAATGCAGTATATTTTCTTGACTCCTCTTCCAATTCAACCTGCCAGAAACTGTTAGTGAGGTCCATGGTACTCAACCAATTAACTCTCTTTGCTCTGTGTAGAATCTCATTTATTCCTCTATAGCAATCATAATCCGGAATTATAATTTCATTTAGTTTTCTTGCATCTAAACATAATCTAACTTTCCCATTGGTTTTGATGACTGGGACTATTGGATTAATATATGGACTAGTACTTCTTTCAATTATACCTAACCTCAACATTTTCTCTATCTCTTCTTGTACCTGATCTTGGTACTTTGTAGGAATTGGGTAATTTCTTTGGTAAAATGGTACATCTTCCCTAACTTTAATCTTATGTTTATATGCAGTGCATAAACCGGGCTGGTCTGAAAATACTTCTTTATACTTTTCTATTAAATCACTCATCTCCTGTCTTTGTTCCTCAGTTACCTCTTCATTCCCTATTCTTTCAAAAATATCCTCTTTTTTTATCTCTCCCTCCTCTTGTACAATTTTAATATAATTTTTACTCTGGTTTCCAAAAGTTTCAAATTCTTCCCATTTTTCCATATCATTCATTCCTTCCTGTTCATCACAACTCAATTCCTCCTCCATCTCATTTTCAAAATTATTCATCTCCCCTTTAAATTTTGTCTGCCCATCTACACTCATTTTTGATTTATGTAATTTGTTTTCATATTTAAACTCCATTCCCATTTTCCAAAATCAAGTTGTGCCTCCACATCCATCAACATATCCGTACCTATAATAAATTTTCTCAATAAGCCTGGCACCACTAGGCATTGAAACGGATATTTTACCCCTCCTATTTCTCCTATTACCATGATCATTTTGTTTATCTTTTTAGTTTTCTTATTTGTTGCAGTCCGAATGGTTAAATTTTTTATTGGTAAGATTTCTATTTTTCCTATTTTATTTTTATTCTCTAACATCCATTTCTCCTGGATACATGTTACGTTACTGCCTGTGTCTATTAATGCTAGTAAACTTGTATCTTCCATCTTAATCTCTATCTCTGGGTTTATTATTATTTTTTCAATTCCTAAATTATAATTTCTCTCCTCATCTTCTTGTTCTAAAAATTTTCTACTGATTAATACATTATTTATAGTTAACTCAATTTTATCGTAGGAGCTTTTATCAAATTTTATCACTGGCAACCTCATTTGTTCTGTTTGATGCTCCTTTTCCTGATCCAAGGCGACGATACCAGTGTTCTCTAGTTTTCCGTTTGACTATGTGCACCATCCTCCTTCCTTGTCCCCACACATCTCCTTGTCTCTATCTGATTTATTTCCTTTTGGCTCCTGTCATTTGTTCTGTAATTCCTGTCTCCTCTATTTTCTCGATTATTTTCCTGCCCTGGTCTTGGTTCAATATCCCCCCTCATATGATTATCTATTCTTCTGTTAAAAAATTGGACATATGGCCGTCCTTCACTTCTATATTCATTCCTTCTATACAATTCTCCTGGTCCTGGAAATCTTCTATTTCCCTGCTGTCTCATCCCTTCCTCACCCCTTCTGGGTGGAAATCTATTTCCATTCTGTTCCTCTCTAGGGGTAGGCCTATTCCATGGTCCCCTGTTTCTCTGTCTTATTTCCTTATTTCTCTCCTCTATATCCTCCTCATTTAGCATCCTTTCCATCTCTCGGATCGTTTTTATATTTTGTACTCTTCTTGACAACTGTATCCTTTCATTAAAATGCCGGCTTAATCTCCGGACTATCTCTTCCTCATTTTGCGGTGGTGTCATGTTCCTTAAAACTATGACTCTTTCTATGAAATAATCTGCTCTGGCTCTTCCATTTACTTCTATATACCTTTCATTTTCTATTCTCTCTTTAATGCCTTCCTGTATTTCTTTGGCCCAGTATCTTTCTATAAATCTATCTTGTAACTCCGCGAAATTTTCCACCTCCTCTCTGATTGATTCCCACCATCTTGCCGCTCCTACTTCCAAGGCTCTATCTATGATTCCTCTCCATTCATTTTCAAATCTTTCCCCTGTCCTACATCCAAATTTTCTCTCCACATACCTATCCAGTCTTTTTAGGAACTCCATAGGGTTCCCATTCCTACCATTAAATTTTGGCATCTCCTCCTGATTCCCGCATGACACCTGTATTATCCTTAGGCCTTCTCCTCCTTTATTTTCTTCCACCTTCTTTTCTACCTTTTCCATTCTCTGGGTCAATTCCCCTTGTTTCTCATTATTCCTCCTTCCTTCTGTTTCCAATCGGTCAATTCTATCATTATTATTGTTTTTCTCAATCGCTATCTCCCTATTTAAAACTCTTAACTCTTCCCTGTTCTGTATTGTCATTTTTTCTACCTTCTCTATCTCTTTCTTATTAATCTCTGTCACATCAGCTATTATTTCTTTTGTTTCCTCTAAATTCTCCTTAATCTTCTCCTCTAAGTCTCTTCTCATAACTCCTATTACATCATTATTCTCGGTTCTCAACTGTTCCCTCATATCCTCTATCATTTTTTTACTTTCCTCCCTTATTTCCTGTGTTATGAATTTGAAATCTTCCTTCATCTCTCTCATTTCGTCTCTATTTTCCTCTAATTTTTTGTTTATTTCCCTCATATCCTCACTCATATCCTCTCTCATATCCTTCATTTCCTCTCTCCCTTTTACACTCATTTCCATGAGAGTTCTCATCATCTCCCTTAAATCTTCATTCTCATTATTTCCCTTTTTCTGTTGGGTTTGCATCAGTGGTAATCCCCTAGCCTCATCTACTTGGGTTTCCACCTCACTCTCTTCTATAGGCATATCTGTGCCTTCCATTTCTGTCTCTTGTATTTCTAGGCTTGTCCCTTCTTCCAATTCTATTAGGCCTATTGTAGCTTCTTCCTCTTTTTCATCTATTTTTTCTTTTAATGTCACATATTTTCCTTTTGCAGCTTCCTCAATTGCTGTACCCTTCCTAGACCTACTATGTTTGTTATATTCCTCTAATTTTTTTGTTTTTTTCGCTTTCTCCCTCCTTAAATTATATGTACCTGTTTCAGATTCCATTTTTTTTATTTCTTTATCTAAAATTTCAAAATTCCCCTTTATTCTATTTAAATTTTGACAATTAAAAAAAATTATTGACTTATGGTTGCAAAGTCCTGAAAAGTAAACAATATTAATACAAATATTTAATTAATAATCTTATCTAAAGTGCCTTGAGGTTAATTCTTAAATTTTTTTTTTTTTATAATCGAGCCCCACGTTTGTGTGCCAAATGTAATAATTGGTAATTTTGTTTTATACAAGTCTTAATAAAATTTATAATTTAAAAGAAATAACAATTCAATGCTGCTTTTTGTTACAATAAACTTTTAATATCTTAAAATGACATTCCTTGTTATCTTTTACAAAGTTACTTACTAATTAAAAATTCTTATTTCCTCTACAAAGAATTACAAAAATTAAGCTTTATTAGCCTAAGTCTAAAATTTGTTATGGCAGCAAGAAGTTTAGTTATAAAATTTAATATGAATTGAAATTGATTTAATTATTTCAATTTGAGCTTGAGCTCTCTTTATCTCGGGTTAAATAGGTGGGTTTTCTAAATTTTGACTAATAAATTTTGAGTTGGCACTTTCAAAAAAATATCTAAATTACAATTCTTACAAGTTAAAATTTTTACAAGTTATTTTAGTTCCTAATTAAATAATTTCCTGAATAATGTCTTCTTAATTGATCAGTTCAATGGTTTGGCTTATTGTTACTCTGTAATTATGATTTAAATACGATACTGCACTTTCCGCACCAGTTAAAAAATAAAATTTTTACAGCCAATTCTGAATACGTCTTCCTCGTTCCGATGCTTTGTTCCAACTGCCTACTGACGCTACCTTTGTTAGAAAAAAATGGCCAAGTCGTGAATTTCCGCTATTTTTTCGTTTATTCCTTGTAAGTACAGCTTTACGGATGTCATGTTCTTCTTCTTTACGGATACACTTCTTCTTCTTAACAACTGCACTTAACTTTCATTGCATTTAAATCCAAAACTGTTATATTTTATATCTCCACGAGAAAGATTTAAAACGAATATCTTTTGCCGGTCAATGCGCACGCAACTCCACAAATCCGTTATGCATCGTGTTTACTACAGCACATTTCACTAGCTTGCCGTGTGAAAGTTTTAAGTGTATTTTTACATAGTTCTATTTAAATTGTTACCTATCAATTATTTCTAATACATATTCTTATAAATAGTGATTTGTGTGTTTTTTTTCTTTTATATAAAATCTTGTGATTAGATCTAAAATGTGGCCGTGTGCATTTTCTACACAAGTGAAATTAGGTTATGTTTACAATTCGTTCCTGGTATATTTTAGTAATTTTTTACATACTGAATTTATTTATATATTTATCTTATTTTGGTAAGTGCCTTTTATATATATACTATTTCAAAATGTTACAATATATATATATATTTATACATTAATTTTTTTCATCACAAATATTGTATCTTTTAAAAAGGTTTAACTAACAGTAATTTTGATTGCTCATAGAAATCTGAATGTGAGGAAGTCTAGACATACAAAAATCTGAACAACTTCTAAATAAAATTAGTAAATAATATTAAGGTATATGCAGATCAGCACATACCAACGATATGGTAGGTCTAAAAAAGGAAGTTATCAATACCAAAGTTTTCAAACTATGACAAATTGTTTTTACAAAAACCCTTGTTTGACTTTAGAGCAATATTTTGTGTGTATTACTTTATTAAACGCAAATTATCAATATTTAAATCAATTTAATAGCCTATAGTTACATTATTGAATTATTTTTTTCTAGGTGTTTTTCTAAAGGCCTATTTTTTATAATTATACTTCAATTTGTGCCTTCTGAGTAGCTTAGTTTTCAGAAAACCTATTTTTTTAATCATAAATTTCAAAAAGACTTTGTAAAGTAATAAAATGTTTAAAATGATTCCAAAAAACCCTAAAGTTGAAAAAACATCAAACTTCATGATTTGTACATTTATAAATATAAGAGAAATATTTTGAAAACTTGAATGAAAAGTACCTCTGAAATCAATATGACCATTTCTTGCATTGCTAAGCTATGTCCAGGACACATTCTAGGTCCATGACCAAATGGAAGTGAAGCAAATCGATGAATTTTATTATTTTCTTTTGAGTTACGTAACCATCGTTCTGGTAAATATAATTCAGGGTCTTTAAAGTAACGTGGATCATGGGATGTTACTGACCCGAATGCTGAAACCAAGATCTGTATGTAACAAAAAGATGCATAACAATTACTAAACAAAATCAAGCAAATTATTTTATCTTCTTAATAACACATTTATATTCACTGGTAAGATACAGTCGAACCTCTATATAACGAACCTCCAGATAACGAAATCCTCTATATAACGAATTTTTATCTTGTTCCATGACATTTTAGAAGTTATACAGCTTATATACCTCTATGTAACGAATTTCGGACCTTTCCGAAATAACGAAGTTTTTTTTTCCATTTCAACCGAAGAAATGTTGTGTTGTATAGGCAGCTCACAATAGCATTTCCAGGAAATTGTTTATTTTCAGCAAGGTCAACAAAACCAAGAATGGTAGGCGAAACACATGTCGGCAATTGACTGCATGTTATAGTTCGGTTTAGTTAACACGTTCAGCACGGCTAGTGTTCCGGCACGCTCTGGGTTCCCTTACAGATGCGCTCCTAGCTTATTTCCTTAGATACGGCGCGCTCACCGGCACGCTCACTCCCAGGCTAATTGAAACTTCTCTAGGTTCGATATCTGTATAAAGGTTTGATTTTTACGTCAGTGCTTTAAAAGAGTTTGGAGAACATTGTGCCTGAGTTGTTTTTAAATCCGACCATCCCAGTTAACTTTTGATGCTTCAACTGAAACAATGATTCAGGAAGTTTTATGAACAGATTTAAATTGGTTTAACTTTTATATTTTAATGTTTTTTTTTTAGTTTGAGCCATTTAACGCGGCAGAATATCCGGTAAAAACAACGATCATAAAAATTAACCAAGCTTTCTGAACTAACGCAAGAATAAACGATATAACTGTCCTATTAGAGTTAATAGACCAACTGCAGGTGGGAACAGACTTTTGTAAATATGAGTCATTGACAAAATTCTTGGACGCCCGAAAACCTAATGTGTCAACATAAGGTTGTAGTAAACAAATGTCAGCTAATCTCGGCTATAAATAGTCTCGGACGTGACATATGTATTATCTATGTCTCCGTTTACATTATCGATCTCTATGGTTTTGTGGAACACGTGGCATAAATGTTGCTATCATAAGCATTAGATAACTTATCATAATAGCCTGTACAGAGTAGACCCTATGAAAAATATTGAATGTGGATATCTAATACAATGAAGAAACATCAATAAAACAATTTTAACAACTTGAGTTTCAAATAAATTGAGATATTATAAAACATTATCCAATATTAAGATTGGCCTATTACACTAACTACGCTCGTGATATTATACTGTATCCCTTTTATTATCGCAGGTAGTGTGATATGCGTTAGATGGGGTGGGAGCATTCTATACAACACAACCTCTCAATAACGAATATTTTCTCTGGATAATCGACTTCATTATACAGAGGTTTAACTGTAATTAAATAGAATATTGTTTAGATAAGACAATTTTTGTTACTAAGGGGTGTACAAAAATCTCTGTAGGATCATTTTTATTCTAAGAAGTATTGGTAAATTTTTAAAATTAAACTAATTCATTTCTATTCAATTTCTGTTATAATTTTAAAATTTTCCCTCTAAAATAAAACAGGTTGTATTGTCCAACACTGCTGATATATTACTCAGCATCTTATCTTTTGAACATTTACAAAAAAATAATTAAACCCTGTTTATAATTTATAAGTATATTTTTCATCTTGTTTGGTTCCTTCTTTGTTAGTAGAATTAATGTTTTTTGTTTTTTAAGTAAATTTTAATTGCTGTTTTTTATATATTGCTACTGTTTTTTAAATTTTATATTTTCCTTATATTATTAAATTAAACCTATATTTTAAAAGTATTTCACTAGCTTTTTTAATGTTACGGAAAAATATGGTTTTAAAACATATCTTAAATTACAAAAATTGCTACCTCACTAAGGTTTAATAACATAAAATAATGCATTGTTATTCCAATAGTAATAAATATCATTTATGGATAAATTCAAACACACACATAAATAATGTTTTTAATCTAACTGTAAAACAAGTAATATAAATAAAAATGATTTAAAGTCAATTCCTATTTAGGTCAATAAAGATAAATTTTACTTTAGTTAATTTATATTAACTAATTACAGTTAATATAGATAAAGTAACATGACCTATGCATTAAAACAGCTGTTCTACCACATAACCCACAACATAAAATCAGATAAACACTTTTAAATGTTTTATACTTGCCTATAGTAGCACTTACTTTGCTTGTTGAGGACGGCCGTTTCGGGAGATGTGTCCCTTTGTCAACTCAGACTGTAACTGATCTCAAGGTTTACGTAGGTTAGGGTGGGGGTGGAATATTTCTGTGGTGTGGGTGTATTTTGTGTGTATTAGGAGTTATGATGTCAAAAAGTGCGTGTGAGTTGTAATGTAATTGTGTATTGAGTATGTGTGTAGGTTGTAGTTTGAAGTGCCTGTATATTTCGTATTGTTCGGTTGTGTAGCGTTGGTTATTTCTGTGTTGTTTATGAAGAATTTGTAGGTTAGATGTTATGTCTATGTAGTCATGTGTTGTGGAGTTGAGATGATTGGCGAAGTTTGATTGGTAGTTATTGTTTTTTAGTGCTTTTATATGTTCTTGGTAACGTGTGTAGAATGACCTGCCTGTCTGGCCTATGTAAAAACTGGGGCATGAACTGCAAGTTAGTTTGTAAACTCCAGTGGTGTTGTAAATGTCGTTGATTTTGCTGTTGGGTTTAAATTGTTTGTTGAGAGTGTTGTGTGTGGAGTAAGCTATTTTGTAGTTGTATTTTCGTAGTGTGTTGGTTAGATTGTGGGTTTTGGATGATCTGTATGGTATTGATAGGTATTTTATGGGATTGTCATCTTGTGTGTTTGTATTTGGGTTATTATGTTTATTTTTTAGGCGGTTGTATAGTTTGTCAATCATTGTTGGGTTGTATCCCATCGTTTGTGCTATATATTTTATGGTGTTTAACTCCTGGTAGTGTTCATCTTTGTCTACGGTGTTTTAAGCAGGCAATATATCATGGTGTTGTAAGCAGCTAGTTTATATCGGTGTGGGTGGTTTGAGGAACTGTGTATGGTCGTATTAGTACTAGTGGGTTTTTGGTATAAGTTGAATTTATGTGTTTGTTTGTCTGTTCGTTTAATTGTGAGGTCTAAGAAGTTGAGGGAGTTTTGTTGTTCTGTTTCGATGGTGTATGTTAGTTTTGGGTGTATGGAATTATGTGTGTATGGGTGTGTTTTAGAAATATGTGTGCTCTGCATGTGTTGCCTTTATATAATGTTATGATGTCGTCGACGTATCTGTACCAGTAAATTATGTTGTCTGAGTAATGTTACTTTAAAAAGTGTTTAGTGATTACTAGTAGCTCACGCGAAGATGGAATCAACAAATCTTAAAATCAGATGTTTTATATAATCATATCTTATCACTTATATTAAGCTAAAGAGGTATGAAATAACAAAATCGCACACCTTGCTCCTTTTGTAAAATGTTTTTCCCAAATAAAAATTAGATTAATTATTTAAATTAAATTAACGAATTAATTAAAAAACTGTACTAACATCAATTGTCACCTACTAAAAGTTTAAAAAAATGTATTTCAACTTGAATAAAAGTACTTGAATAAAAAGTATATTATTAACGATTGAATATATATATATATATATATATATATATATATATATATATATATATATATTTTTTACATTATCCATTGTTTTTCCGTTGCACTGGATATGAGTGATTCGACAATGGTCAAGTGACCGAAAGGTGCCTCATCACTCAAGGTAAAATCATTGCACTTAATGGTGGATAAAATACTTACAATAGTAATATATAACTTCATATATATATATATAATAAATTAAAAATATTTCAAAAACAAGAATACTTTTATTATAAAAGTATTCTTGTTTTTGAAATATTTTTAATTTATTAACTATATTACAAGAAAACATATCACCATATTTAATATATATAGATTTTTTATCTATACACACATAAAAGCACTTAATCATTGGTTAAGTGCTTTTATGTGTTTTTATTTCAAGGCTACAGAGTGGACTCTTACCAAGGTAAGTCTGTCAGTCTCCTAGTCCAAAACATCTAAATAATCTTTACCAACCAAAACTAACCTATAAATATATATATATATATATATATATATATATATATATATATATATATATATATATATATATATTGGTAGTTATGTCTTGTAGAGTGATTCGACAATGGTCAATTGACCGAAAGGTGCCTCATCACTCAAGGTAAAATTATTGCACTTAATGGTGGATAAAATTACTTACAATAGTAATATATTAACTTCATATATATGTGTGTGTGTGTGTGTAAGGAGAGTGTAAATTAATAAAGGGAATTTAAAAAATCCACCTAAAGCTCTATACCAGTATGATGTTATTTCGACTCACGCCTTTCTTTGGGCCAAGAATTGCAATTGTTTTGTCTTCAAAATAGCTGCATTAAAATATCTGCTCTTTGTTAGGTTTCTCCTGCCATTAAACTTTCCATCAGGTTAAACAAACTTTCTTTTTAATATTAACAAACTTAAAAATTTTAATAATAACACACTTTTAATATTAGTTATTATTTACAAATAAAACTACACTGCTTTTTTAAACTTACACCAGAAGGTACATGGTATCCTCCAATGTTAGCATCATCCGCCAAATATCTACTATTAGCTCCAGCAGTTGGTGAAAGACGTAAGGTTTCTTTGATACAAGCCCGAAGATATGTTTTAGAATTACTCTTCATATCTGACCGTGCTAAGTCTTGTATGTGTTCATTAAGAGATAGATAATGCAAGGTTAAAGCCAAGGTTGTTGCTGTCTATAATATTAAAAGCATTAAAATTAATTATTAAAATAAAAATTTTAAAAAAAATTATAAAACAACAGTAAAATCCTACCTAACTGAAAAAGATCCATACTATATTTAAATTGAAATATTTATAATGGTTTGGTTGTTCACACTGAGGATTTCAAATATCTATTATTATTAATTTAGGTGGTAAAAAAACAGTACTTACTGATATTTGTCAGCAGACGCATTTTGCACTTGGTCAGTGCATTGTTCAAATGTTGTGAGTCATTGTGTCTTGTGGGCAATGTTTCTACTGAGACATATTAGTAACTAGTGGCTTTTTCCAATGGTAAGTAAAAATTTAAATATATATTATGATATGCAGTTTTTGTGTTGTACATCTTGAAGTTTTTCTTATTTACACTTTTGGTATTAACTTGGGCAAAAAAACCATTACTTACTGATTTATCAGCAGACGGGTTTCGTGGTAGGTCAGCGCACTATTCAATGCTGTGAATCACTGACTGTTGCTCAGGTGTGTTGTGTTGGCATGAGTCTGTGGTGTATTTCTGTTCTGTGGTGTGTTATTGTTCATAGAGTAGTTGTTAATTATGTGTTCCAATTGTATTTGATTGTGAGTGTGTTTTGTCGTTTAGAATGTGTTTTGGATAGTATTTATGATGTTTACATTTCTCGTAGTTTTCTATTGTGTTAAGTTTGTTGCTTTTTTTATGTAGTGTAGAATTGTTAGATTGGTGTCTATGTCAGTCTGTGAGTGTAGTGTGTTTTGTATGTGTATGGCGAAATTTGATTTGGGTTGTGCCTTTCTTATCTGTTTTACGTGTTTGTTGTATCTTGTGGTAAATGTTCTCCCTGTTTGTCCTATGTAAAAGCTGGGACAGTTGTTGCATGTAATCTTGTATACGCCTGCCTTCTAGTGTTTATCCTGGTGTGTTTTTGAAATGTGTTTTTTAATTGTGTTGGATGTTGTGAATGCTACTTTTTATTTAAGATTGTGGAATGAGGAAGCTATTTTTTGTGATATGTAAGTATTATGAATGTTTGTGTTTGTGAGTATACAAGATTACAAGCAACAACTGTCCCAGCTTTTACATAAGACAAACAGGGAAAACATTTACCATAGATACAACAACACATAAAACAGATAAGAAAGACACAACCCAAATCAAATTTTGCCATTCACATACAAACTACACTACACTCACGAACTGACATAAACACTAATTTAAAAATCCTACAGTTCATTAAAAAACACAATAACCTTAACACAGTAGAAAATTACAAAGATATATAAACACCATAGATACATCTACAACACATTCTAAATGAGAAAACACACTCACAATTAAATACTATATTTGAGTACATAATTAACAACTACTCTATGAAGAATAACACACAACAGAACAGAAATACACTACACTCACACTAACTCAACACACCCGAGCAACAGTCTTGTCAGTGATTCACAGTATTCAAACTAAACGTGTCTGCTGAATAAATCATTAAGTAGTTGTTTTTGCCAAGTTAATACAAAAAAAAGTATAATATATATTATGGTTAATCCACACAACAATATTTAATTAAATAAGATGTACGACTTAAAATATAAATATAATTCATATTATATAAATAAAACATTATACTAACACTCAAGTAACAAACAAGATCGGATTTAATCACGTCGTAAATAAGTCTCACTTGAAGAAAAATGGGGCAGTATCAAAACTTGACTAGTAGAATAGCTTCAACAATAAGGATAACACACGAACAATGTGTATACATTTGACAGGAGCTAAGCTCACTCTAAAGCCTTTACCAGCCCCTTTACTTTTAAAGGCGGGATTTATTTGTGATCTCATTGCTTTGTAACCGCTAAACCAATTTGTTACTGAAATTTACACCACTCGATTTCTTGGTTAACAGAAATCAATTCAAAGAAAATGTATGTGTCGAATTCTTTCCACCTATCTGTACTGCCATCTTTCAACCACTCGATTTGGGGATCATATGATCTGTTGAAGTAACTTTCGGGTCACTTTTACTTCGAAAAATTCTACTGAATCAGATTTGAACACTGACAATAAAAATAACTTAAAAGATGCCTGTAACATGACATTTTCATTGGAGGATAAGAAATTCAACAAATTGGTGGAAAAAATTTAAAAAATTCAAATTAATTGAAGAAGAACCTGAAATTGAAGAATGTGTTGAGGAAAATCAAGGAACTGATTAGTGGAAAGCTGTTGTTTCTGCATCTCAAACAGATGTACGAATTTGGAAACATTTAACGACTATGATAATGTGGAAAAAGTTTTGCTGGTAAGATATGATCGAGTGTCAACAAAATAGTGAAAAATGTAAATAGAATGGCATCCACTTCTACATCAACCATGATTCTATTCCATCTACACCACAATTCATATAGCAGTTAAAATAGAGATGAAGAAACTTCTGTAAAGAAGTGTCATTTGCAGAAAGATACCATTCACTCATACCTAACTCCTCTAAGTAAGTTCCAGTTTTCACAATTTTGATTCAGTTAAATCATTTATTTTAATGAACAAACTACAACCAAAAATAGTAAAAAATAACAACCATTTTTAAAAATAAACCTTCAAATCACATTTGTATTTTAAATTTTAAAAAACAAAAAAATGATTTGTTTTTCATTATTCTATACTTTACTACAAAATGTATATACCCTATCAAAATTTACTCCTAAACAGATCTAAATTTAAAAATGCTGTTTTCATTTTATTTTCAACTATTCTACTTCAACAATATTAACTTCTATAAATTTTAAAACGTAAGAATAAAATTATTTTATGCATTGTACTACTCTATTGTAACAATTAGCTTACATTTTGTTCAAATGAAATGTTTTTCATGTTGCCAGTATAACAAGATTTGACCTGTATATAATAAGTACTATCACAAACTTACAGCATCAATTCCTCCAAAGAATATTTCCATAGATAGCATAACAACATCTTCCCATGATAAGCTTGTATTGTTGAACAGCTCAGACATAAAAGGCTGTTCCGTAATATTTCCTAAATCATACGACTGTTTTATTTTGGTTAAATGCTCGTATAATTTTCTGGAAAGATACAAAATATTAAGTCAAATGGCATGGTATCAAACACTTGTGAGCTTTTTAAATAATACTGATTTAATGCAAGCTCCATTATTTTAAGGAATTACTCTGTTACTACTATTGGTATCACTTGGTGAAAATTATTACCAAGTAATACTTAATGATATGATTACGTAATACCACTACTAAATGATTTTTTTTCAGCAGACGCGTTTCTCACTAGATCAGTGCATTGTTCAATACTGTGAGGGATGGACAAGACAGTTGCTCAGGTACGTTGTATTAGTGTATGTGTTCTGTGGTGCGGTATTGTCATTGAGTAGTTGTTAATCATGTGTTCAAATATAGTATTTGATTTTGAGCGTGTTTTGTCGTTTAGAAAATACTGTGGTAGTTTTTTTGTATATCTCAGTTTTCTGATGTGTTTACTTTGTTGCTTTTTATGTAATGAAGGAGTTTTAGATTAGTGTCTATATTGGTGTGTTGTGTACTGTGTTCTGTATGGGAATGGCGAAGTTTGTTTTGAGTTGTGTGTTTATATCTTTCTCCTGTTTGACCTATATAGAAGCTTGGACATTCATGTGATCTATTCTCTTGCCATTTCGTGTTTGTTCTGGAGTGTTTTGATACTCTGTAGGAGTTTTTTAGTTGTGTTTGATGTTTTAAATACTCCTTTCTATTTGAAATTGTGGAATGAGGAAGCTATTTTTTGTGATGTGTTGTAATATTTTTGTCTTGTTTCTTGCTGTTATGTTTTGAGCATTATGTTGTCTATCATACTGGCTTACAAGCCCGATGCCCAACCTTGGCTGTTGGGTCATTTGGTGGCGCGCTGACCAGTGCAATCAAGAGACTCTTCATTCATTGTCTTTTTAATCTAGTTGGCTGTGGTCCAAGGAAGTGGATGTGAGGAGGTGATCTGCATTCATGGTTCTATTTCCGCACAATACACAATCTGGCAATGGGAGTATAGAGGTGTGCTGCCAGGTAGTCATGCCAGTAACCAGGCGGAACAGTGCAATACCTGTTTGGCAGGGAAGGGTACGGTTTATTGGTCCCTCAGTGATAGTTGTAGCCCAACTTCTATTAAGAGAGGCCCTGATAAGATTTTCTTTTGTGCTGTGAATTAGAGTTGAGTTTATTTGGATTTTCATTGACTGAAAAGAGGTTGAGATAAGGGGCTGTGAAAGTGGCACCTTGATTGTGTTGTCTATCATGGTGTGTTTGTAACCGTCCCTTTATTATATTTATTTTATACCTCGATATTATAACACTATACAGAGGCAACTCCCGTCAATACAAAAAATTTCTCACCTACACTAATAAAATATACGCAAAACTCCACTTCACTTCAGAAATTGAAACCAACCGATCCCCAAACTTCCTCGACCTAACCATAACAAAAGCCACACACAAAAACACAGCTTCAACATTTATAGGAAACTCATAACAACAGACACACTTATCCACAACACCTCAAACCACCCTATCCAAAACAAACACGCTGCCTTCAGATCCATGCTCCATAGACTTAAAGAAGTCCCAATAACCACAGAAAGCATAAACAAAGAACTAGACATAATTAAATATTTAGCATACACAAATGGATACAACACCACAATAATAGACAAACTATGGTACAAAATACAAAAAAACACTAAAATTAACACTACAGACAGGGAAAACAAATACATTACAATACCATACATAAACAAAACAACAAACAAAATAGCCCGCAACTTTCAAAAAATAGGATACAAAATAGCATACAGAACTAATAACAAGTTACAATACAAAATACGACACAACATCAACAACGAAGATAAACTACAAACACCAGGCGTATACAAACTGAACTGCAACAAATGTAACAAATTCTACATTGGACAAACAGTTTGCAGCTTTAAACAAAGAGTCGAGGAACACAAACAGAACACCTACTCAACATTTTACAATCACATAAAAGAAACAGGACACAAATACACAGACATTTACCATAACCTAGAAATTCTACACATCAACAAAAAAGGACCACATCTCAACACACTAGAACAATATGAAATTTACAGACACACAAAAATGCAAAGTATAAACGTATTAAACGAACAAACCCAATACAAATCACACATACTCTTTGATACTATCGAAAACCTGCCTTTAAAACCGTCACCGCTTGACCCAACATCTCCAAGCAGAAGACACTGATGAAGATCAGCACATAGCGATCGAAAACGTTCTGTCCCAGTAAGTTTTAGCAAATTTACAAAATTTAAAGTTCGGATAGTCATAAACTATTGTTTAAGTGATTAATATTTATTTTATTGTGTCGAGTTCATTTATTTTGTCTTTGTTGCTCATGGGTGTTGATTAGTCTGTGTACCATGGAGTGGAAGGCAGCAGGTTTGTGTTGTATAGGGTGATTGTCAGTGGTGGTGGACTTTCTGTATATTTTTATGTGTGTTTGTTGTTACCCTGTTATCTACATACATACCCAATCAATGTTACTATTTACTAGACAGTTGGTAGACTGTCTTCCTCCCAGTTCAGAAAGCAGGTCTATTTCAGGTTCAAGACTATAATGATTCCCTATTTGTAGTAAGTCCTCTACTTAGTTCTATCTACCCTTCATTTTGAATTTTTCAACAATAAAATAAAAAATAGAGACCTTGTTAACAATGAGAGATAGTCTACTTCAGCTATGCTACCCTGCATATATGATGACACCATAACCTACTTATATTCACAATTATGGATGGGCCTATTCTAATCCTACTGACTTACTGGGCAAGTGAACCTTGTCTGACAGCGATTTGACGATCTCCACTAGGGTGACTCATCGCTTGAGGCCGCCATCTTAGTGGGGGGAGCCGCAAAAGTTTGCTTCAACCACCTACCTACGATGTTCTCTCTAGTTATTTCTGAGCTCGCTGATCACAACGTTTTTCCCAAAAGGGTTACTTTCATGTCAAACCTTTTCTTCTTGTGAGATTTACCATTCATTTTATTTCGCTTTCTTGTAATTTACCAAATAGATAGGTTTTTAGCATAAGAAATGAAAACTCCTTTCCTAGATTGTAATGGTATAACTAGGCGCATGTATAGCAGAGGTGGTTATTAGAGAAAAACACGAATTGGGGAGGGGGGACATTCTTCGGGGTACCCAGACCTGTGTAAAAAAAAAGTTCTTCAACATTATCAAAGTAAGTGTTCTGTATTCATAGAGAAATTAATTTTTAGTGTCTCAAGATACAGACTTTGCATAAACAGGAGAAAAATGTATAATGTCTTCTGAAATGAGTTCCGAGAAGTAAAAAAATTCTTTCACTTATTTATGAATTTACTTGGCAGAAAACCACTGTTTTAAAAGCATTATAACTAAATGTGTTTTCACAATGATAGTGGAGTGGAATTATGTTTGTAACAGTACTCCTTTTATCAATCACGGAGATTATCAAAGATAATTTATATACAACAGGTTCACAAGTATATTACATCAAGTCCATTCAACTTTAGAACAAATAAAAAAAGTTTCAATGACAAATTAATTCTATATTATATATTACAGCCTCGGTTTTAAATCTTTAAAATAAACATACACTTTACCTTAACCAGTTCATAGAGTTTTCCTTTTTTTAACAGTTTTATGTTGAATTAACTATGTAAATCTAATAATTGATTCATTTTGGCAGTGTACAAATAGTAATAATGGTTTGAATTCACAAAATTAAATAAAACCTTCACCTTACATTAATATTAAAATTTTATATTAAACTTTCAAAAAAATATACAAAATATTAGGGAAATATTTTAAAAAGGAAAATAGGAGGCTATTTTCAAATTAGAGTGTTCATTAAGAAAATTATAAATTATACATTTTAAAAAAAAAATTACATCCTGAAAATAGACTATATTAGCAATATTTCAAGTATGATACAAAAACCTAGTCTTCTTTAACAATGTTTTCCTTGTGAAACTGTCTGTTAAGTTTTTCTTCCCATATTTCATTTCTTCTACGAGAAGATTTATAAAATGAAAATGATGAGCTGGAGGGATGTATGAAAACTTATCCATCATATTTGTTTCCTGTGTATTCATTTTATGACATAAATACAATTATTCTTGCCCTTTTACCCTTTGAAGCAATAATTTGCTTTTTGCCACACTTGCTTTTTGTGGTATTTTCACAACTGCCTCTTCTGAAAATAAAATCTATTTTCCCTAAGATAAAACATCATTTAGTTTTATTAAAATACATAACATAAGGAATAGTTTTTCACAGTTTAACCATTTCCCTTCTAACAAGCTGAGTGCTATATTATTGACATTTTTTGTTTATTTATTGCTAAAATACTTTGACATTTAATAGAAGAAAATTACTGTGCTAAATTTTATATACTTTAAAATGAAATTGCTTGTTTTGTCCAAAATAGCCAATTAATTTTATTGGCCTAATCTGAATATAATCCTTTTTTTATGGAATATAACTATTATTATTCCACAGTTGGCATCAGTTGGAAGAAAGGAATAATCAGAGCGTTTAATTTATAGGTAATATTAAACCTTTTCTCATTTGACTAGCTTAAAACTTTATGAGCACCGTACTAATATTACGGTATTGTGACATGCGGCATCTGAGTACCATGTACAACATGTTGTCAAGTGATTTCTATAAGTTAAATGTATTGGCTTACACATAAGGAGAAACTTTGAATTTATCTAATTTTATGGCAGTTCTTGCCTGTTCAGTTTTTTTTTTTTTTTAATAAAGACTCCTCTTCTTATAAGTTGTTTTAAATTAAACTAAAGTCTTACCAATATCATTGTCTGTTTTGTTTCAAAGTATTTCTGCTTAAACCAAGAACCAAAATTCAATGGGAATATCTTAGGAGATAGAACTTTAAGTAATAGAAATTGATTTTATCTCTAATTGATAGAAGCTTCCTGATATTTTTATGCCAGTTTCTTGTCTTGTTCATTTTCCGATCAGAATTATTCAATTATTTAATACACAAACCGACTACAATCGGTATTTAGATTAGTTACTGGAAGTGCTGGCTGGTTCGAAACACTGCCAGTTGAATTCTATCAACAGCTTCTGAAACAAAAATATATAAAATAAAAAAATGAACATAATATTTATTCAGCTATGGCAGGTTTTACAATAATTACAATATTGTTAGTATCACTGTAATAACAATAACAAAAGTAAGTAGAATGGAACAATAGTCTAACATAATTTAAAGTGTCTTGATGTAATCATCTTGAATTCACTGATTAAACTAATTTTACACTACTTAACTAAGTGAATACGTAATTGCTTACTTGCTGACGCATTTCAAAACGATCGTTCCTTTTATGAAGCTAGCCCTCTAATCAAATTAGTAACATAATTTACTTTGAACAAAATTGAGTATAAGTATACCATATTTATGTAAAGTATTATACTGTAATTTAAGTTTATGTCTACCGTATTTGATTAAATAATTCCATGCACTCAATTTAATTTATTAAGATACTTATAAGCTGATATTACTTAACATAAATTAATACTGTATTTTAAGTACTAAGCATACATTAAAAAAACCACCACCAGAAGCCAAAATCTGATATTTATAATTAAAAAATCTCGATAATCACCCTTCAGAACTTAGAACGTTGATCCCGGTCAGGACCAGCACCATGTGATTAAACAGGTCATGATATAGATCTCCCAGTTTCAACTTTATTTTTAATTTACAAAAATAACAAGTAAAATACAACCAATTAATCACGATAATATTTATACAATACACAACATCTGCTGCCCCAAACCTGTTATAAGCAATTAAATTTCTGACACATACCGTAGTAGTTTCATTAACATTTTACTTTTTTATGTTACAAACAGTTTATTCTAAAAGTAAAAGCACAATATTTATTTTACATACACTGAATAGTTCTATACACTTTTAGTATATATTTTTATAAAATTGGTCTCAACATGACATAGGGCACAATCCAGGACAATCGAAACATTTGTTAAGAGTATGTTCAGTTTTCATCTATTTGAAACAAACTCTATGCCACTTTCTTTTACACACAGGTTTCTAACTAAATTCTGAATCAGGTGGTAAGCTGGATTCGTAGGAGTAGAGGCATTGGTTTGAAAACTGAATTTTACTGTCCACAACAATTTGCTAAACTTCTACGCTTAAAATTAACAAAGTAGTAACTTCAAGAATGTGTAAGTCAATTAGATAAATAAGTCTTTAACAACTGACAAGCTCAAATCTATCTATCTATCTATATATATATATATATATATATATATATATATATATATAAATGAGTGTATGTATATATACGTGTGTGTGTGTGTGTGTGTGTGTGTGTGTATCTTATGGCCACGTAAATCGCTTAACAGAAGTTAATGAAATTTGGATGGATTGTTTAACATATTTCCAGGATGATTCATGTAAAATTTGGTGCAGATCTACCATAGGGCTCCATCCCAGAGGCTTAGGATGGTTCAGTGTACAGCCTTAAATAAGTCTAATGTTAAAATGTATATTCATACTTGTGTTACTTAATTAATTTAAAAAATTTAAAATATGTAAAAATTAAAATGCATTAATAATTATTTTAAATTTCTAAATTCTATGTACAGTTATTGCCACCACACATATTAACATTAAAAGTAGAATCACCCATAATACTTTTGCAAAATTTGAATCCACCAAAGCTGTGCAATGGAACCAGACTGACAACAACAAAATTGGCACTCAACTTGATCGAAGCAGAAATCATAAGTGGAGAGTTCAAAGGAGAGATGGTCTCAATTCCACGATTACAGATGATTTCATCCAATTTACCCTTAGATTTCAAGCAACTACAAGTGTCTTTGCATCTTGTACTTGCAATAACCATAAACAAGGCACAAGGACAATTAATAACCATTGTTGGTTAAATTTGAAGAATTTGTGCTTTTCTCACAGAGGGTTCAAGTTGTGTGCTCACATGTTGGACACCTAAAAATTTGTATGTTTATACACCTAATGAAATGACAAAAAACATTGTCTATCTTCTAGCATTGCTGCAAATGAAATAAAATTATTCAGATATTTGATTTGCTTTTGTTACTGGAAAATTAATTAATAATTTTATGATTTCAGGCGCAGCAACGTGCGCCAGGTAACGTTAGTTATATGAATATAAAAAAAAGGCATGGAATGTACTGGATGCAGCAAATGTGTTCCTAAATATCCCAAAAAATACCCAAATATGACTTCTGTAATAAAACATTACTAATGTTACAACTAGAACAAAATATTTTTAAAATTACCAGCATTGTTTTGATCTGATGGTTTTTAAGTTAAGTTTAAACCTAAATAATTAGTCTACCTCTACAAATTATTATCATTAGAACAAAAGTAAGTAACAATGTTATGGATTGTTGTACAGCATGAATATTTTATTAAAAACTAACCTATATATAACAGAGTGTGCTACTTCCAGTTTTTTATATCCCTTTGTTTTGTAAATTTTCCAGATTGGAGGTTGAGTTAGGGTTAAATATAATCCATCCATTAAGTCAATACTTGCTGCCATTATTTCACTGTTATCAGAAGTCAAGCAGGGTAACAGGACTCCTGGGCAGGTTACTGAAATCGCTACAAACAAAAGAAATTGTTTTGTCTTTATAAATAACAGCAATCATAAAAACCAACTGTCAAATCTTATTACAAAAATACAGTATACTTTTGATACATATTGTCAAGATGTGGAATGATTTTCAACTGATTTAACGTTATTAGGAAAAACAAATATATGAGTATTAGGATATGTTTTTAATACAATGAATTTTAGTTACTTTTTATAAAACAAATAAATTACAAAACTTATCAAGTTTGTGTGTGTAAAGCTAAAATGCTTGAGATTGTATTTCTCGATTAATCTTAGTGACTCATAAAAACACTGACTATAGTAACACATTCATCATGAATGGAGATCTGGAATATTGTATTTATTAATTTTACTGAGTTTGGGGTAAACTTGAAAAACACAAACCTAGTCCCCATGTCTTGTAATTTTATACATGATAATAATAATAAATTTATTCTATCAAAATATCAATGTTGTTCAAGTACAGTAATACCTCGACTTACGCTACCCCGTCTTACGCGATTCCCAAGTTACGCGGTTTTAAATCATGCTATCCGAGTTATGCAGAAACTGGCTTGTTCTGGAAGAAATTGCCTAAAATAACTTTTACAGCGCAAAAAATACTATTTCTAGGTTTTAAAGCCGCTAAAGACCAATTGACAGTAATGGTTGACGGAAATACAGCTAGTGACTATAAGTTGCAACCTCTCATAGTTTATCGCTCAGAAAATCCAACGGTATTAAAAAATATTTCTAAAGCTATCTTGCCCGTGATTTTGGAAGTTGAATTGGAAGGCTTGGGAGACAGCTTTTTTTGCGGACTGGTTTGGTCATCATTTCATACATCAAGTTGAACTTATTGTCAGTCTAAACAAATTCCTTTCAAAGTAATTCCTATTAATTGACAATGCACCTGGCCATCCTGCTACTACTTTAACTAATTTCGACACACGCAGTGAAAGCGTTATTTTTGCCACCAAACACAACTAGTTTGCTTCAAACAATGGATCAGGGAGTCATTAAAACATTTAAAGCTTATTACACAAGAAGATCATTTGCGCATCTGCATGAAGCTATGAGACAGAAGAACAAGCTCTCTGTTGAAGTTATTTGGAAACAATTCAATGTTTTAGATGCTTTCAGAATCCTAATCTGAATAATCTTGGAATGAAATTTCACAAAAAACTTTGAATGTTGTTTGGAAAAGGTGTGTCTTATTTTTTTCGCCACTGAAACTCAAGCAGAATCAGTGCCCAAGTCTGATGAAATTGCTGATGTGATTGAAGAAGGTGTCGGATTTGCCAAACAACTCAATTTAGAAGTGGATAGTGATGATGTTCAAGAACTGCTGCATTTACACAACCAGGAGCTGACAATTAATTGATGAGCTCATAGAAATTCATGCCCAAGAGCAAGACCTTAAAAACGCAGATTCTTTAGACTTAGTTGATGTAGAAGATGATATGACGGTTGGAAACTTGACAAAATGCCTTAGTTTAATTGAGTAAGGCTTACAAATTTTGGAAAACATAGACTTCAACAATGAGCGTATTTCTGCCACAAAACAAAAAAAAATTGTTGTTATTTTTAAAAGTTTAAAATTATTAATTAGTTAAACACGAGGAATCAAGAATAGGTGTGTACCAATAGGAAGCAAGGTTTGCAAGTGGTAGGAGCGTGGCTAACAGTAAATAAAGATGAACATAAGATTTGGGTAAACAGTACTGTACAAGTTTTGAAAATGAAGTCATTCCAAAACTCACCAACAAAGGAAAATATTGTAATGTTAAGAAAGGTAGAAAAATGTACGTATATATACAAATATCTCTAACAGGAATGAAGATGAGTATATTAAGAATTTTGTTATTAAATTGTGAAAAGTATTTTATTAGAAATTTTGATCAACCCTTTAACACAGAGAATTAATAACAAATGCAACGCATGATGGTTATTCCTCTGTCACAGCTGAAGAAAGGCAGATTCACAAAAATGCCTAGGTTTGAGTTGACTGAATTTCTACCCTTATTAATCCCAATAGATGGATTTATTGGTTACCAAGTAGCTTCATTACAGCTACCTACCCAACTCTGTCTAAAGATATTTTCAAAACAAAAAATTTTCTTTCAAATCAGGCCGATTTTACTATATAATTAAAATAAAACAAATATTTATGCAACATGCTGATTGTAGTCAAAATTATTTACTATGTTACAAACCTTTAATTATTATTAAGTATTATTACTTAATTTAATTCTTGTAGTCCATTACGTTCGGTGAATCTTAATTTAATTGAGTAATAATACTTTTAATACTTTATAATAATATTATTATTTATACTTGAGCTATGTGACTTAAGCAGGAAAAAGAGATGCCAACAGTGCATCAGCACTTACTTCATTTTGTAGATTATTTATTTCAGTATAATACGTAAAAAACATCTTTTTAAAAGTTAAAATCTTTGCAAATAATTTGCACTTCTTACATGAATTAGCATAAAATATCAAGAGTTGTCTGTACATAAAACTTAGAAAATCATAATTTTACCTTCAACAGTAAACTTTAACAGATGTGTAAAAAGGTCATTTATAACATTGCCTCCATTTTTCTTTTGCACTTGCTTAATGTAATCACAAAATCTTTCAGCCACAAGCAACTGCCTATCTGCATATGAAGAGACTAATTTAGGATCCAATAATGGTAAAACTGCAGCTCTATAACGATACCACTCCTCTCCATTTCTGAGGAAAATCATTTTAACAAGAGCTATCAGTAATATTAATATTCTAAAATCAATGTTTTTTTGCTATATTGAATGAAACAATTTTAAATAACAGTAATAATAAAACTTGCCAAACCTATAGTTAAAGTAAATTAAAAAAAAGAAATGATCAATTCAAAAAGTTTTAAAATGCAACAGGCAATTTTCATCAGTGTCTAGCTTGACTACTAGGACATGTTAAGCTTTGTGGCATTAGGTGTTTAATAATGTAGTCAAAGATTGTGTGTGAAATGTAAAGGTTTTGTTCATTCAACCCACTGCACATTACAAAGTCAGCTTGTTATGACACATTATTGGTCAAAACCCTACTGAAGAGCCCAGTTTTACATATATTTTAGTCATTGCTTCAAGGAAATGTAGTTTTTGTGTGTGTTGAATATCAAACCTAAGCACAATTACTGGTTAAAAAAGAGCTCTTAATTGTTGTTAAAGCCATGTATTTTGTGGCACAAATATTACATTATTGCTTTCTGGACACAAGAAAAGTAGTTTTTCGATCTTATTAGAAAAATATTGTTCAGAAAATTTGAAAAAATATTAAATTTGGATTTAATTAATAAATTTACATCTATTTTAAAAGCTATTCTGAAAGTATTTTGTTGATCCCTAAGAGTAAATAGATCAGAGTTAATGTTTTGGAAACAGTAATAAATTATTAAAATATATTACACATAAACTTGCAGAAATTGAGTTTCTGTCTATCAATATGTCTAAAAAATGTAATTCCTATATATGTAAAGGTCTGTTTACATGCTACGTTTTGTAGGACAGAACAAATCCTATCCAATAAAACACGGCGTATAAACAGCAAAACGTCAGTCTTGTCGAATTAAAATGAAATCCAAGGTCCGATTGAAGAACTGATTGGAGAAGCATCATTTTGCAAGAATTGATGGGACAAAATGAAACATGTAGTAATAAATACACAAAAACCTCTTAACCACAAACTTTCTTTATTTTACCCTTATGTACATTTCAGTTACAAAGTAACCATCCTCAGAGGGATAACATACGAAGACAGTCTTTGTATGTTATCCCTCTGAGGATGGTTACTTTGTAACTGAAATGTACATAAGGGTAAAATAAAGAAAGTTTGTGATTAAGAGGTTTTTGTGTATTTATTATTAAATTCAACCACAGTATATTCCTAATAAATCGAAACATGTAGATTTATGTTCAGTCAAGATGCCCGAATCATGACTCAGTTCACAACTAGCTCCATTCCAGTTTGCTTTCTTTTCCCCACAAATTTTTCCATGTTTGTGGCAAGTGAAAAATAAAGACTATAGTGACCATGATACAAAAATCGTAGCGCATGAGGAACTTAAAAAAATACTAATAGCTTTTCCCATGCAGGTGTCTTGTTTCAGTTGCTATGGTGTTATTAACTGTACCAATGGACAATAGGCTGAGGTGTCCATTCACAAAGGTTCATCCCTCAGTTTTTTCAGTAACAAGACGTAGGAAAACTGGCTTCTTTTCAAAAGCCACTCCCTTGACCATCTTGTTTTTTCCCTATTCGTCCCTTTTCCTCTCAGTCATTGTAAATACCAACTTCTTATAGTTGAAAAAATAAAAGAAAGCAGCCGTGTTTCCTCCATAATAAAAATAAATTGTCTCTCAAAATGATTCACTAAACTTACTTCACAAGTCAAGAGTTTGGTTTGGAACTGAGATAGAAAGCAGAAGGGAAAACAAAGTGTGTATACAATACACAAAACATACGTTTTGTATGTCAGACAAAACATACAATAATATGTAGTTTTTAAACCGTTCTTAATACACATAGTTTAAAGTAATTAAGAAAGTTACAATTTTATTTAAAACATTTACTTAAAGCTTTATATAAACCTGGTTTAAAGCTGTAACAATATACAATTTGTTTGTTGTAATCATCTTGAATTCACTAGTTAAATTATAAAGTAATTATTGCGTAACTGAGTGAATACTTCTGAACTTGCTGATGTTTTTCAAAAGCTGACCATTCATTGGCAAAGGCGACCATTCAGTAGCGAGTTGGCTTTGTCAATGAAATGAATATTTTCAAACAGGTCAGGAGGTAAGTTCAAAAGCATTCACTCAGTTACACAATAATTACTTATTATTGTACAAGTGGTATTGTAAACCATTTTTAAACCTATAATTATTATTTTTTTATATTAATAGAATTGTAAAATCCTTCCTTCATATTCTGAACTGATTGTATTCAGTTGCAATAATTTAATTTTAATAAAACTCACCCAGGTACAATACCTATGCTTCCAAACGATTTTTTCCTATAATGATAAAGAGCTGGGAAAGGTGGTCTACAAGGCCTGCGACCTTCATGTCTAAACATGGTTTTTGTATCATCAGCATCCACAGTAACTACAATGTCTTCATTATTTAATCGCAGCTTAAATATGGGACCGAGCTGGTTTTTTAAGTGAAAAACAGCTTCTGTAAGTCTTTCTGCTTTATAAGGTCCTTTAACATTTAAAAAATAATAATAAACTTAATGTAGTAAATCATACAACCTAGAAATCACTAACTCTTTATAAAACTTATAAATAATCTGTTTACACATTTTTATAAAGACAATTTATTTAAAATTTGTAGTATATCATAAAATCTAAATAAAAGATAACATTTCTAAATGTACAGCAAACATTATCTTAAGATAATTGTTTCAATAAATTTGGTTGATTTGCGAGTCAGATACTACTATTTATTTAAAAAGGCAACATTGCAATAACGGTCATCAGGCCTATAATACTTAAGTACACAATTAAAATTAAATACACAATAGTTTACAAATAAACATAGCTACAATAAAAATTCTTACATACAGAAAACATTACAAAAATTTCTAAAATGAGTAACGTCAAAAAATTAAAAAAATATTAACATAAATTAAAACGCATTACATATTTAATCAGAACAAAAACATGAAAAAAACCTAACCACTACTACAGTTACAATCACTTACAAGTCAGGAATAAAATATATTTACAGTTATAAAATACCCAAATTAAATCAAATACAGATTGCAAAAACAACCTACCAAATTTAAAATAAATAAGCTAAACACAACTAAGTATTTTTAGGTTTTTTTAAATAAGTGGTGTATAAATGTATGTCTATTTTTTAGTGTCCTCCTTAATATTAATAGCATTTTACTGTAACAATATGGATCGCTTCAGAAAATATCGTTGCCAATTACTTCCATTGACCAAAACCTTGGGATTTAAAAATAAAAACTACAATTAAACTCCTTGTTATGATCCAATATGACAGACATAGGAGGTACACCAAGTTTTTACGCCTTTTTTTTATGCTACTCATAAGTACATGTCTTAGTTTCACCAATGTACATGGCCTCACAGTCATTATATTTTACTTTGTATAACATTATCAAGATTAAGAGTAAAGTCTTGTCTGTACTCCTTTTTGCCCAGTTTCTTGAACATTTTCTTATAGAACCCTTTCACATATGGTAAACAGAAAACTGGAAGTCATGTGTCCTTCGGAGTATCAGAATTTAATTTAAAGAAACCTGTTTCTTTATATGAAAACCAAGAAATTTACGAGGATAATTATTTATTAGTTAGTACTTATATATATATATAAATATCGCAATATGTATTCTTGTGTATTAATAAGAATATAATATATTGTCTATTTTATATATATATCACTTTCACTATATGTACTTAAACAAGAATCTTACTTGGTATTTATGCACCAATATTTATATTGTTAATTAACTTATGTAATAATAATCACAACAACGGTCTGAGCTTGACTAAGCATCACAGGTAACCTCCCTGTTCTTTGCTGTCGACATCAACTGTGACATCCATCTCGACCTACAGTTCTACCAAGACCCACTTGTGCTGCTTGCATCCTTAGAATGATCCGATTGGAAATTAAGAAATTCAGCCAAAACTGTTCGTTAATGATGCTATTTAGCATTATAACACCCTTATGTCTAATCAATTAAACCTCCAAAAAACTAATTTTGTTATTTCCTTAATCTTTTACTTAAAATTAAGCCTATCATCACGAATATTCATTTCATATAACTCTTGTACCTTCTTGAATAGTGAAGGACCACATTGTACCTTCTGTTTTTCTTGAAGGACCACATCTCAACACACTAGAACAATATGAAATTAACAGACACAAAAACACAAAGTACAAACTTATTAAACGAACAAACACAATACAAATCACACATACTCTTTGATACTATCGAAAACCTGCCTTTAAAACCGTCACTGCTTGACCCGACATCTCCAAGCAGAAGACACTGATGAAGATCGGCACATAGCGATCTAAAACGTTCTGTCTCAGTAAGTTTTAGCAAATTTACAAAATTTAAAGTTCGGATAGTCATAAAATATTGTTTAAGTGATTCATCTTGTTTTTAGGGACAAGCACTAGGGCATCATTTATATATATATATATTGAATTTTTTTTATAAGTAAAATTTAGAGAAGTGCGACGTAAAAGTTTTTTTTGAAATATAAAGTAAGTTTTTTTGTGTGTCAAGTGTAAGTGCAGAAGGTAATAACCAAGGCCAGGATTCCAGGGACTCTTCAGAACAATAAGTAGTATTGAATATAAGTGTAGCCAACAGACATCTATCTTTTAGTTCAGAATAAATTTTAATTTCATCAAAATTTATAAAAATTATTCTAGTTTCACCATTTCTAATTTAAAATCAAAGTTCCCGTAATAGCGACCTGAGAGCAAGAATAAAATTTTAATACTGTTTTTTTTGTTATGTTATTTTATTAGAAATCTAAAGCCTCAGAAGTCCACCTTTTATCATTGTAATATTAGTTAAGATATCAATCCTGTCACTGCAAAATATTAATATAAATTTGGAATAAGGTGTAGAGTTAATTGAAGAGAATAAATGCAAGTGATGTTTAAAAATTGATAAGATTGTTAATTCTTTATAAACCTGAAGGAGTGACATTAATAGGTAAGGTAAATAAATAACATTTAAATAAAAATTTAATTATAACAAAAGTTGTTATAATAAATATAGGAATTTTTGGACTAGATATGAGACTAACAGAGTTACCTAATGGCAATACAGTCCAAAACTGCAATCTCTTGGAAATAGACACATATAAAAACTTAACACACTATTGAAATATTTCGATCAAAAATGATCTTCATCAGTCAAAAAAGAGAAAAACAAAAGACTGAAGTGAACCACAGATGTGTATAAATATCCAAATGTCACAGACTCACAGTTTATGATATAGTGCTATATGTGATTTGTGTAAATATTGATTACTTGAAACTAGATATTAACAGTATGTCAGAAAGAAGGTAAATGGAGTTGTTAAAAATTATATAAGTTTGGGGGAATGTAAAAGGAATTTCTCCTTTCTGTAAAAGTGGGGGGAGGTTAGGAGGCTCTCTAGATTTGGTGTACCACTGGTATGATAACTCCCATCTTCTCAATTCTGAAGAATTGCAATCAGGGGGGGAGGGCCTTAATTATTTTGGTGGTATAACAATCACTGAAAGATATGATGTTGTGACTAGCAGCGTGTTGAGCGGTTGGCCTGTCTATGTTCATGGTTCCAACGTCATGTCTGTGGTCATTCATTCTGATGTTCAGACCATCTATGGTAAGGCCTATGTACTGTGCCGGGCAAAATTTACATTGCAACTGGTGTATTACATTTCTGGATGTACAAGTATGATGACCCTGAATCTTGAAGTCCACATTGGTTGCTAGGCTATGGAAACTATTTGTTGGGATGTGAATTGGACATGTCTTGCATCTAGGTCTATTGCATGGAAAGGAGCCATGAGGAAGTTTAGGGGGTTTTTCAGTACTTGGATCTGGTAATGTTTGATGTACTAAAATATTTTTCAAATTAAAAGGTTGTCTGAACCGAATATGTGGTGGATTTGAGAAAAGATCTTTGGTGTGGGTGTAAGCTTGAATAATCTTGAAGCCATCCTTTAATATTTTGTTCAACTTCGTTAGGCCTGGATGGTAATCTGTAACTAAAGACAATTTGTTGTCTTCCATAGGTGGTCTGGGTTCATCAGATGATTGAGCTAAGCGGATTTGATCCTCAACAAGTTGTTTAGGATATCCTCTTTTTTGAAAAGTTAGTAAGGTCTTTCCATTAAAGTCCTCCAATGGTATATCGTTGGAACAAATTCTCTTGCCCCTAATTGCCTGACTGTATGGTATGGACCTTTTTATATTCATAGGGTGGTTGTTATTGAAATGTAGGTATTGTAGATGGTTTGTCGGTTTGATGTGGACACCTGTATAGATATTCCCATGTCTGATTGTTACATCTACATCTAAGAAGGTGATTGTTGCTGTAGATTTCTCCCAGGTGAATTGAAGTGTAGATAATAGTGATAAGCCCTTCAAATAACTTTCCAGTGTTGAGATTCTCTGTGTCCAAATTACGAAGATATCGTCTATATATCTGTACCAATATAATACAAAGGTCGGAAACTCAATTTACTAAAATTCCTCTTCTAAATCCTAAAACTATATCATCAAATATTGGAGACACCAGTGAACCCATAGGAGTGTAAACTATGGGTTCTGAGAGTGCAAACATGATTAATTATATTAGGTAGTTTTCAAAAGACCAAATGCTTTTATATAATTAGTTTCTCATTTTCTATAATTAATTAATTTTAAAAGTTTTGTGCAAAAATAGTCTTAATATTAACAAAAATTCACTAGATATTATTATACTCAATCACAAAAGCGCCCTTACTTAAGAAACCATGCAAATGGTCTAGTTAATAGTAACCAAATCAACTTAACAATTGGTAATAAATCTCTAACCAAGTAGTCCATTCTGTTTTTCCATATTTCTTACATAAATAAGGTCCATATTATTTATGTATTTATTAAAACTCAAAAACATATACTTTTGAACTTATCATTTCGATGAGTTGCCGAACTTATAATTTAAGAAAATTTATGAAAAACTTACTTATATATAATATTTTTTCATCATAAATCTTCATCATCTGTTTAAGAAGATTAGTACCTACATTATGAGAGACTGGTCAAAAAAAGTAGAGAATTATTATAAAATTCTAGTTTTCAAGATTACAATTATAATCTTATAGCATTACAAAGTTTAGTATATATTGGTTTTGATGAATCAGGCATTAATAAAACAAAGGTTTATGCAAGTAAAAATTCAAGGAAGCCTCTGAAATTCCAGCAAATAATGACCAACAAAGTGAAAATAGCCAAAAATATCATAATGAATAATGGCCACCAAATTAGTTTCACAGTGGTTGCTAAGAAAATTGGTATATTAAATTTTTAATATCGGCAATGCTATACAATTTTTTTTAGATGTTATATACAAATGATAATAAAACTTGTTGGAAAAATATTTAATTTTAAACAATATGTACAAGAATTTCTGGTGGGATACAATCAGAAAATTCAGAATGAAGTATACAATTTTGAACGTTTCTAAAACTACATTATTGAAACCAAAATTCGATGTCGGTGCTCCATTTTATTAATTAAAAAAAAAAAACAAAACATAACAAACGTTTTGCCAACACATACTTCAATGAGTCGGTCAAGAGAACGAGAACAGAGGGGTTTGGTGGTCCTGGATGTTATGCGGCAGAGGTCATGTGACAATAGAGGTGGGTAGGATTATGGAAATCAAGGCGGACTTGGAAATAAGTGTTACTTGGCTGTGTTGTACTGAATTATTGTATTTCTAAGCAGTATTAGGTTGAATTCCTGGAAAACTCTTGGCCTTTTCATAAATCACCCTGAAATATTAGTTTTTCTTGTGTTTTTCAACACATTGTAGTAGCTCTTTAATTATGAAACACAATTACATATATATCTAGAGCTTTTGCAAAATCTTACATAAAACATTTCACAGAGAAAATATTATAAAAAATATGAAATATAAATCATTCATCTTAAAACTAAGTAAGATGAAAAGATATTGTGTCTGATTATTATCAGTGCAGTATAGATTAGGTAACTTAGAAAGACTCTTGAATTTTGTAGTTTATTACGTTCGGTAAAACTTAATTAATCCGTTTTACATTAGTTTATGACTATCCGAACTTTAAAGTTCTGATAGTCATAAATTAATGTAAAAGTGATTAATCTAGACTTGAAAACATAATATACATCAGATAAGAAATGTCTGGATGAAGTTTCCTGACTAGGAGACACATACAAACCTTATCCCTTTAGACTGGCGTATGGTTTAGAAATATAAGGAAACTTGGTAATTTCCTTGATAATTCCTCCTTAGTGCTAAAAATGATGATAATACATAACCTACTATATCTTTATAATTGCAACAGAAAAATGCTCTTGGAAAAATTAAACATTATTTAATAACTGAAAAAAAATATTTTTATGACAGTTGTATAGATATATTAAAAAATTAAAGCAAATGGAAAAATCTGAATTAAGTGTTCTGAAATTTAGCTCAACATTATTGACAATAAAAAATTGAAACTGTAATTTAAGGACTTGCAACTCTTTAAATTATACTGTAGTTTTATATTAAAGATTTGCCAAATGGCAAGCACAATAAAGACGAATACATTTTTGTCGCCAAATAATTATAAAGTCACAACTTCTAATACATAAACATAAAAAATAAAGTTGCTTGTTGTAATCATCTTGAATTCACTGATTAAATAATTTGTAACTAAGTGAATTCTTAAGAGCTTACTGCTTACATGTTTTGAAATAATCGTACCTTTTACAAAGCTAAACCTCTACTAGATTCATAAAAAAAAGCAGATTGTTTCGTAATGCATAAGCAAGTAAAATCTCAAGTATTCACTTAGTTATGAATTATTTAGTTATTCTTGAATTTTGTAGTCCATTACGTTCGGTGAATCTTATTAATCACTTAAACAATAGGTTATGACTATCTAAACTTTAAATTTTGTAAATGTGTTAAAACTTGCTGAGACAGAACGTTTTCGATCGCTATGTGGCAATCTTCATCAGTGTTTTCTGCTTGGAGATGTCGGCTAAAGCGGTGATGGTTTAAAAGGCAGGTATTCGATAGTATCAAAGAGTATGTGTGATTTGTATTGCGTTTGTTCATTTAATATGTTTGTACTTTATCTTTGATACTATCGAAAACCTGCCTTTAAAACCGTCACCACTTGATCCGACATCTCCCAGCAGAAGACACTGATGAAGATCGCCATATAGTAATTGAAAACGTTCTGTCTCGGTAAGTTTTAACAAATTTACAAAATTTAAAGTTTGGATAGTCATAAGCTATTGTTTAAGTGATTATTTAGTTATATTATAAAAATTAGTTTTACAAATTTTGGTAGTGTAAACAAAATTAACAAGTCTTTGCAAGTTATGATATTACTATGTTTCAAAATAAAACATTCACCAATATTCTGAACACTAATTAATCAATCAATTAGCAATACAAAAAAAATTCGAATTTAAAACAAAAAGTTTAACTTTGTAGCAGGTAAAGGAAAAATATCAATTTGTTTTTTTGAAACGTATTTTAAAGAGTTATGAACACAGGTGGTTGAAAATTATAAAGTTAATTTAGTTTTATATGTTTTCTAAGTTCAAATTAGAATATAATACATTTTATACTTTCAACTTGCAACTCACCTTTTGGGAGAAACAAGTAAGCATGACCTAAAAGTGGCCAACTTTTAGGTGATGGTATTTCATTGTAAGCTTTCAAAGATGCTGCTGAGTATCTGTTAAAAGAAACTCTAAACATTTCTATGGTATTAAAGTAAAGGAATATTATAAGTTCTTTTAGAGAGAAAAATTAAGTTGTTCACTGCAAAAAAACTTATTGACTTATGAAAAACCAAGATTAGTTTACTTTTCAATCATCTAGTAATAAGAAAAACGAGATTAGTTTACTTTTCAATCACGTAATAATCGTGTCGTCCAGTTCCATAAAACGTCTCTTGTTTACTATGGAATCTATGAAAGTAGAACATGCATTAAATTGACTTGAGTGATAATTTTGAGGGCAAGTAGGGAACCAAAGCTAACACTGAATAACTGATTTTGAATTAAAAAATTATGCAGGATACAAAATAAAAAACTACAAAACAAATCAGTTTTTATTTTTTATGAAATGTTACATGTAAACATATGTATTTCAAGTATTTAAGGTTAATGTTTTGTTCGATTTAAAAAAATGTATCATATAAAAATAACACTATTCCAAACAAATGTAGTACCAAAATAAAACGACTTTTACTTTGCTACCTGTCAGTCGTACCAACTCAAGGCTGCTCATTCGCATGTAAAACAATTTCGAACTGTATATAATGCCTAGTAATGTTTACCTAAATAATTTTAATTTGTTAGTATATTTAAATTGTAATTAACTGTGTTCATTATACAACAAGCTACATTATGTATTGGATTATTTAAAATCTAATTTTTACTCAACCAGATTCTTATCCTCAATTATACATTCCTATACATTTTAATTAAAAACAACTTATTATTCATATATAAAATACACTAAAAACTTAGCTTTATTACAAAACCCGAAGAAGTTGTACTTTATCGTCTTCACTATAACTATATTATAAGCAAAAAATATGATGATAGTAACAGTAAGGTACAAAATATATAATATAATGGAAAAAATTAACGGTAAAATTTAAATTTTGTGAATAATTTCATTAATTTAACATTAGGTGTATTCCAGTGTAATGTGTAACATTCAATGCAAACGTAATCATAGAAAAGGAGGAGAAGAAGAAGAAGAAACCGAGTGAAAGGGAAAAGTCTTGTTGAATAAAATCTGTTAATAATCTGTGTTTTGTACTGTTATTTTAATTGTGTAATAATGTTAGTTTGAAAGTGTTCATAAAATATTCTTTCCCGATGTTGGACATAAATCTTTATCTATGTAGTTTTTACGCCTTCATTAGTAAATCTCACCAGGAAAGCGTTTCGTGGATACCGAAGAAAGCTTCAAACAAGTTTGAAGCTTTCGAGGCCGTATTCATGGAACTATGAACCTGGACTCGTTGTCTTGTACTTTGTCACAAATAAGTTATTTGGTTGCAAATTTGTCAAAGAAAAATTATAAATCAAGTGTTCAGGAATTAACATATGTAAGTTTAATTTTCATCCATTATAGTTCATATAAACGTACATACTCTGTAAGGTAGGTGCAAAGCACACTCAGTAGAAGTGATGAAAAATTGCCTACATTAAAGTAAGCAAACTAGTAGAAAATAACAATATTTTTAACAGTTTTCAGAAATCTACAGAAGAGTAAATTACAGGTTCTTGCAGGATGCAACTACTGCTTTTAGTTTAGTTAGTCTTAGTGGATGAATGACCAATTAAAATGGATTAAATTATATAGTTAATGGATAATCAAACTGCTTTTGGTATTTATTAAGCTATCTCCATCTATATAATATTTGAATAAAACTGTTGGTTTTTATTTCCTTTCCCCTTGTAATTGATTGGCCAAAATAATTGATCTGGGCAATGCAGAATTCACCAGGAACACATTAATAGTAACAAAAACATTCTCATACCCTAAAAATTACTGATACATGTGTCTAAAAAACATTCCCCTGGTTGCTTCCATGAAGTAATATCTTTGATAATTGTTCTATTGAGTCAGGTAAGCAATTTAAGCCAAACAATTTTACTGACTGATGCAGAAACTCAAGGAATACAAAAAAACCTCGGCTCATGAAAATATACCTATATTAAAATATGCAAAACAAATCTATACATGAAAGGTAGAATCGGCCAAAAGGTTTTACTAGGTGATGCAAAAACTCATAACGAATATTTAAATATAGGTATGTAGTAATGTGTAAAATTACAACAAAATCCATCCTAACTAAATGCTTTATAGGTATATTTATGTCTAGACGCAGTATAGTGTGCTAAAGAAATTTTTTTTCCCTGATCAATTTGACCTTGCTGAACAGAAATCTGAAGGTTTTTTTTACTACAAACCAATATTTACATTAAAAAAAAATAACCTAACCTGACCTGACTCTGGTGCTTACAAACGCTCCGATCGTGGCAATTTTATTTTTTCCTGATAGATTTGCTGAACATGCATCTTAAATAATTTTTAATGGTAAAGACACATTAACCTAAAAAAACCAGGTCAGGTTAGGTTTGGTTATTATTATTTTTAAAATGAGTTTGCAGTAAAAAAAACTTCAGATTCATGTTCAACAAGGTCACATTGATCGGGGAAAAAATTTTTGCCGATTGGAGCGGTAGTCGCTGATTTCAATAACTACCAATACAACAATTAAATGACAAACCACATAAAAGATAATAAATACAAACAAATCCTAGACCCAAGCAATAAAAAACCTAATAGTAACACACAGAAACATCCTAAATTGTAACAATAAATTGAAATACCACACAAGACTATACCTATTCAAACCAAGCACACAAATATTAACAGGCATATCTAAAATACACAAACCCAACACACCATTCAAACCACTAATTAATTTCAAAACAGCACTATCTTACATAATCACAAAAATACTAGATATAATAATAAGATCTAACATAATATTAACAATACATACAATATAAAAACGAATACAAATTAATAAATAAAATAAAAAACATAGAAACAAACAACAACACACAAATATTTAATAATGACATCACCAACATGTACCCTAGTATTCCAGTAGATATGTAGATGATATACTTGTAATATAAAATAAGTAGATATGATAAAAAACAAACTAATACACAATAAAAAGAAAGAAAAAAACAATAAATAACATTATTACACTAATCAAACACATATGCAATCAAAGCATCTTCCAATTTAACAATAAATACTATAAAAATTAACCGGACTCCAATGGAATCACCCATGTCATCTGTCATGTCAGAAATATATGTACAACACGTTGAACAAATAATAATTAAACTTTAACTACACACACATAACATTTTACTATGGTAGATGATATACTTGTAATATACCAACCTACCATTCACAACAAACACACCATGATACTAAATAAATTAAAAGCATACAACAAAAACTTACAATTCACATACGAAACCGAAACAAACAATTAACTATCTTGACATTACATTAAATGAAAAATAAGACATTACATTACAATAATAAAATAGAAACTACATTACACAGAAAACCAATTCCAACAATACCACAATACACAACAAATCTAACCACCCCTGGACACACAAAATTAACACTTACATTAAAGTGATAAATAAAGCAATAAAATACACAAGATAACAAACAAAAATTAAATGGAGAATTAGATAACATTACAAAAATAACAATAGAAAATGGATACAACAAACACCCTATAAAAACGTATACAATAAATCCACAAGAATACCTAAGCTAAAGACAATGCTACAACCAGAACACAAAAAAAATTTTTTTTAACCTACCAAAAATATAAATACAAAAATAACAAAATAGAAAAATTAACAAATATATACAACAAAGAATACTACACTCCAACATACAAACCAAACAACAAAATAATAAAATATCTTAATAACACAAACCACAAAAGAAATACAGAAAAACATAACCTATCAGGAATTTACAAAATTACATGTAACGACTGCAACACATTTTAAATAGGGAAAACGACCAGATCATTCAAAATAAGATTTAACATTACAGAGCATTCAAAAATAAAAATACAAAAGTATCAAATGTTGCAGCACACCTAATATCACATAAACATGAAATAACAAACTATGAAAATAACCTAACCGTACTTGAAATAAATAATAACCCAATAGAATTAAACTCACTAGAAAAATACCACATTTATAAAAACACACACAACAATTTAATGAACCTACAGACCACATATACAGAAGACATACTATATAAAAACATTATACATGCAAATCAAGAGAAAATGCGTGTAACGTCAACAAATACCAACATACCAATAATACCGAACATTCACACCAGAAAAATAATCAGTGATTCGACAATGGTCAAGTGACCAAAAGGGACCTCATCACATAAGGTAAAATTATTGCACTTGGTGGAAATTATTTACAAGTAATAATAACTTCATATATATATATATATATATATATATATATATATATTTTTTTTTTTTTTTGGACTAGGAGACTGACAGACTTACCTTGGTAAGAGTCCACTCTGTAGTCTTGAAATAGAAACACATAAAAGCACTTAAACAATGATATATTTCAACCACACAGTGGTCTTTGTCAATCGAAGAGAAAACACAAAAAGAAATATGAGAGAATGAAATAAAGTAAGTATTATTTTATTTCATTCTCTCATATTTCTTTTTGTGTTTTCCCTTCGATTGACAAAGACCACTGTGTGGTTGAAATATATCATTGTTTAAGTGCTTTTATGTGTTTCTATTTCAAGACTACAGAGTGGACTCTTACCGAGGTAAGTCTGTCAGTCTCCTAGTCCAAAAAATCTAAATAATCTTTATCAACCAAAACTAACCTATATATATATATATATATATATATATATATATATATATGAAGTTAATATATTACTATTGTAAGTAATTTTATCCACCATTAAGTGCAATAATTTTACCTTGAGTGATGAGGCACCTTTCGGTCAATTGACCATTGTCGAATCACTGATGTTTCTCTGTTGTAGATGTTCGGTCTGTGAAGTTGGTGTTTGTTGACGTTACGCGCACTTTTTCTTGATCTGTGTGTATGATATTTCTATATAGTATGTCTTCTGTATATGTTGTTTGTAGATTCATTAAGTTGTTGTGTATGTTTTTATAAATGTGGTATTTTTCTAGTGAGTTTAGTTCTATTGTATTGTTATTTATTTCAAGTATGGTTAGGTTATTTTCGTAATTTGTTATTTCGTGTTTATGGGATATTTACTTGAAATAAATAACAACCCAATAGAACTAAACTCACTAGAAAAATACCACATTTATAAAAACATACACAACAACTTAATGAATCTACAAACAACATATACAGAAGACATACTATATAGAAATATCATACACACAGATCAAGAAAAAGTGCGCGTAACGTCAACAAACACCAACTTCACAGACCGAACATCTACAACAGAGAAACATCAGTGATTCGACAATGGTCAATTGACCGAAAGGTGCCTCATCACTCAAGGTAAAATTATTGCACTTAATGGTGGATAAAATTACTTACAATAGTAATATATTAACTTCATAAAGTCAGTGCAACGGAAAAACAATGGATAACGTTAGATATCAAGAATATATAGATACACAGTGAAACCTGTCTTAGACAGACCCTGCGTTAGGCGGAATCCAGTCTATCGCAGAAACTTTAAAATGTCCCAACTGCCACCTATTGAATTACCTAGGTTATAACCTTCATAAGACGGAAATTGTCTGTCGGAAGCAGATTATGCAAAAGGATGAGTAATACGTATTTACTACATTTTAGTTCTGCATAAGCCGGAAACTCCTTATAACATACATACTGTACTGTAAAAAATAAAGATTACAATGACTTAGGTAAGATGAGATATAGTTCATAACCTATTTTTTACTATGGCAAAATGCACAGATTTTTCTGTTTATTTGTGACGGATCGTAGTGTATTTGAATTCTGAGAATGCTTTGCAAAATCACGCACATTGACTCTCCTGTACCTCTCTTGCTTATCAGCCTGCTGATGGTGTATAAACATCCGCAATTTATGATAACACATTATGATGCTGAGTCAGCATTCGTTTCTCTCAAGACTTCGAATACAAGTTCAGTACTGCACTGTATTCTGAACAGTAAAGGCCAGTTACATCTTGCAGCCAATAGGTCGACTTACTTTCCACGTAAACAGTACATGCTATTCATTGTTTAGTCTCTTGTAGTGTTTTGTACAGTAACTCTTATAAAGTGATAAAGTGTGTAGTATACTTTGCTGTAGTAGGCTTATTGTAAACATATCAAAAAAAAAAAAAAACATAGGACTCCATACATTAACTTTGAAAGAGAAAATTGATGTTATTGAACTTAGTGGAAAATTAAACTTGAAACAATTATGTGATAAATACCAATGCGATAAAATACAAGATTTATAGAATTTTGAAAAATAAAGAACAAATAAAAGAAGATTGGTTGAAAGGCGAGATACCACTTCATTCTAAAAGGAAAAAACATGCACAAATATAGATATTGACAGAATTCTAAAATGGTTTACACAAGAGTGAACCAAAAATCTTCCCATCTCAGGTTTCATATTACAAGAATAAGCTAATCCAATTGCTGCAAAGCTAGGGAACACAATATTCAAAGCCTTGAATGGATGGTTAGAAAGTTTTCGATGTAGACATTTAATTCCTTTTAATCAAATTTGTGGTGAAGCAAAAGAAGTTAGCCAGGAAACAGTTGATGAGTGGAAGCATAATGTTTGTAAATTAAAGTTGGTTCATATATACTATAGTTCATAACAGTTGGTTATTAAGCCAAAAATATTGGAAACTGTGACAAGACGAGTTTGTTTTTTAGAGCTCTTCCAAATAAAACTTTAAATTTAAAAAATATATGGGAGCTAAGCAGTCAAAAGAAAGGCTTATAGTTTTAGTTTGCGGTTTTCCAGATGGAAAATTAGAAATACCTTTGGTAATTGCGATATCATGGAAGCCCCGTGTTTCAAAAATGTAGGCCAGTTACCAGTTCAGTGGTATGCTAACAAGAAGGCGTGAATGGCGTCAGCCATTATGGAGAATTACCTTCAAAATTTGAATGATACAATGAAGCATGATAACAGGCATATTTTGTTATTTATGGATAATGCAACATGTCATCCTTGTGAAGATTACTCTCACATAAAATTAGTGTTTTTTCCGCCCAATACTACCAGTGTTACTCAACCGATGGATCAGGGTGTTATTAAAAATCTTGAAGTACACTACAGAAAACATGTTTTACAATCTCTTATTGCAAACAGAAATTCATGTTCGCCAGTAAAGGAATTGACAAATAACATCACCGTTTTGGATGCGATAAGATGGATATGGAGATCTTATGAGAAAATATCAAAGTCCTGTGTTCAAAATGCATTCAAAGAAGCTGGTTTTATTGTACACAAACTCAATAATAATCCTATTGAAACAGGGATGCAAGACATTACCTTGCACACTGTGAAAGATTTGTTGATAGAAACTGGATACTCTAATTAAACTGCTGAATAATATGTTTGTAATGACAATGAACTGGCAACAGAAGAAGGGCCAAAATCTGTGGACGAAATGATTGAAAGAAAGACTAATGAAATTATTAAGAGTGAAGAAGAAATTGAAGACTGTAGAAAACAAAATAACAAACAGAAGCAAGTACTAAAATTAACCTTTTAAAACAAAAGTCAATGCTAGATTTCTTCAAGCCTATTTGATTCTCTTATTTTTATGTAGGCGTACTGTGCATATTTACTAGTAAATAGAGTAAAGATAAATTTACTGTATAGCTTTCAATAAAGTGCATCTTTCATTTATAGATTTTGTTGACAAGTGTAGTTTTAGTGTTTCCTATTAAAAATGTGTTGTGGACTTGGATAAAGCTATGCTCCATTAAAAATTAAGATTTTTATTTTGGGCGGTAGGTTTTAACACTTTTATGTACTGCATCTTATAGCTGATCAGTAGGAATAGCAGTAGAGGATTCTCATAGCTAAGAAACCCCCCTCAACCATAATACTAAAAATAACTCGTACATTCATACAGTACACTATTACTGTATAAGCCGGATACTGTCTTAGACGGAAAATAATGGTGCTCCCAATAGATTCTGACCAAACCATTCATTTGATTTATTTCCACCATTACTGACGGTATAGTAGATTTTCTTTCAGTTTATATGATATAAAAGCTATCAGTCATTATTGGTGGTCATCTGTTACCAAAACTGGATTTATTTGTTGTCATGTGTTTTTTTGTCAACATAATTTAGTTTTTTTTAAACTTACAATTTTTTCAAAACCAATTCTCACTGATAATGCTGCATTCTTTTTTTTTTCATTTGATCCATGGATTGTTAAGTGCTGGAAGTGAGGGACAAAACTCTTCTTTGACTTAAAAAATTTAAAAATCCATTGAGCAAGTGCATAATATAATGATAAAAATATCAGTAAATACTGTTTTTGAAAAGTTTTATCCAATTCAGATTATTTGTCAAATTGGTAGATACAAATTATATTTGCAATCTCAATTTTGCAACAGCTATTAGGAATAAGAAAAACTTTCTGTACAAGATATTTTATTTACATAATTATTGTCAAATTATGTTATGAAACTCTAAGCATTATACATGTAATTTTAATTTGAATAATTTAACTAAAACACTTGTAAACATTTTACACTTGGTTGTAGTAGCACTTACTTTTATGATTGTTGAGTACGGTCATATCAGGAGATGGTTTTCAGTTGACAATGGGACACATCTCCCTAAATGGCCGTCCTCAACAATCATAAAAGTAAGCGGTGCAACTATAGGCAAGTGTAGCATATGTACAAGTGTTTATAGTTGAAATATAGTAGCTCATATGAAGATATAATCAATTAATATGAATAATTTAATTAAACAGTTAGTGTCATTGCACGGACTTGAAGCGGACAGACACTTACTGCGTTGTCTTTTCTCACATCTGGATTTGAGTGTTGAAGGAACAAAAAATTCTTCCAAGGACAACCCTCAGATACAACTACTGAGCCAGGAGTGTGCTGCCCTTCTAATTAAGCCTGCACTTGTGTCCATCCTTTGCTTTGCCATCGACAACCCGCTTCATCATCAAAAGGTAAGCATGGTAAAAGCTATACATATATATTTAATTTAAACTGGTAAAATAATTTTACACAATTAACTCAGAGTTAAAAATACTTTATTATCATATGCCATTTTGGTGGAACTTGTATTATAATAAAGTATTTTTAACTAGAAGTTTCTGTATAGTTAAACCTTAACTCACAAGTCATGTAAAATAATACTTACTTTTATTGCTATCAAATTTCTCTAACATTTCTGTAATAGTGATTGAAGAGTTTTTTAAAGTTAGTGTTAGTATTGTAGAATTAATTTGGTAACACTCTTTTTGGATCTTAAATCTTTTATCATCTTTCTTTCATCACTATTTCTGACTTAACCTACCAAATTTACTTATTTGTTCTCCAAATCCAAATTCATTAATGCTATTCAGTAAACAAATTAGTATGATAACTTTATTTTAGATGATAAATTATGTTTATGTATATATATATATATATATATATATATATATATATATATATATATATATATATATATATATATATATATATATATATGTACACATATATATATATATATATATATATATATATATATATATATATATATATATATATTATAACTTTTTTTTAGTAATTATATTTTGAACACAAAACAACTCAGGAATAATTTAAAGTCTTTATTATAACAATTTTTTAATTCACACAATAAACAGAACAAAAAAATAAAACTTAACAAGTTTTAACACAATAGGCTAAACTCAATTCTTTTAATTTTAGTTACAAGGTTTTATACCCTAGGCTATTTTCTAAGATCTCTTAATATCTCGGGGTTTTATGCATGGGCTATATTTTTTATCTTTTAACTCTTTGGTTAATTAAATAAATTTTGATAAACAAGATTAAATTTAGAAAATAGTTTTAATAATTAGCTTCCTGATGTAAAATCTTAAATTTGGAATAAGCAAAAAGGTCCCTAAACTGTGTTTGAACTGGATTAGGTTTCTTACTACTAAACTATTATTTGATCTCAAGATATTCTAATAATGTACAAATTTAAATTTCTTTATAATTTTAAAAGTTCACTAAAGGTTAGTTTTATAGCGCTATGTACTTATCAATTTTCGGAGTTCGGCTAGTTGTTCATTTAGGATTCAGTTCTCTTTAAATTTTATATCTCACACAATTAAATTCCTTTTAGTTACTTCAATTATATTAATACTGTATTATAGATTTTAAATTCACTTACCCTCGTTTTAATTTGGCCAAGTTTCTTCACAAATTTGCATAATTTTGATGAGATTCTTTAAACGGGATTTTGGCTTCTAAGAATGCCTTCGCTTCGTTCGGCTGCCCACGCTATACTAACCGAAGAGTTATTTCTAATCTATTTTTCCAATTCTTAAACAACATTATATAGCCCATTCTATAAATGTTACAATATATTGTAATATTTAATTTTATATAATTATATTTTGTAACACAACACAACTCATTAATAATTTAAAGTCTTTATTATAACAATTTTATTTCCACATTTAAACAATAAACAGAACAAAAAAAATAAAACTTAACAAGTTTTAACACAATAGGCTAAACTCAATTCCTTCAATTTTAGTTACAAAATTTTATACCCTAGGCTATTTTTTAAGATCTTTTAATATCTCAGGGGGTTTATATGCATGGGCTATATCTTTTAACTCCTTGGTTAAATTAAATAAATTTTGATAAACAAGATTAAATTTAGAAAATAGTTTTAATAAATAGCTTCCTGATGAAAAACTTAAATTTGGAATAAGCAAAAAGGTCCCTAAACTATTTGAACTGGATTATGTTTCTTATTACTAACTATTTATTAATTATAAGATATTCTAATAATTTACAATTTTAAACTTCCTTATAATCTTAAAAGTCCACTAAAGTTTATTTTTATATATCGCTAGGTACTTAACTTATCAACTTATTGAAGTTCCGCTGGTCGCTCAATTCAGTTCTCTTTAAATTTTATATTTAACACACTTAAATTCCTTTTAGTTACTTCAAATTATATTTATACTGTATTATAGCTTTAAATTCACTTATCCTTGTTAATTTTGGCCAAGTTTCTTCACAAATCTGTATAATTTTGACGAAATTCTTCAAATAGAATTTTGACTTGTCAGAGTAGGTCTGTTACCTTGGCGTCCCCACGCTATACTAACTAACGCGTCCTTTCTTTAAAAAATATTTAAAATATGGCGGCTATTTCTTTTTCAATTCATATTAATTATACATAAACCTTGGCTCTCATGTAACGAAGTTCCATTTCTTCCCACTAGAGTCGACTGTAACTGACCTACTTTCTTTGCTTTACAGCTGTTAATGTGCCAACAACTATTTTAACTCCCGTTTTAATTTGGTTAAGCTTACTAATTCAATTTTCCGATCCTTAACAAACCTTCCAGTGTTTATTTAATTACTATTATTTGTGTGTGAAGTGTCTTTACTTTTTACTTTTGTAATAATTCCGAAATGTGTGTTTTGAGCTGAATTCATACAAACATAACCTTTATCTCATTGTTTACAATCGTGTTCCACTTTCTCCTTCAAGTAATTACTTATGCCCTATATTAATAAAGTTCACAATTTTGTTTAAATATAATTATTATTATTATTAGATTATCTTGTTTTAATTTTATTTGATAGAACAAATTTCCTAATGCATTTACAGTTCAAATATCTTGTTTACATTTTACAACCTTTCTAGGCTTTTACCTAAAATTAGTTTCAATTTTAATCTAGCCAATTTCTCATTTACTATTTTCAAAATGTTACAATATATATAATGAATGATATATAATATTAATGAATATATTTATAATATATATAATGAATAACAATAATAAAACAAATAAAATGCATAAAAAAGGTGGTGTTAATAAATTAGAATGTGAAAGCTGTAATAAAATCTATATAGGTCAAATCAAGAAAAAATTAAAAGAAAGATGTAAAGAACATTGGAATTATTATAAAAATCCAGAAATATATGAATCAAATGTTGCAAATCATTGTATTAATAATAAGCACCAATTTCCAAATATTGAAAATATGAAACTTATAAAAGAAAATTAATACAGGATTAAGAATAATAAATATATATGAAGCATTCGAAATACATATATAAATACAATAATAATAACAAATTAATAAAAGAACAAATACATTCTAAATTTGATACTTATATTCAATGTCTATAATGTTGCAGCAACAAAACAAACTTGGATCTTTGTATAATTTAGCAACAATCCTATTTATAATTTAACATATGTTTTATATTTTGCATTATTGTATTATTCATTCCTGATGATATTGGCACTGTTTACCAGGGAAAAGCTTTGAATAAAAAGCAATAAATAATTCTTGTATTTGAATAACCTTAGTTAATTTTGATTATTATACAAGAAAACATATTTTTTATTTATAATTTTTTATAAAATTTCTATTTTATAAAGAACAATAGCTTCTTATAAATTCTATGTAAAACTAGCAGGAAATACCTATTTTGCAAATTATTCATCATACTTTTGATATATGTGTAATGGGCTTCGAAAAAAAAGTATCTAACCCATTGTTGCCTTCAAACTAAAAATATATATCACGATACATTAATCATCACACAGATCTCAGTTTTCATCATGATTCTTGATGTTTGATTGCTTCAAGACAGTTTTTTTTTTTTGGTGTGTCAAGTGCCAGGCTAGACGTCTGTGATGTCCAATAGTTATTTATTGTTTTTCAAAAGCTGTAGCATAGATAAGGATATATGTTTATAGCTCATTAGTTTTGGTTTTTTTAATCAGATGTTATAGACATGATAGAATAGACCTTTAATCAGATTTTATGTTAAGTAGTCTCTCTTGTTCAGTTTAGTTGCTACTCTTTAGAGTTCTTCATTTAAAGACTACTTAGATTATATATATGAAATTTGTTATAATTAGTGTATATCTGAAGTGAAAAATAATGGTATTCAAACTTTAGACCTTAAGTCACTTTAAATGTGTTTTTACTAATTATGATTATAAATAATAATTAACTAATGAATACTAAACTAACTCATCTACAAAATAATGAATACAAAATTGTACGTGTGTAAAATATATATTTAGTGCTTTATAATTGAGAAGCCCGCAGGGCGTTGTAGACTAGCTGCAACATTACACTGACAACACACACGCACACAGATAAACTCTTGGGGGCTTATACACACACAGACAGATATTTTAAATCTTCAACAAACAACATAATTCTATACTTGAATTATGTATAATACCTCCTAAGGGACTGGTCATAATCGTTACATGTTATGAGTGCTGAAAAGACCAGAGCTTGAAAATCTCTGGTGATTGTTTTGCTGACAAGCTAGCCACTTCTGTCTTCGTTCAGGGAATATCTGCAGTGCATAGGTGTTGGAGCCTGTGCATATATGAGTTCTGGTCTGATGATCATGCAGTTAACCTAAGGAAAAATCTATAAACCCTAGAGTACTGGGGGTTAGAAATGATTGAAAGTGATCCATGTGTGTAACGGCTCTCATAGTCCTGCCCGTAACACCTGTGGGTCATCACATGTAAGGAACCTTTTTCATATTACTGAAAGTAAAATAGAAACAGAACCGTCATCTGAGGGTATATCCGAAGTTGCTTGGATAATGAAAACTGAAAACGAGTATAAGGTTACAACACCTATTATACTTACATTCAGAAAACCATCTATCCCAGAATAGATCTATCCAAGCTACCAAAGACTCTGTTAGGCCCTACATTCCGAATCCTAGAGACATTGTAAATATCAATGATCGAAACAAGTGAGTGCTTATGCGATCAGTGAAGAAGTGATGGTTACACTAAACAAAATTGCAATAAAGGTAAAAGTCAAAATAGTGGACTCAATATCTCACAAAAAATTAGTTTTTAATAAACACACAAACAACATTCCTTCCACATAAACGAAGTCGCCTTCCTCAGTGCTTCCTCAGTAGTAGCCAAGCACTGAGGAAGGCGACTTCGTCGCCGAAACTAGTTTGTTGTGTGTGTGTTTATTAAAAACTAATTTTTTGTAAGATTTTGAGTCCACTATTTTGACTTTTGCCTTTGTGAATAGTTCTCACTAGCTAAGCTCTAAGTAACTAGAAAACTAAAAATTGCAATAGTTCTCTAAAATGCCCTAACTGTGCTGGTGATCACCACGTTTGCTTCTTTAGCTGTTCAAAGTTCAAGGAGGAGAAAGCGATAGTCAGCATAATGGTTAAAGAAAACAAAACATGGCTGAAGAATGTCAAAATGTGGATGGAACGTGCTGAGGGACATCAAGAATACCAACCGACCAATAGAGGTCTTCAGTCTTTCGAATCATAGAGAGGAAGTGGTAGTTACTGGTCTCACATTAGACACATTATGTTAACGCATGGATGGTTGATGCAACATGATGGTCCGCCACTAAGTCAGTATTGTGGAATTGCCATCTCAGTCAAGCATATTATGCTTGTATGTAATGAGGTGTCTGAGATTTGCCTTCGTTACAATCTTTAGGAATTTTACAGGTTGTATTAAGGAACGATCCCACAAAGTTGCCTTCCTACGCCACGGACAATTATATAATAAAATTTAATTGTTTTTGTTTAGTTTTAGTTAATATAAGTTAGAATTAATTTAATTAAATTTTTTAATTTTAGTTTTTATGATTTAGTCTAGGTTATGTAGTTTAATTGTTTCTTCCTGAGTTTTTAGTATTAGGTGTTAGTAAACAGGTATTTAGTTTTAATTTTTCTATTTCTAGATTAGTGATTTACAGTGTCCAGGCGGTGATTACCATAATATATGTTGGAAGTACAACTGAATTAAAGTGAGAAATTAATTAGTAAGATCATTCAGATTGTTAATAAGCTAATCTGTAATGGAGTTAACATTATTTTTTTAAAGTAGGGTTTCTAAATAAAACCTTGAAATTAAATTTAATATCATATAAAAATATTTGACAAATAATCATTAACAGTTTGTCATAAACCTCGTAAAAGAAATCACTTTGTTATTGAACCAGTTTCTTAATTTGTAAAAACTAAGAAATTGTTAATTATTTTAATATGTTGCTGTCTAATTGAATAAATAATGTATGATTTCAGACTTTGAAACCATCAGGTCAACTCTTGCCTCATTTAAGTAAAGTTTTACGTCTTAGTCCAGTGCAGGAAGTGGTATTTGGTTTATCACTTCTTCATTCATCTAATAGCGATACCTTGGTGTTTGCAACTCATTTTGTGAAACAAAAACTTCCAGAACTAATTAGAGCATACATTAACTCAGGTAACTATGCTGACATTTTTTAAATTTTATCTGGTGTAGTCATTTTTTTATACCATAGTGTTTTCTCCTGTTTCTGAGGAAATACAGGTAGCACTAAGTGTTGGCAGTGTAAAATTAAAAAATTTATGAGTGCTTTTAATCAATATTTATTTCAAATAAATTGTGGTTAAATAATAATAAATAATGCCCAATAACCGTTGACCATGAATATTTTATTTAACCTGTGTATAATTTGATACAAGACTCTTGGTTGTTACATCTCTGAGAAAGGTTACTTGCCTTGGTTAGGTTAAAACGCTATGTCTCTGAGAAAGGTTACTTGCTTTGGTTAGGTTAAAACGCCTAATGCCTTGAATGTACATTAGGTTAAAATAAAGTTCGTAGTTTTTGAGTATTATTTATTAATTTCGATCAATTTGATATAACGCCATTTAGATGAACCTTGTTAATTTTAAATTGAGTTTTAACAATTTACATCGTAAAGCAGTTTGGTAAACTTCTAATTGTATACAATTTTTTTACAAAATCAAAAAAGTAAAAATACATTCATGTCCTAAAACTTCGTGCTAGTACATATGCAAAAACTTCTGCTGAGTTAAGTTACCAATACTGGATTTGTTAAGACATGTTTTTTTGTTAATGTAATTTAATTTAAAAAAAAAAAATTTTCACTGATATTTTCAGCATAAATTTTTTCTATTTAATCCATGCATTGTTCAGTGATGCAAATGATGGAGGTAACATGATATTCGAGAATTATTTGCAGAAATTATTTAATTAAGAAAATTTTTTTAACATCCAGAAAGAGGTCTTGGTATGTGTAGGTCTTTGTATGTGTTTTATGGATGTATAAATTTACAAAAAGAGAAGTACGATATTTTTATACGTAAAAAAAATTTAGCTTAAACTTTAATATCAGTGACGTTTTTGTTTTGCGCAAATCATTCATTTTTCTTACAATCGATTGTAAATTTCTCTTAAATTCACAATGCCTGTCTAAGTGTAAATTCATAGAGATTTTCAACTTATGAAAAAAATCATGTCGATGTTAATTTATTAAGATTAAGCACTGTCAGCATTGTTAATTTATTTCTTTAATGCATTAAGTCAGATGACCTGAGTTTATTAAATAAATATGTGCTTTCACTAGTCTGTTACTGCAGTAAAATTGATTGATTTGTTTATTTATGTGATTTGTATTTTTAAGCTGCTTTACCTAGATTTTTATGGAATCTATTATCATATACATTCTTATAACCAGTATTATGACAGAGAAATATGTGACTGAACTTTTACCACAAAGTAAATTATCAAAAGTTGACTTATACAATATTTTAACAAAGGAATATTTGTGTGTAATCCAGAAAAAAGCAGTTAGAAGTGAAGTAATTTTTATAGAGTGTATTGTTATGGTTTTGAAACCTATTCATAGTAAAGAAAGGTAAAAGATGTGAATCATTTCTGTGTCAATTTTGAGAGTAAGTATTTACTGTTCAAAATAAGAAAAACAGTAAATAAATGGAATCATTTCAGTATGGGATATTAGAGTAAGTATAGTCAGACAAAATGAGAAAGTTGTATAAGAGCTGGTAAACCATGAAAAATTTTAAACTAAATAAGAGAAAAAATTGTGTAGAGAATTTTTTTTATAAAAGAAACACTTTTCTGTCCACTACATGAAACAATTTGAAGATCAGTTTAAATTTAAGTACTGTAGATTTCAGGTGATAATGACATTAAATTAAATGCATCATATGCTGAAATAAAACAGAAACAGTGCATTACAATAAAAATATAGGCAAAACCCCAATATTACTACAAAAATAATAAAATAAAAAATAGGTAATATTACAAATTACCTAAGATTAAACCCTTACATACTGATGATGAGGTCAATGATCATGTCATCATCATCAAAGAGTGCTATTACAAAATTACAATCTATAATGTAATAATTTACAAACTAGACTCAATTTACATCTAGGTCAATCTAGTTTGTAAATTATTGTAATAGCATCCTCTGATGATGATGATGTGGTCATTGAAATATACACAAGAGTTTAATCTTAAGTAGCTTGTAATATAAATAATTTTTTAAAATTTCTGTAGTACTGGGGTTTATGCTAATATTTTTATAGTGATATATTGTACCACTGTGCTCTTGATATTGTATTGAAACATTGAAGACAAAAATTTGTTTTGTTGTACATAAATGTAAACTAATTTAATGGAAAAAATTGAGCAATAAATCCCAAAACATTTCAGATCAATGGTAGAACAACAAAACAAGTCTGGTTACTCATTTAATAACATAATGAATGACTTCATGTATAAATGAAGTAAAAAATTTAAATGGAGGTTTTTGTTTAATGATGTTTTTAGTTTTAAAAAAATATTATTTTACAGTCTAAATTATTAGGTGTGTATACTATGCAAATAATGTTTGATATTTAAATTTCTTGGTAAAATGGTAAAATCAATGTTCTCTACAAGAATTGAACCCTTTTCCCGTTTACTTGTCGTAGAACCATGGTAACCAATACATCACCTTAAGATATTACTGTTATCAAAACCATCATACAAAAACTGTTGTAACCAGAATTCTATGTAATATTCAGTATATTTTGGTATATTGAGGGACATAACATTGGTTTTATAATTGAAATAAAAGACATGATAGGAAAGTGTTGCATGTAAGAATTGATTTTTGCCCTCTTAAAGTAAGTAAACAATTCTTACTTAGAACTTACCTTGGTATGATTGTTTTCTTATAAATGTAAATCATTTAACACATACTAACTTAATCTTTTCAACACTTATAATGCATTTTATAGATACCAGCAACACAAGTTTACCTGAAGGAGGTCTTCACGACACTTCCCCGGAAGTTCTTCAACTCATTTTATCAAACATTTTAAGTGCACCTAGTGAACAATTTGGTGAGAAACTTTCCACTTGATCTCTTTTACTTTCATTAAATGACTAATATTTTTTAAATACATATATAATTATATTAAATCAATTTGTGAGTAGATTTATTTAACACTAACAGTTATAAAATCTAGATATGTGTGACAAACATAATTTCTTTCTCCTGATTGACAAAATCTTTTATCAAGAGTATGTTACACTTAATTTAGATTTTATTAATGTTTCCAGTCATACACATGAAGATCACTTAGTACGTTGAAAACATTATGTCTAAATAAGTTTTTATTAAATTTGCCTTAATTTAGAAGATCAGCAAATCTTTAATATAGTAAAAATTATTAATTAATCACTATTACATTAATTTATGACTATCCGAACTTTAAATTTTGTAAATTTGTAAAAACTTACCGAGACAGAACGTTTTCGATCGCTCTGTGGCGATCTTCACCAGTGTCTAAATTTTCTGCTTGAAGTTGTTGTTAGGTTAAACTGCGATAGTTTTAAAGGCAGGTTTTCGATAGTATCAAAGAGTATGTGTGATTTGTAATTTGTTAGTTTAATATGTTTGTATTTTGTGTTTTTGTATGTTTGTAAATTTCATATTGTTCTAGTGTGTTGAGATGTGGTCCTTTTTTGTTGATGTGTAAGATTTCTAGATTATGGTAAATGTCTGTGTATTTGTGTCTTGTTTCTTTTTGGTGATTGTAGAATGCTGAGTTGGTGTTCTGTTTGTGTTCCTCGACTCTTTGTTTGAAGCTGCGTCTTCTTTGCCCTATCTAGAATTTGTTGCAGTTTGTGCAGTTTAATTTGTATACCCCTGGTGCTTGTAGTTTATCTTTGTTGTATTTTGTATTGTAGTTTGTTGTTAGTTTTGTATGGTATTTTGTATCCTGTTTTTTGAAATTTGTAGGCTATTTTATTTGATGTTCTATTTATGTATGGTATTGTAATGTATTTGTTTTCCCTCCCTGTAGTGTTAATTTTAGTGTTTTTGTTTGTTTGTATATTGTGCCATATTTTGTCTATTATTGTGGCGTTGTATTCATTTCTGTGTGCTAAATATTTAATGGTGTGTAGTTCTTTGTTTATGTTTCTTGTGGTCATTAGAACTTCTGTGATCATTTGGAAGTCTTTAGGGCATGGATCTGTAGGCAGCGTGTTTATGTTAGATAGGGTGGTTTGAGGTGTTGTGGATAAGTCGGTCTGCCGTTGTTAGTTTTATGTAAATATTGAAGCTGGGGTTTTGTGTGTGGCTTTTTAATATGGTGAGGTCGAGGAAGTTTAGGGATCGGTTGGTTTAAATCTCTGAGGTGAACTGGAGTTTTGGGTGTATTTTATTAGTGAGGAGTTTTTCCCACTGTCGGGTGTTGCCTCTGTATAGGGTTATGATATTATCTGTGCCAGTAAATGATTTTGGGCGCGTGTGTATTGTTTGCAAGTATCTTGGTGTTTTCTATGTGTTGTAAGAAAATTTTGCTTAGGATACTGCTGATAGGACTTCCCATGGGTAGGCCATCTGGTTATGAATAGAAATTTGGGTTGTGGGTGAAATAGTTTTGTCTAGTGATGGTTTGGAGGATGATTAGGATTTCGGTGATGTGGGTTTTTGGTATGTTGTTCTGTATTAATTGGGTCTTTAGAATGTTGAGGGTTTATGATATGGGTATGTTGGTGTACTTGTTTGTTATGCCGAGTGATAGTAGTGTTGAATTGTGTGGTATGCTTATGTCTTTTATTTTATTTATGAGGTTAGTTCTGTTTTTTATGTGTGTTTCTGTGTTCAAGTTAATAGATTGTCTTATTGTTTTGTCAAAGTGTAGTTTATGTGGAGCAGCATTTGGTAGTTGATAATGGCTCGGATGAGTCGAAAAGTAACACTCCTCAAATTTGTTTTTAATTCTTCTGCCAATCATAAAGGATGCACCTTCCCTGTTTAATATCATTTTGGCCACTTTCAATGCTGAGAATATTTTTCTATTAAAAAGTGCAGTATAGTAAGCATATTCAGAAAGTTTAGGTCCTTCCATTTCTCTTTATTTTTCTGTATAGTTTCCTTTTATTTATACATTTCTCATAATGGTCTAAATGCTTTTCATGAAAAATCATAGAAATCTGTCTCCTATGAGGATAACAAGTTGTTAACTGCTGTTTTTGTCTAATGAAAACGCCTTTAGGTATTGAAGTCAGTGAAAATAGCTTGACACAAGTCTGAACTGTAGAGTCAATGGTAAACCTGTCCCTACCAAAATGATCTCATCAGATATTGGGATTAATTGACAGCATGGGGTCTGGTATTGTCATGTAGCATCAAAAATACAGATGTTAGTAGGCCATATTGTTTATTTTGTAATATGTGTCAAAGTTCAGTCTTGAGTTTTGCAGTAAAAGGATAAATTTACTGCTGTATACACTTGACTCCATGTCAAAACACAGTTCCATAACTTCAAATTTTTAAGTTTACTGCTTAGCCTTGATTTCATGTGATCCTATTCCATTTTCCTGATATTTTGACTGAAAACCCATTATTTCACTGATGCCTCATCTGGGAACCAGGTGTTGTCCCCTGTGACAATGTTCTCAAAATAAAAATGATCACCTTTCTCATATTAGTCCAAAAAATCAAAAGCCCAATCCATATTTTTCATTTGTTGTTCCTCTGTAAGCAATCTAGAAACCAAAAAAATTGTTTCGCACTTTTGCAGTACTAAAGTTGAAATTGTATATCAATGGTACTCACGAATCTCACCTACCATGATATTGACCAAATCTGTGATCACTGATGGCTGGCCTCAAAGCTGTTTATTTTAGACATTTTCTTGTCTATATTATAGATCTCATCTGCATATACATTTTACCATCATTCATCGTATTCAGGCTATTCACTCAAGTTTTCTGTCGAATAATTTCCCCCCCCCCCCAGAAACATTTCTTACTCTTAAAAACTGAATCATTGAACATATTTTACAGTGATAAATTGAATTAAACATTTTGATCTGACAGTGCAAGTAGGAAACTGCAAAAATACCAATGAAAATGGTGTTTAGTTAATCAAGACATGTCAGGAGTTGGTGTGCATTATGTTTTAATGTTTGTGTGACATTCGACTAGCTGCAATTCAAACGTACTTTCGGTTATTTATGAATAACCCTCATAAATTTTCAAGTAGTTAGTATATAAACAAATAAATTAGTTGTAAGTTAAATCACTAAAGTTCTTTAATGACAAGTATTCTTGCCAGTGATTTACTATTTCAATTCCTTCTGTTCACATTCGTGTTATATATAACTTGTTCAAATTTTCAATAATAAATTACTTTTTATTCATCCATCCAAGTTCAAACACATTTTTTAAAACTTGTAGTTGATGACACTTGATGCTAATATAGTTTTTTCAAATAATAATTCATGAATTAAATTTAAAATGAATTTATTTGAGTTTTATATGAGAAAAAAACTTTTTCACCAAAGAGGCAAGGTATACGATATAGTTATCTCTTCCCATTTGGCTTAAAATAAGTGATAACATATGATTTCATAAAACAGCTCATTTTATGTTATAGGTTGTGTGGTAGAACAGCTGTTTTAATGCATGGCTAATATACTTTATTTATATTAATTGTAATTATTTAATGAAAAGTAACTAAAATGAAGATTGTCTTTGTTGATCAAGTAGGAATTTATTTGAAAAAAATTAGGGATGGGCCGATTCCTAAAATTTTTGATTCCGATTCCGATTCTAAAATTTTCCGTTCGATTCTCAATTCTTTAGTCGATTCTTTTAAGTTATATTAGCTTACATGCTAGTTCTCTAATAATTAATTTAGTTAACATCTTGGTCATATGGCAAAACCTTTTAAAAGTTCTGTTTTAATGTAATAGGCTACACAAAACCTTCAACCTTGATTTATCAATAGGAATTTTTAAAAGCATAAAAACATATCAGATAAAAGTAATGACTTATTTTAAAGTTAAAAATGTGAACTTTACTTATTTTATGATGTTTGAAAAAATACCTAAGCCTATTTACATTGTCTCTCAAAACAAAACAACCATTAAAAACAAACGAACAACATAAAAAGTAAAAAATTAATACAAATAGGATAGTTTTTAATATTTAAAAGTCTGGCAGATAATGTACATTTCTGTTCAAAAACAAAAGCATTTGAACTTGTTGTGGGTCAAGCTAGTTTCATCGCTTGTCATATATAACTCCTGAAGTTGAGAAAGGTTTTTCAGAAAACATTGTCGCAAGTGGGCAGATAAGTATTTTATTGCCATTGCATTTAAATGAGGGTATTTGGCACTTTGTACTGCCCAATACTTCCCAACATCACAATCTGGACTTGCTAATGGTTCCCCCAGATAATTGTTTACTTCTTCTTCTACTGTCAATTCCCCTGGGGTACCTTCTTCCTCAACATTCTGGATTAGTGGGGCCTACCTTCTCTACATCGGGTGGGACCTTTTTTCTGCAGGTGTCTGGAACAAGTGCAACTGATTCAGGCCTATTTTGTATTTATTACTCAATCCCAGTTGATTTTTAACCGACTATCACTTGTAGGTCCTGTGTCTGACGATAAAGTTTCTTGAAGTAGGTCCTGTGTCTGAGGATAAAGTTTCTTCAAGTATAGATCTTTTTTGTTGATAAATTTGGGCAAAATGAATGTTGTTAAGTGCTTTTTCATATTTGATGTATTATGTGAAATTCCACCGTCAGTTTCTGTTAACCGTCATCGAATTGACGCGACGGCCAGTACCCTGAACCGAATACCGTCGGGCCTCTTAACGTTTTATGTTTATTAATACTACTCAGCTGGTGTTGCTACTTTTGGAAAAATTAAGGCACATTATTTAACAACAAGCTTCACACTACTTACAGATGTAATTATGATGGTTTTTGTTTGATAGATAAACGCCGACGGGATTAAAAACATGATGTTATTCGAAGAGCTTTTTGTCCGTAGATACGGGCTGACACACATATTTGTTATGACGTATTGTAATGATTTTCACTACTGTTTTCAAATTTTCACAAAATCTTAAAAGTAAGTCGGAAATATTGACTAAATATTTAGTTGTAAAATAATCCTTAAAAACGGACTTTGTGAAAGTTAAATACAAACATTGATACACTTAGATAAACTCATCCTTACTAGGAAGTAAATTATAATGTAAATTCCTTAACAAGTAAATTATTTGGTGTTAAACTTTTACTTAATATGAATCTTGGATAGTATTTACTGGACCTGTAGCATTACTTATCAGAGAGAGAATATATTACACTTTAGTTCTATATTCAAAATATTTATAAACTCACAAATCAATCACACGTGACACTTTTACGTGTCTTAGTGATAGGCGCCAAAACACTTTTATCGCCAGTCAGTTTATTATTTGGGTAACCGGGACATGAAATTATGGTTTGGTTGTTTCTTGCTAACACAAAACACAAAAAATATCAAAACAGTATTGTACAGATAATAAAATTTAATTAAATCAAAAACGATGTCGGGTCAATTGGTCCGACGGAGTTTATTTACGTTTCATTTACAGTAGGAAAAAACTATGTTGGGCCAGTTGGTCCGACACGTATTTTTATAAATATTATGATAAGAAACGTATATTCATACTTAGATATGATAGGAGAACAAAATATAAGAACACATTATTTAAAAATGAGCTTAAAAATTTTGGCAATTCTCTATGAAAACGCCGATATTGTGGCCGGCAGCTAAAGTATTAAGGTGCAGTGTCGCGTTCGCTTTGTTTGTTAAACTGCACGAACTATTTCACCTGTAAGTTTATATTACTGTACATTATTTTGCTACATTTGTAGCTACTGTGCGGATCTGTTTATCATGTAATAAATAGTTTCATTTGCTATTACAATCGTGTTTATTTTCTTTTTGCTTCCAAATATATTACATTACTGTGAGAGTGATATCTGTCTATAATATAATTTATTGAGGTTAAGTTTTGGAGGAATAATACAGTGTTTCCGTTATCCGTCTATTTGCTCAACCATCATGGCCACGGTTAATCGAGTTTTTACTGTACTTTTTTTGTGTTTTGTTCTGACATCTATAAATCAGTGGCAGTAAGACACGTGGGGGGGGGAGAGAGAGTATCGAACCCGCTCTAGTGAGAGAGAGAGAGAGAGACGAGCGATGTCAAACGACCAGAAATCGTTACGATCTTGATTGCTGTTGCTTCATACGTAATAATATTTTCGTTATATTTTTGTTTACTTTTATCATTTAATTCATTCAAATCAACTAATACATAAATAAGATATAGTTGGTAATTAATTATTTTTCCAATAAATTACTCCACACACATATTTTAATAGTTAACAAAATAGGAATCAGAATCGACACTTTTATGATGAAGAATCGAGTATCGACGATTCCTCGATACCACCTAGAATCGAGGATTCCTGGAATCGAGAATTGGAATCGGCCCATCCCAAAAAAAAATGTTTATATTACTTGTTTTCTGAGCTGTTAGTGATGCTACTGAGTTTTACTTTTATTTATACAACTGTAAACTTATGACCAATAGTAAGTTGTATCTATCAGCAATATTATTAGGTTCAACATATGGGTAGTACCTACTAATCCATTTAGAAACAGTGTTGCTTGTATGCAGGTTAAATCTACTACACTCTACCTTAAAGGGAATGTATGAAATGGCACTATTATGTTAATAAAATTACAAGGTGTTCTGTTCTAAATACATTTAGGTAATTTTTCTATTTTCACTGCTTGTAATGAAATAGTAACATTTTATAATTAAATAAATTCAATTAACGTAATGCAGATTATAAAACGTTTTAAAAATATTATTCAGTGAATGTATTAAAATTTGGTGTTATTAATTAGCTTACAATCGTCTATCTCTAAATGACTGACAATTCTGTTTGTGTTATAAAAGGTGTAACTCCAGAGACAAAAGAAGTATTTTTAAAGAATTTGCGCCGCGACTTCCCTCGAGAATTGGTACCAGTAGTTCTTGCACCATTGCTGTATCCAAATAGTCCTGACATACTCATCCAAGACTCTTCAACAATGGCAAATACCATGGTAAGATAGGTTTTATTTGTACACAACAGGAAAATAAAAACATTATTTTTACCTAATATTTTTGCATATGTAGGAAAAATTTAATTCCTACAGGTTGTTGAATATAAAATGAGTACAACATACTGTATTTAGAAAAACTAAATTGTTTAATGAGATTTTAGAAGGGGATTATAATTATGGGTTTCTTCATTGCGTTCTTTTATTAAAAAAAGAAAGTAGATATTATTTATTAACCCTTTGGACGCCAGCCGCTCGGGCCGCAGCCCAACTCCTGACCGCCAGCCGCTCTGTCAGCGGTACTAGCGAGAACCGTCAAGGCCTGCTTGAACGTTTTTGCACCAGTTTACATGTCGCTCTGTGCTTTCGTTAGTTTTTATGCAAATGTAATGATTTTTTTTGTTTTATAGATAATTACATGGGCTATCAACATTTAGTAATTAAAAAAGTGTTACTTGTACAACAACATTATTGATAAATCAATAATGCCTAACAGAAAAAAAAATTATACAAAAAATCTACTTTAGATAAACAATTAGGTAGTAAAAAAAATATTTTTATACATCACAAAGGTTTTTATTCAATTTAGTAACTAAATATCATACTGTGTGCAAATTTTCACAACTCTACTACAAAAAATAGTTTGTCAAAAACGCATTTGTTGACAAGAGAAATACTTGATTTTTTTGGGATTTTTTCATTCGGCTGGCAACCAAAAGCAAATATGTTTTGCGACAGTATTTTGTTTGTCCAACAGGAATTTTTTGCTTCAGGATAGGAGGTATTCCTTTGCTGTTTATTCGTAACGTGCCTGTCAAATGAGTCATCTTCGAATACAAATCTTTGGACAGTGGAAATGAGGTAAAAAAATTATCTACGAATACGTGAAATCCTTTATTCAAGTAGTTTTCCATTTCTAATAATTTCATAACGACAGTGTACCCAAGTCCCTTGTTGACACTTCCATTATTTTTATCTGTATCTCTTTTGCCTTTGTAAAAAAAAGGATAAACAGTAATGAGAAAACACTCAAGAGTAACGACATCGTGCTATATGAGAGCACGTGCCTTATCAGCTCGGCCCCCGATGACGACAAAAACAAATAGCTGAGCCAAGGTCACTGGTACTACCATTGTGAAAATTATTTTCCTGTAGTGTTAGTGACTTCAACGAATGTCCAAAACAATAGAAACAAACTTTAAAAGTGTCTAAATACATCTTAAAAATAATGTTTTCCTGGCGGTCCGATTGATCGGACCTTGGCGGTTTCGCCTACATATAGTCGGTCCGATGAATCGGACTGTGGCGGTTTTCGCCTACACATCGTTGGTCCGATAGATCGGACCGTGGCGTCCAAAGGGTTAAATAACTTGATTTGAATAATTTTTGGAAACATGCCAATACTGTGAACAAAAAAAAAAATTAAAATTGTTCAAATTTTATCTAGCAGATAATAAATCAGCAAAAAAATTATGGTAGTTGATTATAAAATTATTTTAGAAATTATTTATTTTCAATATTTTGTTCTTTTGAAATTCGCAATATTAACCCGTTATAATTCTGTTATATAAATCAATGGTGAATATCACAGACATTTGTGTATATTCTAGAGTGAGTAAACATTTTTATAATTTAAGTCTGCTGGATATAGTTTCGTGTATATATTTTTGAAACTTGAAGAAAATTTATTAAATAAAGATGCAAACATAAAATGGGATTTCTTTTACCTTTTCTTAAACTTACTAAACTATGTTAACGTACCTCTTAACTAATTTGTCAATAAATAGCTACATTCATATATCTGGCTTTTAAAATGTAGACAATATTTTACTGCTCATTTCGTGTAAGTGTACGTGATATTTAGTATGACTTACTTATCTTGAATTTACAGGATGTACATTAATTTATGATATATTTGTGCGTTGAAAATCACGTTGTTATAGAAAACAGTATAAAATTCTGTCAATAATAAAGACATGAGTCTTGCATATGACAGAATATACCAGAGAATATGCACCAAATTAGAATATTATTAGAAAAAATAATTACTAATATTTTTTCTAGTATAATATATTCTTCATAGGAAATAAATTGATTCATCCAATAAGATAGAAGTAATTCTAAAAATGTTTAAACTTTATCTCATTTCTCATTGTACATGCTAGTGCATCCACAAAATTAATAACAGCTGTTTAAAAAGTAATATAGTTTTGTTTCCCTAAAACAACTCAACCTAAAAATGTTTTAACCTCATGTCATGTCTCATTGTACATTCAACATCCATAAAATTAGTAACAGCTGTTTAAAAATAATATAGTTTTGTTTCCCTAAACAGTTCATCTTATTTACTTTAGGAAACTAATTATAAACTGGGCTAACAGTATTACTCAAGAAAAATAATTGTGGAAAGTATAGTTCTAATTTTTGTTTGAAGGATAAACAATTAAAATAAACAAAATAACAAACTAAATATATCACATTGTACTAATTTTCATCACCAATTTGTGTAATTTCTGTCATGTTCAACAATTGTTTTAAAATGACAAAAAACATTTAATTTTATTACATAATCCAACTGAAAGTATATTTCTTCAGTAACTTGACATTTAAATTAAACATTAACACGTTCTATTAAAAATTAAAAGTACGAATTTCAGTTAAAATAATTTATTTATATTTAACTATTTACATGTTAACTGAGCCATAAAATAGTAAAATTGAATAGAATTGCGATTTTTAGTCGCTAATTTAGATTATGGCTATTTTATAGATACTTTGAGTAGAGTGAAAAAAACATAACTGCACTATGGATCTATACATTTGCACATTTAAATTTACTTTCAGATTGTGAATAATTTTTTATTTATTTTTTGAAGACATATTTGAGTAATTACGACTTAATTGAGATACATTATAATAATAATTCTTCGCTATATATGCTCTTGACATGGTATTTGTTTTTTAAAAAATTATAACTATTTAAAACTGTCATTCTCTACTGCATTAAATATAAGACTTGAATTTGTTTATAATTTAGAAAATATTAAAAATTCCATACTTTGTACAAATTTTAAATCTGAAAATATGATTTGATCCTTATCTTAAACTTAATGTTGACAGATTAATTAAAAAAGTAGATAAGGAGACTAATGTCTTTTATGATTGTTTTGTTTAAATTATGATCTATGTATTACACTTAATAAATTTTATATTTCATAATTGAATTATGTATTACAGTCCAATCTATGTATTGTGATCTGTGTATTACAGTCAGAGAGTTCACTGGCGGAAATGGTCATGGAAATTGGCTATGGCTTTTGTAGTAGTGTAGAAGAATGTCGCAATCATCTGATAACATTAGGTGCAAGAGAGGTCAGTGCAGGAGGTGTAGCCAGAGTCCTTGCGATGATGGTCAGGTCACATACTGGTTTAGACACGGTTTTTTGGGCAGGGACTACTGATCCTGCCCCTCCAAAAGACAAACCTCCTGAACCTCCCCATCCAACAACATGGGCTGTGGATATTTTTGTACAAACACTCAAAGAAATGGTGAGTTCATTTCCTATTTTGCTTAACTTTACCTTTTTAAGATTATATGTGATCAGCTTTTATTTTGTTTAGTTGAAGCTTTGTAGGTGATAAGTGGAGTATTCTGCTTATCGTAAATATCACTTCCTATTGCTAAGCGGAATATTCTGCAGTTGTTAATAAGTAAGCATAATATCAAGTGAAGTTAAAAAAAGTCAATAAAATGGATTAGAATGTTTATTTAGTGTTTGAGAATCATATTTTTAGATGTATGACTCAGGATAGGTTATGTGTTTATGTATTTGTTTTGTATCCAACAACACCACAATACACTACAAGTCTAACCAATCCTGGACACACAAAATTAACACTTACAGTAACATGATAAATAAAGCAATAAAATACACACAAGATAACAAACAAAAATTAAATGAAAAATTAGATAACATTACAAAAATAGCAATAGAAAATGGATACAACAAACACCTTATAAAAAACATATACAATAAATTTACAAAAAAACCTAACCTCGACACAACACTACAACCTGAACACAAAAATAATAAAAATAAAAAAATCTACCTAAAATATAAATACACCAATAACAAAATAGAAAAAATAACTAAATAGAAAAAATAACAAAATATGTACAGCAAGAATACTACACTCCAACATACAAACCAAACAACAAAATAATAAAATATCAAAATGAATAGTTTTGTATGTGTTTTCATAAAATATATTATTTTACATAGGATAGAAAAATTTCAATAAAACAAAACAAACAAAATTGAGACATTGTGTTTAAGGTATGATAAATTTTACTATTTTACTGTTTATCTTATACAATTTATCTTATATAATATAAGATAAAATTTTCAATTAGGTTTCTTTACATTTTTTTCAGTTATGTTGTACAATTTTATTCTGTACAAATTATATTGTTTAATTATGTTTGTTCAGGTGCCAAATTTATCTTGGAATGATGTTATATTGGAGTTGGATCATGCTGATTTCCTTGTTAAAGAAAGACAAGGGCTAAGTTTATTGTTTACTGCTATACGACTAGGCATACAAAGCCAAGGTTTTCATACTGATAGATTTCCTGTGGATCTTCTCTACAGGCACTGGAAACATGCTGATTCACAGGTAGCTATATTGAGATCTTAAAACAAGTTGAATTCATTGTACAAATTCTAAGGAAATGAAAATTTGTACTACTAGAGACTTAAAACTACTTTATTTACTTTTGAATTTTTTAGTCCACTATGTTCGGTGAAACTTAATTAATAACTTTTACATTAGTTTATGACTATCAAAACTTTAATTTGTTTAAAATTTGTAAAACATACTGTGACAAAAGGTTTTTTGATCGATCCGTGGTGATCAGTGTCTTAAGTTTTTAACTTGGAGTTGTTGTTGGGTTGAGCGATAACAAGTTTAAAGGCTGGTTTCAATAGTGTCATAGAGTGTATGTGATTTGTATTGGGTCTGTTCGTTTAATACTTTTTTTTGTTACTTCCGTGATGTTAAGTTCGTGCAGTTTTTTTCATCATATTTAGAATGTATGTACAATACTCACTTATTTAATAACTGTAATTATTAACTGCACAATTATTTAAAATTTATAGTTATTTAAGATGTAGAGTTAAATGTATGTTTTAAATTTCATTTAGTAATTCATAATGCAATTTAACACTTCAAGTACTTATCTAATGTTTCAGCTTTGCAAATACACTAACAATTTTGGTAAATAACAATAATTCTTGGAATAATTTCCATAAATGACTGAATTTATAACGTATCAGTAAAAACTGTTGAGTAAAGTTTAATGTCTAGAAAGAGCCCTTGGTATGCAATTTATAACTTTATTGAAATAAATAACAATACAAAATGCAGAAGAATTACCACATGTTTATAAATCCTAGAGAAGACTAATAAAATAATTTTTTGGTTGGTTTACAAAAAAAAAAATTAATAATTTGTGTTCAACTATAAAATTATTTATTTATTGCTTTTGTACTTATCTTTCTTATTTTTTTCGAATGCATAGCCGCCATAAATAAAAATTCGTTTTGAATTTCAACATTTGATAAAAGGCATGCTGAATACAAGAACTGAAAACCAGTTGATTGTTCTATGGGGGAAAACCATAGAAGCAATTGCATTATCAAGGCTGTACTGCGCTCAGTTTAGCAACGTTTTGTATAATTTCCAACAATATATGTCATGATTTTTTATGTAAATTGTGTGAAGTGCTACAAGAACTCAATTTCTTTAGCTGTTGAGTTATAACCTTCGAGGGAGTGCATTGATTTTCAAACGAGACAGGGCGCTTGTGGAGGTTTATTCCGCACAAAAAACCATTAAAATTTAAACAGTTTTTGTTTTTATTTGGGCCACTTTATAATTAAATACAATATAAATACATTGTAAACGATATCAGAAATCATTATTGTACAATTTTGAATTTCTAAACATTATATTTCTAAAAATATCTTGAATTGTTAAAACGTGTGAGCAATGTATACTAGACCATTGTTTTCATTACGGGAGATACGTTTGCGGGTTATTTTTCTGTAATAGAGTAATCAAACGTCAAAACATAAAAACATCTAATCGTGATAGTACATATATATATTTTTAATTTATTATAATATTTAGTGACAATAACAAATGTTTTACTGCAAATATATAACTCTAAAAATTAGTGGATGAAAAAAGTATTGCCTTTATATCACAATACATTCTATAGTTAAATAATACTAGCAGAAACTTAACCTTTGTTGAAAAAACAATTCATAATTGTTCATTTTCAAGCTCACTAGTCCCCACTAGTGTAGCGTGAACATGACAAACTCTCATGAAAATATGTTTCTCCTTGCTGTCCTCCATTGCCTTACTGGTTCAGTATACCATACCATTTTTTGGTTTTTATTAAAAAATGTTTTTTCCCATAGTCAAACTGCACTGTAATTGTTTCTGTCGGATTTTTAACAAATTCCTGCAAAATTGACAGATTTTCGACGAATTGGCCACTTTTGTCATTTTCAGATTTACCTATTATGTCTTTATTTGTTTCAATTTCAATGGCTTCTTCGTCAGGTTTATCATCTAGCAGAGACTCGTTTTCATCAGAACTATTTAAAAACTGTTTAACAAAATTTCCAGTAGGCTGTATTTTTGGAATTTTCCCTTCTTCGACACTACCAAGCATTTTACAAATTCTCTCCTCTTCAAATGAAACAGTAAAATGTGAAACTTAGATAATAAAAAGACATACAACACTAAAATAATAATAACAAAACAACAGTAATGATTTAACTCCAAAAACGTCCTTTGTAATATAAATAGCCATGCACGAAGAACTCCGCACAAATGAGTTACACGAAAGGGCTCTAAACCTCCGCAATCTGACCGCGGTTGACAAAGATTAAAGTCACACAAAACGCTACTTAGAAAAAATTAACAAAAATAGGTTGGCCTGTTTCCTAGAATATAGGTTGTGGAGTAACCATATAGGTTGTTGTCGAGCTGGAAATAAACATCTGATAACTGGAAAAACGATTTCTTAACAAATAATGATACATGCGGAGAAAAGCTTTGCATGCGCCCTCTCAAAAGTTAAATAACTAATTAATATATTGTTATATAATTTTTAAAAGTATTATTATTTTACTTATTTTATAGCATTATTATTCCCTTCTGATATGATAGTAATTATCATCACAAATGTTTTTTGTAATTACAAGTGAAACAGCAAGATAATATAACTATATTTTGTGTTACAGTTATCATTATTTCAACAAATTTTGAAGAATCCAGATATATTCTGCTTTGCTGATTATCCATATCATGCAGTGGGTGTAGAAGTTTTAAAAGCACCTCCAGAAAATGATAATAAAGAAATCGCTACTTGGTAAATATATTTGTAAACCTTTTTTTCATCCCTTGAATAATCGGTCTGTCTATATTTGTATTTACTAATTCTTATATTGGTTTCAAGTCACTAATTGAACTGTTTATTATAAAATGTCAGTCCCTATAAAACTTTTTCATGTACCTAAACTTGTGCTATATTTTTCTCTGAGTTTACTTTTCTTAACTAGCAACTTGACTTTTCTTTTCTGACATAATATAGTAATTATGTCAGAGATCTGCCAACATTTTAACAGAAAATTCTAATATTTTAGTGCATTGGGTTCCACATTTAATTTGATCCACTGGTTTATTGGTCAAGCCATTTATTTGTCCTAGAGATGCTAGCTACATCCACACTTTTGAAACTTATTAAAACCTTGTACATCTATACTGAAGTGAAACTCCAGCTATACTTTGCCAAGCCTACCTCCGTCAATAAAAAGTGACAAGTCTTATTAAACATAGAGATTCTATACACTTTCCTGTATGTTGTGGCTCTATATTAAAACTGTCAGACTCGATCAACAGTTTGTAAATGCACTCTGCTTTACATTGACAAGTGCTTTAAGGTTGATACCGTAAATGATGGTCCATATCCATCCTAACTTTCTACTTTGTAAGGACATATTTCAGCACTTTTTTATTAATTCTGCTGCTTGAAATATGTGTACTCGTGTTCTGAAAGAAACAGTAAAACTACTCTCCTCAGGTGTATAATATTCTAAGTTTTATTTAAAAAAAATCCTGTTGCAATCCCTTTATTTCTATACTTTTCACCACTGCAAGAATTTTGTTCATTTTTCACAAATACCTAAAAGGGTTGGAAAACTCACAGAGTCATATTAAGCTACCCCCACAAACGAACTAAGCACTGTATATTCATATTCCTACACTTTTTGTGATGAGACTTTCTTCAATCACAAAATTCGTAGGAAAAAGGGGGTGATGGATCATACGATGTTGACATCAGTACTTCCAGGCTTGGTGTTTCCTCCCCTACAGTGGCGGATTTTGTACAAAAATTTTTATTTTACAAAAACATTTTATTTATGCGTTTTCTGAGATTTTTGCATTTTTTATTTTATTAGTAATTTTTTCCTGCTGCTTATTTTCCAATACCAATGGTCTTCCTAGCTTCATTTTGACCTTCTTCCACTTTTTCTGTCCTGCTTCTAACTCTTTCAAATGAACAAAAATTTATTTTTTTTAGAAAGGGGTTTCTTTATACTTTTTAGTTATTAAATATTGCAAGTAATAATGTTTGTATTTAAATCCTTAGATTCTTAAAAAAATTAAAGTTTTATATTTTTTTAATTAAAATTTTTGTTGTAACACTTAAATCTGCAGTGTGTGTGTGTGTGTGTGTAGGGGGTGTGTGTGCGTGTGTGCGTGCGTGGGTGTGTGTGTGTGTGTGTGCATGTGTATTTTCTTGTCCTAGAAATTTAGAAAAAATGTCTTAATTTAAATTTAATTTTCAATTATGTTATTTGAACTCATATTTAAAAAGAAATATTCTGTTTTTTTCAGGCGTTCATTGGATTTAATACAAACATTATTGTACTTGTCGGATCGTGGATTATATAGTCATGTTCAAGAGCTGTTGAAGTTCCCCGTGCAACATTGTCCTGATGTCCTAGTTTTGGCATTACTCCAAGTCAATACTTCCATGTCAGTTGTGAGACAAGAATTGCTTACAAATTTAATTCCAGTATTTCTTGGAAACCACCCAAACTCTGCAATTATTTTACATCACGCTTGGCATGCTCAGGTAAGTTTGTGTGTATTATTAAGATCACTGATTTCACCAGAAAATAGAGAAAAATATATTCGGACCATATATTAAAAGATGCTGTATAAAAGAAGAAAAAGTAGATAAATTGGATGATATGTAAAAATTAATAATGCTATAAATGATAATATAAAAATAAAAAAAGTTAGAATACATACTGCACCCTGTCACAGATTTTTGTGGCACATTGTGGTTGCATTAATGATAAATAAGGAACAAAATAATATTAGGTTTCATAGAAGTTTAATTTTGCAATACTTCAGAGGCTATGTCAATACAGAGCTAAACTAAGTGATCTTTTGATCATGCCGTTGCCAGAGTGAATCTGATGAATGTTTTACCAGTTCCTCCTGGGGCATGCATGAAGCTCCTCCCAAACTCTGTCATTTATCAATTACATTATCATAAATACCCTTATTTCCACACATTAATTTGGGAATGCTTGATTGGACATTGAATATAACTCGGTTCATGGCACAAATCCACAAGATGCAGTAGCAGCTTGGGTGGGTGGCTGGCATTCCCTAATAACTTCTACTTACAATTAGGCGAACGGCGTAGCTCGATCACAACTTGATTACACAAAAGTATCTTGATTAAGGTGATATTCAATTCAGATTGTATAATAATCTGAATGGAATGCAAGTGGATATCCTGGGTTTTGTTAATAAGTAATGTAATTGTTATTAGTAATGATTCGCATGCAACTCTTGTTGTCATTAGCTAGTATGGCGAGTGATCCCCTCACTTGTGGCAGATAGCGGGATTGCTGGTACACACCTGACCATGAAAAAAAAATTTTTCTCGTGGTAACGAGAATGGTACTGACACAAAAATTACATACAAACATCCGTTTTAGTATGCATGAAAAATTAAGTTTATGAAATAAAATATAAGAATTGTGTACATTTTATGTTCAACAAAGAAAATAAAGGGAAAGGTAAGATATAATTATGTATTACTTATAATGTTTTTGTACAGTGACTCCAATTATCTGTACTCCGACTCCGAATTGCTAAGTATCTAAATTATTTTTAGATTTTCTGAAAACAAACGTACGGTGATTTCTAAAATAATGATTCTGTCCACAGCGTGAATTCGTCCGCAGATGATAATGAAGCTAGTGTAGGCTCAGTGTAAACATTATTCGGATGCTGAATCATCATCTCTGTGCAGTTCCGTATAGTTGAGTTTCGCCAGGGGGCTGACCCTAGTACTCTTTTGCAATGGTCCGTTGTTTTGTTTTTGAATGTATTTTGTTGTTCATCATTAGTTCTAGAAAAAAACTACAGGCTTAAACTCCGTGTCAATGCTTGAAAATGAAGAAGACAGTTCTCCAAGAAAATAATTAAGGTAGCAAAAAACAGAATTAGATGCCATTTTCAAGTGGTTTTTGAAACCTCGTTTAATGAAAAACCCTATTTTGAGTCAAGAGTTTTTGTGAAAAAGCTAAAATCTCAGCTCAGAAGCTGGAAAAAAATAGTTGGAATGCTGTATTGCCAGATACTAGGATTTATTTAATGCTAATAATTTATATACTTTGAATGAAATTCCACTTTAAAATTAAGAGTTAATTTTACTATATTGTGTATAACCTAGTTCGACTTGAGTTTGTAATATATTGATTCTAATGTATACATTTTGTTGTTTAGGTGGCAGTTAAACCAATAATTATGCATTCAATGGCAGAATGGTACCTTAGAGGGGATAATGATCAAACTCGACTTTCGAGAATTTTAGATGTTGCTCAAGACTTAAAGGTAAACTATTTCCGATCTATGATTATCAGTATTTTAAATAATTATTATAAACTAGATAGGAGACGCGTAACTACTTTAAACAAGATACACACCTTAGTAATAATATAGTGTGGTATCTTACAGGCACACAAGAACAATAAAAAAACACTAAGATAAAGGTATTTTCAGCCACACTGTGCCCTCGGTTAATCAGAGAGAGAGAGAGAGAGAGAGAGAGAGAGAGAGAGAATGAAGTGAGTCGTAGATGTATCTAAGTACAGGTCAAATCCTGTTATAACAAAATCGTCGTGATAGCAAAAAAAATTTGGTTAAAACTAAAATTTCATTTTAATCAAACATAGCATGCGCCTATATTAACAGGCATACCTAAAATCCACAAACCCAACACACCATTTAGACCACTAATAAATTTCAAAACAGCACCATCTTACATAATCGCAAAAATACTAGACAGAATAATAAGATCTAAAATACATATCAACAACACATACAATATAAAAAATGGATACGAATTAATTAATAAAATAAAAAACATAAGAAACAATCAGCAACAGAAAAATAATTAGTTATGACATAACCAACATGTACCCTAGTATCCCAATAGAAGAAACTATGGAAATAATAAAAAACAAACTAATACACAACAACGAAAAAGAAAACACAATAAATAGTATTATTACATAAATCAAACATATATGTAACCAAAATTACTTCCAATTTAACAATAAATACTATAAATAAACAACTGAACTCCCCATGGGATCACCTGTATCATCAGTCGTGTCAGAAATATTTCTACAACACTTTGAACAAATAATAATTAAACCTATACTAAACACACATAATATTTTGCTATGGACAAGATACGTAGATGATATACTTGTAATATACCAACGCAACCTACCATTCACAATGAACACATCATAATACCAAACAAATTTAATACATACAATGAAAACATTTACAATTCACCTTCGAAACAGAACATTCTTGACATTACATTAAATATAAACAATAATAAAATAGAAACTACAGTACACAGAAAACCAACTTCCAACAAAACCACAATACAGTACAAATTTAACCACCCCTGGACACACAAAATTAACACTTACAGTAATATGATAAATAAAGCAATAAAATACACACAAGATAACAAACAAAAATTATATGAAGAATTAGATAACATTACAAAAATAGCAATAGAAAATGGATACAACAAATCCCTTATAAAAAAACATATAAAATAAATTTACAAAAAACCTAACCTCAACACAACACTACAACCTGAACACAAAAAAATCTACCCAAAATATAAATATACCAATAACAAAATAGAAAAAATAACAAATATATACAACAAAGAATACTACACTCCAACATACAAACCAAACATTTATCCAATCTACCTAACACACCCTTCACCCCTACAGCATTGTCTCTCGCACGCGCCAGTTAGTACTAGCCCAGTCACGAACATTCGCCTGAATGTGTTTTAGTTGATCCTGTGTCAGTTGCCTTTACCTGTGTTGTGTTGATTTAGTGACTACTTGTGTTAATTTGCACAATGGATTGTAATAATTCAGGGAAGAGGGGGAAAACCATTCACAGCGAAACAAAAAACGTCATCGCTAGTGTTATTAGTAAGTGTGATGCAGAATCCAAAATTAATCAATTAACCTTTGCGTTGAAGAAAGCCAGTGAACTAGCTGCTTCTTATACAAACAGACCATTAAGTTTTGTTTATAAAATTCAATAAGAGTGCAAGTCTAACAAGCCTTTATCTACGCCTGGAAAGGAAAGGAAATGAGCAGCGCACAGAAACGCAGAAATCGATAATTTTAATAAATGTGCGATTAGGAACATTGTAAATGACTACAATATTCAGCAAAAAAAAGTCCCTCATTAAGAGTTTTATTACCAATCGTGAAGGAAAAAATTGATTTTCCGTGGAAGAAAGAAACCCTTCGAAAAGTTCTCTATGAAGTTGGTTTCAAATGGAAAAAATGCGCTAATAAGCGCAAAATACTTATTGAGCGTCCCGATATTGTGAACTAGAGGGTAAAATATTTAGAAGGCATCAATTCAAGATGAATTAATTGACAGTGTTATGGCAAGGTATAACAGTGAGCAGGTAGGAGGAGTGATGTTTTTACAATTCTGCAGAGGTTAGTACAATAACAGCTGGGCCAAATGTGGGGGCTCGTCTCTGCATTCCTTCCAGCTCGGTTCTCCTGATGGTTGTACTGAACATGTTGATTATGTCACAACTTATTTTTGTGTTGCTGTTTGTTTCTATGTTTTTTATTTTGTTAATTAATTCGTATCTGTTTTTTATATTGTATGTGTTGTTGATATGTGTTTTAGGTCTTATTATTTTGTCTAGCATTTTTGTGATTATGTAAGATAGTGCTGTTTTGAAATTTATTAGTGGTCTAAATGGTGTGTTAGGTTTGTGGATTTTAGGTATGTCTGTTAATATTGGTGCACATGGTTTGAATAAGTAAAGCCTTGTGTGGTATTTTAATTTATTGTTATAGTTTAGGGTAGTTCAGTGTGTTACTATTAGATTTTTTATTATACTAGGGTCTTGTAGGGGCAAATATCCCTATTCATATTGAAATAAATTTTAAACATTTGTATCGTAATTCTATATTTTATTACAAATTAAATTTAATACAATTCAAGTTTTTTCACAACAAAATTTCTTTATAAAGTATATTTTTTGTGAATGCATTTTCAATTTGATTATTTTGACCAATCGTATTTTCAATACAGTAAACTCCCGATTATCCGTGGGCGGATTAACTGGTTTGCGGATTATCCGGGGTCTGCCGTTGTTTTACAAATATCCAATTTTTATTCCAATCAGATTATGTGTTTAAATTTCCAAATGGTGAATTACGACGTAAATACATATAAGGCTTAATAGAAGTTAATATGAAGGGAATAGATATGAAAATATGTATGTACTAATTTTTATATTGAAAGGGAAGCATCCCGATGCGGGCCAGGGAAATAAAAGGGGCGAGCAGACTACTGTATATAAGAGACAATGACAAAATGCTTGGACGCCCGAAAACCTAATGTGTATCACAAGATTATAAACAAATGTCAGCTAATCTCGGCTATAAATAGTCTAGGACGTGATATATGCTTATCCATGTCTGTCATATACATTATCAATCTTTATGGCTTTGTGACACAAGTAGACACTGTGCGACAAAATGGTTCTCAAGAAATTTAGATCGCACTTTAAAGCTAAATCAATGCTCACAAAAAAAAGACAAAAGTGACAGATTTTTTTGTTAAAAAGTGAAAGTATTATGTGTAAAGGAAATTACATACATACTTACTTTTGACATATACTTATGTACGTATTGTAAATAGTTAAACATATAAATGTACATGTTATAATCCATCAAATACATCAACATTTTAAATTATTTTCTGTATTTATTTTGTCCTCTAAAGATTATTTGTGAATTGCATTAACTGGGGTCATTATTTGTGTAACTTATGGTATAATAATCGATTATTGATCGTTTTGCGTATTCTTTGTTCATAGCGGATTATCCGGGGAATTCGTTATCCGGCGTTGCCGGGCCACCCTATTCCACGGATAATCGGGAGTTTACTGTATTTATCTTTAATCCATCTTGGGATTTTACTATACTTAATGCAACATAAAGTTGACCATGTGTAAAAACAGCTTCGGTCAATTGGAGCCCTGCTCTTAAGAATGTTTGACCCTGAGCCTCATTTATAGTTATTTAAAATACAAGTCTAAATGGAAATTGGTTAATTTCCTTTTGATATTAATCTAATCCTTGGTAAAAATTTGTTTCCTTCTCCAGAACCAGTGATTATTTCTAATTTAATACACTTGTCAAACATATGTAGTATGATAAGAAATACTTTATTAACTAAACCTGATCCCAAGTTCATATAATCTTTAATACTGTTAAAATATTCGTACTCAGCTGTCTATCATTTAATATTTGTACAGCTGTTTCTCAGCTGTACTCAGCTGCATTATTTGAAAATCATATTCAGCTGTTTTTCATTGCAATGCATTTCTTATGAAGATTCTGGTTATTTTATGTTCCTCAATACCCAATAAATGTTGTAAATTGAGAAAACTCTATATTTTTCTCCGCTCTTTGGTGTCAGTATCTTTAATTTGAGCATCTCCCAGCTCTGTACGACCTTCCAAGCTCCCACAATTTTTCTGTAAAAATTCGGCTTATGAAATTATATATATGGGTTAACGTATTTGTTAGTTGGGTCTGAGATTTGTTTGTATTTATTATCTTTTATATGGTTTGTCACTGAATTGATGTATTTGGTATTTTTAATTATTATTGGTGTGTTTGTTTTATCTGATTTTAATATTGTCATTATTTTTTAGTTTTTGTTTGAGTTTCATAATTTCTTTTTTGTTTATGTATTGTTACATTTTTTGGGGTTTTTATTAGGTTAATATTATTATTAATGCTGTTTCTTATGTGTTCTGTGTTTTGGTGGGTAATTTTATGGATGTTAGATTCCGTGTCAACTATTAAGTTTTTTATTATTTGATTTTTGTTAAAATTGGGTAGGTTATGTTTGAAAGCATTTGTTATTATTATTTATTTTTTAGTGAATTGTGTTTTAGTTAGGTTTATGAATTTTTTGTTAGAGGTGTGGTTTGGGTGTTGGTTTGTCGTTAGGCTAGTTTTTAGGTTATGTTGTTTTTGTAAATTTTCGATTTCTCTGTTATGTTTGTTTATTGTATTTATTTTGTGTTTTATTATAATTTGTTGTATATTTTTGTATATTATAGGTGTAAGTGTATCAAATTGTGTATCAATTGTGTCCTAATATCTATAAAAGCACTTTGCTAATGCATGTTATATTTAATTTAAAAAATTCAAGAACAAATTTTTGTGGATGTTTTCATACATATTTTAAAATTTTCTACTTTATATTGACCATAAAAATGGCATAATTTCCTGATAATATATTTGTTGGTAAAGATATGGGTTAAATTATTCAGATTATGCCAAGCATTATCAAAAGTTTCATCTCTGATTTTTTTTAGTAAGTGGATTTTGTTTAAAATAGTGATAAATGAACATTGGCATAGTGCCAACGTTTATTCCTAAAAAAATAATTTTAAAAAAACATCAGTTTCTTAAAAAATAAATTTCTTCTGTTTTTTTTCAGGCCTTGTCTTTGTTACTGAATGCACAATCGTTTCCTTTTGTTATTGATCTTGCTTGTCTTGCTTCACGTCGTGAATACTTGAAATTGGAGAAATGGTTATCTGACAAAATCCGTGAGCATGGAGAAACATTTATAAATGCTTGCATAAAGTTCCTACAGGTAACATTTAAATCTCACTTGATTAAAAGCAATGTTTATAAAATAGTGTTCAATAGCATTTTCTATTTGCTATAGGAAGTAAGTTCCAAAATTAAAAATAATTCAGAAATTGTTAGAATTTTGTTTTATTATTTTCTAACTAGTTTGTAGATTAACTAATATTGTAAAAGAAATAAGGTAATAACCTTAATAAGCTCTTTATTTTTTATCAACCTTAACCTTTTGGACTCCAATTATTTGGTCGCTGGCCGCTCTACCAGATCCAATTAGTTAGCATGTGTTTTGCACAAGTATGTTTAATTATTCACTAAGAAATTATTACTTCAAGTAAATATATATTATTAATAACCACTGTGTTCAGAATAAAATTAACAGTAATATGAGGTTTGTATGTTGAAAACTTACAGTTTGAATTCAGTAGGCCTGATAAAATAGATTTTTGTTTTGTTTTTTTTATCATAGAAAAAATTTATATTAAGCTTTGTTGTTGAAGTAGCACTTTCCTTATGATGAATTATAGTCATTTTAAGCCCAAAGTAATACCGAATAAAAACATATGTGTAACTATATTTATAATATTTATTATAAAAAATGTAAAACTAAGCACATGAATAAAAATGCCAAGAATGGTGTACCTACTATAATACTCAGCTGTAACTAGGTTTGAATGTGACATAATATTTTACTATGATGTAATTTTTTTTAAACAAAAGCAAATTGAACTAAACACCATATTTACAAGCACAAAATATATTTACAAAAGTAGGTACCACAAAAAATGTATAGGCCTAAATAGAAATTATTGAAAAATGTCAAAAATTGTTTAATTTGTTTAGGATGAAATTATTTACACATACTCCTTTATTTGACCACTTGAAAAACACTTCAATTTATTGTTTATAGTTTTTGTCAGTGTGAAACTTTTCAAAGTAAATGTTTGTATATAATCAAGTTATTTGGGCAAGTTGTGCAGTAGGCTTCAGCCCACACGTAATCCTATTAGAAACCAGTACATTATATGTGTATAACAATATATGTCAGGACTAAAATAAAAGCAAAACACTAAATAAATAAAGGAGATCATGAATAAGGATAAGTTCACATAAACAGCGATCTATTAACTAAGCCAGATGTTTGATGCTTATTGTGCAGTTATCGTAAATAACTGTCTGGAACTAGTTGTTTGATTATAGAAAAAATGATGATAAATATGGTCAATCAGAATATAAACATAAACATTGCCCTTTCATAACACAGCTAATGAACATAGTACACATTATCTGTAAGTAAAACGTTCTAGAGTATGTAATAGTTGCGTCACAAAATATGTTGGACTGAGTCTGACAGTGGAGCGGAACAGGATTTTTAGTAATGCCGGATTCAGTTTGACTATGCAGCGCAAAAGGTTAATATGTTCTTTAATTTTAATTTAGTTACAGGTTTTCTTGACTAATTGAGTATGTTGCATTTCATTGGATTTATGTTTTTTATTTTGTTATGAATATAATTGAATACAATAAATAAACAACCATAACCCTTGCTACAAATATTTAAACACCTTTGATGTACATTTTACTAACACTGTTAGGATCATCAGAAAGTTACAAATGTACTTTGTATAGTATATTTGTAACCTTCTGATGATGCTAACAGTGTTAGCGAAATGTACATCAAGGGCGTTTAAATATTTGTAGCAAGGGTTATTGTTGTTTATTTATTATATTCATGCTACTGTATTCTGTATAGATTTTGTTTTTATAATTGATTTCATTTTACTTTTAAAAAACATAACAATAGATGACATATGCTTTTTTAACATTTTTATTTAATGCTTGTTATAACTATTAATTTTTTATATAGGCTAATGACAAATCACAGACAATTTTTGCTTTTTTAAACACTCAATGTTTCGAATTTCTTTCCGAAATTCCTTTTCAAGAGCTGTTTGAATTAAACAATTATATAACATAACTTACATTTATAAAATACATAACATTATGTAAAACATAATAAAAATCAACAAATTATAAAACTCTTAATAAATATACATTTACAAGTTTTTATAAGTTTTATAATTTGTTGATTTTTATTGTTTTATATAATGTTATGTATTTTATAAATGTAAGTTATGTTGTATAATTGTTTAATTAAAACTGAGCTCTTAAAAAGGAATTTCGGAAAGAAATTCGAAACGTTGAGTGTTTAAAAAAGCAAAATTGTCTGTGATCTGTCTTTAGCCTATGTAAAAAAATATATGCTTTTAAAAAATACAATGTTATCTTTTGACTTTTTTCCATATTATCATGTCTTGTTTACAGCTTTCCTCTTCTGAATGTTTTTTTTCGAATATCATGAAAATGATCGGTTTTGTTGAGGTATTGTAATGGTTATATTTCTGTTTTGTACTTTTCGTAATGTATATTTTTGTTTGATTTGTTTTAGCGGCGATGCCCACAGATTATGGGTGGTATTATAAAGGAAGAGAATTTACCAAAGTCTGCGCAGTTACCTCCAGAAACTTTAACAACAATTCTAGTCTGTTTACAAGGCTGTGCTGCGTAAGTTGTTTATTCATTTTGAACAATATTGAATTTAAATAGGTATTTAAAAGAATTTGTTCAGAATCCAAAATTACCATACAGAAGTAGAACAAAGTTCAAAGTACCACACAGTAAATAAATCTAAACCTCCTATGATTGATCATGGTATAGAATGATTGTGGTTAAATTGAGAGGAAACAACATATTTATTTTTTAGATAATGTATGCCTAGTTAAAATTACTTCGATATTTTACTCTTCCAATTTTATTACCAGTAAATATTGACTTCATTTTACAAAAATTGATAAAATAATTAATGAAATAGGATGTTTTTTATTAATGCTGCATATGAGGTGATTTACATTATCAAATTGAAAGAAACAAAATAAAAAATACAGTAATCATTCTAATTTTATTTATTTGTAAATCAAACTTTGTTCATTTTCATTTTTATGACCTGCTTTTTATGCTGTATATTGCGGATGATCAATTCAATTATTTTTTTTCCTTTAAATAAATATTTTGTATTATTAATTATTACTATATGTTATAATAATAACAAATATTTTATTACTTTTGCAATAGATTTGCAATTTACTTTTGTAAATTGAAATTTGTCATAGTACTAATTAAAAGTAAACAAATTAAATTCAGATCAAAATAAAAATTTCATTTATGTAAGTGGAAACAAGCATAATAAGCATTAAGCTTGCTTATGAGCTTTGATTACATTTACATTGTATGCCCACATAGTGAGTGTGTGTGTGTGCATGCCCGCACATGTGCTCAACTTGGTTGGGTGGGGATATTTACATTCACAATACACATATATTATGCATTGCAATTTTCTTCTGAATAGTTCGAAAACTTTGATAATACTGACTTGAAGCTACATGAGGTACTTCAATATAATTTGTAGAAATGAACTATATTTTAATTTGAAACATATCTGTGTCATATTTATTCTTAAAAAAAATGTTAATTTTGAATTTTATTAAAAGGAACGTAAGTCAAGACCTGTCGGAGGCAATAATGAACATGGTGGCCAACTGCAGTTTGCTGTTGAGTAAACCTCGTCAACATCCACCTGGTGTATTGCGAAGTCATCGTGGAATGGACCCTACCTTTAACCAATTTCCAACATCTCAAGTGGACCCTTTAACCAACCTTGGAACTAGTTTGGCAGGAATGGGATTGGGTGGACCTCCAAGTAGTTCAGCTTTCAGCCTGCCTGCTGCATTAGGTCCTCTGGTGTCCACTCCAGGTTCTCCTTCACGTTTGTTGCCGCCATCTCAATCTCCAGCACCACCATTCCCTATGATGTCGCTTGGAGGGGTAGGCTCACAAGTTGGACCTGGACCATCTCTTGTGCCTGGTATAGGGACGATGAATAGACTAGGACCTCAGCAATCAACACTATTGGATAAAACTCGATTAGGTAAAGTAAGAGAATTTCAGTCATTTATGCCACATATACAGATACACACACACACACACACACACACAGTATCAAAAAGTAAATTTACACTAATTACCATATATGCATATTACCTCTTTATAATTAAGGATTTACTCTATTTTATGTTAATTCCAGTTAATTAATTATCACTTTTGGCACTTTAACATAAATTTCATGATTTGTTTTATTCATTTTGTACATTTTGAGATAATAAGTTGCGTGTTCATACAAAATTAAAATTTGCTTGGAAGTTGAAATCATTAGCTTTTATAACCAAATTTAATAAACATTATCGTATTATCTACAGGAGATACATCAATCTTATTCCCTGATATTGGGACTCCTGTCTCTAAAGAAGTAGAAGATGAAGCTAACAGTTACTTTCAAAGAATTTACAACCATCCACCTCATCCCACATTATCAATCGATGAAGTGTTAGATATGCTGAAAAAGTTTCAAGACTCTCCTAATAAGAGAGAAAGAGTAAGTTGAACATTAAAGTATATTTTTTCAAAAATCGTTTCTGTTACTCGTTTTTATTTTATTGAATAGCATTCTTGTGATTAGAAAATATAATTAATCTACCAAATACTTGTTTAGTTAATGAATAGTTTTTATGAGCCAAAGTTTAATACAATATATGAATATGTACTGCATCTAGAGAAAAATTATAGTAATATTGTATTATAGTAATGCATTGCATATATTCTATATGGACCACCCAGAATGATTTTTAGAACATTTCCTTTTTATGGTTTGAAGCAAAATATAAAGTAACAAGTGAACATTGGTTCAATATATATTACAATAAAGATATTGACTGAAACCCCAATACCAGAAAAATAATACAAAATAGCTAATATTACAAGTCACCTTAAGATTAAACCCTAATGTATATTTTGATAACCGTGTTATCATCATCAGAGGGTCCTATTACGTAATTACAATCTAGAATACAATAAGTCAATCTTGACTGATGTCAACTGTTCTCTGTGGTTTCTATATATAGGCGTGAAGTAAGCTCTGTCCCCTCTCCGCCTTCGACCAACAAACAACGTTAAGCCATCTTAAACAGCAAACCATATAGGACTTGTCAGAAAGGCTAAACTATAATAATAATAATAGTAATAATATTTATGTAATATAAAGTACACCTAATAACAATAAATAAAATAAAAAACTAACTAAAATAACGCATTGTGTTTAAAATAAAACTAATGAATAGAGGAAGGATGTATCCATAATTCACCACTATATTCTTTGCTTTAATAGTTTTATTTTAAAAGCAATGCATTATTTCAATTAGTTTTCACTTTATTATTTCATTTATTTTTATTAGGTATATAGTTTATATAGAAAGTTATTATATGTTAATTGTAAACAATTATGTCACCATTAACCTTTTCAAGAGCACTCCCGAATATACTCGATCCCGATCGCAGCGCGATGTCGGAGCACACTCGAGAATACTCGGTTTGATATTTCTTCTGTCAAGTGGCATTGCTACACTATCTATTGGTCAATATTTGAACTTCTTCGGTAATTTGTTAAGCCATCTATTGGTCAATATTTGAAATTCTTAGGTGTCATTTGCTAGGCCATCTATTAGTAAATAATTGAAGTAATTTTTAATATTTCCGTGATGCTTTTTGATCAAGTAGCTGACATTTTGTGTTTGTCATGATAAGGTTGTAATTTTTCTTTTATAATTGTAAATCAAGTCTAATTCTGATAATATTTTCTATTTACTCAGTTTTGTTTATGTTATAACTAAATTATGGCTCTATAGTGTGTTAGTGTGAATATTTAGTAAACAGTTAGTTATTAGTGTACATATTTTTGTGTGTTAGTAAGCCTAATTATTTTACTGTATAGAAGTATAATTGTTGTTTTTTCTATAATGGAAAATAATGTATTGAGGAAAATAGTTTTTCAAGTGATGTTGAGACTGATAATAGTTCTAATAGGCGCTCTATCAATAGTGTACCACATATTTATTGGGAAAAAACAATAAAACTAGGTAATATTGATACTTCAAAATCTGGCCTAAAGCAAGAAATAAATGCTAATCCTGATGCTATTGAATTGAACTGCTTTTTGGAATTTTTATGGTGGAGGCTTGATTCAACATATTTGCAATGAAACTAATTTTTAAAGATATTTAAAAAAGAATATTATCTAAGAAAGAAATTTTAAAAATTATTTTTGATGAATAAATGAGGGTTTGTATTTCATTTAAGTTTTATTTATTACTTGGAATAGAAAACATTTTATTATCTGAAAATCAGGATAATATTAAGCAAATAAAAAAACTTGCTCCGGCAGATTCTGCTAGTATTGAAAAAACGTACCACTGAAAAGATTAAGTGCAATCAATGTTTACCTTGTGACAAAGCACCTTTCACCATTGTCCACTTTTATTGCACTTAATGGTGGAATAATTGCTTACAATTAACATATAGCAACTCTATACAGTCAGTGCAATGGAATAATAATAGACAACATTAAATATCACAAATTCAACACCTACCAAAGCAAACAACTCTACTTGAAATGTCTCAACCTACTCATCAAGCTCCAAAACTGCATTAATAGAATAAACTTCAACAAAAAATGCATCTCACATAACCTTACACTTAAGTATGCAAAACTAAACTTACACAATAATCATTACACTGTCATGAACAAAGTAACAAAAATAGCCGAATTGCGCGTGATTAAAGAAAAAATCAAATCTGCTTACCATAAAAAAAGTACACAACAAACCTAGACATCATGAAAACATTTGACATTCTCTCACCAATAATACACAAAAAATACAACAGAGCATAATTAAACACAAAATAAACACAATAAAGAAACATAATTAAAAAATTGAAAATTTACAAAAACAACATAACCTAAAAACAAACCAACAATCACATAGTGTCCTGAACAGCAAAAAAATCGTAAACTTAACCAATACACAACTGAAAAAGAAAAAAATAATAACAAATTCATTCAAATATAACCTACCGAACTTTAACAAAAACCAAATAATAAAAAAACATTATAATTGTAACCATTGTAATAATTGTAAACATTATAATAATAAATAACAAACATCCCCTAAAATCAATCACCCATATACAGAACATATAAGAAACAGCATTAATAATAGCATCAACCTAATTAAAACACAAAATAACAATAAACAAAACGATACACCAATAAAAAAGAAATTTTGGAACTCAAACAAAAACTAAAAAATAATGGCAACATAATTACTAAAATCATATAAAACAAACACACCAGTAATAATCTAAAACAATAAATACATCAATTCAATGACAAACATTAAAGAAAATAAATGTGAACAAATCCCAGACCCAAAATTAAAAACTATAATACAATAAATAACCTAATAGAAACATCCTAAATTATAACAATGAATTAAAATACAATACAAGAGTAGATTGAAATTTGTAGTGGAAATAGCAAATATATGTAAGTATCATATGTCAGGGGGCAGTTGATAACTGTACTTGGTAACAAGTGTTAAGTTTAGTTTACAATAAATTACTTTTTTAACCTATATCATCAACTTTACTTCCTAAAAACCTAGAATTATGACTTATTCTAAATATTTTTTTGAACTGTTTTTAAAGAACGTTTCCCCCTACTGTTTTCAAAGAGAAAGAAATTTGAATAACACACAAAAGTTAGCTGTAAGAAATGTCAAAATCATGAAGTAGCCTAAAGCACATTGACGTTCATATGTTAATTAATGGTATAAAATTTTTCATATAAATTATATTTTGAATTGCAGGAGGTGTTTGGCTGTATGTTGAGAAACTTATATGAAGAGTACCGTTTCTTCCCTCAGTATCCTGACAAGGAATTACATATCACTGCTCAGATGTTTGGTGGGATTGTAGACCAAGGCTTAGTTACGTAAGTCTGAAGAAATAATTATAATGTTTGTAGTTCCTAGAGTGATGCAACTATTCAACTTTTCTAGTAGTAATCAAATCAAACAGTAATTAATCTGCTTCTAAACATGGACTATGAAGAGGAAAGGAGTTTTGAATATATCGTACAACAAATATTTTCAATGGTAAAAGTCAAAATAGTGAACTCAAAATCTCACCAGAACTAATTTTTTAATAAACAAATACATAACAAACTAGTTTTGGCGACAATGTCACCTTCCTCAGTGCTTGGCTACTACTCAAATATTTTCAGTTCACTATTTTGACTTTTACCTCTGTTAATAGTTCTCACTAGCTAAGCTCTAATTAGCTAAACAAGTATTTTGTTTTTTATTTCTGAGTTTGAGAAAGAACTAATTATAAAGTATTTATTTATTGATAAGAGATACAAATGATGAGTTGCCAACAACAAACTTAAAGTATATCCAAGATTATACTAGGTTTAAAGATTATTACATTATTGCTCTGCATTTTAAGACTAGTTCTTAAAAGCGAACAATTAAAAATTCATTAACAACCTCATCAAACAAATGATTTCTTTTTAATAGCTTCCAGATTTGACGGGATTGTCTTTCTCAAATGCTTAGTTATAAATGGTAAAAATAGTAAAAACAAAATGTAAACACGCTTTTAATTGTAAAAATCGGGAGCATGCCAGTGCCTGGGCAGTAACGTGATGGATATGCTATGCAGGTTGCATAGCTTGTCATTGCATTTAATGATCGTGTCCATTGTTTTCATCTCAATAATTTTATTTCTACTATATACAGTCGAACCTCTATATAACGAAATCCTCTATATAACGAATTTTTATCTTGTCCCATGACATTTTAGAAGTTATACTGCTTATTTACCTCTATGTAACGAATTTCGGACCTCTCAATAACGAATTTTTTTTCTATTTCAACCGAAGAAATGTAGTGTTGTATAGGTAGTTTCACAATGGCATTTCCAGGAAATTGTTTATTTTCAGCAGGAAGGTCAACAAAAGCAAGAATGGTAGGGGAAACACATGTTGGCAATTGACTGCATGTTATAGTTCGGTTCAGTTAACACGTTCAGCACGGCTAGCGTTCCGGCACGCTCTGGGTTTCCTTACAGATGCCCTCCCAGCTTATATACGGCAAGCTCACCTGCACGCTCACTCCCAGGCTAATTGAAACGCGGCAGAATATCCGGTAAAAACAACGATCATAAAAATTAACCAAGCTTTCTGAATTAAAGCAAGAATAAACGATAACTGACCTATTGGAGTTAATAAAACAACTGGAGGTGGGAACAGACTATTGTAAATATGAGTCATTGACAAAATGCTTGGACGCCAGAAAACCTAATGTGTCAACATAAGATTGTAGTAAACAAATGTCAGCTAATCTCGGCTATAAATAGTCTCGGACGTGACATATGTATTATCTATGTCTCCGTTTACATTATCGATCTCTATGGCTTTGTGGAACACGTGTTGCTAGCTCAGTTACTTATTTTTATTCGTGCCGTGAGTTTGTCGTGCTGTGAAAAAATGTCAAAAAGAAAGTGTTTAAGTGTAGCAAAAAAAGTGAGTGTTTTACGAGAGGTTGATGAAGGTGTAAAAAAGTTGGATGTTGCAAAAAAATTCGGTATACCTCAGAGTTCGCTATCCACTATTCTAAAAAACCGGGATCAAATTCTAAAACAGAGTGTTTCTTATGATTTGCAAAGAAAGAAAATGAAACTTTGTACATTCGACAATATTGATAACGCGATGATTAAATGGGTTACGATAATGCTCGAGAAAAATCTTCCATTGTCAGGAAATCTTATTAAAGAAAAGGCTTTGGAATTTGCAGTATCATTAGGACACAGTGCCTTTAATGCAAGTAACGGTTGGATAGAAAAATTCAAAACAAATGCCATAACATTGTTCAAAAAGTCATTTCGGGAGAAAGTGCTAGTGTTAATATCCCCACTTGTGAATTTTGGAAAGGAAATGTCTTGGAAAAAGTTTTAAATGATTATGAACCAAAAGACATTTTCAATGCTGATGAGACGGTTCTGTTTTTTAAATGATTGCCCAGTAAGATACTAACCTACCCTTGTTTTGGAGGAAAAGGCAGCAAAGAAAGGATCACCGTATTAGTGGCAGCTAACATGTTAGGGACAGAAAAACTCAAATTGCTTGTGATTGGAAAAAGCAAATCTCTGTAATGTTTCCGATCTGTCAATTCCTTACAAGTTGATTACGCGTTTAATAAAAAGGCGTGGATGACGAGCGAAATTTTCAACAACTTGAATTTCAAATAAATTGAGACTTTATAAAACAATATCCTATATTAACATTGACCTATTACACTAACTACGCTCGCGATATTATACTGTATCCCTTTTATTATCGCAGATAGTGCAATATGCTTAAGATGGGGTGGGAACATTCTTTACAACACATCCTCTCAATAATGAATACCTCTCTACAACAAAGCTTTTCTCTGGATAATCGACTTCATTATATAGAGGTTCGGCTGTATAGGATTATTAAGGACATCAAAACAGTGTGATATACATTAAAATATGGTTTTATTTTCTGGGTCGCAATAAAAAAGAAAGTAAATTTACATAGAATATTAACTAATAGAAATCCTAAAAAACTATGTGACAATGACTAGAACTTAATAAAAAAGACAGAAAAATAAGGTAATTTACATACAAATGCAAAATAATAACTACTAAAATATTTTATGTACTAAAATTAACCACTTGACTTACTAACCCGAGTTAACTCGGAATGTTGTTTTTCTTGTGTTTCACAACACGATAGAGTTTGATAATGTAAACACAGACATAGATGAAGCTCTGTGTCACGTCCCATACTATTTATAGCTGTGATTAGGTGGCATTCGTTTACAATATTATGATGACAGGTGTTCGGGCTTCCAAGCATTTTGTCATTGACTCTTATTTATTTATTTATTTATTATTACAGTAGTCAGTTCATTCATTCTTATTGAGAGCTATCGTTTATTTTTATGCTTGTTGTTGTTTTTACTGCATATCTTGCCGCTTTCCGAATTTGTTTCATCTTCTTTAAAATATACCTCCCTAGCTCAACCCCAATACCCCTTACGGTAACAGTGGGCCACTTTTCAGATAGACTACATACAAACTGCCAAAAAAAGCAAATACAACTAAACAGTGCATAGTTTGTGCTAAACCACCTGACAAATGGCATGCAAAATTGAAGTTATGGAAACTGATGAAAAATCTCGTTTAGCCTTTTGTTTTCTGCCCCCTGGTTTGGACCATATGCTGAAATAAAACGTAAAAACTCACTAATTATATTATTATAAATAAAAAATTAATTTATTTATTAACCCTTAGCACTCGACTGTGGGGGAGCCCCACCAAGCGTATATTGCAGTTTACTCGTATGTCGGGGGTCACCCGACATGATTTTCAAATGCCTATAACTCGTCTGCGGCGTAGCCCACGACATTCAATCTTTTCCCCGTTTGGTGCTACACTCTATTGACAATAATATGAACTAAGTTGAAAATGCCTAGGAATATGTGAGTCATCACAAAATCTAGTTTGCCGCTATGTTGTAAGCTGCAAGTAGGTAACAGATTTGCCGGTTATTTGTTTACTCGTAGTTTGCCGTGGCTTCACGTGCAATTAGTGATTCTGAAATTCCTGATTTTTTACTTGATACTGATTTATTAGATTGTAGTTCAGTTTCATAAACAAAATAACTAAACCAACAGGTATTTGTAAATATAACCAGTTTATGGGTGGTAGCCTATAGATTAGCTGTTCAATATAATGAACCGTGCAGTTTTACGAGACGAACAAATAAATGGTGGAGGAAAATGTTTTTCTGGCTATTAGATGTAGCTGTAGTAAATAGTTTTATTATCTATAATAACAAAAAAAGGAAATGAGAGAAAATCCTGTTAAACAAAAATAGTTTCGCCAAATCTTGGTGAGGGAACGCATTGGTGATATCAGGAATAACCCGTATAGTAAGAGGGGTCATCAACTACTGACAAAGAAAAAAGACTGAATGGGAAATTACATTTAATCTTTTCCAATGATAAAAATAGTTCTAAGGATTGTGTAGTTTGCAGTAACAGGAAGATAAAAGGAGGTAGAAGGGAAACAGTTTTTCACTACAAAACATGCGGCAGAAAACCAGGAATTCATCCGGAAGACTGTTTTCAAAAATATCATACTCTGCAAAACTACAAATAAGATAATACAATCATGTACATTCAGTATTAGTAAATAAAAATAGCTGAGTTTACTAAAATCATGTAAGAGAAAACAAGGTTTTCCATAAACAATAATGCAACCTGCAGGTGAGGAATTTGTCTCAATTTAATTACAAGTGGGGAAGCAAAGCATGTTACAAAAATCCGAGCGCTAAGGGTTAAAAGTTTGAAATGTGTTTGTGTATTAGGGAATGCACGAAAATGCATAATATAATATGTTTATCCAAAAACATTAGAACAAAAATAGACAACCACTTTCTGTAAAAAAAATATATCATTACATAAAATACCATGATAAAACGTTGTTGTCAAATTGGTTTAAAAAACCAATAATAAAAGACATTGAACACAAATTACTTATCCAATATTCGAGTCTCAAAAAGTTAACTTGTGATGGTCGGATTTCAAAACTACTAAGACACAATGTTCTTCAAACTGTTCTGAAGCTATGACTTAAAAAAACATTTTTCCAAACACTTATCAATACTAGAGGAGTTTAAACTAGATTGGGAATGAGCGTGCCAGTGCGCCCATCGTCTCTCATAAGGAAACAGGGGGCACACCGGCATGCTCCTTAGTTCCTTGCAAGGGAATCCAGAGCGTGCCGCTACGCTAGGCATGCTGAACGTGGTTAAGTAATTGTGTGACAATAGGGCAAAGAGGCTTCAGCCATATGTTTTTAAAGGCTTTGAGGCATTCCTTAGCTAGTCAAAATCTTAGCTTTAGAGTAAAACAAGAAAAATGTTCTTAGACAAGAAGTAACAAAATAACTTGAAAATTTATTTTTAAAAAAGTCAAATTGTCTAATATGATTAAATATTTAGATACTTATACATACTTAAAATATTTGGTACATTTAGAACCTATATTCTATAAATAGGTTCACATAATTAGGTTTATGTTATTGAATCACTAGTAAAAAAAGCCCAAAAACTAAACCTAGGTTTTAGCAAAAAATAAAAAAATTGTTATAGATTACAGTGCCGGCAAAAAGTTTAGGGACAGGCGAAAAAAGTACAACTTTTAGCAATAAGTCAATTCATTTATACAAAAAATGAAAGTCAAATTGAAAATTTGAGAAAAAAAGAAACTATGACCTTAATAGTCTATTGGCCTGCCTTTGGCCTTGTAGCAGCTTTTTACACGGTCTGGCATCGTGTCAATGAGCTTTCTGCGCTCTTCCTTGCTGATGTCTTTCCAGAGTTGAGCGATCATTAGCTTGAGCTCGTTCTTGTTGGTAGGCTTCTATTTGGCCAACCGCATACCCATAGTATTCCGTATGTTTTCAATGGGATTTAAATCAGGGCTTCGGGCTGGCCTAGGGAGAATTTCTACATCTTGATCGCGAAACCATGCCATGGTTTAACGGGATTAATGCAGGAGGCATTGTCTTGTTGAAAAATGAAATTTTCACCAAGCAACCTTGCAGCTGAGGGAAGCATTACTTCTTCCATGATCTTGCAGTAAGATGTGCTGTTGACTGAGCCTTCAACAGCTGCTATTAAGCAGCTTGCGGTCTTGGCGAGGTGTCGTCTTACGGGGATGTCCGCTTCTAGGCGCATCGATGACAATACCCGTCTTCTTAAATTTATTCACAGTGTTCTCAACAGAAGTCTTAGAAACGTTCAATGCATGTCCAATTGCTCTGTACGTCATGCCGGTCTTATGCATACCAACAATTTGCCACCTAACTTCGACAGTCACAGATGAACGACCCATGTTTTTGGGAATCAACCCTAGAAAAGCGCACTGAACAAGTAGGGTTATGTCAGCACAACTGAGGAACGTCTGAACAACAACAGATTCGCGCGCACATGTCCCCCCGCCCCGCCATGACGTGAGGAACACAACGGTATAGTCAGTTTCGCTCCAAATGGCTCCGTTCACTAGATATTCACTATTGAAATGTGAGAATTTTATGCTGAAAAATCTGAAAATCTAAAGCAAAGTTAACCTGGTACCAAATGAGAGGTGATTTTTTGTAAATAATAAATAATGAATATTTACATTCTAAATGTTATGCTAAACATGTGTACAAAGTATCATTTGAATCAGATGTGTATTTTTTTATTATACATTTTTAATTGGAAAAAAACAGGGGTTTCCTCAAAAATTTTAAAATGGGAAAAACATTTATAATTTGCCAACCCTTACTTATAAATGAATGAAAATTTCAGGAAAATCATAACTTTTCATGCCCAATTCATTGATAAGTTACTAATATATAATTGGCAGAAAGTTTTAGGACAATAGCAAAAACATATAAATGTAGGGGTGTCCCTAAACTTTTTGCCGGCACTGTATATTTCCTGAGACATATCATGAAACTTGAAGTGTGCATGAGAGGACTAGTAAGTCAGTTATCTACTCCTCCCTTGTATCTAGGCAGGTTGGTGAAAAAGACAGAGTGGTTGTAGTAGACAAATAAGTATAGTAGAAAATAATGAGCCAGTAGTCCCCTACCACTCCAAAGAAATACTTAACAAAATTGTATATAGCAAGCATTGGAGACAATTTCGTAATTATGAACATAAAACAAAATTTTTCCTCAGTAGTGTAGCACGATGACAGCATATTACAAAATGATGACAATATGCAACAACAAAAATGTTGTGATCTTTTATTTTAAAAAATAAATCATCAATATACTTTAGGCTGATTATAGAAAGCTAGCATTACTACTACTACGAAACCAAACCACTTCCATGTGGTTAACTTAAAATACACACTGCCGTAGGAGTTTTAAATAGCTAAGTTGTTCCCCAAAATAGAATTTAGAATGTCCCCCCCCCCTTAAAGGAATTTTGACAAGTAACCTTCATCGGGCCATGTCAACCGAATTATATATACATATATATAAATGAAGTTAATATATTACTATTTTTGAGTAATTTTATCCACCATTAAGTGCAATAATTTTACCTTGAGTGATGAGGCACCTTTCGGTCTTTGACCATTGTCGAAAAAATTATTGCACTTAATGGTGGATAAAATTACTCAAAAATAGTAATATATTAACTTCATAAAGTCAGTGCAACGGAAAAACAATGGATAATATTAAACATCAAGAATATATATAAATATATAGTTAAAAAATTTCCTTGTACTACGGTCTTTAACACTTTCAAGCCTACGCCTGAATATAGATTATTTCCACAGCAACGTAATTCCCGCATATTCTCATTTTTGTCGATTATCGTTCATTATATTGCTTATTCTACTTTACATGTCTTTACCTTTAGGCCATTCAGAGTTTATTTTATGAACAAAAACTAATTTTGTTAAGTATGCTGTGCGAGAGCTATCAGAAATTTGTTTGACAGATGTTGGTTTGGTCAGATAATGTGTGTTTTTATTAATGCATGGTATTTACATTTAAAGTTTGTTGTTTACTCTAAATTGTATCTATCTGTCATTTCGTTTATTTAATTTGTAGTTTGTGTAATTTTTGTTTAGGCTTTGAGTTTGATATTTTTTGCTTTAAATTTATCTTTCAGTTATTTAGTATGTTCAATTTTTATTGTTAGAGATAGTACATTGTAGATATAATGACTAAAGACACTTTGGAGAGCCATTCAATACAAGATGTATTAATTTTAGAGAGTAACAGTGACAGTGAAACCTATCTTGACCGAGGTACATATCTTACATTGATGAACTGAATGGAAATGTAAATGACCCAATTTTAGAAGTTAAAGGAATATTTCTAAATTACGTTTTTTTAACTTTAAAATGATGTATAACATGAAACAATTATTTTCATTCTAATGTAAAATATGTATAGTGAAGTGCAGTGATGTACAGTGTTATGTTATTTTTTTGACTTTTTTATACATTTTTCAAAGGAGTAACATCTATATATAAGTAATCAATTCTATATTTCCTAAAAGCTTGTTTCATTCCCTTCACCAACAATGTATAGTTTGTTGTAAATATGATATTTATTATTTGTCAGGAATGTTTTATATTTTACCTAAAAACCTCCAGGCAGATAGAGACAGCCTATTAAAGGGGCTAGGCTTGAAAGTGTTAATAAATAACGATACCTCCTGGTAGTGTTTGTTGGGTTCTTTGGGCGACGTCTGATCAATCAGATGATGTTTTTTATTGCCTGGTACCTTCACGACACCCCATACTTGACTCTTCTTATGTGACTGTACTTATTCGAGTAAACTTCACTTGATTTTTAGAAGGTCCGGGATATTCAGGTTTGTGGCAATCAGTAGAATATAAACGTAGCACAGTGGCATACTGCGCAGCAACTATTGAAATTAATAACTAATTTTCCCCTTTTAATTTTATCGGTTGTTTAGCAGTAATACAAAAAACCGTTATATAATATATTTACTTAGGGGCTTAGTTATTGTTTTCTAAAAACTAATAATGATGATGTGTCTGTAAGAGAAACTATAAATAAAAAATTTGTTCCAGGAATTACATGGCTCTTGGTCTTGCTCTAAGATTTGTATTGGATGCGTTACGTAAGCCCCAAGGTAGTAAAATGTATTACTTTGGTATAGCTGCGTTAGATCGCTTCAAAGCAAGACTTAAAGATTATCAAAAGTATTGTGAACATATCTCTGCCATTGCCCACTTTAATGAATTTCCGGCCCATCTGATAGAGGTAAGTGATTGATTTAATATCAAAACCATTCATTAAGTAAATATATTTATCTTCAAGTTGCTTGTTGTAATCGTCTTGAATTCACTGATTAAATTATAAATAATAGTTCCATAATTGAGTGAAAAATCTAGCCCTTAGTTGCTGATGTTTCAGCAATGAAACAATTGTTTCAAAATGCTGTCAGCAAGTAAGAATTTTCAGTTACATTACAATTACTTATAACATTTATCTTGTTACAAAAATATTTCTTTTATGAAAAATAAAATATGGAGAAATTTAATTAAATTTGGACATTTAATTTTAATTTGTCAATTAAATTCAGTATTAAAAATTTTACAACAAAGAAAAATATATTTTTGAAATATTTTTGTAATAAATTAGGTTCTATAGTTTCTAATTAGTTAATTTTTGTTGATTACAGTATGTAGAATATGGACTCCAGGCTCAAGAACCACCCAATCGCCCACAAGGACCAGTGCTACCTACGTCTCTGCAAGCAATATTGACAGCAGTTACTACTGCTTATAAAACTATCACTTCTACTACAGTAACTCCAACCAATACTGTTGCTGTGACCAAAGTAACTACAACAAGTGTTTTGTCATCCAGGGTATGTTTTCTATTTCTCTATTTATCTACTAAAAATTTAAACCTTGTGTGTATATATATCAAGAGCACAGTTGCACAATAAAAATATTGGGAAAAACCCCAATACCACAAAAATAATCAAAAGTAACTAATATCACTAGTTACCTAAGATTAAACCATTATGTACTTTATAATGACAATGTCATCATCATCCTCTGGTCTTATTACAAAATTACTATCTTGAATACTATAATTTACAATAAGATCCTCTGACGCTCCTCATTGATATATATATATATATATATATTCTTGAAATTTAATATTATCCATTGTTTTTCCGTTGCACTGACTTTATGAAGTTAATATATTACTAATTTTGAGTAATATTATCCACCATTAAGTGCAATAATTTTACCTTGAGTGATGAGGCACCTTTCGGTCTTTGACCATTGTCGAATCACTGATTGTTCTCTGCTGTGGATGCTACGTCCGTGAAGCCGGTGTTTGTTGAAGTTACGCGCACTATTTCTTGATCTGTGTGTATGAGGTTTCTGTATAGTATGTCTTCTGTATATGTTGTTTGTAAATTCATTAAGTTGTTGTGTAAGTTTTTATAAATGTGGTATTTTTCTAGTGAGTTTAGTTGAACTATATATATATATATATATATTTATTTATTTATTTATTCTTGATATTTTACGTTATCCATTGTTTTTCCGTTGCTCTGACTTTATGAAGTTAATATATTACTATTGTAGTAATTTTATCCACAATTAAGTGCAATGATTTTACCTTGTGTGATGAGGCACCTTTGGGTTACTTGACCATTGTCGAATCACTGATATTTTTTTGGTGTAGATGTTCGGTCCGGGATGTTGATATTTGTTGACTTTACACACATCTTCTCTTGATTTGCGTGTATGATGTTTTTATATAGTATGTCTTCTGTATATGTGGTCTGTAAGTTCATTAAATTATTTTGTGTTTTTATAAATGTGGTATTTTTCTAGTGAATTCTATTGGGTTATTATTTATTTCAAGTATGGTTAGGTTATTTTCGTAGTTTGTTATTTCATGTTTATGTGATATTAGGCGTGCTGCAACATTTGATACTTTTGTATTTTTATTTTTGAATGCTCTGTAATGTTCTTCAAATCTTAACCTGAACAACCTGAACACAAAAATAATAAAAATAAAAAAATCTACCTAAAATATAAATACACCAATAACAAAATAGAAAAACTAACAAATATATACAACAAAGAATACTACACTCCAACATACAAACCACAAAACAAATACAGAAAAACATAACCTATCAGGAGTTTACAAAGTTACATGTAACGAATGCAATGCATTTTACATAGGGAAAACGACCATATCATTTAAAATAAGATTAGAACAAGATAATCTAATAATAATAAAATTTTAAGAAAATTGTAAACTTTGTTAACATAGGGCATAAGTAATTACTTGATAGAGAAGGTAAAGCACAATTGTAAACAATGAAGTGAGATAGGGGTTAGGTTTGCATTAACCCATACCAAACACACACATTTCGGAAATATTACAAAAGTAAAAAGCAAAGACACTGCACACAAAAATAATAGTAACTAAATAAACACTGGAAGGTTTATTGAGGATAGGATAGGTGAAGCAGTATGTTAACCAAATTAAAACGGTTGAAAACAATTTCGTTAGTTGATCAAATTTAATCCAAGAAAGTAGGTCAGTGTTACAGTTGACTCTAGTGGGAGAAAAAGGAACTTCATTACATGAAAGCAAAGGTTTATGGGTAATTAATATGGAATTGGAGAAGGAGTCGGCGCCATGTTTTAAAAAATTTAAAAAATTAAAACGACGCGTTAGTCTGGCTTGGGCAGCCGAACGAAGCGAAGCCATTCTTAGAAGCCAAAATCCCGTTTAAAGCATCTCATCAAAATTATACGAATTTGTGAAGAAACGTGGCCAAAATAAAACGAAAATAAGTGAATTTAAAACCTCTAATACAGTTTATTATAATTAAAGTAACCAATAAGAATTTAATTGTGTGTGAAACATAAAATTTAAAGAAAACTGAATTCTATATGAACAACCAGCAAAAAATCCGAAAATCGATAAGTACATAGCGCTAGAAAAATAAACCTTTAGTGAACTTTTAAAGTTATAAAAAGAAAATCTAAAATTGTAAATTATTAGAATATCTTGAAATAATATAATAGTTTAGTAGTAAGAAAGCCTAATCCAGTTCAAACAGGTTAGGGACCTTTTTCTTATTCCAAATTTAAGATTTTACATCAGGAAACTAATTATCAAAACTATTTTTTAAAATTAATTTGATTTATTAAAATTTATTTAATTAACCAAAGAGTTAGAAGATAAAGCCCATGCATAAAACCCCTAGATAATAAGAGATCTTAGAAAATAGCCTAGGTTATAAAATCTTGTAACTAACATATTAAGAATTGAGTTTAGTCTATTTTGTTAAAACTTGTTAAGTTTATTTGTTCTGTTTATGGTTTAAATTAAAAAATTGTTAAAATTAAAAGAATTTAAATTATTTTTTGAGTTTTTGTTTTAAATTTAATAGAAATTAAATCATTCATTCAATAAATAATAAATAATTCTTAAAAAAACATAATATATATATAAAGGTATATTATATATAAGGGTTTAATCTTAGGTAACTTGTAATATTAGTTATTTTTGTGTTATTGGGGTGTTTGCCAATATTTTTATTGCAATAGTTTGTGTATATACTTGAATGGTTTTAACAACTAAAAAACATTTTTTAAAGATTTATTTACAGTATAGTGGAATGTTTACAAAAACGTTGTGTGTAGTACTGTAATCCCTTGTTTATAATTTGAACTAGTTTCTGTTATTTCTAGGTGTCAGTAGTGAAATTTGCTGGAATTGAATATGCTGAGTTTGTGATAACTTACTAAGCTATTTGTATTCCTAGTGCTTCTAACAATCTTCCTTTAATAGTTATGGCATTTCAAAGCCATTTTGATAATGACATAAAGTGTATATCAAACGGTTAAAATCTGAAAAAGTAAGCAAGTATGTCGAAAAATGGATAATTGTGTGACTTTAATAAATAGAGTTGTAATTGATGAATTATCTAAAATAGTGAAAGCAATTTTGCATGGGAAATAAAAAGATTTTTCCACAGTATTTTGATTTTGAAAATTCAAATTCGGGAGTTTATCAGAAAATTTGACCGTTATAGGTAGATATTTCTATTTAAATTTGTTATGTTCGTAAATTTATGGAATTACACTAAAAGTATATAAACAACTTCAAAATGTTTACTTTGTTCTAAATTTCGATTCAAGTAAAAGGAAAAAATCTTTTAAAAAATTCACTTTGGGTGCTAATTACAGAATCTGTGGACATCTTTATTTGATTTACTTTCATTTTTATTCTGTTCATCGTTGTATTGAAAACATTTCTGATTTTGGTGTATTTACTCCTATTGTGCATCACTAATTAGTTCAGCTCATCCTGACAAATGCACAGCTTAAGCTAGCAGGTATAATGGCAAGTTCAGCTCATTTTTGCTTCAAGAGATTTATGAACAATGTTATTGAATGTTTACTTAGCTTGACTCTTGTTAATATTGTTGTGATCTAAATTTTGCAATTAAGTATAATCACATTTGTTTCTGATGACTCGAGTTATTACGGATTGCTGCTGATTAAATGTTTAGTCTGCTTAACTTTATTGTGTTATTATCGATGTGCTTCAGACGAGCACGTACAACACATTTCTTTCTGATGACTCGAGTTATTACGGATTGCTGCTGATTAAATGTTTAGTCTGCTTAACTTTATTGTGTTATTATCGATGTGCTTCAGACGAGCACGTACAACACGTTTCTTTCTGATGAATCGAGTTATTACGGATTGCTGCTGATTAAATGTTTAGTCTGCTTAACTTTATTGTGTTATTATCGATGTGCTTCAGACGAGCACGTACAACACGTTTCTTTCTGATGACTCGAGTTATTACGGATTGCTGCTGATTAAATGTTTAGTCTGCTTAACTTTATTGTGTTATTATCGATGTGCTTCAGACGAGCTTGTACAACACGTTTCTTTCTGATGACTCGAGCTATTACGGATTGCTGATGATTAAATGTTTAGTCTGCTTAACTTTATTGTGTTATTATCGATGTGCTTCAGACGAGCACGTACAACACGTTTCTTTCTGATGACTCGAGCTATTACGGATTGCTGCTGATTAAATGTTTAGTCTGCTTAACTTTATTGTATTATTATCGATGTGCTTCAGACGAGCACGTACAACACGTTTCTTTCTGATGAATCGAGTTATTACGGATTGCTGCTGATTAAATGTTTAGTCTTCTTAACTTTATTGTGTTATTATCGATGTGCTTCAGACGAGCACGTTCAACACGTTTCTTTTTGATGACTCGAGTTATTACGGATTGCTGCTGATTAAATGTTTAGTCTGCTTAACTTTATTGTGTTATTATCGATGTGCTTCAGATGAGCATGTACAACACGTTTCTTTCTGATGACTCGAGTTATTACGGATTGCTGCTGATTAAATGTTTAGTCTGCTTAACTTTATTGTGTTATTATCGATGTGCTTCAGACGAGCACGTACAACACGTTTCTTTCTGATGAATCGAGTTATTACGGATTGCTGCTGAACTTTATTGTGTTATTATCGATGTGCTTCAGACGAGCACGTACAACACGTTTCATTCTGATGACTCGAGTTATTACGGATTGCTGCTGATTAAATGTTTAGTCTGCTTAACTTTATTGTGTTATTATCGATGTGCTTCAGACGAGCACGTACAACACGTTTCTTTCTGATGACTCGAGCTATTACGGATTGCTGCTGATTATATGTTTAGTCTGCTTAACTTTATTGTGTTATTATTGATGTGCTTCAGACGAGCACGTACAACACGTTTCTTTCTGATGACTCGAGCTATTACGGATTGCTGCTGATTAAATGTTTAGTCTGCTTAACTTTATTGTGTTATTATCGATGTGCTTCAGACGAGCACGTACAACACGTTTCTTTCTGATGACTCGAGCTATTACGGATTGCTGCTGATTAAATGTTTAGTCTGCTTAACTTTATTGTGTTATTATCGATGAGCTTCAGACGAGCACATACAACACATTTCTTTCTGATGACTCGAGTTATTACGGATTGCTGCTGATTAAATGTTTAGCCTGCGTAACTTTATTGTGTTATTATCGATGTGCTTCAGACGAGCACGTACAACACGTTTCTTTCTGATGACTCGAGCTATTACGGATTGCTGCTGATTAAATGTTTAGTCTGCTTAACTTTATTGTGTTATTATCGATATGCTTCAGACGAGCACGTACAACACATTACTTTCTGATGACTCGAGTTATTACGAATTGCTGCTGATTAAATGTTTAGTCTGCTTAACTTTATTGTGTTATTATCGATGTGCTTGAGACGAGCACGTACAACACGTTTCTTTCTGATGACTCGAGTTATTACGGATTGCTGCTGATTAAATGTTTAGTCTGCTTAACTTTATTGTGTTATTATCGATATGCTTCAGACGAGCACGTACAACACATTACTTTCTGATGACTCGAGTTATTACGAATTGCTGCTGATTAAATGTTTAGTCTGCTTAACTTTATTGTGTTATTATCGATGTGCTTGAGACGAGCACGTACAACACGTTTCTTTCTGATGACTCGAGTTATTACGGATTGCTGCTGATTAAATGTTTAGTCTGCTTAACTTTATTGTGTTATTATCGATGTGCTTCAGACGAGCACGTACAACACGTTTCTTTCTGATGACTCGAGCTATTACGGATTGCTGCTGATTAAATGTTTAGTCTGCTTAACTTTATTGTGTTATTATCGATGTGCTTCAGACGAGCACGTACAACACATTTCTTTCTGATGACTCGAGCTATTACGGATTGCTGCTGATTAAATGTTTAGTCTGCTTAACTTTATTGTGTTATTATCGATGTGCTTCAGACGAGCACGTACAACACGTTTCTTTCTGATGACTCGAGCTATTACGGATTGCTGCTGATTAAATGTTTAGTCTGCTTAACTTTACTGTGTTATTATCGATGTGCTTCAGACGAGCACGTACAACACGGTTCTCAAGACAGCAACTGTTTTTACCTCTCAACACTGTCACCATAAAGAAAGATGTTTATACCTATCTTTGGAATGACAGAGTAAATAAACCATGATGACTTTTATTGCCGTCATAATGGTTTCTTATAATCAACCTATAATCAAGCTCTTAGTTTAGTCTTTACCATTCAGTTACGTATTAGTTGTGTGTTATGATCTTCCGAGTTGGATCACATGCTACTCAGTAGTAAGCAATGAAATTAATGATATCGAAGGTGATGCTGATGCACAATATCAAGAGCACAGTGGTACAATATATTACAATAAAAATATTGAAAAGAACCCCAATACCACAAAAATAATCAAAAATAACAAATAAAACAAGTTACTTAAGATTAAACCCTTATGTACTCATCATTCTAGTTTGTAACTTCTTGTGTGCTAGATTGTGTTTTGTAACAAGACCCTCTGATGATGATGACATGGTCATCGAAATGTACATAAGGGTTTAATCTTAAGTAACTTGTTTTATTTGTTATTTTTGATTATTTTTGTGGTATTGGGGTTCTTTTCAATATTTTTATTGTGATGCTGATGGTTTTTGTTATTTTCTGTACTTAGTTCTATTATAATTAGAGTCAATATGTTTTTGAAATTATAGTAGAATCTCTCTAATTCTTCACTATAAAGTAAGGCAATTGTGATAAAAGGTTTGAGATTATGAATTAGCAGCTCTTACAAACGTTTATATAAATTATTGTATTAGTGCTATCACTGATAATAGAAGGATTACCTCTCCGTCATGAATGGTGATTCTTACACTGTTAAAACACCTTATCCATTATGTACAATTTATTCACTCATAATTTTCAGCCCCTAAATTGCACAGAATTCACAATGGACATTGGCTGCTAAAAGAGGTGTCGTCAAAATAAATCTTTTTACACTATACACTTTATTATTGAAGTTAAAAGTCTGAAAGACTTATCTCTTTAGGAAAAAGTCATCATTTAATATTCTTTCAGTTCATGTTATTTGAATTTTCGTAGAAAATTAACTATTGTAAAGATTTATTTTAAAATGTGTTTATATTGAAAATTTGTTTTCAGCCGTCGATTGCAAATGCAACAAACATCGATACGTTATTAGTAGCAACAGAAAAAGAAGAAAAAATGATTCAACCTCCTGAGTCTATGCAGGACAAAGTTGCTTTTATGTTTAACAACCTGAGTCAACTGAATCTACAAACAAAGGTATTTTTATAGTTTATTCAGTGTTTTTAGATTGAAAAACATAAATGATTTTAAAAATCTTGTTTAATCAAGTTTATAGTTTTATATTTTATGTTTTATATATCTATTTATTTATATATAAAAACCATGAGTAAATACAAATACAAGAATACATTATTGTTTCATACAATTGAAAGGTTTTTGTTGCCAAACAGTTCCAACATCATCAGAAATAATAAAGACTATCATACAACCTGTGTTAGACTAGATTCAACAACAGTTTGTTGATTTATTACAGTATTGTCAAATTTATTAACTAGTTGTCATAACATTATATACACTGAATATAGTATCAAATTTATTTTATTTGTATCTGTTCAATTAACTTGCATTAATATTATATTTACTTATTTTGAAAGCTTCATATATATTAATTCTTAAACCTTTAAAATTTCTTTAATAAGTTTCATAATATCAACATTTAAAAATTTCTGGTTATTGTAGATAGGAATTTGCAAAATTCGATTTGTGAATTTCTGGCTTTTATAAGGATTAAAATGTTCTTTATACAGTAAAAGTTCTAATATCCGGCATCCTGGAGGTTGGCATGTTGCCGGTTATTGAAAATTCCTGAATAATAGAACCTAACCTATATAATCTATATTCACTACGTATGGTGCATAACATTATGCTACCTATTAAGGAAAATTGAATCTACTGTTTAAATCTTTCCTTCCCATATTTGTTTGTATCCAGTTACCGTATTTCCATAAAAATTAATAAAAGCACATGTTCGTTCATATAAAATTTATAGACAAAAAATGAAGAAAATAGAGAAAATTATTATAGCATTAAGAAATGCTAAACAATTTTTTCCGTTGAATGTTAAAATAAAATGTTCACCAGTACAGTTAAATATACAAAGACTAATGAGTTTTTAATGCTTTAAAAAATAATCCTGGATGTCTGACTCCCTGATACGCAACAAACACTTTTCAAGAAAAACTGGATTTCCAGAGAGTTACTTCTTGTAACAACAAAGAAGGCTACTGTTCTGATTTGTATTAGTATGAATTAGAATGCTGTGTAAAAAAACTTTTACTGTGTCTTTGAGATTTTCTTTGTTTGCTCTATATAAACAAACACACAACATCCAAAACTTGCAACCATAGACTTCACTTGGAAAATTAGATTTCTATAATTGACACAATTAAAAAAAAAAATATATTAATTATTGTTTGTCTGTAATTTCAAAATAAGGAAAAATGAATACATTATACCTTTTAATTTTAACAAGCTACATATTATATCAATATAGAAAGTTTAATTCAAGATTTGTTTAATTTTTTAAACATAAAGATAAGAGCTAAATTAATTTGGTCTAAAAATAAAAAGTTATTGAAGATTGTGAGTAATAGCATAATTTTTTTTTAATGCAATGTATTTCTTTTACTTATTAAATTTATTTGTTTTTCATGAATTTGTCCGTTTTGTTATCAGTGTGATGAGTTAAGGGAGTTAGTAACGGAAGATTACTGGCCTTGGATGTCACAGTATCTTGTCATGAAAAGGGCCAGCATAGAATTCAACTTTCACATTCTATATTCCAACTTCTTAGATGTGTTGAAGCTACCCCAGCTTAATGAAATGGTGCTACGCGAAACTTACAGGAATATCAGAGTAAGCTTTAAGCAGTTTTTTATATAGGCTAATGACAGATCAAAGATAATTTTGCTTTTTTAAACACTCAACGTTTCAAATTTCTTTCCAAAATTCCTTTGTGATAGAAAAATTTTGACTTGCAAATGGATATTTATTAAGAGTTTTATAATTTGTTGATAGAGTTGAAAGAGTTGCTGTCGATTTGTGAGTCAGGCACAACTATTTATTTCAACAGGCAACTGTTTTCACTAACAGCTACGTTATCATCATCAGGTCTTATTCCTCCTGCACTTTGTAAGAAAATAGCGCCATGACAACATCTTAGTATATTTATAAAAACCGGCGCATATTTCATTAACACGTTCAGAACAGCCCTTCAGAGAGACGGGAGCGCACCGGCACCCTTACTCCTAGTCTAATTGAAACTTCTCTAGTGTCGATATGCGTTTGTATACAGTTTTGATTTTTACGTCAGTGATTCAGAAGAGTTTGGAGAATGTTGTGTCTGAGTCGTTTTTAAATCCGACCATCCTAAGTTAACTTTTGATGCTTTAACTGAAACAATGCTTTAGGGAGTTTTATGAACAGATTTAATTTGGTTTAACTTTTAAATTTTAATGTTTTTTTTTAGTTTGAACCACTTAACGCTGCAAAAATATCCAGTTAAATCAACGATCATAAAAATAGACTAAGCTTTCTGAACTAACGCAAGGATAAACGATAGCTGCCCTATTAGAGTGAATGAACCAACTCGAGGTGGAAACAGACTATTGTAAATATGAGTCATTGACAAAATGCTTGGACGCCCGGAAACCTAATGTGTCATCATAAGATTGTAGTAAACAAATGTCAGCTAATCTCGGCTATAAATAGTCTCGGACGTGACATATGCATTATCTATGTCTGCGTTTACATTATCAATCTCTATCGCTTTGTGAAACACATGACATAAACAGAAACATACATTCCAAATTAAAAATTAAGTGTTTAATTTTAGTATTTTAATATCTAAAAATCCTAGATACTAGAATTTTATGTAAATTATCTTTTTTTCTGTCTCTTTTATTGTGTTTTATTATTTGTCATACAGTATTTTATCATTTGTATTTCTTTTTTTAAATTTTGACCCGATCGATAAATAAAAGAATATTTTAACATCTAATACACTGTTTTGATGTCCTCATATATGTTAGAAATAAAATTATTGAGATGAAAACAACGGCAATGATAATTAGATGCTACGACAAACTATGAAACCCGTATAGCTTTCCACAGCCGTCAGAGGTGGAAGTTTACTAAAAAACATACTACTATATGTTTGATGAGATCACCAATATCGCCGCCGTGCTGAATGTGTTAACTCACAACACTTTTGTCTATTTATACTAGCATTAAACGCGAGAAAGCTTCAAATTGTTGTGTTATAGAAAGCATATATGCACTAACATTGCCTGTTGAAATAAATAGTTGTACCTGTCTCACAAATTAACTGCATTGATATCAACAATTATATATCATGGTTAGTTATAGTATAATATTTAGGATTTGATAAGTGTTTTAAATTTAAATGTTTTAAATATGAATTAGATCTACTTAAACCGATTTTAATTAAATCTGTTAATTAGGTTCATAAAGATATGTCTACACAGTGAGTAGTGATCCCTGGATCATTATGCCTGTTTCTTTGCAAAAAGCTGACCAAGAGGACACCTTACCTATTCAAGAATTAGTTTGCATATTTTTTCATTTTAAATTTGCCTGGGGATTGTGAAAGATGCCAATTACTACATTGTTTAGTCTAGGATGTACAGTGACAGATTCAGTATTATTTAAAAATTATTTGCTGAACTTAACATAAAATGTTCTTGTAAAGTTGTAAAATTTATAAGAATGAGTTTAGATGTGTTATCACAATCATTTTTTGATCGAGATGTATTGGAAAGGCTAGATTTTATCTAAATGACTGAGATGGTGTTTTAACACAATTCTAGATATATTTCATTAATAAATTCCATGTCCACAGAAATGTATTTTATCGTATCTAAGAACTGACAGTGAATTGTGATCATTAAAATAAAGTCTATTTCCCTGTCTCACTATTTATTCTTACAAATTAAAAAATCAATAAGAATAAATGCTATGAAAATTACAAGTTTCATATTTTATTAAATTGAGGTTATAATTATCATAACTAAATACTGTGGGTCACAGTAACATCTGTCTATTTAGACAAGCTATCCTGCTAATTAGTCATGATTGTATTTTTACACTTAATATCAGAAGAGTTTCTTATCCTATATTTAATCCGACCTAAGATATTTTATCTCTGTACTGCATATGATTAACACCTCGTGTGAGTTAGGCACCCTAACATAGAGTCGATATACCTGAAAAATTTCATCCGACATATTTGAACCCTTATTCTCAACCATGCCCAAATCAGGTGAAATTTGGAGTCTACCTTAACCTTACAATTGATCTTTATCCTTTCCATATCCCTTGAATGTAACAATAACCTTATTCCGCTGTTCTCCGAAAAATAAAAATAGTTCTATAATATTTGTTTGTAATATATACATGTCATCAGATGGCTGGCCTCATATGGTGCTAGAAGCTTAGATTAAGAAGTAAGTAATGTAATCTTTATAATGGAATTCAAATAATTTTTGTTTGCAGGTATTACTTAGGTCAGATAAAGGGATTGCAAATTTTTCAGATAGGTCTTTATTAAAAAATTTGGGACATTGGTTAGGCATGTTGACATTAGGTCGTAACAGACCCATAATAGACACCGACTTGGATCTCAAGTCCCTACTCATTGAAGCTTACAACAAAGGTCAGCAAGAACTGCTGTATGTTGTTCCTTTTGTCGCTAAGGTCTTGGAATCCTGTACAAAAAGCAAGGTAAGAAAAAATAATTTTTTAAATATTTATACTATGGTGAGGTAATTTTTCTTGATTTGTGTTTTGAAATTCTTTGAATAAATTCATTTATAATTAAAAATTTTTTTATTTTCTATTGACAGTTTAGCGAAATAACTGCAAGTGCATATAAAAATTATGTAACACATATCAGCTACCTAATTTATATTTTCATTTGAAAAATAAAAAGAGACGGAATTTCCTTTAGTAATAATACAAATTTTGAAAGGTGGAGGATGCAAAGTGAGGTATGGACTTAACTCCCATGGTGCTATGTAAGAGGAGAATCATAGCAAGCGCAATAAAAAATTTCTATAATATACATCTGAAAGAGCAACTAAAATACTACTTTTCTACGTAGTCGCCAAACAAATTGAGACATTTATCGTAGTGGTGGACAAGCTTTGAAATTCCTTCATCATAGAAATCTGCCGCCTGCGATGTCAGCCACTCAGTGATGCGCGCCTTGAGCGCAGCGTCGTCGTCAAAGCACTGTGTTGCTAGCCAGGTCTTCATTCTTGGAAACAAGTGAAAATCGCTTGGTGCAAGGTCAGGACTATAGGCCGGATGAGGAAAAACCTCCCATTTGAATGACTCAAGGAGTTCTTTGGTGAGGTTTGCTGTGTGAGGTCGGGCATTGTCATGCAGAAACAAAATTTTTGACGTCAATTTCCCTGGGTGCTTGTTTTGAACTGCTCTCCTAAGGTTGCGCAAAGTTTCACAGTACCGCTCAGAGTTTATTGTTGCACCACGTTCAAGAAATTCGATAAGAAGTACACCTTGCCTGTCCCAAACAACTGTCACCATAATCTTCCTTGCTGAAAATGTTTGCAAACATTTTCTTGGTTTTTTGGGGGAGCTTGTGTGCCCCCACTCCATGGACTGTAATTTCGTTTCGTAATTAACGTGTTACCCATGTCTCATCACCAGTTACGATGCGATCCAGTAGTGAATCACCATGTCTGTCGTAGGCATCCATAAATGTCAAACTTGCCTCCATTTGCTGACTTTTAAGGCGGTCAGTGAGCATTTTCGGCTCCCATCTTGCACAACATTTTTGGTAGCCTAACCTTTGAGGGATAATTTCAAACAACAAAGTCCATGAAACTTGTGGGAAACAAAGCGAAAGCTCTGTTATCATGAATCGGCGGTTTTTGCGAACCTTTTCATCAACTTTAGCAACCAGTTCATCAGTCACAATGCTTGGGCGTCCGCTCTTCACTTCGTCATGAACGTCAGTTCGGCCATTTTAAAACTGAATGCACTATTTTCTCACAGAACTTTCATTCATTACGTTGTTTCTGTAAACTTCACACTTGGCGATAAATGTCTATCGGTTTTAAGTTTTTTGCCAACAAAAACCGCATCACTGACCACACCTCACAACTGGCGGGATTTTCAATCGCAGCGCACATCTTCAGTTGAAATTGCGAAAAAACGGGCAACGTGGAAATGTTCCCGTTGTCACTGCTGGACCCCGACTGAGTTGCCGAGTGCCTAGCGGCGTCAGACAGAAACGTTCCTTACGCTCTAAATAGCCCTCGTACATTTCAATTGCACAGGAATCGCCTTCAGAGGTAATTTACTACTCAGTGGTTGTTTTGCAAATTACCTCTGAGGATGATTGCTATGCAATTGAAATGTGCATAAGGTGTTAAAAAATAAGAAAATTATTTGTGGTATAAAGGTTATATTAATTTAAATTAAAAATTACGCTGCAGTTTATATAGTTATGAGTTATAATTATTTTAGGATTAGTTTAACCAAGTCTGAGTGAGATTTCACACCAAACCAGATTATTTGTTCATTTCAAAGGAAAAAACTATAATTAAATAATACTTAACTAAGTGAATACATAAGGACTTACTTGCTGACGCATCTCGAAACAATCGGTCCTTTTACGAAGCAAAGCCTCTACTGTCGGCATCCCGCTAGGTACAAAGGTTGTCGGTATGAGATTTATAAGTGTAGAGGGGGTAGGTTGAGTTGGTTGTGTGCTATGTAATCAAACAGGGTGTTGGCTTCAAAATATGTGTGGTCATTTAATGTTTTCTTTATCTGTTGCCTAGTGTTTGTATATTTTTTTTTCTAAAGTTGTTTTTTACTTGTTTTAAATATGTGAAGAATATTTAAATTAGTGTCAATGGCCGTATGTGTTTGTTGCGTAGCTGGATTTTGGGTTTGTGTTGTTTCTTTGGGTAATGTGTTCATCAAAGCATGTGTAGAATGACCTACCAGTTTTGCTGATATAATAGCTGGGACACTCGTTACATGTTAATTTGTAAATACCGGATAAATTGCATTTGTCTGTTTGTTGTTGAAAGGGTTGTAAGTCATTCTACACACGCTTCGAAGAACACATTACCCAAAGAAAAAACACAAACCCAAAATCCACTACATAACACGCCTGAAAACACGCCACACACACGGATATACATACTAATTTTAACATTCTCCACATATTAAAACTAACAACAATAGAAAAATACAAAATATACAGACACTATGCAACAGATAAAAAAAAACATAATAAATGACTACACACATTTTAAAACCAACAACCTGTTTCATTACATAGCACACAACCAACCTAACCCACCTGCTCTACACTCATACAAAGAACCTTTGTATCTAGCGGGACGCCGCCAGTAGAAGCTTTGCTTTCTTAAAAGGAATGATTGTTTCAAAACACATTACAAAGTAAGCCCTTGCGTTTTCACTTAATTACGTATTATTTAATTCTAGTTTAATCAGTGAATTCAAGATGATTGCAAGGAACTTGGGAAAAAACCTTTATGATTACAGTTTAGTTGATATGAATCAGGGATTTTTATTCAACAAGTGTGATTTTATTAAGGAACAAATTTAATGTAAGCTGACTATTACCATAGCTTATAATAGTTTTATTATTTCAGTCAATTTTTGTGGTATAGTAGTTGATTGCTTGTTCATTTATCATATCAAGTGGTCGGATTCGAACTGAATGACTATATGTGTTAAACCCAGCACTGTGGTAATTAGGCAACTTTCCCATAGCTAGAAAGTTACTACTTCAAGTTATGTATGAAATTATAAGAGTATGTATTATTAAGCTCCTTGCAACAATGAAGCATTATATATAAGAAATTGATAGAATTAGAAATTGTAGACACACATTAGCTTCATAAATTAAAAACAAAAAAAGCAAATAAATAGTATCAACACAAAAATTATAGTCCAACCCTAATATTATAAGGAGTTCAAGTCCTAATACTGTATAGGGAGAAAATGAAAAAAATTGCCCAGAAATTTGTTTTATATTTTGGCACTTAATATTGTGATTCTGTCATATGCATATACGTAAGTATATTAATTGTAATTGTAAAAGAAAAGGTTATTAAAATAAAATCTTTGTTTACCTCAGAAAGAATTGACTTCGAAAAATTTTTTAATGTATTCTTCATATGATTTTGGATTTTTTTTGAAAATGAATAAAAGAAGTTCTACTGTATAGTTATAAAGTATACATATACATTTTAATCTGATTTAATACAGGGAAGTAATGAAATACAAAATAGCCTAGATTATAAAGAATATATTTTAATGGGTGGGAACAGTTGTAGCCTTCATTTTCTGCACATAAATTGTGACCACAATTTACATTTACATTTGTGACCTCATCATTACATTTTTGTGACTAATTTCTTTTAAAAAATTATTATTATACACACAGTAAACCCCTTCTTATCTAAACTTCGCTTAACCGAAATGTTCAGCAAAGTTTGGAAAATATCTGTAAATACCTCTGAAACCCCTGCCGCAAAGTGCAGATGATGACCCAGGTGGCCAAATCGGCCTGACCCGTGATTCATATGCCAACACGGTAAACATCCTATGCCGAGGGGGAAGTGGAGATTGTTTTTGTTTTGTTAGAAAATACATCTACTGTAAAATTTACAATAAAACAGGTTTTATGTGTTTCATTCAAGTGAAAAAAATGTATTTTACTATACTTATCATTATTTTGGATAAAAGAGGTTTCACTCTAATTATACGAAGACTGAAATAATCATACTATTAAGACTATTTAGTTTTGTAAGAAATGGTAACAAAAAAATATTTTAAGTTTTGTTGTTGGACAACTGGTAATAAATTGAGTGGCATTTGTTTTATTTCTTGAATTCCAATCATCTTCAAAGTTTCTTAATTATTTAAATGAAATCCGTGTTTCTGCATTTTAATAACCAACGTTATTAGCCATTTAAAATAAAGATAATAAGAAATTAGGTAATACTGCAGGCAAACAAATGAAGTTCAAAAGATTTATTCTTTGCCTTTTATTTGTAACAATTATGTGACCTTGCACCTAAGGGGTATTTTGGGTACATTTGTGTTTTGTTTTGGTTTCTAGGTCTTGACTGGATGCTCGATAGAGGTGATATATTTCATTTTATGTTGAGTACTGAATAACTGTATGTTTTGGTTTAGTTGTAGAAGTAGTAGTGTTTTATTTTTTTAATATTCTATAGTATATTAGTACAGTAGAACCTCATTAATCTGAACAATATTCGTCCAGATTTTGGGAATATCAGGTCAAACTGTGCCAGAAAATATTTAAATTCAAATACAGCAAAATATAATTAAAATAGGTACTCATTGTAGTCATTTGTACAGTGTTAAGGTGATGGTTTCTCCAAGTGGTCTAGTGGGAGGACACTTAGTTACCAAGCTAAACGTCCTGGATTTATTTGATCCTTGGTATTAATAAATAAATAACTGCACTTGAACTCACAAAACAATATACTTTATTGTCAAACACATTTCAATGACTTATCATCATCATCAGTGACACTACTACAAATTTACAACTGCAACTAAATTTGTTGTAGTGTCATTGAAAATGATGGTGGCATAAGTCATTGAAACATGTATGGCAATAAAGTATATTGTTTAAATAAATGCGGTTGATTTTCGAGTCATGTACAAATATTTATTTTATTATTTAATACTTTTTTTTTAAAGAAATATTTTTACCTGACTCGCAAATCAACCCCATTTATTTAAACAATAATCTCTGCTAGTGTAAACATGACCTTGGTAAGAGTCCACTCTGTAGTCTTGAAATAGAAACACATAAAAACATTTAAACAATGATATATTTCAACCACACAGTGGTCTTTGTCAATCGAAGAGAAAACACAAAAAGAAATATGAGAGAATGATTAATTAATTAATTATTTTATTTCATTCTCTCATATTTCTTTTTGTGTTTTCTCTTCGATTGACAAAGACCACTGTGTGGTTGAAATATATCATTGTTTAAGTGTTTTTATGTGTTTCTATTTCAAGACTACAGAGTGGACTCTTACCAAGGTAAGTCTGTCAGTCTCCTAGTCCAAAAAATCTATATATATATAAATATATATGAAGTTAATATATTACTATTGTAAGTAATTTTATCCACCATTAAGTGCAATGATTTTACCTTAACTATTAGGTTTTTTATTATTTGTTTTTTGTTGAAATTAGGTAGGTTATATTTGAAGGAATTTGTTATTATTATTTTTTCTTTTTCAGTAAACTGTGTTTCAGTTAAGTTTATGAATTTATTGTTGTTAGAGGTGTGGATTGGTTCTAGGCAATTTTTTAGGTTATGTTTTGATAAATTTTCGATTTTTCTGTTTTGTCTATTTATTGTGTTTGTTTTATGATTTATTATAATTTGTTGTGTTTTTTCGTGTATAATAGGTGTGAGAGTATCAAAAGTTTTCATTATTTCCAAATTGGTTGTGTAAAGTTGTAAGTTGATTTGGCTTTTTTTATGGTAGGCATATTTAATGTTTTCTTTAATTATGTGTAATTCGGCTATTTTTGTTACTTTATTGATAATTGTATTTTGTTTATTTTTTAAGTGTAATTTAGCGTATTTTGGTGTTATATTAAGTGTTAAGTATTTTTTAATAAAATTTATTTTGTTGATGCAATTCTGGAGTTTGATTTTGAGGTTAAGATATTTCCGTTACAGTTTTTTACCTTGGTAGGTGTTAACTAGTATAACATTACTAGTAATACATTACTACAATACATTATTGTAATTTTCATTCCTGATGATGTTGGTACTGTTTGCCAACGAAAAGCTTTGGATATAAATTAATAAATATTCTTGTATTTGAATAACCTATGTTGTTTTAAATTATTAAACAAGAAAACGTATTATATATATATATATATATATATATATATATATATATATATATATATATATATATATATATATATATATATATATTTATATTTGTGTTATAGGTTATATTGTACAACAGCTGTTTTAACTCATGGGTTATAACACTCTATATTAATTGTAATTATTTAATCATAAAAGTAAAATAATTATGATGCAAAGGCCATGCTCATATATTTCATAGAGAAGGGAGATCAATGATCTGTCCATAGACTGCATTCACTTGCCACTTTGATTTTTACATTCAGTTCTGTTATTATGTGTTATTGGTGAAGCTTTATTTTGTTTTCTTGTGAAGTAATAGGTACCAGGTCTGTTCAAAAAATACGCGGACTGAGGTCATAAAAATAAAAAAAACTATTTGGAAGTTACACGTCTGGGTCTCCTTCAAAGTACTCTCCTCCCCAACGCACACACTTATCCCAACGGTGTTTCTACTTGTTAAAACAGTCCTGATACGCTTCATTTATGATGGCGTTCAGCTCCTTCGTCGCATTTGCCTTAATCTCCAAAATCGTTTCAAATCTTTTTCCTTTGAGGGGTTTTTTGAGTTTTGGGAATAAGAAAAAGTCACAAGGAGCGAAGTCAGGTGAGTAGGGGGCCAAAAACTCACGAGTTCTGAGTGCTGAGTGACCTGTAGCGTTGTCATGATGGAAAAACCAGTTATCACTTTTCCACAGTTCTGGCCCTTTACGTCGGATGGCGTTCCTCAGACGTTTCAGTAGTTCAATGTAGGTAATCTGGTTGACTGTAGAGCCTTCAGGGAGGTACTCATAGTGAACAACCTTCGCATAACAACCCTTAACATAAAAAAAATCTGTCATCATCACCTTGACATTCGACCGAACTTGACGAGCTTTTTTGGGTCTTGGGGACGTTTGACCCCATGATTCATCACTGGTTATAATTCTTGACAAAAACTTGTCATCTTCATTCGAACGATCAAGCAGTTCCCGAAAAACCCGGACGCGATTGGCTTTTTGGTTGTCGGTCATCAAGCGTTGCACAAATTTCGCAGCAATGCGGTGCATCTTCAAATTTTCGGTCAAAATCTCGTAACAAAATCCAACTGATACCCCACACTCTTCGGAAAGCTCCCTAATGGTCAGACGTCGATTTTCGTGCACCAGGGTGTTGATTTTGTCAACGTGTGGGTCGTCAGTTGACGTTGAAGGACGTCCAGGACGCTCATCGTCATCAATCGACTGTCGGCCACCCTTGCCACTTGAAACATACAGTACGCTTTATGGTAACATCTCCGTAGGCCGTGTTAAGCATGGTGAATGTTTCTGTTGCAGATTTCCCTAGTTTAACACAAAATTTCACAGCAATTCGTTGCTCCTTCAGGCTGTCCATTTTTAAATCTGACAAACAAAAAAAACACTCTTTACTAAACTGCGTGTAACTCATCAACAAATGAAGATATCTGCGACTGAAATACCGTGTTTTAATCAGCTGATTTATACGAACCTAGTGACATCAAGCGGATGGAAACTAACTCCTCCTGAAACTAACTTGAGCCGTGTAATTCAAACAGCCCGCGTATTTTTTGAACAGACCTCGTATTATGATGCTTATTTGGAAGTAGTGATATTGGCACCGAAACAAAAGTTCAACTGTAGTCAAGAACTCTAAACCAGAGGCTATTTGGAAGTGGTGATATTGGCACTGAAACAAAAGTTCAACTGTAGCTATGAAGTTGAAACCAGAGGCTATTTGGAAGTGATGATATTGGCACCGAAACAAAAGTTCAACTGTAGTCAAGAACTCTAAACCAGAGGCTATTTGGAAGTGGTGATATTGGCACTGAAACAAAAGTTCAACTGTAGCTATGAAGTTGAAACCAGAGGCTATTTGGAAGTGATGATATTGGCACCGAAACAAAAGTTCAACTGTAGTCAAGAACTCTAAACCAGAGGCTATTTGGAAGTGGTGATATTGGCACTGAAACAAAAGTTCAACTCTAGCTATGAAATTGAAACCAGAGGCTATTTGGAAGTGATGATATTGGCTCCGAAACAAAAGTTCAACTGTAGTCAAGAACTCTAAACCAGAGTCTATTTGGAAGTGATGATATTGGCGCCGAAACAAAAGTTCAACTGTAGGTACGGACTTGAAAACAGAGGCTATTTGGAAGTGATGATATTGGCACCTAAGTAAATGTTGAACTGTAGTCAAGAACTTTAAACCAGAGTCTATTTGGAAGTGATGATATTGGCACCGAAACAAAAGTTCAACTGTAGCTATGAACTTAAACCAGAGGCTATATGGAAGGGATGATATTGGCACCAAAGTAAATGATGAACTGTAGTCAAGTACTAAAAACCAGAGGCTATTTGGAAGTGTTGATATTGTCTAAATAAGGCACATTGAGAATAGAATTTTACCGACAATCAAGGCTTTGGTTAAATGGAAATCGACATTGTATTTGCTAATTTTCAGTAACTTTTTTAAAGGTGTATTCAGTCTTATAACAAATTCAAAGAAAAGTTTCAGCAAACAATTTAAAGAATTTTTAAAAAAATTGTTACATACCATTCACAAACATGTGAGTGATTACACAATGTAAGCTCCACATCAGGTTTTTTGAGGTTTCTATTCTAGAGGTAACAAAACATAAACAGTTTAAACATAAAAGAGGTTATCTTTTTTTATTGGATGAGAAAACTGCCCTGTATTCTGTTTCATGTGTCTACCTACATCCAACCTACGTTAATAATTCTTTCCTACATAAATAATAATAATCTTACAACCAGATTTTATTTTTTAAAAAAGCAACTGGTAATCGGCTACATCAAAGAGGAGGTTGCTACCTCATATGTATCTGATAGCCAGTTGATCCAAGGACTCAGAAATCATAAAGCGAGTTTACAAAGTTATGTTATTTAAATGTAATTGGGGGTGAAAAGAAACTCAACCGAGATGTTAACATCATTTAATGGTTAAACTACCTTCGATTGTAGTTTATCCATTCTCAGTAGAGTTTATCTATCACAGGTATAAATCTAAAAGTTGTATGGCCAACTTTTAAACCCTAAAGAGTTACTTTAATATTTTCAGTGAAGATGAGCGCCGTATAACTAATTTCACAATTACATCAATAAGCAAAATGTAGACAATTTGTATATCTTATAGTATGTGTCTTATATTATATAATATGAATCAATAAACATTACGAAGAAATTTTTATATTCATTTAATACCAAGCTCAACGTACAAAGAATCAATATAAGTATAATATTAAATTTGTAGTTGTTATTTAATCATGTTGTATATGCTTATCAGAACACAGTATTGGAAAAAAACTCTAATTTAAATTTAAAATCATCCATAACTATGTAAGCCTACTTACTTCAATTAATGAGAACACTGTGGGTGGGCACAATCTTCAAAGTTCATAAAAATCAATCTGTATTAGTGGTTGCAACCTTTAGCAGATCTCGAAGGTGCTTGTCTGTGAGTCTGTTGTGGTGAATTGATTTTATAAACTTCATTGTTTAAAAAAATGCACTCACAAAGGTATGTGCTTCCAAACATTGAAACTATTTTCTTACCAAAGTCACGTAGTTTGAGATATTCTTCTCAGATACTTGATACCAAAACGCAGTACCAGTTTCCAACCTTATCTGAAAAAAATGGGCCACTTTTCAAGTCACAGAGCTCTTACTGTGGGTAGGACCTGTGTTCAACCTATATCCTATAATCTATACCAACCTATATTTTTATGTACATTTATTAATAGATCTAATGTTTTTAACAATTGTCTGGAGCCGCATAAAACCAGCTCACGGGTCGCAAACGGCCTCCGAGTTGCTAGTTGGCCATCCCTAATCTATGATATTAAAGTTATTTTAGTTTGCACTATTCTCGTTTTGATCAATGATGTATGAATTGTAAAACTTTTTGTTCATTGCTGTAAATTTACATTGCAATATTAAAGGTCAAATGCTAACTTGAAGCTATTTATGATTTGTACGGTTAGTTTTTTTTTGCTCTAAACTCCTACATAAATATTTCTTATATTAGGTCCAAATAATGTCCGATACCCAAACCATAGCGATGATAGTTACGTTGGTGAATATTCAGCTTTACCTCAACATAACATTTTCACAAACAAATGAAAATACAGTTTTGCACCTTTATTCTGATAATTACGAAGTAACATTTTGCCTTGTTTCCGTTCCACTAAATTGTGTAAAATACTTTTACAGTGCATGATTAGGTTCAGTATTGTTAAATATTTTTACTTTACAGTGCCGGCAAAAAGTTTAGGGACACCCCTACATTTATATGTTTTTGCTATTGTCCTAAAACTTTCTGCCAATCATATATTAGTAACTTATCAATGAATTAAGCATGAAAAGTTACGATTTTCCTGGAATTTTCATTCATTTATAAGTAAGGGTTGGCAAATTATAAATTTTTTTCCAATTTTAAAATTTTTAAGGAAACCCCTGTTTTTTTCTAATTAAAAATGTATAATAAAAAAAATTACACATCTGATTAAAATGATACTTTGTACAAATGTTTAGCATAACATTTAGAATGTAAATATTCATTATTTATTATTTACAAAAAATCACCTCTCATTTGGTACCAGGTTAACTTTGCTTTAGATTTTCAGATTTTTCAGCATAAAATTCTCACATTTCAATAGCGAATATCTAGTGAACGGAGCCACTTGGAGCGGAACTGACTGTACCCCCGACCCGCCATGACGCAAGGAACACAACGGTACAGTCAGTTTCGCTCCAAGTGGCTCCGTTCACTAGATATTCACTATTGAAATGTGAGAATTTTATGCTGAAAAATCTGAAAATCTAAAGCAAAGTTAACCTGGTACCAAATGAGAGGTGATTTTTTGTAAATAATAAATAATGCATATTTACATTCTAAATGTTATGCTAAACATGTGTACAAAGTATCATTTGAATCAGATGTGTATTTTATTTATTATACATTTTTAATTGGAAAAAATCAGGGGCTTCCTCAAAAATTTTAAAATGGGAAAGACATTTATAATTTGCCAACCTTTACTTATAAATGAATGAAAATTTCAGGAAAATCGTATCTTTTCATGCTTAATTCATTGATAAGTTACTAATATATGATTGGCAGAAAGTTTTAGGACAATAGCAAAAACATATAAATGTAGGGGTGTCCCTAAACTTTTTGTCGGCACTGTATATTGCATGACAACAAAACAGATGTAGTTTTATCAGTGGATGTTTCTGTATATAAATTCTATAACTAATTATAAGATTTATGAATTATCTTAGTTGTTAAATGTTTTAAAATAAGAACATTTTACTGGAAATTATAACTAGGCTCTGTAAACTTATTTACAAAAGAATATGATGCTTTACAAGCTCTCAACTTTATGCTTATTTACAAATTATCAATTTTGTGCAACATTTTCTACAAACATTAAGATTTGTGAAGGGGATAGTTTGTCTTAATTTCCCTAACTTTTGTTTGAGTTTTGAGCATATTAGAATGTTTAACCCCACAAAATGTATTTGAACCTGAAATTGTAGAAAATTACATTGAATTGATTACTATAATTATCACTGCATTATACTATGAGGGTTTTTATTCCTTATAATAATATTTTGAAACGGTGTGTTTCTAGTCAAGATTGGAGGTTGATTATATTGTAAGCTATGTGTGTAATGATGTTGGTATAGAAACAGTATTTACTATCATTTCATGTAACAGTGTTGTTAACAGACCTGTAAACTGATTAAGTTATTTTTTTGGGGGTATAACAAATATTTTATATACAAATTTTTTTAAAGAAAAATGTATATGCTGTTAGCTTTATTTTTGGTAAATAATTTTACATAAAGTTGTTAAATTGTGTAAAGATTTTATTACAAAACCAATAGGACTATGTTTTTGCTGTTTTGTTTGGGATATTTTTTAATTCAATCTCAAAATACTCCTCGGTTTTTCACGTATCGACTCGTTTCATCATACCCAGTGCATTTTTTTACGGTTGCTGTATGTTTTTAAAATGTCCCTTAACCCTTTACAGATGGTGTTAAAGATGCTGTCTCTCTAAATGCAGGTTTTATATTATTAAAAGTAAAATTAAAATAACTGCAATAATTAAATTTTGGTAACATCCAAAAATCATAGAGGGTAAACATAGACATAAAAAATATATTCTGTAACTACTGAGGTTTAAATAAAACAACAATTCACTTAACAAACCGTTTAAGAATACTATAATTAAATGATACTTAACTAAGTGAATACATAAGGGCTTACTTGCTGACACGTTTCGAGACAATCGTTCCTTTTATGAAGCAAAAGCCTCTACTGGCAGCGTCCCACAAGGAAAAAAGCTTGTCGGTATGAGATTGATGAGTATAATGGGGGTTTGTTAAGTTATTTGTTTACTATGCAATGGAACAGGTTGTTGGCTTCAAAATGTGTGTGGTCAATTAATATGTTTTCTTTATATGTTGCATAGTGTTTGTATATTTCTTATTTTTCTAAAGTTGTTAGTTCTTTGCTTTGGATTAATATGTGGAGAATGAGAATGTTAAAATTAGTATGTATGTCCATGTGTAGCTGGATTTTGGGTTTGTGTTGTTTCTTTGGTTAATGTGTCCATCTAAGAATGTGTTGAATGATCTCCCGGAATGGCTGATGTAATAGCTGGGATACTCGTTACATGTTAATTTGTAAATACCTGATAAATTGTATTTGTCTGTTTGTTGTTGAAAGGGTTGTATGTATTGTCTTAAAGTGTTTGTTGTTTTGTAAGATATTTGGTAATTTTGTTTTTTGAATGTGGAAGCCATTTTGTGAGTTTTTTTGTGGTAAGTGAGGGATATGTATTTGTTCTTTGTGTGCGGTTTGTCGGCGTGGCAGTTTGGTGATGTTGTTTATGTTTAATTTTCATGTGTATGTTGTCTATAAGTGTATGATGGTAGCCGCTTTGTTGAGCGATGAGTTTTATTGTATTGAGTTCTTCGTCATAGTCTTTTTGTAGCATAGGTATATTGATTAGGTGATCTAACATATGATTATTACAAACATAAACATGTAAACACATGTGACACAAACAGCGTGTTTGTGTTGTGTGGGGTGATTAAATGTGTTATGTATGACAGTATCGATGGTTTTCTGTATATTTTTGCTCGGGACGCCGCCAGTAGAGGCTTTGCTTCGTAAAAGGAATGATTGTTTCGAAACGAGTCAGCAAGTAAGCCCTTATATATTCACTTAGTTAAGTATTGTTTAGTTATAGTTTAATCAGTGAATTCAATATGATTACAACAAGCAAATTTAAGAATGTTTTGCATTTTAAATAAAAATAAACTGACAGTGCTACAACATGCTGCATCAAAGGAAAACATTTTTTTAAATACATTAATAGTCATAAACCTTAGTAACCTATGAGTACAATTCAATTCAAGTAAGTTTAGTGATTAGTTATATTATAGATATGTATATATTTTAATATTCTAGGAAATATAAATAAATTCTGAATAAATAGGGTAGAATGTAATTATTATTATAGCTTAATATGATGTTTAAAAAAGATGGTTTTGTTAAAATATGGTATGCTTGTATATTTAATTATACTTATAAAGCTTAATATGAAACCTAATAATAATAATGTCAGTATCTAGATTTCAATCATTGTTGTTATAGGTGTTTAAGCCGCCAAATCCCTGGAGTATGACCATCATGAATGTACTGGCAGAGTTACATCAGGAACCCGAGTTGAAATTAAATTTGAAGTTTGAAATTGAAGTTCTTTGTAAAAATTTGAATCTTGATGTTGCTGTGAGTATTTATCATTAGTTAAAGAAGATAGTTTTAACGAAAACGACAAGTTTTTTCTCTTTGATGGATCAAGAGAGATGAAAATATCCCAACATATATTTAAAAAAGCTACAACTTATTTATACTTATTATAATGTTTTCTAATAAATACAAGTAATAAACTCAAATAGCAATTATCAATGGGTTTTATTTTGTGAAAAATTTTTGTTTTGGATGTACTTGATTTTATATACAACTTTTTAAATCAAAAATAATATTGAAATAATAACAATCCTCAGCTCACACTTATTAATTTTTACAAATATAAACACGAATTCTAAAATATAACAATTAAGGAATTTATATTCAGATAAATAACTCTTACTAATCCGGCAGATATAGGGTTGGATTATTGAAAAAAAACTGAATACTGGAGGTTCCATTTAAAACATAACGTACATTGACTAATATTTATGTATATTGCCCAAAAATAAAGAAAACCGCAAATAGTCCTGTACTGAACTTGCAATGACAAAATGAGAATGAATGTACTCATCTGTACTTTACAATAAAAGGTTATCTTATATTCAACGGTAAAAATAGAAACTTAATATGTTTTCATTTACACTGCAACTACATTGTTTATTTCCACTTCAGTAAGTCACTGTACATACTGCTGCAACAACATACACCTTGAAGTCGTTTGTATATCACAAGTATATCACAAGCACATTAGGCATGACGGTAGATTCTATTCTTGGTATACACTAGGTCTAGAACAACTGAATTTAAGAGCTTATACAACTGAAACAATTACTATCAAGAGAAAAGGTCTACCAGCTGAACTTTAATCCACAAATCTGAGTAAGGGGAGTCCGGAGGTTACATGAACAATAGTTCTAACTTGGAAAGACAATAAGACTGTAGCCATGGTTGGTACATTTTATGACAACAGTGTAAAAACAATTGAAAGAAAAGGGAAAATAGGTAAAAACAAAATAACCAAGCCAATAGTTATTTGTAAATAACCCAGTATATTTATCAATTTATGGGTAGTGTAGATCTAGCTGATCACTATAATCCATGGTACAAGGCGAACTAATAAATGGCGAAGGAAATTGTTTTTCTGGCTATTAGATGTAGCTGTAGTAAACAGTCTTATTATCTATAACAACAAAAAAAAGAAAAGGAAGAAAATCCTGTAAAACAAAAATTGTTTCTCCAAAACGTGGTCAGGGAACTCTGTGATACCAGGAATAAAGCAGTGTAGGAAGAGGAGTCGGCCATCAACTACTGACAAGAAAAATGACTAAATAGGAAATACATTTTATTCATCCCAATGTCAAAAGCATCTTAACAAGTTGAATGCAGCAGGCGTGCATGGATGCCCGTGGTGGTAGGCGTTCAGTTGTCAATCTGATGGGTCTTGATCCCATCTACATTGAATTATCGAGACCCTACTGAATTAGTTTTGGGAATGATTAGGTTTAAAGTTACTTTCTAAATATAGAAGATCTTTTTTCATCTTGAGCCATTTTTTGATTGTAATATCAATCGGTATACTCACAGACTCGTGATTCAAGCATTTACACTAAGCAGTGGCATGAAAAATCAGATTAAAACCACAGATACACTGCATAAGTAGTAAAATCACAGTTATTATTGGACTGAATTAAAAAAAAAAAAACAAAGCAATTTCATTGAACAAACTGCAAAAAATATATCAAAACTTGCACAAATACTGGATGAACATTTGGTCTGATATTGAAACAAAAGCTAAATATAACGAGGTATACTGACTCTATGTCATATGATTGCTCTATGCCATTAGTATTGATTGTGTTAATTCATTATATGGTTATAGAAAGTGTATTATGTACAACTAGTATATAAAGCCTAATTAAATGTTTAAAATATTTTAAACCAGTTAAATAATTTTTTAAAAACTATTTTATTTGTAGGATTTAAAACCTGGCACGCTGTTGAAAGATCCTAGCAGTTTACTCCATGCTGATTTTCAGTTGTCTCTGCCAAAACAAAAAACAGAAACAAGCCCACCTGCCCCAGCTGTAAATCCTCCACAAACACCTCAACCAGGTAATTATTTATTTTTGCAGTAAGTAATAATATTTTAATAACTTAGTTTTAATTTAAAGATTAGTAATCTTTCAGTTTTGTATGAAATTACACATTGTTGAATTTTTTTAGTCAGTTTTAATAGTCATGTTGATTATGAATTTTTATTATTCCTGACAGAAAAAATGTTCTACCATGTTTGTACATAATATGTATACCTCTTTCTCTTTCTACCCCCTGCTCTCAATCCTTAACCCCTCCCTCATTTTTTGTTCTCCCATTAAAATACACAAAATATAAGACAAATATACAATAAAAACTTGTTTTATCATATTAAGTTTAATGTATTGAGTCAGTATCCAACATAAAATATTGTACTATTAGTACCACACTACATTCGACTGATCAGTGTTTAGAAAAAAAACATACCAAAGGCAATAACAAAAAATGTAAATTAATAAATTTCATCAGCGCTGTGGTGGACTAATTTCAACTAAATTAATAAAAACACACTAACCACAATTTATGACAAATCTTTTACTACAATTACTTTTACATAATTGTAGTAAAATAAAAGATTTTTAGAATATGGTTAGTAAGTTTTATTTATTTAGTCAAAACGTAAACTTTGTGCAAGTGCCAATCATCTTACTTAACCTTTGAAGGGGCGCATAGAGTTTCAAATGGTAGTGGGAGCTTGCGGAAGTATATTCCACACACAAAAAAGTTTGAGTTTAAATGGTTTTTGTTTATATATTTGGGTGACTTTACAATTAAATACTATATAAATGTATTGTATACAATTTCAGATAATTATTGTACAATTTTGAATTTCTAAACGTGATATTTCTAAGAATATCTTGAATTGTTAAAACGTGTAAGCAATATATACTAGACCATTGTTTTCATTAAGGAAGAGACATTTGTGGGTTATTTTCCTGTAATAAAGTAATTGAACGTCAAAACAAAAATATTTATTCGTGATAGTACATATATAAATATGAAATTAATTATATAATATTTAGTGAAAATAAGGAATGTTTTACTTTAAATATATAACTCTACAAATTAGTGGATGAAAAAAATACTTCCTTTATAACACAATAGGTGTTACAGTAAGATAAAACTAGCAGAAACTTAGTCATTGTTGAAAAAACAACTCATAATTGTTCTAAGCTCACTAGTGTAGCGTGAACATGACCCACTCTCATGAAAATTATGTTTCTTCTTGCTGTCCTCCATTGCCTTACTGGTTCAGTATAACAAACCATTTTTCAGTTTTTACTAAAAAATGTTTTCCCCCATAGTCAAACTTCACTGTAATTGCTTCCTGGCGGATTTTTAGCAGAATTTTCTCAATAACATCAAAATCTGACAGATTTTCAATAAATTGGTCACTTTTGTAATTTTCAGATTCACCTATTATGTCTTCATTTGTTTCATCTTCAATTTCATAGGCTTCTTCATCAGGTTCATCATCTGACAGAAACTTGTTTTCATCAGAATTATCAAAAAGCTGTCTAACAAAATTTCCGGTAGGCCATATTTTTTGAATTTCCTCTTTTTCGATACTACCCAGAACTTTACAAATTCTTTCTTTAAATAGAACAGTAAAATGTGAAACTTAGATACTAAAAAGAAATACAACACTAAAATAATAATAATAACAACAGTGATGATTTAACTCCTCAAAGCCTTTTGTGATATAAATATTACAAAATGCCCAACATGAGGAACTCTGCACAAATAAGTTACACAAAAGGGCGCTTGTGGACAAAACCTCCACAATCTAACTGCGAGTGACGAAGATTTTTTTCAGACTAACACTACGAGGGAAAATTAACAAAAATAGTTTGGGCCACTTCCTAGAATGCAGGTTGTGGAGTAACAAGCTGGAAATAAATTACTAACAACTGGAAAGACGTTTTCCTAACAAATAATGATACATACGGAGAAACTCCGCATGCACCCTCTCGAAGGTTAAGAGAAGAGAAGAGATAGAGCTGTTTTTTCTGAAGTATAAGTAGCATCTCATCTCTAATCAACTTTTATTTATGAATTATTTATCAATCCACTGTTTTTCAATTTGTATTGAATGAACAAGAAACACATATACAGTGAATGTTTTACAGTAACAGTAGGAAAAATATTTTACAGTGGTACTGTCAGATATTTTACTCCATTCAGTTGCTACCCTCTGTGCAACCTGAAAAAGAAATAAATTATTGATACAAAAGTTAGAAACTTGTACTGAAAAAATTAACAAAATTCAGGCTAAAATGTTTTTGACAGAGGGAGGTTCAGCTCTTGCTTCTTATCTCTGCTTGACATTAATAGCTGTCTACTAAAGGTTTGTTGATATTAAGGCCAAAGTTTAATATATATATATATATATATATATATATATATATATATATATATATATATTATTTTTTTTTTAGGTTAGTTTTGGTTGGTAAAGATTATTTAGATTTTTTGGACTAGGAGACTGACAGACTTACCTTGGTAAGATTCCACACTGTAGTCTTAACATTGTATTATAACAAGGTAAAATTATTGCACTTAGTGGTGGATAAAAGTTTTTACAATAGTAATTTATCAACTTCATATATATATATATATATATATATATATATATATATATATATATATATATATATATATTTAGGTTAGTTTTGGTTGGTAAAGATTATTTAGATTTTTTGGACTAGGAGACTGACAGACTTAACTTGGTAAGAGTCCACTCTGTAGTCTTGAAATAGAAACACATAAAAGCACTTAAACAATGATATATTTCAACCACACAGTGGTATTTGTCAATCGAAAACACAAAAAGAAATATGAGAGAATGAAATAAAATAATTGTAATCACAGATTGTGTAGAGTAGAAATCAGATGTCACAGATGCACAGATTAAAGATATATATATATATATATATATATATATATATATATATATATATATATATATATATATATATATATATATATATATGAAGTTAATAAATTACCAATTTTGAGTAATTTTATCCACCATTAAGTGCAATAATTTTACCTTGAGTGATATATATATATATATAGTTTCCATGAGCATATGAGTGATTATAGTTTATATAAGTCTGTCAGGGGAAAAGAGATTAGGCTATTTGGAAAAAAAAGAAAAAAATAATTAAAAAAAAATGAATGGATTTATCTGATGTTGAGGTTAGGGGATTCTCTGGACTTGGTATACCACTGGTATGATAGTTCCCACCTTCTCAGTTCTGAGGGAGTGCAATCAGGGGGAAGTGATTTAATTATTTTTTTGGTATAGCAGTCATCAAAAGTTGTGATGTTGTGACTCGCAGCATGTTGAGCTGTTGGTCTATCCATATTCATAATTTTAACATCATGTCTGTGGCCATTCATTCTGATATTCAGACCATCCGTGGTCAGGCCTATGTACTATGCTGAGCAAAGTTTACATTGTAGCTGGTATATGACATTTTTCGATGTACAATTATGATGACCCTGTATTTTGAAGACCATTTTTGTTGTTTGGCTGTTGAAACTATTTGCTGAGGGGTGTATTGGACACGTCTTGCATATAGGTCTATTACATGGGAAGGAGCCATGAGGAAGTTTGTGTGGTTTCTCTGCATCAGGGTCTGGTAGTTTAGGATGTACTAGGATGTTTTTCAAGTTGGGAGGTTGCTTGTACCAAATTTGCGGTGGATCGGTGAAAAGATTTTTGGTGTGGACGGAAGCTTGAAGAATTTTGAAGCCATCTCTCAATATCTTGTTGAGTTTATGTAGACCAGGATGGTAGTCTGTTATTAAAGACATTTTATTTTATTCTGTTTGTGGTTTATGGTGAACCGAGGATTGTGCTGAATGAATTTGGTTTTCAATGAGTTTTTTTGGGTATCCTCTTCTCTGGAAGGCTGTTGATATCTTTCTATTAAAATCTTCCAATTCCCTATCATTCGAACAGATTCTCTTACCCCTGATTGCTTGACTGTATGGAATGGATCGTTTTATGTTTATTGGGTGGTTGCTGTCGAAATGGAGATATTGTAGGTGGTTTGTCGGTTTGATGTGAATTCCTGTGTTGATATTTCCATTCTGGAGTGTTACCTCTACATCCAAAAAGGTGATGGCTGATGTAGATTTCTCCCAGGTAAATTGAAGTGTGGAGAATTGTGTCAGGCTGTCTAAAAATGTCTCAAGTGTTGAAGCACCCTGTGTCCAAATTAGGAAGATGTCATCTATATATCTATACCAACATAATGGCTGGTGTGTTTGTGTCTTTAGAAAACTTTCTTCCAACAATCCCATGTACAGATTTGCGTATGATGGTGCCATTCTGGTACCCATTGCTGTTCCCTTTATTTGAAGGTAGTTCCTTCCCTCAAACTGAAAGTTGTTCTTCTCAAGGATGAACCTGGTCAGGTTCACAAGAAAAGGTGTAGTGGGAGAAGGCTTGCCTGGGCGTTTGTTTAGAAAATTCTCTATTGCAGATAGGCCATGTGCATGAGGGATGTTGGTATAGAGAGAGGTGACATCTATGGTGACCAAAATAGTTACCGGGGGTAGAGGTACAGATGTTTGTGAGAGTCGATCTATGAAGTGATTGGTGTCCTGGGTATGTGATGGAAGGTTCTTTACTAAGGGTTGAAGGTGTGAGTCGAGGAAAGCTGAAATTCTTTCCGTTACTGAATTGCAGACCAATAATTGCTGGCTGCAATTGCTGGCTTCCCATGCAATAGACCTAGATGCAAGACGTGTCCAATACACCCCTCAGCAAATAGTTTCAACAGCCAAACAACAAAAATGGTCTTCAAAATACAGGGTCATCATAATTGTACATCGAAAAATGTCATATACCAGCTACAATGTAAACTTTGCTCAGCACAGTACATAGGCCTGACCACGGATAGTCTGAATATCAGAGTGAATGGCCACAGACATGATGTTAAAATTATGAATATGGATAGACCAACAGCTCAACATGCTGCGAGTCACAACATCACAACTTTTGATGACTGCTATACCACAAAAATAATTAAATCACTCCCCCCCTGATTGCAATCCCTCAGAACTGAGAAGGTGGGAACTATCATACCAGTGGTATACCAAGTCCAGAGAATCCCCTAACCTCAACATCAGATAAATCCATTCATTTTTTTTTTTTTTTTTTTTTTTTTTCTAAATAGCGTTATCTCTTTTCCCCTAACAGACTTATATAAACTATAATCACTCATATGCTCATGGATACAATATATATATCTTTAATCTGTGCATCTGTGACATCTGATTTCTACTCTACACAATCTGTGATTACAATTATTTTATTTCATTGTCTCATATTTCTTTTTGTGTCATAGTCCAAAAAATCTATATATATATATATATATATATATATATATATATATATATATATATATATATATATATATATATATATGTTACATGTTTGTCATTTGTCAATCAGAGAGCGAAACTGAAGTAGGCCAGAGTTGTGTTAGACGCATAGATATCCAAAATCTGTATACAAAATTGATTGGCAAACCCTGGTTTATAGCTCTCTCAATAACTGTAAGAAATGCTTGTTGTAATCATCTTGAATTCACTGATGAAATCAATGCAAAAATAATGCATCTTAAATGACCACGCACACTTGGAATCTAACACACTATTTCATCATATAGTAAACAACCTGCTTAACCCAAACACCCTTCACACTCATAAATCACATGCCTGCAACATTGAGCGATCCCAGGCAGTAGTTTGGGGTTGGCTTTGTCAAAGAAAAAATTGTTTCGAAACGCATCAGCAAATAAATCCAAAAGTTTTCACCCAGCTACGCAACAATTACTCATAGCATAAAATTGAGTTATTCATGTATGTTTTTAATTTTGATGAATATGGAAAAATGTAATTAAACTATAAATTAATGCTAAATTGAGCCGCAAAACTTGCTAGAGATTTCTGAATTAATCTGTTCTATTTAAATTTATTAGAAATACATAAACATTTATATTTTTACAATGAGCATTTATATTCTGGTTGCAAAAATTTACAGTAGCCCAATTGCCACCTGCAGAGGAGCTGGTTGGGCCTGTCATTTCTGCTCCGACTGCAATAACACCAGCTCCTACAGTACCTCAGACTAGCTCTACGCCAACACCAAGTATACCAATACCTAATCCTCCGGAACCAAGATTTAGTTATTTGGCTCTTAACACATCTGCCATCTCTGCTCTTGCTCCTCATATTACTGTCAATGCACAGGTAATGTAAATATATATACTCCAGTTAGATATACATACACATAGTATAATAAGTTGAACAATAATTTTGTAACTTATGTTCAACTCTCAATGTATGCATGTTGTGTGTGTCTGCGTGCTTGCGTGATTGTAAGAGTGTAAGCCACTTTCCAATAACTGCAAAAAGCTACTGACTTGACAAAAATTAACTTTTTTTTTTATTTCAAAATTTAAAAAAATATTATTAACAAATCAATTACAACCTATTAATGGCAATAGGTTGTAATTGTTATGTTAATATTTTTTAAAATTTTAATTTTACTCATTTTTGTAGTTTTTGTAATGTTTTATAATTACAATGAAATTTTATTATAGCTATGTTTATTTGTGAACCATTGTTATTAATACTGGTAATTTTAATTATGTACACATGTATTGTAGGCCTGATGACAATAATGTACCCGGTATTGAAACTTTGCCTGTTTAAATAAATAGTTGCACCTTTCTAGCAAAACAGATTTTTTTAAACAATTTTAGATGTTTAATTTTTAATGTTTTTCAATTTTATAGCTTGCCTTGTTCCAAGCTCATCCACAGTTGAAACCGTTAGTACGGAATGCAGTGGAGAGAGCTGTTCAAGAATGGATTCACCCTGTTGTTGAACGTTCTGTTAAAATTGCTATCACTACTTCGGAACAAATTGTTAAGAAGGTTAGTACATATAAATCATAATGTAGTCACAAAACTGTATATAAGTTTTTGAAAATACTGATATCACCATCAGTGAAAAGCTTGAAACTAGTGAGTTATTGCTTATTTAACTTGAGCATTTTATTAATGTACTTTGTTATTTTTAAACAAATTTTTGACTGTTACTTAAACAAAGCAAGCATTTGAACATCATGGGATGTAGTGTAAGAGCCTGTACCAGTACTAAAGCAAATGGAGTAGTTGGTAAAGAACATCTGCACAAAGCCGACTGAATTCAGCTGGTTCATTTAGTGTGGTATATGCATCACAAGGAACTGTGCTAAATTTGAAGTCAATCCTTTACTTAGTAATTAATAAATTTAAAAAAAAATGTTTAATCAACTATGTATAAAATTCAGACAACTTATTGTTAACCTAGATTAAACAGTATATTAGGCTTCAGGTATCGTAATATTTAACTATTGATTTGTTTGTAGTCCTGGATTAAGCCCTCATTTCAAAGAATAAAATTGAACTCTTCCTTGCAGCTACTTTTTTTTAACATGCTGCCAGGTTAAGATTAGAATATGTTGAGGATTTGGTTAACTACTCAGTAAAATGTAAACTATTCTTAAAAATTTTGATCAACATTTTTTTTGTAGCTGTATTATTTGTTTGCTAAGGGTGTCGCTTTGACAAAAATGTAAATCAGCATTTGACTTTACTTACAATTCTTTTTTTCTAGTCCCTTGGTTTTAGAATAATATTTCACGTTTTTTTAATGGACTAACCTATATTGTTATTTCTAGGATGCACCATTTAGCTAAATCATTCATTGCAGTTCTCATTTTCAGAAAATATTAAATTCAACTAATTCTATGCAATAGGCATGTTTTATCCAGGATATGAAAACATCATTTTCTTTGCAAAGCAACAGCATTAAATATTGGGTACTAAAAAAAAAAAAACAATTTTCAGTGTTTTATTATATATTTGATATATTGATTTTAGTGTAGTTAGTAAGTATTTCAGTAGACATTGAAACAATGTAAATGATTTTCATAGCTTCTTTTTTAAAATTGTCAATTGTTACATACTATTTTAATATAAAAAAAATAATACACATTATGCTGGATCAATATAATATGATGAATTAGTAAATCATTGAATACAAACATTTTAATTAAAAGAATATTTGGCAACTGAGATTTGTAATTTAAGTTAGCTAATATATTTCATTACTTGTTTAGAACTTATAGTATATATCTGAAATTATTAATATACTCGTCTTCATTTCTGTTAGGAATATTTCTATATGTTTGATTACAGTTTTCTGCCATTCCTAACGTTTCAATATTCTTCCCTGTTGACTTGTTTCGGAGTAACTCCATTTTCAATACTTCCATCGTACTCTCTCAATGAGTACGATTGAAGTTTTGAAAATGGAGTTACTCCGAAACAAGTCAACAGGGAAGAATATTGAAACGTTAGGAATGCCAGAAAACTGTACTCAAACATATATGTATAAATCTGTATTTCCGGATTAAGGATTTGGAGGACAAATACCAACTAGTGGGTTTTTTAGTCTTTGCAATGTAGGTTTATTTGTGGAAATTAATTGGTTTTTAGTCTTGGGAAGGAACGCAAGAATTGTTGGTATGTGTAAAACATTGACAGACATTTGAAAAATCATTTTTTTAATTCCTTCTATTAGTTCACACTCTCCTTATTTACATATATCTTGTTCAAATTTTCAATCGTTGATAAAATACTTTTTATTTATTCACTCAAGTTCAAATGATTTTTTTAAAACTTATAGTGGAAGACATTTGATGTTGATACAGTTTTTAAAAATAATATGTTGATTAAAATTAATTAACTACTTTTGTTTTATATGGGAGAAAAACTTTTGACAAAAGGGGCAAAGTATGCAATATAGTTATTTCATTCCATATGGTTTAAAATAAATGATATGATTTCACAAAACAGCTGGTTTTATTTGGTAAAACAACTGTTTTAAAGCCCATGTTATGTTACTTTATTTATATTAATTGTAGTTATTTAATAAGAAGTAACTAAAATAAAATTTTTCTTTGTTGACCCAAGAAGGAATTGACTTCAAATTTTTGCTTTGTTTATATTACTTGTTTATTATTATGGTTTTAATATGAACTATCAGAGTCTTCATTTATTGATTTCAATTTTTTGTTCAATGTTTGAACTAACATTTTTTTTGTCACTGATGGTGGGATGAAAAAGTAGACCTTCCATCAACCATTGCTGAAGAAATCAATTGAAAACTATATTTTCCAATTTTTGTCAATCAACCTCATAATTTTTTTTAAATGAGCATTTGTCATCGGTTTAAAATTAACTGATTTTTTCTTTATGTCAGAATATCTCGGTGTTTTTAAAGTTATACTATTTGGCTTGGCAATTGTTTTTTTTTTTTTAAATGAATAACTAGCAGTAAATAGAACTACATGCTCATACATCATGAATTGATTACCACAAGAATAACAGCCTAAATTGATGCACACGAACTGCAAACAGAATATCGCAACGGTTAGGAGCAGGGACGATGGGTTCAAGGTCATTTAAATGATTGACACGCTACGAGTTCATATAATGTTTGTGCAATAATAAAGCTGTGTAAACATCCATTTCTTGTCTAAAAAAATTAATCATATGTTTCTAGGCATGGGTTTAAAGTTAGTGTGACTGGAGTTTGGATAAATGGAGCTCTACTATTCTTTAGAACAGTTAGATTCAACTACTGTAATTGTTTTAAAATTAATTGCTTACATACGTAATTTTTAAATTTGTAATCAATAATTTTCTTGACCAAAACACTAAAATAAAGTTTTATCACTAATTATTTAAAATAATTTACTGTGGTTTAATAACAATAAATAATACACATAAAACCTCTAAAACCATAAATATATTCTTGCCTTATGTACATTTTGGTTACTATTCAACAGTAGTTTGTGTAATTTCTCTGAAGATGGTTACTTGGTAACCGAAATGGATATTGGGTGAGAATAAAACTATTTGTGGTTAGAGGTTTTTTGTGTATTATTTATTATAGAATTTTATTTTTTATACTATCTGCAATAAAACTTAAGTTTTAGTTATATTATTTACAAATATCTATCTGATATGCATTGAAGCTTTTAGCAAAAATCACAGTAGAGGGTTTGATTTCAAATATCCAAATGAATTTTCACCCTAATTTTTTAAATAATGTTCATGAATTTGTGTAGGATTTTGCATTGGATCCTGAAGAGTCAAGGATGCGTGCTGCAGCACATCATATGGTACGAAACTTGACAGCAGGAATGGCAATGATAACGTGCCGAGATCAGCTTTTACTTTCAATTAGCTCTGCTCTGAAGTCTTCCTTTGTTAGTGCAATTGTTGTAAGTGAATTGTAATTTTAAATTACTTTAAAGATATTTATAGCTTTATATATAAAAAGGAAATTAAAGATTTCATTTTTTACATTTTCAAAACTAGATTTATTTGAATAGATTTAACTTTACGGTATAATAGATACAAATATTTTGATAAAATAAAGCAATTATAAATTAACTGTAAAGGGTTTTCATTACTTATATTACTCTACATATTTCATTCAGTTTAATAATTTAATTTTGTTTAGTTGATTTCATCTAAAGTATTGTTTATTATCTAACACATTGAAGCCTACACCCGAGTATAGAACAGGCCATTTAGTTTACGTTTGCTGCTGACGCCCGTGTTTAGCTCGAGATCTCGTATTTATTTCCATAGCAACATAATTCCTTCCTATTCTTGGTGTCATTGATATCGGTCTTTATGTTGGCTTTTTCTATTTTCCATGTCTGCAACTCGGGGTAATCAGAGTTGCTGTTACAAACAAAAATCTAATTTGTGGCATGTTGTGACCGAGAGCTTGTTTATTTGTGGACAGATATTGTTTCTTTGGTGCGAGTTGTTTAAGTTTCAAGTGGTTATTTTTCAGTTAACATTTTTATTTGTAATGATATTGTGTTAAAAATATAATGGCTAAAGACACTTTAGGTAGTTATTCAATACAAAAAATGTTGTTTTTAGACAGTGACAGACATAGGTTCAGTTCTAGGTATAGGTTCAATCAACTGATGAAAATGTAAATGACCCGATTTTAAATTTGGATTCAAAAGGAGAGAATTTTCTTTTAGCTTTTAACATGTATACATATCATGTAATATTAATTTTCATTCCAATGTAAAATATATGTATTGAAGAGCAGTGAAGTACAGTGTTTTTATTTACTTGACTTGTTTATACATTTTTCAAAGGACCATAATATGATCTGTTTGTAAGTAATCAATTCATATGTTTCTATTTCTTAAAAACATGTATAATATACTGTAAATATATTTTATTATAAGTCAGGAATCTTTTATGTTTTACCTAAAAACTTACAGACAGGTTAGGTATAGACGGGTACTAGGCTTCAAAGTGTTAATATTAAATAAGTATATTTATCATAAACATTATCATAATTCTATGGGAAATATAACAGATACCTTTCTTCCACCTATATAGAGCAGGTCTATTACAACCATGACCATGGTCACAAGATGCCATAATTTTTCTGCCACACAGGTCGTCTGGATTACCTACACCTAGTAAGGACGGAATGAGCCAGGTTAAACACCAAATGCAACATGTAACTCCCACATAAAATTACATTAACAATTGTATATTTCATCACTTACCTTTATCAATTGCCAACACTTTTCTATCACATTTAAACTGATGTAACCACATTTCAAACATTCAAGCATTCAAATTTGAAAACACCTATGGCTACGCCAAAGGACAAAAGGTCAGTGCAAGGTTGGTTATGCTTAATTTGCAGAAGATGGGACAATATAACCTAACAGAGTTACAAACTATTTAAAAAAGAACTAGAGTTATGTACCGATTATATTTTTACTTTTACTTTATAGGCTGTACTTAACACATTCAGCATGGCAGCAATATTGGTGATCTCATCAAACTACTGTCTGTTTTTCGTTAACTTCCACCTCTGACGGCAGTGGAACGCTATGCGGGTTGCACAGCTTGTCATAGCATTTAATTATCGAGCCTGTTGTTTTCATCTCAATAATTTTATTTCTAACATATAGAGGTTTATTGGAGACATTAGAACAGTGTATTAGACACTAAAATATTGTTTTATTTATCGGGTCACAATTAAAAAAAGAAATAAATTACTGTATAACAAATAATAAAACACAATAAAAAAGACAGAGAAAAAAAGATAATTTACATACAAAACTAAAGACCCTACTACTAAAATATACTACATACTAAAATAAGCACTCAACGTTTAACTTGGAATGTTTGTTTCTGTTTGTGCCATGTGTTTCACAAAGCCATAGAGATCGATAATGTAAACGGAGGCATAGATAATACATATTTATAGCTGCGACTATTTATAGCCGAGATTAGCTGACATTTGTTTACTACAATCTTATGTTTACACGTTAGGTTTTCGGGCGTCCAAGCATTTTGTCAATGACTCATATTTATAATAATCTGTTCCCACCTTGAGTTGGTTCATTCATTCTAATAGGGCAGTTATCGTTTATCTTGCGTTAGTTCAGAGCTGAGTTAATTCTTATGATCGTTGTTTTTACCAGATATTTTGCCGCATTAAGTGGTTAAAACTTTAAAAAAACATTAAAATATCAAAGTTAAACCAAATTAAATCTGTTCATGAAACTCCCTGAAGCATTTTTTCAGTTGAAGCATCAAAAGGAAACTTGGGATGGTCGGGTTTAAAAACAACTCAGGCACAATGTTCTCCAAACTCTTCTGAAGCACTGACGTAAAAATCAAACCTTTATACAAACACTAGAAAAGTTTCAATTAGCCTGGGAGTAGCCCGGTGAGCTCGCCGTCTCTAAGAAGGTAAGCTGGGAACACACCGGCACGCTCTCTGTGCCTCGTAAAGGAACCCAGAGCATGCCGGTACGCTAGCCGTGCTGAACATGTTAAACAATAATAAGTGCTATTTGTTGAATTAAGGTAAATAAGAAGAAACGTTTTATATGAATGTGTTAAAAAAAACATAGACAATTTTTTAATGTAACATGAAACCACTGATATGATTTTTATTATAGTGAACCTCTTAATAAATTTATATAAATCAAAGAGATCAAAGTAGAAAATTTGAAGACAACGAGAATTGTATATTGTTTTAGGGGGCAACTCAGCAACAAAAAGACCTGATGGAACAGGCAGCCTCTGTATGTGCTTCAGATAATATGGAATTAGCTTGCGCTTTTATTCAGAAAACTGCGATTGAGAAGGCTATACCTGAAATAGATAAACATCTTGTATCTGTAAGTTGTAAAATTGATTTTATTAAATATTTTTTGTGTTAGATAATTATGAGTTGTAGATTAGGCTTTATCAATGAAACAATGCTTTCAAAACATGTCAGTGTAGTAAATTGATAGTTTTCACTTAGTTCTTTAAATAATCATGATTTAATAAGTTAAATTCAGGTTTAATCAGTGTAATCATCTTAAGATGGCTACAACCAACTGTAAAATATTATATATATTTACAGATACACCAACTTCGTTCAATCAGTTCAGAAGTAACAAACCTATGATACTTAAAATACTAAGTATTGTTACATATGAATAATAAAATGTATTTCAAAATTTTTATAACATTTTCCTCATTTTTTCATCTATTATTTTTATAAGATTATTACTTTTATACTTAATCAGAATGCAATGTAATATTGATATAAAATTGTTTAGGTCTTTAAACCCAATACAGTTCTAATTAGATGCATTCTGCGGACACTATCGGGTACGAATTAATTGCTTGCGTAGATTTAGTTGTATTTCATTACAAAAATATTCTCACTTTTAGAGCATTAAATATTATATTTTTTTATACTGGTGCAGTTATTTATTTGTAATTTTTTTACCTTAGGTTATTATTTGGTAATTGATTATGTGTAATACTAATTTATTTATTACTAAAAAAGTTACTTACGATTTGAAATTTAGTTTAAATTTTAGGTTCCCACTATTATTGTTCATTCAGTTTGTACAGAAGAATACACTAATTATAAAAATATTTATACTACTGACAAACACCAAGTAAAATCTATACTGGGTTTCTCACTCCAGTTGATATAAAAACTGCCGAAGCATTCTGTTATGTTTAGACATCTAACTGAGGTCAATGGGCCATAAATATCTTTCTTTATTTATGTTGTGAGTTTCGAAAGTTGAAAAATATCTGTTAGAAAGCATAGACGTTTAGTCTTGTCTGTGACATATCAGGAAATGAAACTTTCTTGAAACAAATCAATCAAACAATGATGACATTCATGACTAACTGGGCTAGTCTTTATACCTGCTACTAATAAGTTGCCATAACTAACTGACCTAGACTGTAAACAGCAATGGGTCAAGTTCTTTACAAAAAAAAAAAACAATAACAAAATAGAAAAAAATGAGATTTTCAAGTTCATTTTCTCTTTCCACATCACATTTATTTCTCATATCTATATTTTGAACCATATCTAGTAATAGGAAGGTTTTGTTGATTATAGTTTCTCATAATTTTACACTGGTTTTTCTACATTCATTCTCAGCGTATGGGCATTGTTTCAGGTTGCTTGTAGTCAAAATAAATCATTTATAATCATTTCTCAGGTCCTTTATAGTGAAAACTATTCTTTTAGTGGTGGTTTCACAGGTCTATCACTGTTACTGGTATTTGGTTATCAAAAATCTTTTCAACTAAATTATTTAATTCACTTGCTAAATTAACTTAATTTTACCTTTTTGCATAAATTAGTAAATTAAAAGTAACTATTTAAAATTTTTATTTTTCTATTTATCATCCAAAATTATTATGTACATTATGTAGGATGAAAAAAACTTTTTAAATTCAAGATAATTTTAAATTTCATACAATTCTTGTCATAACATGCAACAATAGTAATAATAGGCCATTATAGTGATTGTACTATTTATTTTAAAAGTAATTACAAGATTTGTATGAATCTATATTGTTTTTCATTTTATTATAGGAATTCGAACGACGAAAACATGCACGCAACGAGGGTCGCCGATACTGTGATTCTACAGTATTAACATACCAAGCAGAGCGAATGCCAGAACATATTCGTCTCAAAGTAGGTGGGGTTACTGTACAACAAACAGTAGTATATGAAGAATTTGCTCGTAACATACCTGGCTTTCAACCACTTACAGACAGAGATGCTGCATTATTTCTACCCAAACCTGTTTCTGTGAGTATTATAATTACATTTGTTTTAAGTGTTAAGTTATTTATAAACTACTACAAAATTTGTTAAATTTTTTCCTTAAGTTTTGTATACATATTTAAATGCAGACAGTTGTTTGTTTATTATATGTTAGTGATAATAAAGTCTATGGTTCTTTTTCTGAAGAGTGAATTAAAATGTTTTTCCTCTTAATTGTTTTATTTTTTTGTTTTAGCGTTTAGGTAGCTAATTTTAAATAATTTCAGCTTTCATTTTTTTTCATAAAAGCACGATACCAGTACAGTTATATGAGGTAAAACTAAGACATAATAATTTTGCGTAGTTGGTTAGTCAATCCAGAAAATGTCATTTTTTTGTAGTCTCTTTTAGATGCTTTATTTAACTGGCACCTGCCAGTTGTCTTTGAATTATACATTCCTTCCAATTTTTTTTAAAGTTTAGGTCACCAGATTTGTCGAGGGAGTATTTTGACATCCACTAGGAGATATTATAAAAAAGCCTTTTTAAAATCGTTGTATTAGCTCACACTTTTCTGAGTATCTTGTACATATCTTCAGTCGTTAATAAATACGTTTTTATTCATCCAATCAAGTTCAAATACATTTAAAAATTTTGTGAGTGTTACACCTTATCATAACTTTGAAAATTTTTCTGCATTGAAACTTTATATTTCATTTCAGTCATTTCTTCTATTTTTATTTAGTTGTATCTATAAAGTATAAACTAATATTTTTGAAATTTTTATTTCCACTGTTTAATTTTCTAAATATGTCATACTTGCTTTTTAAGGTGCTATTATGTCAATCACTGACATAGTCATTATTACTCTTGTACATATGACATCATTTTTTGAAACAAGAGATTTGAAAATATACAGTCGTTCACATACTGCATTTAGTAATTGCTCAGAAATATTTTTAATAAATTATTTAACTTTTTTACAGGATCCAATTGCTGTCATGTCAAATTTCCAGAATAATCAAGCTCAAGTTGTAAGTTGAAAGACATTTAAGATTTATATCTTTTAATGATTAGCAAACTTCAATTTAGTAAGTTGATTTTATTAAATATGAATTGATTTTCAGGCATACACAAACAGCGATGACGTTAGCTCAAGGTTTGACAAGATCGTCACTGATTTAGAAGTACTTCTGCAAGCTGTTATGGCATCCTCTCAAAGTGGATCTATAAGTACTAGCAATTGTGTGGCTGCTATTCATAATCTTATAGAGTTCTTGGTAGTGGCTCGCAGGTCTCGTGATGCAATGCCTGGTACATTATTACAAAAGGTAAATGATCTAAACTGTTAATCAATATTTGTAACAAGAAATACTATTTTAAACACCTGATTTAATTCCGAAAATAATTGTTTATTTTAATATTTTAATCATTGTTTTTTCAGGCTGTGGAAGGCTTACTAGATCAACCAAACTTTACTAATGAACCAGAAATTGCTCATCGATACAAAGAAATTCATATTCGCATTTTGCGAATACTTCAAGATCCTCAAATATATGGAATTCAGTGGGTTAATAAACAGGTTACAAGGTAAAAAAAATCTCTCTCTCTCTCTCTCTCTCTCTCTCTCTCTCTCTCTCTTACACACACACACACACACACACACACACACACACACACACACACACACACACACTTATATTTACACATATACATACAGTTATTAAAGTAGATACTTGATTTTGATGATCAATTAATTATAAAACTTCAAGGGATGTATCATAAAATTATTATTCAAAAGAACAATTTTTGTGTAAACAAATAAATATTCTTTATTTATTATATTGTTATAAATTTCAATATTTATAAATAACTGTGAGTACATTTTCACCAGTGTAAATCGAAGTAATGCTATAAAGATCTAAAACCTAAACCAACTTATTGGATATTACTTTAGTTCTGTAATATTACTATTAACTCATTGGGTAATTATGAATTGTGTTCTGAGCTACCCATCGGGTGCAAATAATTTCTAATTCAGTGGTCACAGCAACTGAATTGTGTTCAGTACCAACTTTATAATAATTTTATAAGTACTATTATAAATAATAGTATTATAAAAGGTATTATTAAGTATTAATGAATTAAATTAAGTAATTATTTAATAATTTTAAAAATATATGGATAAATTTAATCGGTTATTTGTAATCATTAAGGGAAAAAATATTACAGTTAAAATAATAAATATGTAAAATAAACCCTGTAACAATGGTCAAGCAGATTAAACATTTATTGACTGATTATCTACAGATATGTTTCGACAATATACAGTAGAGTCTCGATAATTCGAGGTAGATGGGACCGAGATCCCCTCGGATTATCAAAAACTTGGATTATACGGAAATATGTTAATAGAACTTTATTGATTAGAAAACTTACATAAATTAATGTTGCTTTGGAATACATTGTTCTTCACGATTGCTAAATTTTTGGGAAGAAGTTATGAAGTGTCTGCTTATCAGATTGTTTTTTTGCTACAGTGTTGCGTAGACATCTTAGCAGAAGTACATCTGTTGGCGTACTGTCTTTTATGCAATATAGCGCATTGCAGTTTTCAATGCAGTCGTTCCTTCACCTTTTTTTGGAAAAAGATATGAGGTGTCTGCTTATTAGATCGTTTTTGTGCTATGGTGTCGCATAGACGTCTTAGCAGAAGCACATCTGTTGGCGTGGTGTCTGTTATGTAACATAGTACATTGATATTTTCAAGGCAGCTGTTCCTTCACTGTGATTTATTTTTATTTTTTGTACTGTCTCTGTCGAACCTTCATCTTTATTTTTGTCATCACTAGTGATGTGAACCAGGAATATTTCCAGTGGAAAGGGAATTTATTTATGCGAATATTTCCAAAGAACTTCCCGATGGCTTTATAAGTTCCTAAAACTATGGAATAAACTCATTTAAATAATTTTTATTTTGTCTTAAAGCAGTTTTAGGACCTTAATTGGGTCTTGATGATCAATAACAAAACCAAATAATAAAAAAAATTTTGATATACACAGTTTGCAAAATCGTTTATTTTAACCATGATAAAAATTTTGAGAGCAAACTCGGTTGATTATGAGTTTGAGACCCAAAATCAATTTCATTATAAGCTTAACAAAACCTGATGATATAAGTTTTGAACATTACTCAAGTTAAGTAGCTAACTTATTCATCAAAAATATTATTAAAATTGATTTAATAAGTTAAAATGACCTAATAGTAATTTTGGACTATTTTATAATAAATATACAAGAATTTGTAACATGTTTACAAATATGATACGTTTCTTTGATACTAGAAAACATGATAGTGATCCACCAAGCAATCATGCGGTATTCAATAACATTTAAAGATGAACACAGCCACAGCCAGTTTACTGTTAAAATAAACAAGTATCAAAATTTAAAAATATATGTGAAGGATTTAAGACTTAAACAATTTTTATTTCTGAATATAAATCTTTATAAATTGATTTATATGTTCACATTAATAGATTAGTTCTAAGGGCTTTAAAATATCTATGCGTTGAAGAGGAAATCATAAGTTCCCATAAATTCCTGGGAATTTATGAATTTTGGGAATATTCCCTGCAATATTCCCCAGGAATTTTCCCTCAAATATAAATTCCCAGGAATTTTAGATCACTAGTCATCACTGCCTCCAGTATTTTCTTGTACCTTCAATAGTCTTAATATGTTATATTGTTACTTACGTTCATCTTTACCCACCCAGTAACGTACGTATCATCGACATTTTCACAACCTGGAAATTTCTTGACACGAAATGTCAAATCTGTTTCTTCTTGTGCCAATAGCACAGTCAACAATTTCATTATGATTCAGGATTTGATTACACTACTTACTTGATGTTTCTTCTTTTATCTCGTTCCATGATTCGGCTATCCAGTATATACAACTTCCTTAACTGTATTTTTTTAGGAAGCCTACAATGCTTTCTTTCATTTTAGTAGTTTTTACTAGCTTTTACATTGTTAAAGGTAACGTCTATATTTTTTTCATAAATTTTCAGAACACCCTGATCCATTGGCTGGATTAGGCTCGTAATATTTGCGGGAAGATATAAACTACAGATATCATCCGAGCACAGTTGTTCTACATCAGGATGCAACATAGCATTGCCTAACATTAAATAATTAGAATGTCCTTTCAAGTAGATAAAATAGTCTGACAGAAATAGGCTTGAATTTAATGGAAGCTCGAAAAATCAGGACTCGGATTTTTGAGACTCTACTGTATTTTCTACAGAAAGTAATCGATGATGTTTAACTCACATTAATAATCAGCAATGGGCTAAAGGAACTTCTTTATCACATTAATGAAAAATAAAGACGCTGGGTTGCCGAGTATGACTTATATTCTAAATAAAGATATACACATCAAAAAAATTATTTTTAGGTCTTAGGATTAAGTTTTTTGGTTAAACAAGAACTGGATGGTTTATCAAGTTTTATTTCTAGTACTGACAGGAAGTGGCTTAGCCATCAAAGGAATGATTTATTTGTTAATGCGATGCTTTTTACAAAACAAGTTTTCTGCTATATTTACCAAGAAACAATAACAAATACAATAATGACAGTAAACATTTAAGAAACCATTCTCTCCGGCAGTTTAACTCAGGACTGATAATTTGTCAAAATATACTTGTTCAATGATTAACTTTGAATTTCAATGTTGTTCTCACATTTTTCATTAAGAACAGACCATTAGCTAACTAAATGGCCGTATGTGTTGTGTATACTAAATGTATATTGTCCTTTACAAATGTTACTAAACAAGTAATATAGAAAAAATATAAGTTGCAGTCCCATATACGGAGGTTGTAACTGATTCAATCCGCTGCCCTCTGTATATGTTTAGGATGCCCAAAAACGACACCGGTATCAGCATTGGAAGTAGAACTATCCATTGAACACATTGACCTATATGTAAAGAAGAAATTTTGGCACAGGTGTACATGGATTAAAGCACTGCTCTTACATCAGCCACTGAACATTTTGGACTAGGAGTCAACCATCAAGCAGTCATTTGCTTTTAGAATTAAATACCTACCTCTGGTACTCAAGGGTGCGATTTCACTGGAGCCCATCCCTGCTTGCTCCGAGTATCGTCCAGCTACAAATGGATGTTGCCACAGTCTCGCATGGAGCCTCCAAGCAATAACACACCAAGGAGTTTGAAAGGGAAACCATTGAAATGATACACACATACTACTAACATACTAAGTATAGAGCATTTGTATTCTCAACGATTTGTGATCCACACTACAGGCGTATACTTCTCACCCCAGGCTTGAGTACTCTTCGTGCGTGGATGAGATGCAACAGATACTTTGATCCTTGGTAATGCTGGAAAGGAAAGTTGTCCTCCAGTGGGTTCTTCCTCACTGGGGAGTGATTAAAAATGAGATAGCAGACCACATAGCTAAGGACGACAGTGAACTCTGGCCTATGCCTGTGACTACAACTTCACTCTCACGTTGTGGGATGATGGCAGATGCTGTGTTGACTGCAGAGTGTTGAAATAATCTAACAATGGGTAGAAGTTTGCATTGGTCGCAGAAAACACTGACAGATCGTGGCATTTACCTAAATCTCGCCAGAAGAATCGCCAGTTTTACTGCAAGAGCAAGGATTGGGTATCTGGTGACTCAGGGTTACCTGCACCAGTTTAACTTGATGAATACTGCCATCTGTCTCACATGCAGGAAGGAGGAGGAAACTGTGAAGCACGAACTGCTTTTATGCCACTGTCCTTTACTGGCCAGAGATATACTTAGAGGAAAGAGCATTGTACTGGACACCATCCTGAAAAGCCGCTCTTACTGGGCACTGGTAAAGTCAGTACAAAGCACCTTTGTGCCTGTTATAAGAAGAAGTCAATTCCCACTGACATTGGCCAAGTAAAATTTTACATTAGTAAAAGGCCACTATAATTAATTTTTTTATAATTACAATTAATATAAATAAATATACATATAATACATACATATGATTCTGTATGACAGAATCACAATTTAAGAGGCAAAATAGAAAACAAATTTCCTTGCAATTTTCCAATTCCCTCTTTATACAATTGTAACGTTAGTTTGTTTTACTGCTTGAATAGTCTAATTCGATACGATAATTCTAATTGTCACCACGAGAGACTGACTGTTGACCGATAGTAAAACAGCTTTGCAAGCAAAGTTTGATATTTCCGGTATAGTTTTAAAATGAAATAAGTGAGTCGTTAAGGGAGACTGAGACTAGCGAGTCGAGAGTGAACACGTCTTCCTGAGAACCAACGAACTGCATCTGGCCGCATGCTAGCTTCCCGAGGGAACCAGTGAGAGGTAACACTAAGTCTTTGTATCGACTCATAACAGGTAAACGATTTATTTAATGTTCCTTTTTATATTTGTTAGAAATGTATATGTTTGTTTAAACGCACTGACCATGGCCTGCAGAGGATTCTATGTCATTTAATTGTATTATAGTGCTAATTAAAATTAATATCTGTGATTTCCTGTTTTATTAAATCCTCCAACGGCAGTACATATTGGTAGCAGAACGTGGTTTATAAAATAATTCACAAATTTGTTTCATAAAAGAGAAAATAGAGAAACATTTAAAGAACGAATGAAGAAAGACAAGTATTTTGTAGCTATATTTTCATAATTATAATTCCGGGAAATATTGTATTAACTGTAATGGTAATTGGATCCATAATTTTATTTTATTTTTAATAAAAAATCTGTATTAAATGAACAAAGGGTTTGTAAAAATATGTAAAGTCATTCGCAGAAAGAATTGTGTAGGTCAGTTTTGTTCAAACACGCAATGGGGAGTTGCAAAGCAATTGTGTAGTTATGACCTACTCTTGTCTTATCTTAAGTAAACAATTCTGTTCCCCTTTTATTCAACTAGAGTTAACTTTAGAGAAAGAGATTTTAAATCATTTATTTATTCGGCCATCATATTTATTTCAATTTAATAGCCATTTAAGATTTAAAAGGCTATAATAATTTTTATTCATTAAATTTTTTTCTGCCTATTGCATCCTTGCTACATTATTGTGTATATTTGTGTTATAAAAGAATATATCTCTTACTGTCAAGTGTAGTTAAGGACAAGAGATATAAATTAAGGAACAATATTGAGTCTCATACTAAATTTACCGACCAAATCCCCCAAACCCCTGAACTGGTAGAATCTGCGTCCCCTACAGACGACGAACTAGGTAATCTCCTTGACCAGATATAGAAAAAAGGAGAACAGTTGAAGTTAGAGCTTGATGTTCTAAGGTCTATGCATACAGAAACAGGCAACTTAAAAAATCACCCTCTCCAGATCATCAGTCATTCGATCAGGTTTTTGCTGGATTGCAACACCCAGTCGAAAGACTCCTGGCCACATTGCATATAACGGATGGTTTGAATGTACCAGTATTGCTTATTTTTCTAAAAATATGTATGAAATTATATATACTTTCCCCGAGATTCGATTATATATGCTATCTCTTATTACACCTTATATGCGGAGCCCTCGAGTCGAGACTAATTCCCCAAGAGTCCGAAGAAAATTTGTATAATTATATCATAGACATAATAGAGGTTTTAATAGAACATAATAGAATAGTCATAATAGAAGAGAACTTTTAAAACATAATATAACGGAGTCTGAAATCACCGACCCTGTGATCAAAGGCCTATTCCCTGCGGTGAGAATTTGTTCGTACCTAACAGATTCTCCCACGCCTTCTAGACCAGGTATTTTCAGACATAAAATACCAGTACGTGTTTAATTACTTTGACAACCTTTTAGTTTACTCAAATTCATGGAAGGAGCATTTACGGCATCTTCGCTAAGTGCTTATGCGTCTGCGCCGGTCAGACTTGATGGTTAATCCCGAAAAGGTTGTGTTCGGCATTGAGGAGATTAGTTTCCTGGGACATTTAGGTTCATCCCGAGGTGTTACCATCAACCCTAGCAGGACCAGCACCATAGAAAATTTCCCCCAATATAAGAACTCCGAAGCAGTCGCGTGCTTTATAGGCATGACTAATTTTTTTTCCAAGTTTATCCCTAATGTTTCCTAAATCGCGGCACCCTTAAGCCTTTTAAAGCTCAAACATTTTTTTGGAAGGAGGCCAAAGAAAGTCCTTTCGACTCCTGAAACAAGCCATCTCACAAACCCCTGTCCTCTGAGTGCCAGATTTTACCAAACCCTTCATTTTGCATACTGATGCCAGCTCTTGCACACTAATTGTAGCCATACATTAAATCACCAAAACTTCACCAAATAAGCTAATGTTTAATTTCCATTTAAAATCCCCTCTTTCCCTAACCTGGCGCATGTACGAACTTCTTCCTCCGAATTCCATGACCGCCACAAGCTGAAAACTGGTCAAACAAAACATTCTCAAGTCCCAGCAAGGAGTAAAACGGGCTTATAATAAGACCTGATATCCACATCTCTTCAAAGTTAACAATATGGTTTGATGCAAGACGTATCCCCTTAGTTCGGCGATTGACAAGCGCACTGCCAAACTCATGCCCAGATGGTCAGGCCCTTTTCGTATCCTCGATTTTCTTACACCTGTAACCATTTCCTTGGGTGATCTAAGTGGCAAGCAATAGATTAAAAAATCTCACGTCGAACAATAAAAACCTCACTTCACTCCCAGTGATTAATAAAATTATAGGCAGAAAAGTAGTTGACTCCCGAACATTTGATTGACATGCCATTATTCAGAGGAGATCAAAGATGTTAATGTTATTAATGTTCTGTTATTGTCGGTCTAAACAAATTTCTTTTAAAGTAATTCCTATTAATATACAATGCACACAATTGAATCCATCCTCCTACTATTTTAACTAATTTCGACACACGTGAAAGGGCAATTTTTGCCACCAAACACAAATAATTTGCTTCAGCTGATGGATCAGGGAGTATTAAAAACATTTAAAGCTTATTACACAAGAAGATCATTTGCACATCCGCATGAAGCTATGAGACAGAACAACGAGCTCACTGTTGAAGATTTTGGAAACAATTCAATGTTTTAAATGCTTTGAGAACATGGGACAATCTTGGAATGAAATTTCACAAAAAACTTTGAATTTTATTTGGAAAAAGGTGTGTCTATTTTTTTTGCCACTGAAACTCAAGCTGAATCAGTGCCAGAGTCTGATGAAACTGCTGATGTGATTGAAGAAGTTGTAGTTTTGCCAGACAAGTAAATTTAGAAGTGGATAATAATCACGTTCAAAAACTGCTGGATTTACACAACCAGAAGCTGACAATTAGTTGATGAGCTCAGAATTGCGTGAGCAAGACCTTAAAAAACACAGATTCTTTAGGCCCAGTTGACGTAGAAGACGAAATGACGGTTAGAAACCTGACAAACGGCCTTATTTTAATTGAATGAGGCTTACAAATTTTTAAAAACATAGAATACAACGATGATAAACCATAATGTATATTTCGATAACCATGTCATTATCATCAGATGGTCCTATTACAATCTGAATACAATAATTTACTAACTACAGTGACCAGAGTTTTGCATTCTACCTTGTAGTTTTATAATAGGACCCTCTGATGATGATGGCATGGTCATCGAAATATACAGAGATTTAATCTTAGGTAATTTGTAATATTAGTTATTTCTGTGGTATTGGAGTTTTTGCCAATATTTTTATTGTAATATATATTTATAGTTTTAAAATGGTTCTATTCTAACAACTATTCTTTTCAATGGTGCTTGACTTTTTATTACATTGAGTAATTAGATCAAATTTTTAATAAGAATGATATATATGTCTTCTTTCTGTCTCCCTCTTCTCCCCCTCTCTCTCTCCCTCTTCTCCTGCTCTCTCTCACTCTCCTTCTCCCCCTCTCTCTCCTTCTCCCTCTTCTGCTCCCCCTCTCTCTCGCACACACAGTCATTTAATACATAAAAAGTCTACAAAAATGTATTTTGCAATTTCTATTATTTTTTTCGCAGATGTCTGACTGAGTGTCGTGAAGAATTCCGTTACAGTCTTGATGTGGTGGACTTGTTTATACGTTCACATTTAGTTAATCTCCAACAGTATGACATAGCTTTAGCCCAAGCAATGGACAACGGCATGAACTATGTTGCAGTTGCTTATGCAATGCAGTTGGTATCACACTATCTTGTCGATGACAGAAATAACTCCTACGTTACAGAGAATGATCTGTATAACACAATTGATGTACTTGCAAGAATTTCTTCTCATTCCAGAACACCTCCAGAAGGGTAAAAATAGATATTTTTTAAACGTTCATAGCAATAATATTCAGCAATATAGCACGACAGTGATACGTTCTGAGCATGTCTATGTTGAAAACATGTTTTTTTGTGCGACAAATATCCTAGTCATGTATATTTGTTTTAAATTATTAGTTAATGGATTAAAGATTGTATTTTTGAATACATAGAACTATAAAGATTGGTAAACCAAAGATTGATGTAGTCTTAAATTTTTATCACCAGTGTTCAAAAATTACCTGTGGTTTGAATTATCAGTGATAATATTGGCAAGATACATAATGTGTCAGTAAAGTTCCCAAACTGAATTATAACCTCAGCAAGCATTAACACCCTATACATACATACACACACACACACACACATACATATATATATATATTCTTGATATTTAACGTTATCCATTGTTTTTCCGTTGCACTGACTTTATGAAGTTAATATATTACTATTGTAAGTAATTTTATCCACCATTAAGTGCAATAATTTTACCTTGAGTGATGAGGCACCTTTCGGTCACTTGACCATTGTCGAATCACTGATATTTTTCTGTTGTAACGTCAACAAATACCAATATCACGGACCGAACATCTACAACAGAAAAATATCAGTGATTCGACAATGGTCAAGTGACCGAAAGGTGCCTCATCACTCAAGGTAAAATTATTGCACTTAATGGTAGATAAAATTACTTACAATAGTAATATATTAACTTCATATATATATATATATATATATTCTTGATATTTAACATTATCCTTTGTTTTTCCGTTGCACTGACTTTATGAAGTTATGAATGGTCAACGACCGAAAGGTGCCTCATCACTCAAGGTAAAATTATTGCACTTAATGGTGGATAAAATTACTTACATAGTAATATATTAACTTCATATATATATATATATATATATATATATATATATATATATATATATATATATATATATATATATATATAGATTTTTTGGACTAGGAGAGTGACAGACTTAGCTTGGTAAGAGTCCACTCTGTAGCCTTGAAATAGAAACACATAAAAGCACAACCAATGATATATTTCAACCACACAGATTCTTGTGTATTAATAAAGAACTAAGTCAAAATACAAATACAAGAATTATAATTGAATTTACAATTCAAAGCTTTTCGTTGGCTAAGAGTGCCAACATCATCAGGAACATTAAACATAATCTAACGCAATCAGAATAACAGTAGATGATGTTGGTAATGTTAGCCAACAAAAAACTTTGAATTGTAAATTCAATTATAATTCTTGTATTTGTATTTTGATGTAGTTCTTTATATATATATATATATGTGTATATATATATATATATATATATATATATATATATATATATATATATATATATATATATATATATATTTAGGTTAGTTTTGGTTGGTAAAGATTATTTAGATTTTTTTGACTAGGAGACTGACAGACTTACCTTGGTAAGAGTCCACTCTGTAGTCTTGAAATAGAAACACATAAAAGTCTATTTCAAGACTACAGAGTGGACTCTTACCAAGGTAAGTCTGTCAGTCTCCTAGTCCAAAAAATCTATATATATATATATATATATATATTTATACATTAAAAACAAATCGATCACCACTAAATAACAAAAATAAACGTTCCTGATTTGCCGGTTTAACCCAAGCAGCTAGGGCGAATATATATATATATATATATATATATATATATATATATATATATATATATATATATATATATATATATATATATATATATATAAAAACATACATTGTTAAGGCTTGGAACTTTTTCTTCGCCTGTGAAAATTTAATTTATTTTTATTGCCAACAATAACAAACATGTGTCACTTCTTTGTGAGCAACTTTTCATTTGATGTCAAATTTTTAATATGGGACAGACCACAGTCATTCAATTGAAGGTAAAACTTGCTAAAAGGGTATCTAAAGCACTACAGTTGATTCAACAAATGAATGGTGATGATAGTTTATCTAGAACAGGGTTTTGCTAGTGGGATGAAGGTTTTTCGGAAGGTAGAGAGATGCCAAAGGATGATGATCAAGAAAGGCTTTCAAATTGTCACCTGAAAAGATGAAAAAAGCATGTGATTTTGTTGAAAATTATTGCAGTTCTTCTTTGAGAATGATTTACCTGACTATAAAATAAGCAAAAAAACTATTTGAATCAATCTCCAGAGGGAATCAATACAAATATTTTTTTATTTTAATTATTAGTTAATTGACTAAAGCCGTTGGAGATCGGTTTTGAGTTATATAGAACTATAAAGAATAGTGCTGTCTTCAGTTATTAAAACATTCTGTTTAGTGCTTACAAAAGAATTTTAAAAACATAAAAGAATGTATTCTCATTTAACAGTAGTTCGATAAATTCACAAAGTTCATTAGCCATGAGTTGTGAAGATTCCTTTATTCTCGGTGTAGTGAAGATCTATGTAAAGTATTTTTGTCAACAAACGTAATAAGGTCTGGTTTGCACACAGAAACTTGTATTTAGGTTTTACTTTTTTAAATACATTGCACTAAAAATTGAGGTGAATTTTATAATTGAAGTTTACTAAATGAAACTTTAAAGGTTAATTTGATCTTAATAAATATTTGTGTTTTAATTTAAAGTACTAGGAATACTTGTCTACTTACAGAGTATCACACAATAAGTCACCTGATTTGATTTTTATTCCTACAAATGAACTAATGGGGCAATAGTATAAAATTGCATGCCAATTACCATGAAGCTCATGGAAACTATTCTACATGTCGTTACATGCTCTTCGCTTTTGTTATGTTCTGGTATTTTCATTTAAAGTTCGTAGTGTTCATACAATTAAAAATTGAACAAGCTTTAAAAGTGATTTAACTAAATGCAAGCTTCTGTAGACTACAAGATCTTGTGAGCTATTGACGAGGCTAAATGATTGTTATCAGATTTTGTGGGTTTAATAGAACCCTAACAGACATACCCTTAGTAATAGTTCTGTTTGTAATCTTTTAACAGACACATGTGAACGCTAAAATAATGATATATTTTGGACACACTGTGTCCTTTGTTAATCGAAGCGAGAAACTGAAGTGAGCCACAGGTGTATATAGAAGTATAGATATCCAAATGTCATAGATGTTTAGGTTTATAGTTACAAAGGTATATTGTTTGCACAGATTTATAGATTTGATCATTATAACATATTTGTTTAACAAAAAAACAAAATGAAGTTAGAAAAAAGGTAAATTGAGTTACTTGAAGTTGATGTTGGGAGATCTCTAGATCTGGTTACCACAGGTAGGGTAACTACAATCATCAAAACAGTGGTGGTGTAACTAGGAGCATGTAGAACTGTTGGTTTGAATATCATGTCTGTGGTTATACTTGCTAATGTTTAAATCAGAGCTTACAAAGAGGGGAGGCTGAAACTCAATATTTGGAACAGGTTGTGGAAAAGGGGATCTAGGAGTACAAAGTTTTAAAATTAGATGCAAAATGGTGCATTTTGAGGCTGATGGATGGATTTAATTGACATACACTGATCCAATTTTGTATAACTTTATTAAATAAAAACTTGGAAAATGTAGGGTACATTGTGCTTTATTAGTTAATATTGAAAAATATTTTAATTGAGAAGAGGTTTCCTGTGTGTGTCCTAAAGAACTGTATTTCTAAAAGAAAATTGTATTCCATTCACATGGCTCCTTACAAACTCTCTTAATTTCTCAGCAAGATAGTAAATAACTATTTCTTTTCAAGTTTGAAAAACTATTGACTGGCCTCCGGGACAGCCCTGGTGTAGACTATCAATGGCTAATCCTATATCTTGCTGTGCTAAGGAAGTACATTTATGAAGGGAAATAATGAAAGTAATGATGTCTGTGAGTACTCTCTTCAAGGCTACTTGGATGTCTGCAATCGACTCAAAATTGGTTCCTTTGACCACAGATTTTGCTCTAGGAAACAAAAAATGTCACAAAGTGACATATAGGGCGAATAAGGCGGCTGTTGCAACATGGCAACCCTTTTAGAGGCCAAATACTGTGACACGCTGAGGGTAGTGTGGCACGGCGTGTTGTCGTGATGAAGAATCCAGTTTTTTGCAATGTCTGGGTGCACCCTGTTGACTCTTTCGAGTACTTGGGGATAGTACACTTGATTTACCGTTTGTCCTGGTGGAACAAATTCTTTGCGAACGATTCCATGGCTGTCAGAAAAGGTAATGATCACCACTTTCACCTTCGCTTTCATGCCCCTCCTTAAACTCTGTATGCCATCAAAACGTCGGGGCACAACTGAGAGCACTATCACCATGCACTTTTACGATTTTAGCGTACGCCAAATTTTGAATCTGGTGCAAAATTTTATAGCGACGCGTTGCTTTAGATTTTGGTTCTCCATTTTCGTGACAAGCACCACCAATACACGTCTTCTAAACATGACACAGCAGGCGAACTAAACAAACTAGAGCGATGGGAAACATCAATGGAGAGGGGAAAGAAAAAGAAATTTCGAGGTCACATGTTTACCACAAGTACGGCAATAAAATCTGTCTCATTACTTAATTGTCACACTTCGTATAGTTTTATATTGTTCTATAAGCTTCTGAGGTAAGATCTTAGTTTGATCACAAAAAATTGGGTTTCTTATAGAATGTTGTTTCAAAAACCACTAAAAACGACATCATCTAATTCTTTATTTTTTTGCTGTCTTCGTTGATTTTCTTGAACATCCATCATTATTTTCAAGCACTGATACAAAGTTTAAAAGTGTAGGTTTACTCCTTTAAATTTCTGTAATCATTGATTTTTCAACACCGTTTATCTCAGCCAACTGTTTATCCATAACTCTTATATCTGATTGACCTGTAACTAATTTTCCATTAAGGATGATTTATGCCGTTTTCTTTTAGAAGCATGGTGAACAATGAAACAAACAAAACAACAGACTGATGCAAAAGAGTACCAAGGCCAGCTACCTGACGATGGACAAAAGCCAACTATACAGATTCCACTGAGATAATAACTCAGCATCCAATTAGACAAATAAATAGACGAATAAAAGTAGACAACATGATGAACCTTTGACATTGCTGGCCTGATCCAAACTGTTGATGGCTAACTTTGTGTACCCCACTTTCAGAGATGCTGGATTTTTGAAAGCGTCAGATTATAAGATGCTGGTGTAACGGGCTTTTACTGTAAACTGTAACAAAACATAAATGAAACAAATTTTAAATAGTAAAATTCATGAACATAATATTTAAAATCAACAAATGATTGGTATAGATTATGTCAAACTACTTGAGTCCTGCTGGATTTGCGTTGAAATGAATTTGTTTGTATGCTAATAACTTAATTTAGTTTAACCCATTGCTGATCTAATTGCATGGGCACCACAGACCCTAGCGAATACAAATTAATTCCTCATGTCACGTGAGTTGAATTTTGCTACAAAAATATTCTACTTATAAATCACTAAATAATATATTTCTTACAAGTACAATTTTTGTATTTGTTGTTTTATACCTTAGTTTATTGATTGTTGTGTGTAATCATAATAAGTCAGAACAAATCAAAAATTACTTACGGTTTGAAGTCTGTTTTAGATTCTTCACTCTCAATGTTATTGTTTATTTCATATGTACACAAAGAATACACTAATTATAAAAAAAACTACTAACAAACATCAGGTACTGACTGTCACAGTAAAAAGAGCTTCTCACTCCTGTTGACATAAAAACTGCAGAAGCATTCTGACAGAAGTTCATAAGCCATAAGTATCTGTCTTTATTTATGCTGTAGGTTTTGAGAGTCGATAGATACCCCTTAGAAACCAGAGATGTCTAGTCTTATGCTTGACATATCACAAAATAAACTCTTTTGAACCAAACAAATCAATTAAACATTGACGACATTCTTGACTGGCTGGGTTAGTCTTTATACTCACTACTAATTAATTGTCATGACTAGCTGACTTAGTCCATAAATTGCAAAGGTTATCAGGTAAACTATTGCAGAATTATGATTAAGCTCATAGACTCGGTTATTCAAAAATGTGTGGTCGGTCGATGGCACCTTTGATGAATATATTATTAACACTTAATAATAAAATAACACAATAATAACTTGATTTCACTTATACCGCGCTGCTATTATTTAAGACCATTTAATACTTATTTTACAATTGTGCTCTTTTAACATTCCTTCAACAAATGTAAAAGAAAGTAAAAGAAATATAAAAATTTAATAAAATTATATATATCATTATTAAAGCTGACTTGCCAGGCAGTAAACAAAGGTGCAAGATTAATGTTAAACTTGTCTAAGATGAGCCTTTTGGCATAAGTATTAATAATATAATTTTAGTGAGACTTAGAAATCTAATTAATAATCTTATAATTAGAACAGTTAGTTTACCTGGGCCAGCTACAAGTGAGGTCTTTATTTCAAGGATTATTTATAACATTTTTTTAATAAAAGTTACATTTGGAAAATTTTACTTGCTGGTCTGCCAGCAGGTAAAGAACAGGCAGTAAAAATTCTAGGCCAATAGTAGTTTAAAATTAAGAGATTTTAAGGTGTTGCTATCAGATAGTGATAACTAGAACTATAGTAGAGTCTCGATAATTCGAGGTAGATGGGACCGAGACCCACTCGGATTACACTGAACTACGTTCGTGTGCATTAGAAAAAATAGGAGTTTTAATGAACTTTATTACTATGATTAAAAATGCACTAAATAAGTTTATGAAACTTCGTATGGAACATTTCTTAAAAGCCCAACTCATTTCCTTTGCATACCATATGGCTATAAACATTTCTTGGAAGCCCGACTGACTCGTCATTTTCTCTGAAATAGATAAAATTGGCACAAATAGAAATTGGCTTGAATTTAACGGAAGCTTGAAATATCGGGACTCGGATTTTTGAGACTCTACTGTATATAGTTTAAGCAGATAAAAGCGATTAATTTCTTTTAAAAAAGAAACCGTAGTTTTGTTAAAAAAATACACACACACACTCACACACACATATATATATATCGTGATATTTCACGTCCATTATTTTTCCGTTGCACTGACTTTATGAAGTTATTATTATTACTTGTAATTAATTTTTTCCACCACTAAGTCCAATAATTTTACCTTATATGATGAGGCACATTTCGGTCATTGAAATTCAGTGATTCGACAATGGTCAAGTGACCGAAAGGTGCCTCGTCACATAAGATAAAATTATTGCAGTTAGTGGTGGAAAAAAATTATTTACAAGTAATAATAATAACTTCATATATATATATATATATATATATATATATATATATATATATATATACTTTAGTGTCCTTGGAATTTTACTTGATATTTTTGAGAGTACTTTCAAGAGCTAAACTATAATGCTCTATTTTTCAGCTTCAGAAGACACCAAGATCCTTGAAATTGCTGCCCATGTAAACACTCCTTTGTCATATTGAAGAATAATATTGTTTATATTTTGTTTCATTGCACTACTCAATGTCGAGATTGAGTTTGTTTATTAAGTTGAATAATTTGTCAATTTTAACAAGCACTTAATTAAATTGAATTTCAACTCTAAATAAAACTTGTATACTTCCATTAAATGATTACATTCATTCCAATCATCCATTGGGTTTAGACTAATTCCAAATTAATTTTTTGTGGCAACCGAATTATGTTGCACTAATGTACTATATTTTAATTGATTATTTATAATCATTATTAGTAAAATAATAATTATTAATTAAAATAATACATATGTAAAATATTGTTAATAAAATGCTACTTACATTGTAAACTTAGCAATTGTTTTCTCTTACATTTACACAACTAAATATATACAAATAATGACAACATATTTTTAAAAAAAATTTTAAATATTATTAATATCATGTAAATGCAATAGTACAGATCTAAGGCCTAGATCTAGTCTCGCTGCATCTACCCTTTCACTGCAGTCTCTAACCCACAACTAAGTGTAAAAGCGATCAAAGACTAGAGTAAGAGGTTGTCCTAAATGGCCCGCTGACAAGAGAGTTATAAGCATATAAGGAAGGCAGTAAAAATCCTACTTTATATGGTCTGTCATTTCATTATGGTGACAAGATTTGAGGGGCGAAGGAAAAAAACAACTGCTTAGTAATGAGAAGTGTTTCATGTGCTTATCTGAAGCATGGAGACGATAACACACTGGGATGGGTCAAGCAGGATAAACATTCTACTAAAATCTATGACAAAATGAGTTTGTCGTTATATCCTCAAGTAACATTTTGTTAGGATAAGCTATGGTTGTGTGAGATGAAATAAGTTACTTTCTTCTGTAGCTAAGCAAGGTGCAGCCACCTTACAAGATAGCACGAGAAAATACTTTCTAGAACGATATTGTATGATGCGGAGCATGTAACCGTCCTCTTGGTCCTAAAAAATCATATGAGCTTTCTCGTGTGGTACCACTTCTGAAAACATGTTAGATATACAGAATGTTCTACACATCAACAGTTTCTGCATCCGATATGTCTACACATATTTCAAGATTATTGGTTATATCATACCGAAGCTAATTTATCTAATATTGACTGCCTCATGCAAGTCAGTGTTTTGGCTGTCTTTATTATTTTTGTAGGAAGTATTCATACTTCCCGTCTCGCCTACTGTGATCTCTCAAAGCCAAGTGCACTGTTACATTGTCTACACTATATATAGTACTTCTGCAGCTAAAAATATATAATTTTACTATTAGCAAAGGCCTCTTTGAAAATACTTTTATTTAAGTTTTAAAATTGTGTCACTTTTAATTACAAAGGGAATACTCTCTAAAACAGGTTGATGGAAACTTGTTATACAGTCCATGTTAGGTTTTTAGTAACAATTAAATTATGTTAATAATCCTGCTCTGAAAGTAGGATAAGCTAAAAGCGTAGTATATGTGCTTGTAGTACAAGAAGTAGATGTTCAGTAAATTAATTTTGTTTTAAATTTTTTGAATGGGGAACTAGTGGATCTGGTTAATTTTGTATAAACATCTGAGTTTGGCGTGATCGGACAAAATATTTAAGTATTGCAAATATAATATTAAATTAGATGTTTAATTATAGTTTAAAAGTTCTCAAAAAATTTTTTTTGAAAATTCATTCTTATGAAATAGATATAGGTCTTCATTTTACAGATTAATTACAATTTATAAACTCTACTTTTAAAATATTTTACTCAAATTGGTTAACATGGACTGCCTGCTTTGCTAGCATACCAGTAAGTAAGGAATGAACAAGTTAGATTTTTAAGTCAAACTTGTTTAAAATTTAGGACCTTATGGTGGTTCTATTCAGTGATGATAGAATCATTTAGATTATGATAATGCAAAATAATTTGTTTTAAAGGAGGAACCATAACATTGTTTTGAACAAAAATACGCTTTCAAACGTACTCACACAAAAATCGTTTGTAATGTTTTTTATAAATCGATAGCTATATTATTATAGAACTTTTATTCTCGAGAATTAGAAAACTGCTTTTCCCTTGAAGTGTTTGGAAGATGAGACTGATGTCCCAGGGTATATATACCATTACTATATTTGTTTCACTACACTGGTCAATGTTGAGTTTGTATATTGAGTTAAATAATTTGTTTTTTTAATATATTCTATTTAGATTGTTTTTTTTATTATTTTATTTTGTGTGTATATATTTGTAACTTCCTAGATAGCTATTTTTACGATTTTTTGTAATTTTTCATTAAAGTATGTTTTTTATTATGTAGAATGTAAGTCAATTTTTGATGATATATGTGGCTAGGTTTGAATTGTAAATTTTTGGTTTAATATATACTGTATTTTACTATTTTCGTGCCACAAGTTAATTCCACAACTAAGGCAAATTAATTCTTATAAAAATTTCTAATAATGATACTCAGATACTAAAAACAGATGTAATGTGAGTAGTTGCGAGCAATTACTTTATATTGAGTTAATAAGTCTTGTACATATTTTATTATTGTTATATTGTTTTCAGGTTAACTTCATTAATTGATATTTTAAGAGCAAGTCATGAACAAGGAATGTTGACAGACAGAGCTCCTGGTGGCCCGACTGCTCAAATACATTCTGGCATCTTGCAAGTTAGGGTATGGCACAAAAACTTTGAAACTATTGGTATAAATTATAAAAATAGTAATTCTATAACTCTTGGGGTAATTAATACATGGATATAGATTTTGTAGTTTGGAACCGTTTGTTAAATGAATCTCAAAATGTATAAATTTTCCCCTGATACATAATTTTGCACTGTTTGTGTATTAACTCATTTTTAAGTGTGAACCGAATTTAAATATTTAATTATACCTTTATCTTTGTTATGAAATTTTATATTATGTAATAAGAAAACAAACAATTTTTTTTTAAATCCCAATATTTTCAAACAGTAGATGCAAACATACAAAGCTAGTTACTATTTATTAGGAATATACTGTGGTTGAATTTAATAATAAATACACAAAAACCTCTTAACCACAAACTTTCTTTAATTTACCTACATTTCAGTTACAAAGTAACCCTCCTCAGAGGGATAACATACAAAGACTGCAGTCTTTGTATGTTATCCCTCTGAGGATGGTTACTTTGTAACTGAAATGTAGGTAAATTAAAGAAGGTTTGTGGTTAAGAGGTTTTTGTGTATTTATTAACAAAGCTAGTTGTTTGTAGCTTGAAATGTTAATTACAGAGATCAATATTAGATTAGCTTTGTATTCCTTTCTGGAACAAACATTCAACTACTCCATTTGGCGTAATAACGTTGTGTATTCAACCTTGAATATAATCTTGACATACATTTTCCTATTATGATCGAACAACCCATATGTTATCTGACTCCATAGATAATAAATTAATATACTTCAATTTCTCATTGTCTATTTATAAAAGAAACGCAATATTTTTGATAAGAACAGATTTATTGTTCTATTATTACTAATAGATTTTACCACCAGGAATTTTAGAAATTTTACAGATCCCACTAATATAGTGTAATTATTTTCAATAATGGTTTCAAACTGGTAAATTGTGTTGAGTGTGCATTTCATGTTTCGGGACGCACCTACACGTAGTCTGGAGTTTGGAGAACATTGTGCCTGAGTAGTTTTTTAATCCGACCATCCCAAGTTAACTTTTTTATGCTTTAACTGAAACAGTTCTTCAGGAATCTTATGAACAGATTTCATTTGGTTTAACTTTTTTTATTTTAATGTTTTAACCATTTAGCGCGGCAAAATATCCGGTAAAAACAACAATCATACAAATAAACTAAGCTTTTTTTAACTAACACAAGAATAAACAATAACTGTCCTATTAGAGTCAATGAACCTACTCAAGGTGGGAACAGACTACTGTAAATAAGAGTCATTGACAAAATGCTTGGCTGAGAACCTAATGTGTTATCATAAGATTGTAGTAAACAAATGTCAGCTAATCTCGGCTATATATAGTCTAGGACATGACATATGCATTATCTATGGCTGCGTTTACATTATCCATCTCTATGGCTTTGTGAAACACTTGACACAAGCAGAATCAAACATTCCGAGTTAAACGTTGAGTATGTAGTATATTTTAGTAGTAGGTAATTTAGATTTTTATGTAATTCTTTTTTCTCTGTCTTTTTTGTTGAGTTTCATTATTTGTCATTCAGTATTTCATTATTTGTATTAGTTGATATTTTATGTAAATTTCCTTTTTTTATTGTGACCCAATAAACAAACAAATATTTTAATGTCTAATACACGGTTTTGATGTCTCCAATAAACCTATATATGGTAGAAATAAAATAATTGAGATGAAAATAACGGACACGATAATTAGATGCAACGACAAGCTATGCAACCCGCATTGCAAATTCAGTGATTCCACTGCCAGGGACAGCAAGCGCACCTGCATGCTCTCAATTTTTACAATTAAATAGAGTGTTTAATTTTTTTTAACCATTTTTCCAGTTTATAACTAAGCATTTAAGTATAGATTCTGAGATAAAACAATGCTGTCAAATGTGGAAGTTAACAAAAAAACAGACAGTAGTTAGATAAGATCTCCAATATCGCTGCTGTTGCTGAATGTGTTAATTATCAGATTACAGGTTTATTTAGTAACTTGAATAACAGATAAAGGTATAGCCTTAAATAAGGTAGAGCTCCATGATGATCATCTATAGTTGTATCTGAACATTAATTCCAGGTTCTTAAGGGAAGAATACAGTATAAATATCAGATTAGATAAATATCACCAAAGGATATGCAAACAAAATACAACCATTCAGTTGAACCATAATATCAACAAAAAAAATAGGTTTTTGTTAACTATAGAAAAAAAATTTTTTGAAGTAAATGTACTAACTCTCAAAATACTCTCCAATACTTGTTTATAAATTATAATAATCTGAAATTCAACTCAGTCAGGTTATTTTAATATTTGGTCATTAATATACTTACTCGCACATATATATAAACCAGAATCTCATTTGTTATTTTTTGTGAGTTGGCTGTCAGAAGGATTGGACATTTTAACAAAATGATTCTTGTTTACATAGAAATTTGTGAGGTTTTTCATGTGTTATATAAGTTTTATTTGTGTTATTTCTTCCTTTCTTATCTTTTTCATGATGAATCTTCTTAAGTTGTACATAGAACAGTTTAATTTTGGCATTTAAAGTCTCAAAATCAATATACACATAGTGTTTTAGGAAGCATTTACAAATCTAATCATTACCCCAAAATGTTTAACTGCTAAAACACCCCTGTCAGGTTTGCCTCAGTATATGTAACATTTCATTTCTGCAATCTATAGAATACTGACAGTGTTTATATATATTTTAATTCTTATATATTGTTTTATTGTTGAAGTAATTATAATTTGTTAATTTGATATTGATAAAGATTTTATAAATATTATTTCTTTATCTATCCTCTTTGGCTTTTTTCCTTGCTCAAGTACTACTAAGAGGAACTACCATGCTAAATACGAGGTGTGGCAAGAAAAAAACCGAACTGATGCTATAAAAAAATTTTATTTTCTATTATTTACAATTTGATGTTATCTCCTTCAATGTACTCTCCTCCTCGGTCTATACACCGCTCCATACGAATTTTCCACTGTTCATAGCAATGCTGCAGATCATTTTCGGTAAGTCCATACAGTACTTCCGTCACTTTTTCTTTTACTGCTTCAACACTCTCAAATCTAGTTCCTTTCAAAGCTGACTTGACTTTAGGGAAAAGAAAAAAATCACAGGGGGCCAAATCAGGTGAGTAGGGTGGATGGTGTAAGATGGGAATGTTGTGATTGGCTAAAAACGTCTTCACTAACAACGCTTTGTGATTTGGTGCAGGATCCATGTCTTTTTTCCACAAATCGTTCCGTTTTCTCCGTACTCGCTCACGTAGGGTAGTCAGGACGCTAATGTAGTAATGCTGATTCACTGTTTGCCCCACAATCAATGTGTACAATCCCTTTGACATAAAAAAAAACAATCATCATTGCCTTGAATTTCGATTTTGACATTCATGCTTTTTTTTTGTCGTGGAGAATCAGGAGATTTCCAATGCATCGATTGGCGTTTGGTTTCGGGATCGTAAGTAAAAAACCACGATTCATCACGAGTAATAACATTTTGTAAAAAGGTGGGATCACTTTCAACGTTTTCTAGGATGTCAGAACAAATCATTCTTCGGCGTTCCTTCTGTTCAATTGTGAGACACTTTGGAACCATTTTTGCACACACTTTGTTCATGTTGAAACTTTCATGAAGAATCTGCCTAACACTTTCCTTGTCAATTCCTGTCAACTCAGACATTGCTCTGATTGTGTTAAACGGCGATCTTCTCGAACAAGTTTACCGATTTTTTCAATGTTTGCATCAGTTTTTGCTGGCAATGGTCTGCCAGTGCGAGCGTCATCACTTGTGTCTTCGCGGCCATCTTTAAATCGTTTAAACCACTCAAACACTTGTGTTCGCGATAAACAATCATCGCCCTACACTTGTTGCAACATTACAAACGTTTCACTTGCAGATTTTCCAAGTTTGAAAAGAAATTTGATGTTAACACGCTGTTCTTTCTGTACACTCAACATTTTTCCGACGCACAGACAAAACGTCAACTACTTAGAACAGACGCCACGGGCAGACTGAGTGCAGGAGGCAGATGAAACTCGAGCAGTAGGCGGAGCAAGAGTCACGTGACAGGCCAGGCGACTTTCAGCCTTATTGCATTCGTTTTATTGTTTCACCTATGCTAGTTTGGTTTTTTTCTAGCCTCACCTCGTATACCTCTGAAGCTGTTACGAAGTCTATCCAAAAAGAACCTTGACTCCTTCTTGGTATCGTACTGTCACAACAGTCAGTGAGCATCCAGTTGTGTGTGTGGACTGTTCTCCTTCTACCTTGATCATTTTAAAATGTGCACTGCATTTGAAAATCCCACAAACGTTTAGTGATTAGATTTGGCGAAAAATCACAAACCCACTGAAATTTATCAGTATGTGAGGAATGGGGACAGATTGACGTTGGTATGAGAAAATGGTAGGTACATTGCGTTTAAAGATGGCTACACCAATATTCATGATAAGAACCACAGTGAGTGGCCAAGTCTTGTGACAGAACTATTGTCAAAGATTAACAAAAATGTTTGTGAAAATCGCTACTTTACTTGCGTTACAATTTCATGCAACAAACCACCTAATTTGTGGGAAAGAAAGTGATAACTCTGAAAGTGTAAAGCGGCGGTTTTAGCAAATTCATTTTAAAATAATAAGAAAAACTTGATTGGCTGTTCATTAAAAGAGAGTTCTACCTACGTTTTGTAAAATACTTCGTTCACAAAGCTTAAAGATATCCTTTCCTCTTTTGCACTAAATGTTTAGTGAGATGATATTTGATTGACAACTTACTGGGCTGATAGATACTTCAGGGTTGATTCGGTCGGGGTTTTACAACATTACACTTTTTCATTTGACATTGATTAACTTACTTTTCATTACAAAAATAACTTTCAGCCCGCAAGCACCTAGCAGTGGTGACCTCAGTGCTGTCGCTATTAACTGACTCCTAACTCATAAATAACATCTTTACTTTATTTTCCTGGATAAAACTACTATACAGGATTGCTACATCCTTTAACAAAGCTACTAAACCTATTTTTTTTACATTTAACAAAATATTTTACATATAAACAATCTTTATATAAAAATATATATTGGTTAATTTGTTTATACATAAGATATATTCCAGGCTCGAGACTATGATGACCCTCCCGGACTTTACGAAAAAACAGAATATTTATTGAGAGATTGGGTTAATATTTATCATTCAACACCTTGCAACAAAGATCCCAGCAAAGCATTTAGTGTGTTTGTTCACCAGGTTAGTATTTTGTAGAATTAATTACTTTTTTTAATTTTCTTTTATAAGTTATATTTTATTGTATTTAAGGAAGTATTGTATATAAGAAAGATTAATATTTTGTGAAAAAAAATAATATTTAGTATAACTAAAATCAGTAGTCTTTATTTATATGTCTGTCTGTCTGTCCTTTATGAAATAGTATACTATTTATCCGATTGACATGAAGCATTGGTGAGTGGTTGAGTACACTCCCATATATATATGTATATAAATAGATAAATGTATGTCTGTCTGTCCTTCATGAATTACTACATTATTCATCCGATCGACATGAAACATTAGGGAGTGGTTGAGTAAACTCCCATTTATATATATAAATAAATGAATGAATGTCAGTCTGTCATAAATTACTGCATCATTCATCTGATCGACATGATATATTGAGAAGTGGTTGAGTACACTCTCATGAAGGTTTCTGATACATGTGTAGCCTGAATGGCAATGTTTTTAGTCAATATTTTTCAAAATAAGTATTAAAAATGCTACTACTTTTCTAATAAAGCACACAGTCACTTTAATTTAAATCTAAGAATTTTTTATATAGATACAACTAATCCATAGATGTCAGTAATCACACTGTGATGTACAGTTGACAATTTAATTAAATGGAAACATGATTTCATGCCACAATTTTTACATATGTTTAGGTTAGTATGCATAATAGCTTTAACGTAAGTTATATTACTTTATTTACAATGTACTACACAATTACATATTACTTAAATGTAATAGATATAGAATTAGAGTAAATTATTTCGCTTTTATTATTTAAATTTGCTTAAATCTTAGAAATACTAATTGAAATGTATATCTATGATGCCAAAAGAATGAATTAACTATATTTGCCAGTGGCTATAGTTGTTTTTTCAGAAACCATAAGTACATGGTTAGAATACATGATTTCAGTTCTTCACAAAACTTAAAAGAGCATTGTAGGGAGGTGTAATTATCCAAAGCGTTCAAATAAATAAATAGCACATTTATAAATAAAATTAAAAACAAATGAAATATCAAAAAAAGGAATATCAATCTATTTTTAATTAAAAGTAGTTTTTTATAGCAAAGTTTCCTTGTCATTCCTTTGTTCTGATATCACAGCAATGCACAACAGGTAGGCTAGTATGCTATACAGAGTTATTAAACTCAAGTGATTTCATTAAAGGATTTCATATCTAAAAGATAATGCAGCATAAACAACCTATGTCAGTGATAGTGGTTTATATTCAAGAAGATCTTTGTAGCGGTGTAATGTTTACTGGAGTAAAGATTTTCTATTTAATTTTCAATTTTTTTAAAATTAGTTTAAAAAAGCGTTGAACATGATTACATTAAAAATGTGTCTTACTCTTTATTTCTAAAAGATTCTTCGAGAATTAAATTTTCTTAATCATATTTTCTGTTTAGAAATAATGTAAATTTGTAATCACTTATAAAGCTAGTACAATTTTATATGAGAAATATTGACTATTTTTAGGGATCTTGAAAAGAATTATTAATGCATAATAAACACTGGATATTAACCCATTCACTACCAGATTAATCATAAAAATATGTTACCCTCACTCACAAATATATTTTTTTTATTTTTATAGTTTGAATTGATTAGCATGCCAAAAATGAATTATTAACACTCACCTCAGTTATTTCTTTAATGTGATTTGTTACACTAATGAACAAACGTATTTACACACTTTTTACAATATTTACACCAATTTAATTTAATTTTAATAGTTTTTCTGGGTATGATAAATCTCAAAACCGTCTTCCAAATGTAATGGAACTTTACATTTTTTGTACTGATATACAGTTTCTTTCCTTTTTCCTTATTTTGTACAAACTTTACATTGTCTTGAAGGCCTAGATTTTGATGTTGATGGAATTTTATATAACCTTGCCATTTTTATATAACGAACCTTGCCATCCACGTTTGGCGACATTTTATATAACAAACCTTGCCATCCACGTTGGGCGACAATTGTTATATAACTTACCTTTGCCATCCACGTTGGGCGACAATTGTTATATAACGAACCTTCACTTAATGCTTCTCTACAGGATAATTTTTACTCTTAGGAAATTAAATTAATAATCCAGCTACTTGCTTTTATAATTACAGATTTATTTATCCTGAGATCAATATTGCATTTACAGGTAGTTCATATCATTCTTTTACTAACTCTAATACTTGCCGATAGGCATCAAGACTCTTATTTTACTATTGATTTTTTTAACAATTCTAAATTTACTTTCTAAGGGCGTGTATAAGTTACTGCACTTAGTTTGATAAATTTTATATTTCAATTAACTATGACTTTTTAATGAATTTATAAAAGTTTAAATGTTCTTAAATGTTTGGTTGCTTTAAAGAGTTGGCTTTAAGTTAAAATAATTGTATTGTTTATTACTTGCGTGGTTCCTTGTTTTACTTCACCTGACACAAATTCACTTAGTAATACTTTCCTATCAATTTCACTTTTCTTAATTTCTCGAAATGCTTCTATTTGGAACTTTACATTTTTTGTACTGATATACAGTTTCTTTCCTTTTTCCCTATTTTGTAAAAACTTTACATTGTCTTGAAGGCCTAGATTTTGATGTTGATGGAATTTTTTTCAATAAAGTGGCTCCAATATTTCACTTGTAGGCGTAGAGGCAAATCTGTTAAAATGGATGGTCGCCCAGAAGTTGACCTGTTTGGTAGCTGTGCAGACTGTATGAGTTGTTCTACTAAGGTTAGCCTAAATTGTGTAAATGTTTGTATTTTTCCAAAAATATTATGAATAACATTGGCATTGTAAAAGGTTACATCAAATAAAGAAAAAAATATTTTTTTGTAACCTTTATAGTACCAATGCATTACTGGGAATGAAGACAATTTCTGATCCTGTTTATCTACACCTCCCATGTTCTTATTGTAGGCAACTACCACATTTGGCTTCATGGTTTGCTTCTTCCTTTTAGTAGTTACTTTCTCAAAAGAAGAATTGTCATGTAGTGTACTCGGCATCAACACATCTTTCTTGTCTTTCGACTTCATGCATAATATGCCGTTACTACTTCTGAAGGAAAGTTCTCCTTTTTTAAGTTTTATATTTTTCAAATCTGTTATCAAAAACTTTCTATTTGTATGGACTGTTCCTACAGCATGGCTATTTTGTTTCAAAAGTTCAGCAAACAAATTGTGAGTATTCCAGTTGTCCATAAAGATTTGTCGTCCATTCCCAAGTAAGTCAGAACCCATTTCCAACACTACACACGTTCACTAATAAGAAAATTTTGTAGCTCAGGAGCAATATTTTCTTCTTTCCCTGTATAAATTTTAAAATTATAGCAATAGCCTGTTTCTGCATCACATACTTTATAAATTTTTATTCCAAAATGAGCCTGTTTGGACGGGTTGAATTGTATATACCATAACCTTCCACAAAAGGTCATGAGACTTTTATCTATGCATATTTTTTCTCCTGGACAAAACATTATTTTAAAACTATTCAATATTATATCTAAAACAGGCCTAATTCTTATAAGTTTATCTGTGAAATCAAGAGATGAGGAAAAATGCAAATATTTACTTATTATATAAAATCTATTGCGAGGCATAACTTCACCAAATATGGGAGTATGCAAAATTGTATGAGTAGACCAGCAATTACTTATTTCAAGTTTAAGGTTTTGTGATATTATAATTATGATGGCAAAATATGCCTTTAGTTCTTCTATTGTGACATTCACCCACTTATATGAAGTATCACCTCAGGCAGTAATTTTATCGTGATCATACTTGTTGGTTTCATCTGCAATTCGATTCCAAAAATCATTGCCTTAAAATTGATTCAGTATTTCTAATTCAGTGGATTTGTCGGATAAACGTCGTGAAATTATAGGATTGTCACTTGAATTACCACTAAATCTTAAATTTTTACATTATTAGGCTTATAAACCCATAACCAATCTGTATCACTAGATACACAACTTGGTATCATCGTATTTTCATCACCATCATTACTACTTTCAGAAGAACTATCACTTTCACTAACTCCACAGTCAATATTTTCCATTACTTCTTCATCACTGTCAAATAATACAGTATTTGTGAAGCCTGTAAATTCTTCTGAATCAGGAAATACCTGTTCACGATTAGCCATTATAAAATGTAAACTGAACAACGAACTTAACCTAAGAATGCGCGTGCAAGCACTTCTAAATAAGAACGTAAACAGAAATAAAATAGACGTTATATTTACAATAACACCAAACAAAGAGTATAGAAAAAAGCTGTGCATAACTAGCAAACCGATGATATCTGTTAAATACGAGAAAACCTTAAAACTACTGAACGTCCTTGGTATTTACAGCACTCAAACAATGATGACGGGCAAATTCCATCTTTGATAGTGAATGGGTTAATAATCTGGTGAATAAACAAAAAAAATTAAATATCGAGGTAATTTTTTTTTTTAACTGATGTTTTAACCATTTACAGGAGCTTTACTGTCACTGTGAAGACCGTACTGGATTCAATATTTTGTTAAACCCAAAATATGAAAAATCATTTATCTCAAACCATGCAAGCCAGCAATGAACTTTAAACATTTTAGTGATTTTCGGATACCACTTGAATGTTAATCTTCAATATTAACTTGCAATGTTTGGGAGATTTTTATATTTTTGGGTTTATTCGAAACGAAATATTCAATAAATTAGTTTCTATGATGGCCTTAGGTATCCTGTAAATGAAACTTGCAATTGTTGCGTTCTACATCTTAAGGTTTTAAATAATCACTTAAATCTTCGAACTCTCTGGCCTAAACTATATTGTAAATATTTTTACTTTTATCAATAGTAAACACACAAGTCTCACAATATATTGTTTATTTATCAAAAGCTCTTTTGAAGACTAAACCACTATCACTAATATATATGCAAATAACACTATCTTTTTTATTGTTTGTAATAAGTAATATTACTATATATCTAAGTTTTGAAATTTGTAGATACATTTTTAATCGTTTATTTTTAGATGAACTGTCATGGAATTCTAAAAACAGATGATTTAATTACAAGATTCTTCAGGCTTAGCACACAAATGGTGGTAGAACTTTGTTATCGCTCGCTCCCAGACCTTGTAGCCTCTCCCGCCTCAGTAAGGACTAAACTTTTTCATACATTGGATGCTTATGTTAAACTCATAGCTCTACTAGTAAAACATTCAGGGGATTCGAGCAATGCTTCAACCAAAATAAATCTGTTGAATAAAGTGCTTGGCATCGTTGCTGGAGTGTTGATTCAGGACCACGAGAGTCAACAGTTAGATTTCCATCAGTTACCTTACCATCGTGTCTTCATCATGTTGTTCCTTGAACTCAATGCTCCGGATGCAGTTTTGGAAGCTATTAACTTCCAGGTAAACCGTCTAGATTATTTAATTAAGAAAATGGAGTGCTGAATCCCTTCTTTGTTTTAACAGGGATCAAAGTTTGTCCCTCTTTCCTTTTTTAACTTTTACTCTTTTCCTCCCTCCTTTTTGTGATTTTGTAAACATTGCTCTTGCGTAAAGTCTCTATATTTGTAAAATTTTCATTTAAAATGCAAGAATCAGTCTCTATGGTCTAATGCTGCTGCATAAACTGGAGTTTATTATCTCTAGTAGAGATGAAAATATAAATATAGAAAATATTTTCTGATACTAGCCTCCTTGTCTATCAATATTCTTGTGCATGCATTTGATAGATGAATGGGAAAGGTTGTGCATGAAGAAGTTGTCTTTTTATTTTCTACATTTTTAATTGAAAGATATTAACATGTTAAAGAATATTGTGTATTATTATGAAAGTTAGCTCAAAATCAGTGACTCAGTTCGTACTAATGGAAACCATGGAAAACACACTGTGTAGAAGTATAAGATTACATGTTCAGACTATGTTTGAAAGGTCTAGTAATGAGTACCACAAATTTAACAAATTTTGTAAAAGTTAATTTCCTACCATTACTTTGTTTAATGTATTTGAATCTACTTTCATATAATCATGGTTTGGCAGATAAAAAAAATTCTTCAAATATTTTATATTTTAGGTATGAACAAATATATAAGTACTTAATATTCATTTTATCCTCTCAGTCAACACCTGTCTATGATAGCGCTGTCATTGAGCGCCATTATTCCTAGTATAGCATTGCCTGCTCCTCCAGGGTTCTATTATCGAAATGATATTACAGATTATAGCCATACCTTCTTATTCTAGGCAAAAAATAAAGGACGGATGGAGCCGTCTATGAGACACATTCATTATAGTATAATATTTATGGCCAGTTGCCGTCCTTAATGTAGCAAACGTGACATCCCTGCGCAGGTCACTGGCAATGGCATTTGATTTTAGGATCAGGTCCAATCTTTTTCCAGACGCAGCTACTTTCCAGGTTGTATTCACCATTTGATATATGGTTTGTTTTATAAGGCTGTGTGGATTTGGATGACCTGGAGGCTTGTCTTTTTGAGAAAGGTCACAACCTTAGGGAAATTCAATCTAAAATCTTATCCTGAGGATGGAAAACATATAAGCAATACATTTATAAACTGTCATTTGAGTATATATAATTAGGAATCATAAATCATATCAAAGAACCTTTTTTGCAGCATTTAATTCTTTTATAGTTTTTGTTAAAATAAATTTAAGAATTGTTTGAACTCGACAATGGAAGGAATTTTTTAAGGAATCAAACATTTATGTGAAGGAATCACTATTAGGAATTAAGAAACTAATTGAGTCGGCCTCTTTTAAAGGTACTAAAAAGCCATTCAATAATAGTAGAGTATAGGAGGCTGTGTATAGTTACACTGAGAAAGACAACTTGTATTGTCAAAAGTATATTGAGATGGCCAAAGCGGTCTCAAAGTGCCAGATTTTTCACATTAGACAATATAACTGTATAAAACAACTGTGGCGTAATGTTTAATATAAATAAATGAAACCTCTAAACCACAAATTACCTCTGAGGATGATTGCTATGCAATCGAAATGTACATAAGGTTTTAAATAAAGAAAAAAGTTATTTGTGGTTTAGAGGTTTCATTTATTCATGTTAGTTAGACAATATCGTTAAAATATTATTTTAAATATTTAAAACTTAAACAGCTGCAAGTAGTATACCGTACTGTCTCGTTATCTGCTTAAGTAATCCGTAGCAGCTGAAGTAACCGAATCAAATAACTGTAAAGGTGAAATTAATATAAATTTGGTTTTAAAATAATTCAGATTTATGTTTGGGATCACAAATATAAATTATAAATAGTCATTAGGAAGTAATGTCGCCTTAATAGTTCTAGAAATAAATTTATGGATATAACGTAAAATAAATTTGTATAAATTATTCTCAAGTTGTATTTAAATATGTATGTTAATTTATGTGTGTAATTTTAAGTGTAAAAAACCAAAATGTTCAAGAATTTTAAATAACAGTATCAACAATATAGTTAATGAACTTTTTGTAAATATTATAAGAACATTTATGAAACATTAAAGTTTATTTTGAATTAAATAACAGCTTGTCAAACTTACAAAAAAGCAAACCTTTATCAAAATTAAGATAATTTTAATAACATATTTTAAAGAGGAAATTTTAGTTTTATATATTAATTTCAGTTCAATTAAATCAAGTTAGATGAATCAGTGTTTCAAATTATTATAATTATCCTGTCGTAAATCAATTAAATTTCTGATATTTTTCCAACGCTCAACAAGAGTAGAGGTCAATAATTCAAATTGAGCTTGAAAAAAGAATGTTTAAGTAGTATTCTTGCAGTAGCAAATTAGTATATTAATTTTACAAACTAAACAAAAATTAAAAAATATATAATTACAAAAATCAAGATTGAACATGTTGGTTGGTTTTTAAATAATGTCCAGGTATCTATCCACACCCACGGGTACCAAGCTTTGGTAAGTTGGGTGGGATCATATTTTGACCGTGGTTGAATTGGCGCATCTGAGCCCTACAGTAGCCATCATCAGCATGTACAGCTAACGTGAATGTGGTTACGCTGATAGAGTAGCGAACTCGCATTCGAGGATTACGCTCCGCGAAGGGTTTGGCCTCGGCAGTATGTAGTACTGAAATAGTCAAAATAAATTTTACGTGTTTATTAAGAAGCAAGTTTTGCACTATTTTATAAGATATAAGTTGATTAGTTCAGTAATAATTATGGTGTTTGTGGTTTTGTTTCAGGTTTTAACAGCTTTCTGCCACACTTTGCATATTTTGCGACCATCCAAATCTCCTGGCTTTTCTTATGCTTGGTTGGAGCTTGTTTCACACAGAGTATTCATAGGCCGTATGTTAGCACAAACTCCTCAACAGAAAGGCTGGGGGCTGTATGCACAATTGTTGGTTGACTTATTTAAATACTTAGCTCCATTTTTACGCAACGCTGAACTAGCCAAACCAGTTACACTACTATATAAAGGCTCATTGAGAGTACTTTTAGTGCTTCTTCATGACTTTCCTGAGTTTCTTTGCGACTACCACTATAGTTTCTGCGATGTTATTCCACCAAATTGCATTCAGGTAAGTGATTGTTGATTTTAATATCATACTTTAGATGTTTATGAAGGCTATCCTTCATAAGTACGAATAATTCATGAATACAAAGGCTATCCAGAAACACAGCTGCCATGTATGCCTAGCACGAGAAGTAGTGGGGGTAGTACCTCTATGTTGATATCGATGTGCGCAGTGGTTAAATAGGCTCTACCCATGCAAGGTAGAGCATTGTACGTTTGCCTGTAGTCCAGTTATAACCTCAAAACATGAGCGCCATAGATAATTCCGCCAACTGTAAAGTGTGTGTTATAAGACTTCTTGAGTACCTTCGCAATCTCTGAACTTTACTATAAATTTTCCTGACATTTCTCGAAGTCTTTTACACTTGATAGTGATAGAAAATTTAGGGCTACAGGGGACAGATCACACACTAAGCTTGTATCTGGAAGAGAAGTATTTTTGGAAATATTTTATGTTTTAGTGTGTTTATGTATGACTTATTCATGAAGCTAAATTAGACTCACCAAGATCTGATCAAGTAAACCGAATTTGAAAAAAAATCAAGTGAGGTTGCAGCAAAATTCTCCTGCGATTTGTTGGGTTTATGTTTCATGAGTTTTCTGCTATAAAAAGAGCACAAATAACGAAAATTAGATTGAATGGAAAAAATAGGGTTTGGTTCATGAAACATTTAAGCATAAAGCTTTGCTGTACTGTTCGAATTCATTGCAGATAATTTGTTAATTTTTAGAATAGTTTAAAAATGTTCTTTGGAAATAAATAAAATTCCCTTAAAACCCAATTTAAAATTTTTTTAAAGGCCCAATTTCTGTTACTTTATAACCAACAAATATGCTATTTATAAAATTTTGTTCACAAATATTAAATATATTGGCAGTGTTAATATAATTTTCTTCAACATCTGTAATCAAGTCAGACTTTCTGTCAGTTCATTTTCTTCACACTAGCTGTTTAATATCTGTGTTGACAATTTAAAGCCCTTAACTTCAATTGTTGGTACTGTTGAAAAGTTTTATGGAACCACTGTGTCTAAAATTTCTTCTCATTGCAGTTGCCAGTTGACAATTTTATTTCATTAGTTGATTCTCTAGTGTTACAAATGCATTATGTGATTTAGTTTTTCCAACACCGAATAACTCTCCGTGATTCATCATCTATTCCTCTGTACTAAACAGCTAAATGTTGACTATGTGGTACACTTTGAATGTTGTGATGATGCCTCAGTCTAATAATTCTAGAAGTGATATCCTGTTTGGCAGTAAGAATAACACTACTAAATTACAGTTTAGGAATTATTACTGTCCTGAATATCTTGCAACATTATCAGATGAAAGTAATTCTAAATTGAAGAAAGACAGTTTATCTACCTTAAATGAGTTCTAACTTCTTTTTAAAAAATATCATACTACTCAGTAAAAAGTGATAGTTCTGAATATTTTCATCTTTACTACTGGTAGGAATATTTGTATATTCGAGTACATTCTGCTATATATTTTTTCTGCAATTCCTAACTTTACAGTAATAAAGACGAGCCCAGTATTTGGGTGAACGGTACTATTTAAGCTTTGAAAATGGAGCAATTCCAAATGCATCAACAAAGGAAAATATTGTAATATTAGGAAAGATAGAAAAATGGACTTGAATATATAAAATGCGATAACTTCAGAAATATAAACTGAAATGATCTAGCAGAATTAAAATTTTGTATTTAAAAAAAACCATTCTAGATGATTCTACACATTTTTTTTGTCAAACAATATAGTACAAAGGCTAAATTAACAAGTGTTTTGTAACACAAATCAAATCGTTTGTTTGGTTTACAGTTGATAAATCATTTATAAAGAATTTTTTTAAATAAATTTGTTGTGGAAATGGATATATAGTACTATATTCCTGTAAGTATTAATGACTTCAGTATGTGAGATATTTATTGTAATTATCAATTACATATTTCATTTTGTGTTTCAATATTGTTAGAACGACTAAAGGTTTTTGATTATAAAATAAATCTTTATTGTTTCAGATGCGTAATTTGATTTTGTCAGCATTTCCCAGAAACATGAGATTGCCTGACCCTTTTACACCTAACCTTAAAGTAGACATGCTTGCGGAAATAACACTTGCTCCCCGAGTACTTGCGAACTTCACTACTCATATACAACCATTGCAGTTTAAGAAGGTAAGTAGTATTTCCTTTGTTTTTTAATAACTTTGAAGTTTGTTTTCACTTGAAACAATTTTATTTTGCTACATACATTTACATACAAAAGATTTTCAGTGTTTGGTATTTATTTCAGTTGGTTTTTTTAAGCCTATTCAGGGAAATACAGTTGAAGAATGTTAGTAACATAGAATTCAAATTATTAAAACAAAGTAATAAAAAACAAAATTTATGCCTTTATATTTTAGAAACAATATACTATATTATATACATTTATAAACCCTTAGTAAAAACTATTATTTACACTGTTAGCCAAGCTATGTAAAAAGTTTCTTTTGATTCCAATTCCTTACTAACCCATTAACACCTATGATTATTTTAGTAATTTAAAAAAAAATTATTTGTTTCTTTATAAACTGTATGTATAATTTTACAAAAATATTTCTTACCTGTAAAAGATTTGGGGTATTCTAAAAATAGGAAGCTGAGACAATCAAGTAACATTACTCTAATTATGAAAACATATTCAGAAACTATATTTTTTTGACAATTATTATTTATTACATTTGTTTTAAAATAACTACAAATTATTTTCTCAAAATGAAATGATAAACTTGAAAATCTTCAATGTGACAAGGGATGTAACAAGTCTTCCCTAAAGTTACACTACACTTTTTACAAAAGGTGAGAAGTTTCACTTTACAAGTCTCTCCTTGGCATCTTCTTCCTGGCGTTTACTATATATATATATATATATATATATATAAAAGGAGCCTGACAGACTTACCTTGGTAAGAGTCCACACTGTAGTCTTGAAATAGAAACACATAAAAGCACTTAAACAATGTATATTTCAACCACACAGTGGTCTTTGTCAATCGAAGAGAAAACACAAAAAGAAATATGAGAGAATGAAAAAAATTCTCTGAGAGATTATATATATATATATATATATATATATATATATATATATATATATATATATATATATATCGTCTTGATATAAATTCACCTCTTCCATTGTTTCTGACATCTGTGATGGATGTTGTCGGTGATGTATTGGCTGCTCTCCCTTGCTTTTAAGGGTCTCTTTTCAAATGTACGATGGCAACATTACTTCTGAATTCAAGGAGATCCATGGTAGAATGAAACCCCTTTGCCAGGGATTTACAATTACCATATCAAGCATTTGTGTAAATGAGCACTAGTACCACTTTTTACCACACATAGAAATGTTATATTTCCCAACTAGTCATGGTAGTCAATTCCTCCCGCGTATTTATTGTAGGACTTAATAACATTTGGTTGTGGAGCAGTCACCTTCTGCCTTGTGATGCATGACACAGGGGATAAACAGCGTCAAAATTTGTCCCAACCGTGACATAGTAGTCGTCATTCCACTTCACAAACAGAACTTCTTGTTTCTTTAGACAAATTCTTAGACCCTTCAAAGGATATTTGTACAGACAGTTCTGCCTCATAATAGCAGTAGCTCTAAAACCATCTCCCAAATGAAGGGACAGGCTCTCGCAATATGTTGTTCTGGCTCTTGAACCAGACCAATATATTTAAAACAATATGGGATCCTAAAACCCAGTCATCTCTTTTGTTTTGAGCTACTTCCTTACCATAGTATAAATTGAAGTTGAAATAGTATCCACGTATAGAACTACGGCTGATTTCCTTAGAAACTATATAGCTGGTTTACTTAAAATGCAAACAGATTTCAGGATTCATGAAAAGGGACATTCAATGAAAATGTAACTATTATACTATTAAATGTATTATCTTCTTCCATAAATATTAACCTAAGAATAATAATATATTATGAGGCAAATTTTAAAAAAAGAAAGGAGAGCATTTTTTTTAGAACACTGGGTGTTAACGGGTTAAATAACAAAACTAATTCTTTTTGAAATGTTCCTAATTTTATTAATATATTCTATTTTTCTTTAATAGTCTTTTATTTCTTATGAGTATTAATTTTGAAAAGTAATTTCTAAAAAGTAAAGAAAATGTGTGTACTTGTTTACAAATAAAAAGAAAAAACCTCTATTAACTACATACAAAAACAAAGAATAGCTAATTAATATTTTTAATGTCCTACATTACAATGTAAAATATAAAATCGCATTGTACTTTGTAAAATAATTCTCTAATGTTTATAATTCCTTCTGCGTTTAAATTTTATCTCTATTACTAATATAAATACTGTGACAGAAGATTTAGTACTAACTTTTCAAGAAGGTGGCATTCTTATGTTTTGTGTTGAATATATTTTTAGCAGTGTTCTATACTAGCTCACAGTAGCTCATAGATTTTAACAATGTTTGAGGAACAAAAACCCATGTTGTTTCAATTCTATTAGTTTACACTCTCCTTATATATATTGATGAAGATCATTTTTGTTCGAAATATTTCAATAGTGTGTTAAGTTTTCATATGTGTTTATTCCCAAGAGATTGCAGTTTTGGACTATTGCCATTAGGTAAGTCTGTCAGTCTCCTATCTAGTCCAAAAATTCCTATATATATATCTTGTTAAAATTTTCAATCGCTAATAAAATACTTTTTATTCATCCACTAAAGTTCAAAAAGGTTTTTTTTTAAATTTTTAGTTGATGACATTTTATGTTAATACAGTTTTTTTCAAATATTAATTCGTTGAATAAATTTAATAATGAATTATAGTTTTATATAGGAGAAAAACATTTTACAAAAGGGGCAAGGTATGCAATATAGTTATTTCGTCTGATTTTGATTAAAATAAGTGTTAACATATGATTTCACAAAACAGCTGATTTTGTTATAGGTTATGTGGTGAAACAGCTGTTTTAACACATAGGTTATGTTACTTTATTTATATTATTTGTAATTATTTAATAAAAAGTAACTATAATAAAAAAATTTTGTTTGACCTAAGTAGGAATTGCCCTTAAAAATCTTTTTTATTTATGTTGCTTGTTACTTGTGCTGATCTCATGTTTAAGGAATAAATCTAGATCTTTTTACTTCTAAAACAAAAATTATATTTAAACTATTTTTCCAAGCTATATTTTTATATAAAAACATTTACTATTGCAGGATTTGGATTCATATTTAAAAGCTCGAGCTCCAGTAACTTACCTCCACGAGCTCAACAACAACCTTATAATACAAAGTGAAACTGGTATAAATTACAATATCGCTCTGATGAATGCTTTGATACTATACGTTGGAACACAGGCTATCAATTACATACGCAACAAAGGTCTGACCCCTAATATGTCTACCATTGCACATTCATCGCACATGGACATTTTCCAGAACTTAGCTGTAGGTCTGGATACTGAAGGTAATTTTACAGTATTTACAGCAGCATATAAAAATAATAGCAATATAATAGTATAGAAATAATAAGTAATTTTCTTAATATTGGCTTTTATTCTCTGTTGCTTTATCCACATGTTGTAAATTTTTTAATTAAATGTATCTCTAAAGTTAAATTGTTAAGTAATATAATGTTTTTTTAGACTATTTATTGTTATTGGAGTGTATTTATTCTATTACTTACATACTAATATTAAAAATATCTTATTCAATTATTTTAATTAGTTAACACTCTTGTTATACATATCTTGTTCAAATTTTCAATTGTTAATAAAAATACTTTTATTTAACCTTTTCACGAGCACTCCCGAACATACTCGTTCACGGACGTGTAGGAGCACTCCCGAGAATACTCTATTTGAAATTTCTTCTGTCAGAGCATACGCAATTATATTATTTTTTGTCAAATGTCATTACTACACCATCTATTGGTTAATATTTGAACTTCTTCGGTATTTGTTAGGCCATCTATTGGTCATTATTTGAACTTCTTTGGTGTCATCTGCTAGGCCATCTATTGGTAAATAATCGGAAGTAACTTTTCTGTAATGTTTTTTGATCAACCATCTGGAAATCAGCTGACATTTCATGTTTGTCAGACAGGAAGTGTTTTTGTATGTATTTAACCTGTTATTTACCTATATTTGCCAATGTTTGTATAAAAATTGACATAACATCTCTTCGTAGGTAAGGTTAAGTTGGAAATTAACAAAAAAAATTTTTTGAAGAATAAATAGGGGTTTTGTATTTTATTTATTATTTGGAACATTAAAAGTTAAAATATCTCAAAATCAGGAAAATATTTTTAAAAAAAACCTCGCTCCTATAGGTGACGCTAGTATTGAGAAACCCCGCTCCTGAAAAGGTTAACCAACCAAGTTCAAATAATTTTTTTTTTAACTTGTGGTGGATGACACTTGTTAATAGAGTTTTTTCAAATACTCTATGCAACATGTTAAAAATAATATCCCTCCAGCTGTGACAACCTCAGAACACTTACTTACCAGATACACCTTGTAAATTGCATATTGTGTAGTGATTTTGCTAGAAGTTATTGACACAAAACTTCAATACTAGAGTTTTTATGATTAACTAGAATGACAAGGCACTTTTATCTGCAATTACCATCAACACAGTTGCAATATCAATTATTGACAATTAAAGGGTTAAATAGTTGAAAGCAGTAAAAGTTATGTTGACCCCCCCCCATGAAAATTTTGTTTAAGATTTAATTATAATATCTCGACTTGTTAGTTAAGTGATCTTGTTCTTTTAGGTCGATATTTGTTCCTGAATGCCATAGCAAATCAACTGCGATATCCAAATAGCCACACCCACTACTTTAGTTGCACTTTGTTGTACTTGTTTGCAGAAGCCAACACTGAAGCTATACAAGAACAGATAACAAGGTAAAAAAAATTAAATAAAGTGAAATTTAAAAAAATATAAATAATATTTATTTTACAAAATGAAATAACTTATGAATTAATAATTCATTAAATTCATTTAAATTAAATTAAAATTTTTACTAACAGGATTTTCAGTTTTGCTTTTGTAAAAAATTATAATTTTTTAAAAGGATAGCTATTATTATGATATGCTGTTAAAACACTAGAACAATGTATGTCCTCTTCAATCAAGTTCAATACTTGTTCAATGTGCTCTAAAGATATTAAACAGCTGATAGGTGGTTGACATATTGTTTGTTTGTTTTGGTGCCCCTTGGTTAATAAGTATTTTGACAGTATAGTTCAAAGGTATTGCTATTTGTTCATATTTTGCCTTTTGTGATAAAGTTGTGCATTTAGCTATTTCATTTTGCTTTTTATGAAAATAATGGTAAAATTCCAAGAGCCATAAGAAAAAAAACCTTTATCTGCAATAAAATTAAATAGTTTTATGAATACTATTACATGAAAAAAATGAATTATTTTCTCCATGTCTAACAGATGTTTTGTGGCTAGCAGAAAAGGTCCTAGGACTTCTAAAAAGAAAAAGTTGTATAGACTTTATCTCATCCAAATGGCAAAATGAACAACATAGGTCATATTAATTAATATACTCATCTTAATTTCTGTTAGGAATATAGAAATCTATACACAATCCAACGTTATATTTAAAAGTTTAAAATTATTAAGTAGGTGGACGCTAGAAATAAGAGTAGGCGTGCATTAATAGGAAGTGAGGTCTGGAGGAGGAGCATGTCTCGTAAAGACGAGCTCAAAATTTGGGCGACCAGTACTATTGAAGCTTTGGAAATGGAGTTAATCCGAAACGCGTCAACAGAAGAGAATATTGAAAAGTTAGGAATGGCAGAAAAATGTACTCAAACATACAGCATAGGCCATATTTTACACCCATTAAGATTATAAAAAAATTAACATTCTTGGTATATCGGTGTTGTTTTAGCAGCTCATATAAAGAAATATTGACTTTATATTCTAGAGGCATAATTCTTGTCAACCTTGCTTGCCAAAAAGCTAAAAGAATGTTAAATAAAATATTTAACATTATGTCTGGAATGCGACTAGTTTGAATCACACGGCTTCTGTTCACCATTTGGTATGCAACTTATGGCATGTGACATGGTTAACTAAAAATCAAAATTGATTTGCTTTACTTTTTTATATAGAACACAGCATATACCATTGAAAAGCTGAAATTATAAGTTTTCATTTCGTGTATAATTCATTTAACCTATTGATTACCATTCACATACCAGTACACGATATCCCACAACAGCCAGCAGGAGCATTCCCTTGTATGTACATTCTACCATTTCCCTCAGATTAGCATTCCCATAGGCTTACGGGTATTTGTTTTTCTGTGTATTGTGCTGTATTCTAAGTAAAGTATTTGCAACTATTTGGACAATAAATACTACACAGAGTACATCGTTACCATTCTTTTGTGTCCAGAGTCTTTGGGTTTCCTACATATTCACAGATCATTTTGAAGTTTGTCCAGTATTTTACAATGAATAGGCAATTGAATGAGTTCTTTTGTGTCCAAAGTCTATGTGTTTACAGTTTACAGAAGTTTGTGCGAAATTTTGCAATGAATTGTGTGGTATTTTACAAAAAAAAGTTTAACAGATAATTTTTAGCAAAGAAATTGTCAGTAAACATTAGATAAAGTTTGGTTCACATGAGAAAATAAGTAAATAAATATTACTAATATTACAATAATTTAAAAATTAGAGAAAAATAAAGAAACAAATTAGAAAGAAGAAAAATTGTAAAAATCTTTCAAAAATATGTTGCTCCCAGGGCCATATCAAGGCAGGCACATGTTGCTCCCAGGGCCATATCAAGGCAGGCATATGTTGCTCCCAGGGCCATATCAAGGCAGGCACATGTTGCTCCCAGGGCCATATCAAGGCAGGCACATGCTGCTCCCAGGGCCATATCAAGGCAGGCACATGTTGCTCCCAGGGCCATATCAATTCAGGCACATGTTATGGCTAGAATGGATAGTTTATTGCCTACTAGTTTTTGTAATTAGAATTAAACTATAAATCACAAAAGAATCTATAAACAAATATATAACAAAATGTACCTCATGTTTTAAATAATTGCTTCAAGTCCATTGCCAAAACTTTTAATTAATAATTTATCATAATTGTTCACAGAGTACTTCTTGAGCGACTCATCGTCAACCGACCTCATCCATGGGGACTTCTAATTACTTTTATTGAACTAATTAAAAACCCGACCTACAAGTTCTGGAATCACGAATTTGTTCATTGTGCTCCTGAAATTGAAAAGTAAATACATTTTAAAATGACTGATTTTTTAAATTGATGTTTTAACGTATAATTTTCTAATTTATATTTTATTTACAGGCTTTTTGAGTCAGTTGCCAGATCTTGCATGGTACAGAAACATATTCAAGCACCACCAGATAATGAAATGCCAGAGTTGTAAGTGAACAAAAAAATTATAAGCGATAGTTATAAAGTTTTGTGTTTTAAAAATGGCTATAACATTAATTTTATTAATAACAATTAAAAATATTTTATTAGTTATAACGCTATTTTTACTATTTTGCCAAAAAAGAAGAGTAATAATAAGAGGTTTATTATAATTTATTTATTAAATTTTGTGTTTTTCATTGGTTTTTTATAAGTTTACACCTTATGTTATAAAATTACTACACTACAAATAAACATATATCAGTAAAAAACTTTCTTAATGTTTTCAAAATATAAAAATCAAATTTAATATTTTTATAACAATCTCCAAAGATTTAACTAATTTAGGTTAAATGTTGATAATGACTATCAAAATCGTTCTAGACTTTTCAATATTTTAATTGCAAATTTTTTTATTCATTGTGTTATAATTTTAGTTCTTAATTGAAATAAATACAACCTTATAACCACAAATATAACTTTTTATCTAAGCCTTTTTTTATCTAAACTCTATTTAAAGGGTTTAAATGTTTTATTCCTGTTTCAGGTTTTATTTATTTATTGAAGCTACAGTTGCTTTAAGTTATTTTAGTTCTTAAATAGTAAGCTACTTATCGTATAGAATTATCTTTAGTAAGAACATTCTTAACTAGTTTCAAGTTAAATTTCAAATTTCTAAACAACTCATTGAACACTGATCCTTCCCTTCTGTTTAACTTTGGTATCTAAATGGTTCTAAATAATGATGATGTGCATCTTTGGTACCCAAAGTGTGTGTACTGATGCCACTAGTGACTCCTAATTATTTAAGATTTTTCTACTGAATCGAAAATAATAGGATTAAGGTTGTGTAAATTATGACTCGTATCATTCATATAAAAACTATAAAATGAAAGTCAAATAAATTTTTTGTAAATAAGTCTGTAAAAAATATGGATTATCTTTGCAAAGACAAACTAAAGCGATAACTAACTACAGTCAGTATTTTTAACATTAAAACTGTCTCCTTGTGGGTTAGTGTATTCAATCTGTTAATTATACAATTCGTTACGTTTTAACCTGATAAACGTTTGATAATTTAAACTAATTTTTACAACTATTCAACATATTTACTTCAATTATAATTACCTAATATGCTATATTAATTACTTGTATCAACAGTAAAAGTCATAGAATGCCAATATTTTGTAAATTTCAATCGTTCAATAGTGAAAATAATACACTTCATTTGCGTATTACCTCATACTTTAATGTGAACTATTACACAGATTTTAAATTTTCTATCAACTATAATTTTAAAAAACTAAAATTTTCCAGTCTTCCTTTTCTTGTACAAATTTTGCTGCCAACAAATATATCTTTAAACCTTTGCACTCCACTGCCGGGTATAATTCTGCAATGGCAATATGCGATTTAGCTCCAACTGTCAGAGCAACACCCTTGGCACCGTACTCCAAAGCCAAGTATAATCCAGCTTTATTTTTCTGGCGATCCCCTCCAAAGCCAACCAAAAATAGTTTGCCTTTTTTAAATGATGTGCAACATTTTGTTGGGTTTGAAGTAACTTTGTACGAAACTTTATTTTTTTCCTAGATTAATTGTTCTGGTAAAAGCTATTAATGGAACGACTCCTGAGTGTCTCTTTTTCAAATTTTTAATTTTGAGGGGATGTTTAGTGAATATATTATTTAATTATTTAGTTTGAGTTTTTTAAAACCTAGCATTATTGATATTTGTTCTAAAATCTCTCTTTTGTTCATTATCTATCCATGGAAATGTTTTGTAAATTCCCACACCCAACAGAAATATTAATAAAAACATTTCAATTTTTAATTAACATATTGACTGCCAACCAGTTTTCCCATAACTTTCAAACTCAATTTCTTTTGTTTAAATAATGACAAAACATAATAACATTTTGTCTTCTAATGTGTTTATTCATTTAAACTAGTTTATTTTATAATGTCGTCAGACAGAGGTGATGTTAACTATACTACGAGGTGCCGCATTGGTTACGTCAGGCATACTACGCTTCCCCATTCAAGACCGATCTTCCAAATGAATGTAAAATGTTAACATTTTTATTGTATTTTTTCAATATAAATTCAAGTATAAATATATACTATAAGGTATTTGGACAATATTATAGATATTTTTAAACAATAATTATAGCTACTAGATTTTTCTGACATATTTTATAGATCCGCAATTTAAATTTTCAGCGTAACTGTATTTTTATTTGAAAATATTTTTTCTTGGATAATTAGAATGTAAATATAATCTGTACATTATTCTTACATTTATGTTTGTATTGTTTCAATACAAGTATGTTTTAAATTGAGCTGTTTTATATAATCTTATGAATTGGAGGAAGAAGTTTTAAATTAGAGTTCTTAGTTCCTAATTTTTGAATTGTTCAGTTTTTTAGGTGAATTTTTTTTAGGATCAAATCAAATGTAACACTTTCTAAAACGTAATATAGTTCTACAAAGAAGTGTAAATAAAAACTATTTCATTCTAATTCTGAACTTTTACTTTCGCAATAAAATAATTATAGTCTTGTAAAAACATTATAAAATATTTCTGAACGCCAAGTTGCAGGAACATTCACAGAGGCTGTGTCGGACACCTCATATTGTTAAATACATCGTGAATGTGCCTGACAGCCTTGTGTGATGATCTAAAGTTAGGTCTATATCGTCGGTCACCGGTGACCGCCATGGCAGTCAATGTGTTAATTTTGTGATTTGTTTAAATGTAAAAATCTAACTCATAACTTACCGTTTATTTTACTAGTAAAAGAGATTGTATAATGTGTAAAGAGATTGTATTGTAAATATTTAATTAATTATTTAAAGCCTTTATATAATAACTGATAGTATAAATGAGTTGAAAGCTATGGCTCCAATGGGAGCAGTAGCTCAGACATGTCACAAGTTTTGGAGCAAATGCGGCAAACGCCTGTGCCAGTTCACACTCGGGTTCAGAGTGCCATGCACTCGCAGAGTGAAAGTGCCACGCAGAGAGCATTCTAATTGTCAGAGTGCAAAGGGTTAATTATTTATAAATCTTCATTTCTTTAAATATTTCAATATTATCTTTAGTCTAATCATACTTTGTGTAAACTACTCTCCTAATAGTAGCATTTATGTATTTAATGTTTGATACTATTTTACAATGGTTTACTGCATGTCCATAAGTTCTAATATTAAGAAAGTTATTGAAATAGTATATATGTGATCTTTTTATTTCTTGTTAACAGGCAAAGTATAACATCTCAGGCAACATTCACTGTTGCTTAACAACAGTATCTGAAGAAGAGGCCAATTTACAATGACCAGACGTTTGTACCCTGACATCTATATTATTTTTCACCCATATTTAAAATAAGAGATTGTTTTTCATTTACTTCACTTTCACGTGTTTTTAATACACGATTTGCTGTTTTAATTTCATTGAACTCTGTGATTTCTACAGTAGTAAATAGAATAAGTGTGCCTTTTCAATAGGCCAACTGTCCTGTGTCATTATAAATAGCATATTGTGTTCAAATAGTGGACATAAAAGTGATATTTCATTATATATGTATATATAAATATGAGTTAGTCAAGTTTGGATAGCTATGAAGATAGGATGTACCATACTGAACATTTGAAAACTTTAAAAATCCCTCAGACTTGTGATAATGAAAAAATTTTAATAATAAGTTAATGATTTTTCTATTGTAAACATGATTTGCACAAAAGAGAAGTATTTTTAAGTCTGGGAGGTTCAATTCATGTTATATGTATGTATGTATTTCTATAATAAAGATTATAAACTAAGCCGTATAATTTTTAATTACCTCCAAAGTAATTTGTTTAAACAGCACTGATTTTTGTAAAAGTATCAAGTGCAGGGTTAAAAATCTTACATCATTATATGTTTTCCCACATCAAATAAGAATAGTATAATTTTTATATTACTTTAAAATATACTTTAACAAGATATCTTTATACACCCCCCTTCAGAGGTGTCAAACTCAATTTTGCAGAGGGCCATATATTAAATCTAGAATGTGTAGGCGGGCTAGATTCAAAAAAATGTACTGACTTATAACATTTTATTTATTAAATTATATAGTACATAATATACGGTTGTTAAAAATGATATTAAAATTATAAAGAGGGTAATTTTTTGAGCTTAAAGACCAAGATACCTGACTTCTTTAGTTTTTGACAAACTCTTTGATGTCAGGTATCATATTCGCTGTAATTATTTTAAGAATTGATTGGAGATGTTCATTTGTATATCTTGTGTGATGTTTGTTCTTATTTATTTTTAAGATAGAAAACATCTGCTCACATACGTAGATACTACCAAACATGCACAGAATGTGTGCTGCATGCTTTTTTAATTCTGGGTAGTTATCCAAACTCTTGAAATATTGTGTATAAAATGTAAGAGCGTTAACCTCGTTAAATATTTCTTTCAAAATACTGTCAGATTGAAGATCTATCAACTCCATTATCAAATGAACTGTTGCCTTTGAAGCTTCAAAAGTGAATGGAATGTTGAAAATTGGGAATTACATTTCATTCATTTTGTGGAAGTCTTACGCGAGACAGAAAAAAAGATAAATTAATAGGTACCTAACTAACACTCCCTCGCTTGTCTAGGTACGCGTTGCCCTTTGAAATTATTTACAAATGTAGTGTGCACATTATAAAACTTCCGTAGAGGAATCGAGTGAAGTCTAAAAACTCTAAAAACCATGATTCTTCTCTCTGTGACACACTGCGATCGTAGGCCGTATTATTATGGTCCGAGGGCCAGATGCGGCACATACCTTTGACATGACTGCCCTACTTATTACCAAAGGGAACGGCATTGTTTTCAAATTGCCTGATTCAATGGTGCAAGCATTATAAACATTATCTGTGGTATTAATAAGCTCTTTGTTATTTATCATTAATTTTGTCATTAAAAAAATTTTCTTGTGAAGTAATAAGGTTAAGAAATAAACATGAATACTGATTTATTGTTAAATAATAAATATTTTATTTAAAAAGATATACAATTTAAAACTTTCCACGATATGTTGTAAATGCATAAGGACTTAAAAGAAGTGGAATGTGGTAATTTTCTGTTGACGATCTTACATCAAATGGAATCTGAAAAAAAGTAAATATATACATATATTTGAAAAGGTTCAGTCGCGTGATACAGTTACATTATGTTTAATTAAATTAGATAAACTCCTTATGGATCTGCTGTAATTAAAGCAGATGCATTTTTCAATCTATTGTATGTTTTTCAAGCATTTTTAAGATCATCAACCTAACAGATCTGTATTAGTTCTGTTTAATGCCATAACAAACAAGTGATTTGTACAAATGGTAAGGGTGAGGTAACTGGTTCAAACCAATTACTATGAATAAATATTTTATGCAAAACCAAATCTGCAGTTGATTTTTACCAAAGATTTACAACGTATAGAAATAGGTTTTTGTGATGTCCATTTTCAATACAATTTCACTTAAGCTAATAATATGTGTGGTAATTATACAACAATCAATTTGAAGCTTTCAAACAATAAACTATGGTACTTTATAAAACAAATAGAATAACCATAACTATTAAAATTAATAACAAAGCAACAGGTTTTTAAAATTTATTGGTGAGATCTATAAGACAAATTTCTTGCAAAGAAAAAGTGTTTTTTTAAATTGTTGTTTTTGTTGTAACTTAGTGAACATTTTATGATTCATAACTTTTGTAACTATCCCAACAAAAAAACTACATCAAAATTAAGGGAATGAAATTAATTTTTCATAGGATATATACTTTTATGCATCTTGCATATACTTAAGAAAATAATTGGTTGAGCTTTGATAAAATGCTATTTAAATGCTTTATTTTACAACTTATCTCATTTAATGTGTATATAAAATTACAGTAGGAAAATCTGCCACACAGATATAATTCTAAATAGTTTTTGAACTTTCAGACCACTGGCATAGGTGGCCTTAGATCTCACAAAAGCCAAATATAATGTTTTTATATTGGATATGTCTGGCCCCATTCCTCGCTAACAGCCTTCACTGTGGTTAATCTTGAGGCACACTTTTCCACCACGTACTTTACGTATGTACAATTGAATGATAGAAATAATAGTGGGGGAATTAAAATTGGATACATTTCACCTGCGGCCACACACTACATTATGTCCTAGATCTGGTTATTTATTAGATATATTTGTGCACCTGATATTTGTATCGTTTTCAATGGTTGTGATGTCTATATAGACTGATTAACTAATTACTATTTTATTTTGGGAAACCTGAAGAGGTTCCCATGAAAGGGATGATTAATTAGTAGTCCTCATACATTACTAAAATAATCTAAATTGAATAAGGAAACTGTGACTAGAAAAAGTTAATATCTATTTTATTATTCAGTAAATTACTAACTAAAACTTTAACAAATAATTAAAAATATATTTATGTTGAAATATAATGCAATTTTCCTATAATTAAAAAACCTAGAAAACTGTGCCAACATACCTCTATAAAAGGAAATGTAGTGTCTTGGTTTCTTAGTTCATAGTACTTCTGTACATCAAAATGCAGTTTAAACCTTCCTGGTTTTAAATCTTCTCGAGTAATTAGACCTTCGCATCTTCCAATAGGATTAGTTGACCTAAACTCAAATTTTAAAAAATGGTAAGTTAAATTTCTAAAATTTTGCTTAAAGGAGAACAATCTGAAAAAGTGCTTTCATTGTGTCATCTTTTTTCAATATAATTTTACCTGATCTTCAGATTTTTTTTTTCAAAGTCAAAAGCTTAAGCTAAACAGCAGTAGATTTGTTAATGGAGCTATCAACGACAAGTTTTCCAATGTTGTACTGTAGTAAGATAAAAGTACACTAGAGTCTTGATAATTCAAGGTAGATGGAACCGAGACCTCTATGGATTACACGGAAGTACTTTCCTGTGCATTAGAAAAAATAGGAGAACTTTATATGTCATGGAAGCCAGACTCATTTCCTTTGCATGCCGTATTGAAATAAAAATTTCTTGGAATCTCAACTAATTTCCTTAGCATACTGTCTGATATAAACATATCTTGGAAGCCTGACTCATTTTCTTTGCATACAGTATTCATATAAACATTTCTTGGAATACCTTCTCATTTTATTTGCGTACTGTATTGATGTAAATATTTCTTGGAAGCCCAACTCATCATTTTCTTTGAAATAAATAAAATAGGCTCAAATTATGCAGAAGCTCGAAATATCGGGACTCGGATTTTCAAGACTCTACTATACTATAACTTACTGGGTAATGACATGCTGATGTTTCTCGTGGAATATAAACTGATGTTTCTTGTACAATCTTCTATCTTTAAACTGTTATTGATTTGAAAAATATTAAATAACTTTTTCTCTAGGCTAGTTTCAACTAATATGGTTTCATTATTCCTCACCTTTTACTAATCGGCTGTTATACGATTTTATTGGTTGATAATTTCAACTCTTGAGGCTGATAATCAAGCCTCCTGTTTTAAAATGTCAGTAATAAAGCTGACAGTTTTTATAACAAGATGATTATAGTAGGTACCTTGGGTCTGATTTTATTAAGCAATGACCTATGCCATTGGTTCTTAAATAAAATGTCAGACAAAGTAGATTTAGGACAGCTGTTGCCATCTACCTTACCACAAAGACATTGCTTGAGTAATAGCGTTGTGTGAACAATCTTTTGTATGTCCCAAGTTCAAACCAGTCTAGTTGTTTAATGCTTGTTTTGATTAAACATTTTTAAACAGTAATACACAGGTTTTATGTACATTATGTCATCAAAGTGAGATGACAAATTGAAAATATGGTTGTTAAACTGTATAAAGAAAAGCAATGTTATGGAATCAAAATCATGAGTTCTGCAAGAAAAATTGTTCAACGTCTACAACTCCCTCATGACTGGAAACCTAATCATTAATCTGCTTACAGGCTTTGTAAAAAGACTATTTTTTAAAGAGTTATTAATGGAAGAAGAAGTAAAATGTATACAATTTGATAATAATATGGCATTCTTACAGAAGAGATAAAAAAAAACAATGAAAATTGTAGAGTACTTTTTTTAGAGAGATTTTTTAAAGTCTCTTTGAAGTGAGTTGATAACAAGTAATATAAACAAACCTCTATTAAAGTCAAATCCCCTACGTAGGCCAACAAAGACAATTTTTATTACAACTACTTAGTAACAAAACGTATGTGTTAAATAAAACAGCTTTTAACAACATAAAATCAGCTGTTTTATGAAATGATGTTACCACTATTTCAAGCCAAATGGGACAAAATAACTATTGCATTTACAATGCTCCTTTTGTGAAAAGGTTTTCTCCCATATAAAACTACATTTATTTCATTATTTAAATTAATATTTGAAAAAAAGTGTTTTAACATCAATTGTCATCCTTACAAGTTTAAATAAATGTATTTGAATTTGAGTGGATGGGTAAAAAGTATTTGATTAACAATTGAAATTTTGAACAAGATATATATAAGAAGAATGTGAAGTGATAAAAAGAATTGAAAAAAGCAGGCTGAGTTGTAAGAATAAATTCACGAAAAGTAAAACAGGTACAAGAAAGTTAAAAACTAAAAATCTTGCAAATGTAGGGGCCATGCTTTAGGAAAGAAAGTGTTAGGTCTTAAGAAAGATGATAATAGAGTGCTTTGTGTTTAGTGTAATACTGCTGATGAAACCTAGATAATATTAACATATAAAAAGATTACTAGAACATTTGAAATCCTGATTTAGGAAAGAACAAAGCATGTTAGTTAAACAGGCAGGTAAAAGAAGATGTGATTATGGATTGGTTGAAGAAAAGAATGTAATGATCAAGAACAAAAGAAGTTGACTACATGATATTGTTTAAAAAAATCTGATGAATAAAATTAAAGAAGTTGTGATTATGGATTCGTTGAAGAGAGAAACTGTGTGCTGATCAAGAACAAAAGAAGGTTAGTTGAACAATGATATTTTTTAAGAAGTCTGATGAGCAACACTGAAATAAGAAAGGTTAGAGGCAGACAAAGATAGCAGGATGAACTTACACACAATAAAAATAAGTAAATAAATAATTATTTGCACATGCTGACATAAAGGAGGTCAAGAATAGAGAATAATAGATTAAATTACAATTTGCACCGAAGAACATGTTTTTAGACGAAACCCCATTAATTATGATTAATGTAAAATATATTCTAAAGTGGAGTTGTCCATTAGTGATAATAGTTAAAATAAATGTACGGATATTGATCTTAATGAAATTCAATGTAGTTTTTATGTTGAAACTTAGTAATATTGCAACACACATACTTGTAAGAAGTATTTTTTATAAAACATTACTATTGAGAAAAAACATTTTCAACAGCACTTCTTCGCCTGATCATCAGTTGGACATGCTGTCTTAACTTTTATTTCCTTACTCTAATTATAAGTTTGTAAAAGGCATGATATTACTAGGTTTGAGCATTTTTTTAAAATGTCTTGTGTAACGTCATTTACTGATCTTTATCTTTTCCAACTCCTTTCTTTGGTGTAATACAGGGTGGGGGAGTGAAAATACACATTTCAACTGCAGCTGATGGGCACAGTGGGGGAAACTACCTTGTGTGTCTAGACATGTGGATATTTTAATAGCCATGGATGCTTAATGTTTTCGGGAGGAATGTAGAAAGAGTTCACAACCTATGGATAAATGATTAAGCCCATTTCCACCCTAGTGACTGTCATTTACTTCTGATATTAGTTAGCAAATAACCTGCATGATCTTCATCAAAAACCTCTCCATTCAGAAAAAGTAACAGTTTTCATCTCGTGAAATTGTGGAACCCTATAGTTTTGATGATAAACATGGTAACACGGTGACACTACATGTAACTCTTGAGTGTTATGTTGGCAACTTTTTGTCTACCTGAATCGATCAGTATGATCCAGATGAAAAAAACACTCTTCCAGCAAGATAGTGCAACAAGCCATACTGCTAATGCTTCAATGGATTTGCTTAAACTTATATTTCCAAGACCTTTTATATATATCAGCAGCAATAGTGATATCCTTCGGTCTACCTGTTCACCAGATTTGACTTATCTAGACTTCTTTCTTTGTGGCTATCTAAGTCCAAAGTCTTCCAAGAGCTAAAGAATATCTGAAGGAGCGAATTTGGCAGAAAGTTAACAAAATTCTGTTGCAGATGCTACAGAATGTCATGGGTGGATTTCATCTTAGATTCCGAAAATGTATGCAAAACCAAGGACAAGACCTTATTCAAATGATTGTATTTTTTAAGGTAAAACAATTTTCACTCAAGTACTTGACATTCATGTTAAAACAATATCCTTTTTTCATAAATATAATATAGGTGATTTTTCAAAATTGTGCCATTTCACTGCCACTATTCTATACTTATATTAGTAAATCTATTCTAGATTTAGGTGAACAATACAAATTCAGAAATGGGTCTACGATATTATGATAGGAAACTTTCAGGGAACCAGATGTCATGTTGGCCACATAAAAATATTGTATACACAGCTGGTTGCCCCTGCTCTGCCCATTACCAGGCAGTTAGGCAAGTACTCTTTTTTTCACCACGTCAAGGAATGCATTGAAAAAAACCTTTTTAGGGATACGTGAAATGAAAAAGGTTGGAAGCCACCAACAGGATTAATTAATTTGTGAATGTCTTTTATTTTATTTATTATTAACATAACATCACAATCGACGCTCAAATAATAGCCGAAATAAAGACTATGTATTTTACTTCAGGTACAAGACTCAAACTGTAAATAAGTAACATAACCGTTCAGTTCAATTCTTCTTCCTACTCAGAGATGTGACAGAAAGAGGTTTTCCTATGATCTTGATGGTCAGGTATACACCAATCACACAGTAGTATTGATTAGCTTATTCAATACTACACACTTGATGACAAAATGTTTGCATATATCTGGACCAAGAGGTTTTACATGTGTTTTAATTCTATTGTTATTTAAAATTCTTTCCTTGCATTTATTAGGCAATATTAGTATAATTACTAACTCTTAATACAAACTAAATTTTACTTAATGCCAAAAATAAGGTCAAGATATTATTTTATTATTAACTTAGAAACTTTAAAATAACTTGGATCAGTTGTGGTATAAATTTTTATTACAAATAAATAATTCCTCTGGAACCACAAAAACGTTTTATTTATGTCCTGATGTACATTTCTTGTAGTAATTTCCTCTGAAGATGATTGATTTGCAATCAAAATGTACATCAAAACATAAATAAAAAGTGTTTATGGTTTAAGAGTTTTTATTTATTTATAATTAGGAACTTTATATATATATATATATATATATATATATTTTCTCCATTAAATCCAGAACTTCTTTATGAGCGGTTGCCATTAATGATTTCAAAGAGTCATCTATACATCCAATACATAACATAATTATTTTCTAATACGAAAAAAAATATTCTATTTTTAAAACAATATACCCAACCTAAACGGAAACATTATTTTAGATATAAATGTTACAACAAAGAATGAGTACATTTATTAAAACTATACACATCCCTCTTGACAACTCATAATTGTTCTTGGTGTGCTGTTTTAACTATTTTATTGTAAGAAATGTTCCAATATATTATTTTAGCTTTTATTTTACTATATTTCACTATAAAGAATTTGCAAAGAAAATATTACTCACCCCTCACTAATGTGGGTCCATCTTCCATCAATTAACTTATAGAGGCTAAGGTGAAGACCAGCACATGGCATTCCTTTAGCAGTATCTAAGACATGGGCACTTATAGGTGAGATATCTTCACCCTGTACATAGCATACATTGTAGAGTATTTTGGTTGAAAAAGTTTTGAAAAAATATTTGTAATGAATCAAAGAAATTTTTAAATACCTCCTTTACAAGGTATCTGCCGAATAAAAAAATGTTTCTTTTATTATTAATATATGATTATGATTCCCGTTGTGGAAGTGCATAATAACTGCATCTACTAAGAGAGATTTAGTGTCCCTTGTGGTACTCCAGTCCAACAAAACAACACTGAAAACACTCACTGCCACAATACACACTTATACACTACATGCCCATGTACTGTATACACATTAAGTACCAATATACTTTACACTTATGTACTCCAACATCCTATCTTGAGTATTTTAACTGAAGAGAAATGTTAGGCACTTTGTCCACTGGTGCAACTGCAACTGCAACATGACCTGTGACCAACTTTTAAACAATCAACCCCAAAATGACTGCAATGTCTGTTGCATGCCGACTCTTGTGCAGTCAACATTAAACTTTCAACACGAGTATTTTCCCTGGATAGGTTATTAGCTAACTTTGTGAGGGTTTCACAAAATGATAATATTAGAATCCAACAGGTATGTGCATGCCAAACATCTATTACGGACAAGGATCACTTCCTGGTCTGCAGTAGACTAGATAAGGAAAGGCAACAACAAAGGGACTTACCTGGATTGTATTGGAAGGCAAGATCTCGAATGGTGTAAGCCAAGGGAGAGCCAATGGAAGAAGAAGAAGAAGGGTTATTAGCTATGTCAGATCGCGAGCACCGAGGTACATCTCCTCCTGTTTGTATCCTTTTTTCTGATTATTGGAATAAGCTTTTGGGCCAGCTTGATGAACAGTTCCTTATACATCTCATAAAAGCTTTTGAACTTTGTTTCGTCTTATCCAAGTTCTTGTGCTACAACAAAAGCTGAATGCGATTGACCTGTTTTAATGAAAGGATAGACACAAAATCTATGTTTTCTTTCTTGAAGCCTCTGCAGATACCAGTATGCAATAACGAGTCTACTATGACGCACAGAGCTCCCCATTCTTATCCAGATTGACAAAATTAGTACTGTCTTGATAGTATGTTGCCAGTTGCACCAGTGGATTAAGCACAAGCAAATATCTTAAACTGTCCTTCTCTTTCAACTATCCTAAACAGCTGGATTGAAGTCACATTGGAGTTGCTTTACACTGGTTGATAAAGAGCCTTACGCATTAAGTGTGCTGAAAGGGTCAGAGTTTGATAAACTCTGAACCGAGATGGTTGCTGGTTTGCCAACCACTTTGGAACTTGGTCAATACTGACCAATTATGTAAATAGTCAGCCTCATTCTGACTGAGAAAAGTCATAACTTTTCTCACTTTTTAAAGTTGAGAAGTTTGCTATGCAGTTACGTTACAAATAGTTATGTGTAACAATGTAAGATCACACCAATTAAAAAATAAGAATAACACTGTACGAAAATTTACGTGGCAGAGTATCTTATTTCATATTGAAGTTTACAGTTGGTTGAAAAATGGTGATTTTCTGATAGCAACATTTATATTGCACCTAAAGCTGGAGTCTTTTACAACATAATGTCAACCAGGTATTATAAATTTAAGAGGAAAAACTGTTTGGCCACGAGCTTGTTTAGTAACCAACTATTTTAATACGTATCCATATGAGAGATAGCAACTACTTATAAAGCTATTGGTAATGGAAAATTTTTAAAAAACCAGAGATTTTGTCTTCCTGTAAAGTGAGTTGCAAGCAAAAAAAAAAAAATACATGGATAACATCTAGAGTTTTGAAAGAGTATTTAAAAAAAAAAAAAAACTTTTACTATTGCTTCAGAACTGTGTAACTCTCTCAGTTTCAAATTAACAAATTTTGAAAAAGTAGTTTCTAATAACAAACCACTTTTACCAGAAAAATCTATAGCATAAACTAAATTTTACATATTTTAAAAACCATACTTATTTGACTAGACTTTTGAATTGTAAACTTTGTTAAAACACTACGCTTTCTTTTCTTTTTTTGAAATATGTCTCGCATGCTTCAATTGGATTACTGCCAATAATTTGTTATTGTTCAAATGGTTCTTAGATATGTATAAATTGAAGTAGCATCGAAGATAAATCTGAGTTATCCCATTCTATTGAATTTTATCAGAAATGTTCAAACATTCCCTACACCAAAATTGACTCAAGTTCTGCAGTTTCCTAATAGACCTTGTAAAATTAAACTATTAGACAAGATGTTTCATAGGAGTTACAAAGATCTTAGGCGTTACAAAACTTAACTTGAAAAAATACTATTTCACTAATAACAAAGAAACAAATGCTGTTTAAAAACAGTTGTTTTCATAACTATAAATTTTCTATACATGCTCCTTTGCCTATATGGCACATATCAAAGCAAACGTCTAGCTCTTCCCAAATGTGTTGCAAAATATCACTTTCAACAGAAATGATTCCAATGCCGATAAAATTCCTTAGCTCGGCATTATCGTGCAGGGACAAACACTTTTTTCACATTACCCCAAAGAAAAACAGTCATATAACAAAAGGTCTGATTGTTGGCTACAGCATAATGTGTTGGTCTGCTTGAAATTCAAGACCTATCTAGAGCCTAGGAAATTGTGTGTTAAGGTACTATAATACGTTGCTATGGTAATGGGCAGGACTGCAAATTTGTTGGAAATTTATATCATTGTTGAGTAGCAGAGGCATAAACCATAATTGTAACACATCAAGGTAAAACATGCCAGTCACTGTAGTTTCTAAAAAGAACTGTCATTTTTCTCTACTTTCTATGCGTAACACACAAATAGTTAATTGACTGCTGAGTAACATGGACAAAAACGATCTATTTGAAGTTCTCTTTCATAAAGGACTTGTTTTATTCTTATTAATGAAATCAATTATTTGTAATCAATTTTCTCAACTCCTAAGATTACTATAAAACGCCCTGTATTGAAAAATATTGTTTTTTGTAAATAGTATTGATTTGTACCTTTTTACTCTGTATTTCAGGTTGTGGTTCTTCAATAGGTTTTGGCTGTTGTGGCTCAATTTCAACCTCACTACTTTCTCCACTGGGTATATCTAACACCAATGTTCCTACATCTACAGGTACCTCAAACGCAATTACAGAAGGTTCTTCTGACTGTTCCACTCCTCTTTTAGTTGCATACTCTTGGTTCTAAATGATAAAAACAAAATATTTAATTCAACAAGAACAACATAGTTTTGTGCATATACCATGTTGGTTTTCCAAACAAAATTTATAAAAATATAGGTGAGCATGATAAACAAGAATTAAAAAAACAAATTATTTAGGAATTGTGTTATGCTTAATGTAAATGCACCTAATTGTTTATTGCAAAGCTAGACATCCTTAAGCAAATCACAAAAAAAGATTGACAAATTCGACTGCATACACAAACTTGGCTAACTATAAGCACCTAACCCATTATGGATTGCTGCATCAACTTATGTGTCATCGATAGTCAGTCATTGGTTGTTTATTCTGCTTGACCCTTGTTAATGTGTTATCATCTTTGTGCTTCAGATAAGCACTTGCATTCCATTTAAGTTGAAATTAGTTATCGACTAGGAATCATTAGCACAGCTAATAGAACTGTTTATAAACCACATATATAGAACATTTGTGACGTCATTCTTTTGTGACTATTTCAATGTCAAATCTTTCTATGCAGAGCATTTATTGTTTTGAAATCGGCTCATTTTCTTCCAAACACCCTGTATATTTAACTGAATATCAACAATTCATAACTTGTCACAGAAGTCCTTTAAGATTACACATTTCATAAACCAAAAATATCAAATATCAGCAATAAAAATATACAAAAACGACTAAAACATTTGAGCAATGATTAAATTATCCAGGGATCATTTACAAATTAATTAACATCAAATTTATAACATAAAGTCTTATTCTAAACACCACAATTTTTTTACCTCAATATAACTACTTCCTACAACAAAATAATAATCAAGCCTTAACATTTGATACTATAGCATTCACATTTAGAACAAGTGGACTGGAGAAGAAATAAACATACCACCCAGTAATATATCTGAAGGCTTGAAAGGGTAACACATATAACTTTGAAATTTAGCTTTAAAAAAAAAAAAATGGGTAAGATTCTTATCACGAAACAATGTGAAGCATTAGGCATTGTTTTTCCCATTTTTAAAATTACTGTAAAAACACATGTAAATTTTTCACATTTATTGATGTTAGGAAATACTTTATAATTTAAGTTACTCATTCTAAACTATCTTCAAAACTAACCTCCACAAATTTCTTGTGAGCATTTTTCGAGTGCTTAAGTGTGCAGGTATGTTTGAGCAAAGTTAATCGATGTGCATGAAGAGTTTTGTTACAAAACTTACAAAATGCTCTAGATGGCTGTCCTTGAACTGCCCTTAGCCAACCTTTAAAAAAACAATTGTTTAAATTTATTTCGAATTATTGTATCACAATTTTTTATAATAAAAGTAAAAATTAAATAAATGTTTCAGCAAATATCAAGTTTAACATTCTTAAACTAAAAAATATACGACATAAACTATAATCTCTATAAAACAAAACATAATAGTTCAAGTTACTTATTTGAGAACATACTACTAAAATTATTGTCAAGGTTTCTTTTTGGTTTTAAACCTTTATACTTATTTAATTTTCAAACCGAAGAATATTTGAGGAATATTTATATTTCCTGGTTTTGTTTGCTACTTTTGCAAACATTTTCAAGAGGTAGGTTTCAATGATACAAGTTATATTCTTTTCAAGACTAAAATTTAAAAGAGTAGCCTTTCTTTTCTTCCATGCAAATGGACGGGATGATATATGATTTTTAAAACTGGTTCTTTCATTTTGTTTTGAATTTTTTTTATTAGCTCATTTCATTTGCAAATCTGTGCTTATACATTTCTATATGTATATACCAGTATGATTCTACCTATACCATCTTTAGCTCTGATTCTTTTCAAGAGCTCCTGATAGATAGTAATGACAGTTTACTTATTCACTATTTTCCTTATGTGGACCTCTTGTTCATGTAAATTCTTTCATGCTGAAAACCTCTCTACTCCAGTAGTTAATGTCCAGATAAGCTTAGCTAAGCAGAATACTTCATTAAAAGTATTTTCTAAATGCCCTTCTTGTAAAAACTATATTAACTTCAGAGGAAGTATTGTTTTGGTAAGTAGCAATTCTATACGTATATCAGACTCAGTTCATTTTTAAGTTCATGTTGGTAAAAATGTTCTTAAGTTTGGAAAATAAATTCTCAGGGATGAATTTGGCTTCAAAAAAAGCTTTAAACTATTGTGGATTTAAAAGTTGAAAAAACTGGACATATTTTAATGGCAAAAAGCGTTTTTTTTTTTCAAGTTACACAAAAGACTGTCGATAATTTGACAATAGCCACCTACTAGACGTTACTACTAGAATACTACTACTACTAGACATTACTAGAAGGAATGATGCCGACTCCCAAGTCAAGCAGACATAGCCGAGCATATATTAGAAGAGATAAGTTGGTATGGTCAAGTGGACAGGGTGGGAGTAGGAGTTTGTTTCAATGCAGGACCTGCAGCACTGAATCAGATATGCTGACAACAAAGAATCCACTACTTACTCATGGCTACTTTTATTCTTTCTACCAACGAATTATGAACTATTAATAAATAGTCACTTATGAGTGTATTTTTGTATTTTATTAAAATACATAGAATTTTAAATTAAAACATTTTTTGGTATTCATAGAAGCATCTATAAATGACCTATTTAGATTGCATAAAGTAAATTTATGTTGCAGTTTAGATTAAGTACAATACTTGACCATATAATTACATTTTATTCAGAATTGTAATTATTCTTTATTAAAAGATTATTATACCAGTTATAGTCTGTAAATCGATTGCAAACTGTATACCTCGATAAGTAAGTTGAAAATTAAAATTATTTGTTAGCCTAAAAAATGTTTACATTTGTATACAGCTTCATTTGAATGTTAAAAAAATTTTAATTTTTCTCTTCAATTTTCATGAAGAGTCTTCACACCCTGATTTAAGACTTGCAATTTTTGTGTTGTACTTCTTGAGGTTTTTTTAATTACTAGTTTTGGTATCACCTGACAAAAAAATCACTACTTACTGATATTTTCCAACAGATTCGTTTTTCACTAGATAAATGCTTTGTTCAATGCTGTGAGTCACGGACAAAACTTTTCCTCAGGTGTATTCTATTTAGTTGCTCCACCAATTGTTTTTTTCCATAATTTTTTTTTAATTAGAATTTTTTTAGTAGTTAGTATTACTTGGTGGTGATTTATAAAATGTTTTTATTCAAGAGGGAATATTTGTAACCCATCCTCTCCTTTGCCTATAGTATGCTAAGAGCCTAATGATGTACTGAACAACTAAAAACTAAATAGGTTTTCCCTCATGGTGGACCCAGTGTAGTAGCCAGATTGCATAAGTGCAATATGACCTTTCTTCTCAGTTCACAAGATTGTAACAAGTATTTTTTTCACTGTAAGTAAGCAAGCTCCCTGCAAACTCGCAGTCTAGTATGGACACAGAGCTTCTGGCTCCAAAAGCTGCATTGGCAAGTTGCTTCAAAACAAATTAGGAGAAGATATTCATACTCACTGACTCCAGATCTGCCCTCCAGGCTCACTTAAATTCATCCATTGCTAAAATAAGAAAATTTGCTAATAACCTGAAGGACATAACTCTTCAATGGGTACCTGCGCATTGTGGAATACCAAGAAACAAGAGGGCCGGGGAAACAGCTAAAGCGGCATCCCATATGTACCCAACATTTAAAGCCAAGTATCCACTCATTTATTGTAAAAGCTTGGCAAATAAATACTTTCATAAATGTTGGACTGAATCTTGGAAAGAAGAGGCCACAGGCCGTCACCTTTTTCAATTACAGCCTGAACCGTTCAGTGAGGACAAATTCAGGGAAGTTTCACGTCCGATTGCAGCTTGAGCACGGTCCGGCCATCTAATGACAAAGGAATATTTATTTAGATTTAATCTCTCTTCTTCGAATCCTCCAACCTGTGCACTTTGTGAGGGTGAAGATGAAAGCGTAAAGCACATTTTGTTCGACTGCACGTACCCCATACCAACGAGGGACTTCCTGAGAGCCGAAGTGGCAACATGGCAAGATATTCTCATAAACAAGACGCAATGGGGGCTGGCAAGGATAATATACCGTGGACATCGGGCTATTGGCTACTCTTGAAGCTGGATGCCTATGCAAAGAAGTAAAGAAACAAGTATTTTTGTTTTTTCCTCAAGTGATGGGGAACAAAGTTTAAACAAAAGCAGTTTCAAGACTCAAAACACACATAATAAAAAAGCAATCAAGGTAGTAAATAGATGAGGCACAGAGCACATGATAGGAATGTACATTTTTATAATCATTTCACTAGGAGAAAGGTTTGACTTATTAGTTGTAAAATGATCTCCAGGTTATAAGTTTAAGTAATTAGATAAATTTAAAAGTACTTGAATTATTAACTACATATACCTTTAAAATCAGGTAAATTTTCCCATGCTTTTCTATAGGTTTGTTTGTATTCCCTTGGTTTAGACTTAGATGATATTGATTTTGTGGAAGAATCGCTTGCATCAGAAAATTTGTCTTCATTTCTTTTCTCTTTCTGTTGTTCCATCAAACACGTTATTCTGTGCTGCTTAAGATATTATACCAAATTTCCTCTTAAACAAAATAACATACAAAACAACTATTTTCTCACAACAAAACCAAGTGACAAATATAAGCGGAAGTTTCCTTTACTATAATGGTATATTAGGATCTACAAACATGAACAAAGGTTGGAATCAAAGTAAACTGAATAGGTTTTAAGTAATAAATGAAGAAATAAACCCAAATAATCTTGTACAAGGTTTATCAACTTTTGTAACCAAATCAACGAAGCTAGAAACCCAAGTAAGTAGGTTTAAGCTATAGAACCTCAGGTATATACATCTGTACCAACAAGAACCCCTAAAGTAGATAAAATGAATCAATAATTTATTTTAAAATTGTTTTAAATATACTTTAATTTGTTAATTATATAACAAATTTAGTTTTCAATTTATATTCTGTTTCATTTAGTAACATTTTACTTATTTAATCTGATATCATTGTATTTGTTAGTTCTTATTTAAATTAGTTCTAGATTAGCAATGAGTTGTTTTATTATAATATAACTTTAACTTTAAATAATGCTAATTATCATTCATTACAACTAGATATCTGAATTATCAGAATAAAAATCAATTGTTTTGGTAAATTTTACTATAATGTAAAATTTGCAAAGTAGTTATTGTGTAACTGAGTAAATACTTTTGAACTTATTTGCTGACGGATTCAAGGTTGCTATATGTATGATTTATGAGAGTGGAGGGGTTTGTTTTAAAAGTATTTGGTAATTATTTACATTTGGTAACTATTTAGACCTCTGTTTCTGCGGAGTGATACCTTTTGCCAAGTGACGTAAAGTGATCTCTATTCTTAGCTTATGTGTGTAGATTTGTTTGGTTACATTTTGTATAAAATTAAAACGAAAATGTATCCTGACTAGATACTTCATAGGTATATTTTAATATAGGTATATAGAAATGTTGTATTAAACTACAACCAATTCTTTTCTAACTGGATACTTTATAGGTATACAGTAATATTGTATACGTAGTAAAGTCTGCACTACTGTGCACTCAAACCAATCCCCAACTAAAAAATAACATTCTAACAAAAAAATATATATTTATCAAAATAGCTTTAGGGCATGTTTAGGAATGTTTTCATACTTATATCTATTTATAAACTGCTAATCTAAATGTTAACCAATTATTTATCTGCAAAGTAGTTCATGTAAGGTTAGACTGAACGTACTTGCATGAGATATAAAGTACACAGTAGGAATTCACAGCTGGTGAAATTAAAACTAAATTTACTTGGTTTTAAATTTAAATGTAAAGTTATGATTCCTGCATTTTTCTAATTGTTGGGGCGTGAACGGAAGTTTTTTTATTATTCCTGATTACTTTATACATCACCCGGTATAATTTTTAGACTAAAATCGATTATGTGGGAACGGGTTCTGTTAGGTATTTAAAAAATGTTTGGGTATAAAATAATAATGCAAACTAAATTTTACATTGTGACTTGGAAAGACCCAAGGAACATGTAAAAACATTTGTTGACGATCCTCCAAAAATTGAGAATTGAAAAAAAAACATTTTCACCTGTACACCAGCACATAATGAACTTTATAAAATCAAGGATTTGTATAAAACAGAACACTAAGTTTCATTGAATTACTTAATTACAATATTGCTACAACGCATATGGTTACGACAGACTTAGTAAATAAAGTTATTTTATGGTTGTGTGAGGTAATCAGTTTATTACTGATAAATGCAGGTTTGTGACACTTTATACCAAAATACACTTCACTTGAAAACCAATTAGACTATGATAGGAATTTTTATTTAATTTTTTTTATAACCAAATTTAGTCTAACCAGATACCTTGTATCTATATTGTAGAAATGTGGTATAGGTTAGTGCTTTACGTTATTAAAAAACCGTAAGTTTATATTTGTGAAGTGACGTTATTTTTTTATTTTCAATTATTCGGGTGTCACTGTCAACTTTTAATATTTTTCCTGTGCTCCTGAGGACTTCCTTCACTACCAGGAATAAATTCTTTTCAATCAATGGAGATCTAATAACTGAGAAATACTCTTATATAAAAACAAGTTTGGATATGATTACAGTACTTGTACTATGTTATAGATACTTTGTGAAAAACTCAATGTATATGGAAAATCGTAACATCTACAATACAAAAGCTAAATTATAGTTACTTACTTCACTGTAACTGTTTGTTTAATGTTTAAACAAATATTTTTCGTTTTAAAACTCAATAGAGGTTATACTGGGCGGGCAAAAGGTTATGCTGGTTTACAGTATTATTTGAAGAAGTAAATAAACTTTTACAAATGTGTCAACGTTTAATACAACTACGATTTTGAAATACAGTGGCATTTTATGTAATGTATTAAAACATAGACTTTATACATTAAAAAAAAAACTTTCACTTCATCTTCTGCTTTATGTCATAAACTCCATCCATCTTCTCAATAACTGATTGACATTTGACAGTTTATCTCCTTATGTACAAAATTGATAACAGTACTCGATTTTGTCCCTGCATGAATAGATGTAGACATGATGATGTATATAGTGGGCAGTGAACAAATTTTTAGGGCACACAACCATATATATAATAAATATGGTGATATGTTTTCTAGTAATATAGTTAATAAATTAAAAATATTTGAAAAACAAGAATACTTTTTAATACATATATTATTAAAAGCTTTTCGCCGATAAAACACTACCAGCATCTTCAGGAAAATTAATTATGTAACAAAATATTTGTACAAAAATTAAATCATATATGTACTACAAACAACCATATGTTTTTAAGTATTGCACTTTCTGTAATTTTTTAATAAAATCAATGACCTTATAAATAGTTTGGTGCCTTGATCTCACTTGAATTTTTTTCATTAATTAATCTGTCTAACTTTATATTTATAAATTTCCAATGTTTCACATATATTTATCTTTAATCCTTTGTTTAATTCTTTTAATAATTTCATATTTTCTATCTCAGGACATTTGTGGCCATTATTCATACAATGAGTTATTAAATTTGATATGTATATGTTTGGTTTAATATAAGCATTTAAATGTAGTTTGTATCTTTCTTTTAATTTCTTTTTTGTCTGCCCTACATATAATTTATTACAGTCTTGTTTCAAAGCTTTTCACCGATAAAACAATACCAGCATCTTCCAGAGAATGCCAAGAGAAACCGAAAAAGAAATACAGTATCAACATAAAGAGAATCATTAGTACGGTAAACTTGGTATTTAGCGGGAAATGTTTAAGAACTGTGATCAAAATTAAACAGTAATGGATTGTTTTGGTTTTTTTTCTAGATAATTAATTTTTGAATATACAAATGCATATTTTATTTACTCTGAGAAACTTTTAACAATAATTTTCATATAAGTTAGTTATTTTGGGTGAAAACCTAATCAAATTCGATGTAGATTATCTTTTCTATACTGTACATTTTCTTAAAAATTAGGTTAGGTCTAGGAAGTTGAAATGGATAGCGAAAAGGCTTTTGGAATCATTGTGGATGATTGTTTACAAGCAATAAACTGTGTTAAAATGGTTAAAGGTGATCACTGTCATTACATTTTTATGTGGAACACCGGAACTAATGTTTTACTTCTGTGTAAAATAAAAAATGAAAATGACTTCTTATCAGATAAATGTGATGATAACGATAAAAAAAAGGCAAGTTATAATTTATTATAATGGAATAATTTATAAATCAGTGTATAAAGAATCATTTCTGTTACCTCGTAAAGATAATACTTGACAAAAAATTTGTCATGCTTGATTTTTCCTTTTGGCCTAATATATTACTAAAAGATAATTCTAAATAGAAAAAAAACGCCATTTGAAGTGCTGAAAACATAAATACTGCCTGTATGGTCGAAATGTGAAACATAATTTCAATACAAAAAAGGTATTGTGAGATTTAGCGGCCACCTACGATATTTTGGAAAATTGTTCAAAACCACCAAATAAAACGATACCCACAAGAATTTTTTAAATTAACCTCAGAAAGTATTTTTTTTCTCAATTTGAAGTAGGGTAACAAATTCAGTGCGGAGGCATAAATTGTGAAAATACAATGTGTCTGAATTATACATTTTAGACTGGAGAAGTAACACGGACAGTTAGGGGATTGCTTGCAAAATCGTTTGGCATTCTGTGAGTAAAAACAAGGTATGCCGTGTCAATAAATTTGTCACCTAAAGTTATCAAAACTGAACATAGAACCATGTAAGTAAGCAAAGATTGGGTGTACCAGTTTTATAATACAGTTTTCAATTCAGGTGAAAAATTTAGGTCTATCAAATAATAAAAGTTTGAAATGCCTTAATATTTGGTTTACCCATTATCTTAGTTCTTGATAGTTTTTCAGGCCACATTATTGGGAATGTTCACATAAGACAAACACTGCCATAGACATCATTCATGGAGGTTATACATAATGCTTAGATGTCTGCATTATTTGACCTTCAAAAATCACATATGATGATTGTACAAAGAAAAGACTGTGCATGAAACTAAACCTACTGGTAAAGTTAAAAACCTGAGGCTTATCTTATTTGTAACTAGATTGTGATGCATAAAATTGTATACTATGATCTCTTGATACAGTTTCAACCCTAGATTACTTATGTCTAAATTTTGTGTCACGATCACTTATGTATCGTCAATTTGACTACTCCAATTTCATTTTTTTATTCGCCAAAATGATGTTTTTTTATTAATGTGTTAAACATCATAATATCCTATATTTCTTTAGCGCTTAGAAGACAAATATTATAGCAGCTACGAATCTTACTATTAGAAAAAAAAATAATAATTTCGATGAATATGTTTTAATAGAATAGTAAAAAAAAATTATTTTAAAAGGTCATTTCTAAATAATGTTAAACACATTTTATTTATAAAAAAACACAATTTAACAAATGAATGAGTTGTAGAACAAGTTTTTAATAAATTAAAGAATTATTTAAAAAAGTCATGATCACTTACGTATCGTCAAAATGACGACGCAAACTCTGTTTCATTAAGACAGATGCGAACTGTAGCAGCAAAACTCCACATCTGACATTGGCTGTCTGGGCTATGAAGGTACTGGGAAGATAGATGAACGCGAACTGCTCATTTGTCAGATGCATAATAGTATTCATTTGTTTTTAAATAGTCGTCATTTTAACAAGTTATAAGTGATCTATGGTTAAAAAGAGTTGCATATCTATTACCAGTAGTAAAGACTTCATTTTTCTAAAAATATATAAACGCTCTGCAAGAGAAGACAGTAACAACAAAATGTAGGACAATTTATTGGCAGTTGCTTATATATAAACACTATTACATTGAGAATGTATTCCTAATGAACATTTTCTATTTTTTAATAATAATGATATTTGTAAAGATAGTGATGTATGGAATATTGGATGATAAGTTAAAGCTGCTTGCTGTCATCATCTTTAATTGACCGATTAAAATATAAGTAATTATTGCATAATTAACGATTATTACGAAACAAACAATTGTTTCAAAACATGTCAGCAAGTAAGTTCTAAAGTATTCACTTAGTTATACAATAATTACTTATAATAAGTTAAATCAGGAATTAATTAACGTGAACAATTATCGGTTCGTTAATGGAAAGTGAAATCTAGCTGTACAATTGGGGAAGCAATTTCAACCCTCAATTACATTCTTCTTGGCATTGTATCTGAGTCTGATACATAGCTTATCTATGGAATTCTATTCATATTAGGATAATCCTGTTAAAAGTGATTCTATCATATACATTTTACTACACACTCATATATGTGTGTACCACTATAATGTGGTGAGATAAGAATGTTACTTTGTATTGAGACAATTTGTCCCCTTAAATTACTTAGTAAGTTAAGAAATTGATGATTTTGGTTAATATTTTTTTGTCATTCCCTTTTGTTTAAAATCCTTCAAAAATCTATTACATTTTGTATTATATTTCTGCCTCCTTTTAACTATTATAAAAAAAGTTAAAATTTTCTAATTCTAGTTTCAGACCTTTAATTTTAGTAGCAGTATTTTGGATATAATCTGCAATAAGAACATTTACTTGGTTTTTCTGGTCAACGGTTTGTTCTATCAGCTGGACATAATTTCAGATTCAAGGTATAGTAAAAGCAAAACTGTACAACATATATAATAAAATTATTCCAGTTTTCCTAAAATGTGTTAAGAATTTACAGTATTTAGTTTTATCAATTAATTTGCATTGGTAAATTAATTGATTTTATAATTTGAAATTAAAACAAATAGCCCTGAAAGAATCTTAATCCATACTTAAGTGAAATTACTACCTTCAAATATTTGATTTAGCAATGGCTGGGTAGTACGAAGTAAATCTATTCATTTATAGACTGTAATATATGTATATATTTTTGTTTAAGTCATGTTTTGATTTATAATCAGGACAGCTGTTTCGGAATATGTATTCGTTTGTCAGCCATGATTACAAATTTGAGATGATAAAGGGAACATCTTCCAAAGTAGTAATCCTCAGTATAAAGTGTCAATATAAAGTTGCTTGTAATCGTTTTGAATTCACTGATTAAACTATAAGCGATCACCAGCAGCAGAGGGTCAGCTTTGTAAATAAAACTATTGTTTCAGAACGCGCCAGTAAGTTCAAAATTATTCACTTAGTTACTCAATAATAACTGTACTCATAGTATGTTTCAATATGCTGACTCGTCAATGTTATAAGGTTTTATTTTATAATATATGTAAAAAAAACAAAAATCTAGGTCATCCTGCATTTAGTAAGATACATTACCCTTTATTTTAGAAATTCTTTTTAATAGGTTCGATTATTCGGAAATTAAAATGGAATTAAAGAGATTTTATATCAACCTTAAACGAAAGAAGTTTGGTAAGCATATATAATTTTGTTGTTTAATGTTATAATTAACATGGAATTTTAAATAATTAATAACATTTCACTTTGGGTTGGTACAATAAGAACTACTTTGTTTTAGTTGCCCTCCGGAAGATGAAGTAATGTTTGTAACCCCTACATCTGAAGAAATTAATGTATTCCAGCTGTCAGACCGAGGTCAGTTACAAGAATGTGATGAAATTATTGCAGTATGCCCAGTAACTGATGGATTTGCAGTGTTTGCTACTAAAGCAGAGAAGTTCTTCTTAGAAATGTATAAATCATATGACACCATTCCTCAGTTTGTCGTACCAGCTCAAGTTCCAAAGGGGGTAAACAATATTTTCACTTCATTAATATTCTGAATTTTTATTAATAGATTTTAGATAAATCTGAAAGTTATTAATTTTAGTGTCCTTATAGAGTTCTACTTCATTTATGAATGTATTGGCGTTTTAATTAAATTCTTGAATTTTGTAGTCCATTACGTTCGGTGAATCTTATTAATCACTTAAACAATAGTTTATGACTATTCGAACTTTATATTTAGTAAATTTGTTAAAACTTACTGAGACAGAACGTTTTCGATCGCTATGTGCCGATCTTCATCAGTGTCTTCTGCTTGGAGATGTTGGGTTAAACGTTGGGTCACCGCTTGACCCAACATCTCCAAGCAGAAGACACTGATGAAGCTCGGCACATAGCGATTGAAAACGTTCTGTCTCAGTAAGTTTCAACAAATTTACTAAATACAAAGTTTGGTTAGTCATAAACTATTGTTAAAGTGATTAATTTAATTAAATATTAGAATGGATTATGTAACCACAGAATCTCAAAAAATATTATTGTTCTATTCTATGAAATTGTTTTTTATAGTGGTTGTATTCTAAGCAATGAGAGAGAGAGAAGAGATAGAGCATAATTGTCTGCTTGAAAATGTTATAACTTATTTACCAATATTTGATTATTTTTACTTTTACAATATTTTAATTTGTGACGGGAAGCCATTTTTTAATGTTTACAGTTTCTAAAAAAAAATACTTACTTACTAGCCTTGGCTGTTGAGCCATTTGGTGACGCACTGACCAGTATAGTCGAACCAGTGGGTCATCATCATTTCCGGAATGGTCGAGCACGCTGCACTTTATCAGATGATCCGCATCCATCGTATCGTGTCCACATAGAGGGCATTCCGGTGTTGGGAGCACACCGATGCGATGTAGATGGGTGGCCAGGTAGTCATGGCCAGTTTGCATTCTGAACTTGGCAACGCCTACAGCTCGTGGAAGTCTGTGGTCGATGGGCCCTGTGCTGACTAGGTTTTCCCATTTTCTTCCTGCTGATTGCTGTGTGAGGTGCAGTTTGCTGGCCCGGTCGATAGTTGCATTGATGAGGGCTTTTGTGCTTTGCAGCGAAGGCATGCAAATGGGTTGTGCCATGGATGTGCCTTTCTTGGCCAGAAAGTCTGCTCTCTCATTTCCATAGATGCCAACATGGCTTGGGATCCATTGTAAAGCTATAAGCCAACCCCCATTCGCCAGGTGTTCCAGGGCTTTTCTTGTCTCCATTGTTCTTTTGTAGTCTGTATCTGTATTGCGCGATAGGTTACGGATATATGCTTGTGAATCGACGAAGAAAACTGCCTGTGTAGGGGCTATTTTGTTTAGTTCTGCGGCTGCTGCTTGTACTGCTGCTATTTCTCCATCGTAGTTGGTCTGGGGAGTTCCCACTGCTAGATATCCCTCAAAATTGCGACTGTAGTAGGCAGCTCCTGTTGCACCTGTTTCCGGTATTGAATATCCATCCGTGTATATATGTAACCATTCTGGTTGTGGGTACTCTTCATTGATTGTATGCAGGGCTGCTTGCCTCAGTTCTACGTCCAGGGATGCTGATTTTGACTGACTGTGGTTCTTCAATCCACAATTAGCTTTTGGTAAATTGTGGAAAAACTCGTGGTAATCTGTAAACAGTGTTGGCTTCTCTAAGGCTATTCTATACTTCAAGGCCACCCTTTCATAGGACGCCATTGGGGTTATTTGAGTCTTCACTCGGGCTGTGGCTTGTCTGTAGCTTGTCCAATGAGTGTGTACTCCTCTGTGTCTCTGCCAGAATCGGAGAGCTATTTTCTCTCTATGGCTTTCCATTGAACTACACTTCGTTTGTGCCTCCATTGCTGCAATGGGTGTGGATTTAGGCGCACCCGTTATGATCCTTAACGCTGGTGTTCTGCACAATGTCCAATTTACTGAGGGTGTTACAGTTGCTTGTGATGGTCACTTCACTTCCGTAGTCAAGGACAGGTCTGATATATGACTTATAGGTAGTTATTAGGACATCCTGGCTGGCATCCCATTTTGTAGCTGTCAGTCTTTTTAATACTTTAGTTCTTTTTGTTGCTTTTTCCGCGCACTGATGGACATGAGGACCCCATGTCAGACGTCTATCAAGTACTACACCCAGATATTTGGAGAGATTACTTTCTTCCAACGGATCGCTTTTGTAATACAAAGAGATGCGGGGTACTTTGGTGGAAAGCATGAACAGTTGAAAAGTGGTTTTTGTGGAGCTAACCGTCATCGCATTATAACTGGTCCACATTTCCAACTTTCTGAGAGTGTCATTTAATGCTGTTTAAAGCACTAGGATACTGCTGCTCGTTGCCCACATAAGTAAGTCATCCGCATATAACAGTGCCTTGATTCCTGTCACTTCCTTAATGGCGTCAAGTATGTCATCAATCATGATGTTAAACAGAATGCAGCTAAGCACAGCTCCTTGAGCGAGGCCTTGTTTTTGAATACGAAATCTCGACTTTCAGTTGCTGTATTGCACTCGAAATATTCTTTGTGACAGCGACGATTTGATCTACCTAAAAAGGTTTCCGGATATGCCATTTGTTGCCAATTTGTGTAAAAGCATTGGCCTCCACACGGTATCGTAGGCGGCCTTGAAATCCACTATTACCGCCAGAGTAGACATCCTTTTGTGGTATCCAGCTTTGACGAGTTGTGTAAAATTCATTACATGATCCATAGTACTACGGTGTCTTCGAAACCCAGCTTGAGCATCGTCTAGCACGCTTTTTGTTCGATGTACTGATTAAGTCGGTGGACCACCATCTTTTCTGCCACTTTACAGCTGGCGCTGGTTAGGGATATAGGCCTGTAACTTTCGGGTTGATCAGGGGTTTATCCTTTTTCAGAACAGGTAATATTTCGGCTTTTCTCCATTGCTGAGGTATTTTTCTAAAAAAAAATAACACCAGTTTAATAGTTTTTGGATTTTTCCAGATTAATTTGAACAAAAAAAAGCATTAAAACAGCAGTGACTGAAGTAGATTATATCAAATGAAGATGTTTTTATGTTCTACTTTTACAAAACATTTTTGCCCTATTTTTTAATATCTGTTATTTCTTTAAACTTTTGTTTTTAATTATAATTAATTGTAAATATGGTCATTAAGTTATTATATAAAAAGCCATTTTAACATTGTTAATTTTCTTCCAAACCCAGACTAAGTTATACAGCATCCAACAGAAATTCTCAGATTTAAAAATCCTTTTGTTTATTATTAGAGATTTTCTCAAAATCTTGTTGCTGTTCATGACGAGCTGGTTGTTAGTTATTTATTACACTTTGGCATTACTTGCAACCAAACTTTTTGTTAACTAAAGGTTGTCAAAATGTTAACTTACACTTGGAGGAAACGTTTTCGTCTTGCGACAACAACCTTTAGTTAACAAAAAGTCTGGTTGCAAATAATATCAAAGTGTAATAGGAGTTTTTTCTAATAAAGTACATCTTAAAAGGGTATAGCATAAATCATATTCTGAATGTTTCTAAGTCAATGTGAGAGTATGTTTTTCATTTACATTTTTCAATACATTTACTTTCCATATTTTTATTATTTCCTCTTTGGAGTTGAAAAAAATTGTTTTGATTACACTAATATGTCTTGTGTCACTTAGTATAAACTGACTTTGTGAAGCTCATTCACACAGCGAGAGAAAGGATATCGGGTAGGTTTTATGAAATGTAAAGAAGTATATTGTTGATGATGTTTTTTAACAACTTGAATATTTAAAGTGGCCCATCAGTTATACACTGATTGTTTCTGGTGATATTCACTTTTGGTGTATCTGTTCAAAAAGATTTCTCTTTTATATGGTTCTGGAAGTTGTTTTTTAAACAGTATATAGTTTTTCAATAATTTAGTGTTGTATTTATTACCTTGTAGTGCGTATTAGATGTTGTTTAGTTAATGTGTTTTTAAGGTCTATGGTTCATGTGTGTATAACCATAGATCGTGGTATGGTAAATGACAAGATTGTGCTGGAATGAATGATTGGCAGAATTGTGTTTAGCCTTCTGGTTAATTAATAGGCATATTTTATAAAATAAATAACAAAACATTCAATAACTTCTTTTTAACCTTTTGTACATTTTAATTAGAAAACAGACTCCTCATAGGCAACAAAAAAACCAACTGTGATTGAGGCATAAGGATAACAAAAAATTATCGTTGCTTGCTGTAATCCTCTTGAATTCACTAATTAAATTATAAGTAATTATTGGCTAACTAGTGAATACTTTTGAATTTTTATTGGTTCGTTAATGAAATTAATTAACATTAATTATGGGTTAATTAATTTCAAAATGCTTCAGCAATTAAGTTCAAAAGTATTCACTCATTACACTTGTTTGTACAGGTGGGGCCGCGGCGGTCGGAGTGGGAGTGACTAGTTCTGTAGATTATAAATAAGGGTTTTTTCTAGCGTTAATCAGTCTTTGTATGTTATCCCTCTGAGGATGGTTACTTTGTAACTGAAATGTACATTAGGGTAAATTAAAGAAAGTTTGTGGTTAAGAGGTTTTTGTGTATTTATTATTGTTTGTATTATCTTCGCAAAAAAAAACACTATATACTGATTTATTCAGCAGACACGTTTCGCTCTAGGTCAGCGCTTTTTCAATGCTGTGAATTACTGACAAGACTGTTGCTCATGTGTGTTGTGTTTGTGTGAGTCTGTGGTCACTCGCTCAAACACAACACACCTGAGCAACAGTCTTGTCAGTAATTCACAGCATTGAAAATGCGTGAAACGAGTCTGCTGAATAAATCAGTAAGTAGTGGTTTTTTTGCCAAGATAATAGCAACAAGTGTAATTTCTATAAAAACCTCAAGATGTACAACACAAAAACTGCAAGTATTTACTCAGTTAATTAATTAACTCAATAATTACGTAAGGTGGTTTTTATTGTTTATTATTTTGTGTTATTATTATTATTATTCACTACAGTTTGTTACAAAATAATGGCCTATGGTGTGTCTTGAATTTGAGTTTGTATGATTAGTAGGTTAAGAAATTTAGAGCGTTGTTTGATCTGTTTGAAAACATTGATATGTTTGAAAATATCCAGGTTTGTCATTTGTTTTTTTTTGCGTTCTGTGTTTTGTAAAATAAGGTTTAGTTCTGTAGATATATATTTCATAATAAAATCTTCTGAAATTACGACATCATTCTTAATGAAGGTCTTTCTTTGGGATTGAAGTCTTAATTCTAAATATTCATTTTGTCTGATTTTTGTTTGTGTAAAATTCTTGGAGGTATGTTGTAGGGAGATTAATTTTTGTTATTTTATTTCCTGTCATATCTACAAATATTGTACATAATTTGGAGTGCTATGTTGAATTATGTTTATATGGTCAAGGGCTAGGGGTTTTAGTAAATTTTATTTGGTTAATTTTTGGTAAAATATTGTGTTTTAAATCTGTATGTAGGAACATGATTTCATTTGATGAAAAGGGAATGTTAGTGAAGTTTGCTATATTTGGGTGAGAATGTGAATTATTGATTATTTGATTTGGCTCTGAATTTTTTGTTATTTAATTTTTTGTTTCATTAAAATCTTTTTGTTTAAATTAAACACATAGTTAACATTTACAGTAATCCTACAAACATTGAAACCACCATAAATCATTCTTTCAACCATCTTTACCAACATTGATCTCCAATACCATCTTCACCTACAATACCATGATCTACAAAATCTCTTACTATGCATTGAATCAAATATACAGTTAGCTAAATAGCACAAAACTCAGTAACCAATAATTGTTCTATTTTTTACAAACTCCAAAACCCTAAAACTAAATATCTTAGTAAAAAGAACTCACTAGGCCTACAAAATAAATAAACAACACTACCTTATAATTCATCTTAAATACCACATCTCCAGACACCATAACTATATAACTCTGACAAGAACAATATACCTCATACTACTAAATAATGTAAAATATATAAACATTTCAATTTTTAAAATGTTTAAGTGTATTACAAGAGTAAGTTCAAGATAAAAGCAAACCGTATTATTTGAAATCTGTTTAGAAAAACTTTATATTGTTTTATTGAACATGTTTGGTAGCACTAAAAACTTTAAAATTTAATTTTTTAGACTTCTGCTGTTCTACTCAGATGTTTGTCTAGAAATTTTACTTTAAGTTTGAAGAGGTATTTATTTCCGGATTTAGAACTATTAGATGATGAAATTGTTTTAGTGGGATTAAGTAGTGGTACTGTGGCATGGTTCTCAACTTATAATCCACATAAGGGTCTTCAAACACTTTGTCATGTTGTCCAGCCTGTGAAGCTGTTCCATTTAATTACAGGTACTTACTTGTTAATGTATTTATTTTCTCGTATTTTATATTTATGTATATTTGTATAAGCTTTTGGTTCTAAAAAGTAGGTTTTGTGACTGAAAATTGGTTTGTGTTTAATGTTTGAGGATACAAGAATTATAAAACCTTAAATTTTCTTATATAATTAGTAAATTTGAAGCAATGCCTCCAAATGACTAAAGAGACTAAGTTAATTTTACAAAGTTTGAAAAATTCATGAAACAGTATTGTAATATCAGCTTACTTCACCAAAGAACTTAGTTGACATTTTTGTTATAAAATTTTAGAGTATTTTCATTATTTCAACATTTAATGAGACTTATTTGCTTAATAATTTTAATAAAGATAATAAAGGGACATTTTATAGAGTCAAATAGCTGATAATTGTATTTTCTACTAATCAGGCAATGAATTTTGTTTTGCTGTGACTTGAAAAATAGTACAACACAATATGTTGGAAATGTATATATATATATATATATACACACACAAGGTGTGATCTAGCCATCCTTCTTGACAGGAGGCCCATAGCCTGGAGTTCTGTTAAATACCTTGGAATCATCCAAGATAAGCGCCTGTCCTTTTCCTCTCAAGCTTCCTCAGCCCTTTCCAAGGGTAGAGCTATCCATGCTAAGCTCTATCCTCTCCTCTGCCTCAGAAGTACCATCCCTCTCAAAATCAAATACCACATATACCGAATACTCCTTCGTCCCATCCTCACCTATGCAACTCCTGTCTGGTGGCCTCTATGCTCCAACATGTCTCGGAAATCTCTTGAGTCCTTCCAATCCTCTTTCCTCAGACTCCTCTCCAACTTTCCTTGGTTTCTGTCAAATGTCACCATCCGAAACTCCCTTCGCTCCTCATCGCTTGCTGTTTTTGTCAGATCCCTCTCAGCGAAGCTTTTCGGTAGTGCCGATAGGTCGTATTATCGACACTTGAGAGATCTGGCAAACTCAGTTGGACCCTTCCTATTTTTCGTCCTCATCTCAAAGTTCTTCTCGATCTTAACACCTCTGCAACTCGCACTTCCTCTCCCAGCCGTCTACCTCTTGCCTCCTAGAATAGGCTACTAGTTTATAAGTTTAAGTCTTAGTATGCTTAAATTGTAAATAGTGTCTAACTCCTGTTTGTTTATTCCTATTAATCTCATCATGTATCTGTTAAGTTTTATCATGTAAAATGCTAGTTAAGTTGAGGAGTTAGTGATCATCCATCACAATTTTGTTATTCCATTCTAGCTCTAAGTTTTATTACACATATTTACACTATTTTATGTCTTACAAACACCCTTACTACATACATGAATTGACAGACATAAAACAAAAAATGTCACCCAATTAAACAAAAAAAATCAGTCAGCCAGTCCAAATGTTAAAAATAAACGTAGTGCCCCAGAATAAAATCCTTATTACCAACCCACCCAAAAAATTTCCTGCCATGCAGATGCCCTTCCTATGTCCAGCTCTTACCATAAGCCTTGTTCCCATATTCCTAGCCGCAGCCATTGTCGGTGACAGACACTGCATAACCTCAGGGGCCAACAAACCCCCTCCTTCTCTGACAGACTGACTGAAGGTGTGATAAAAAAATACAATAAATGAATTTTTATAGAGGCAACTGCTGTCACTACATCCATATGATGTCCTAGTTTACCTAGTAGTGTAATCTGTTGAGACAGGCAGCGACAAGTTTCAACTCAACGCCTAACCTCACACTGAACCAATGACTTGAGAGGGGGAGTGGGATGTACATGAACACCTAGCGTGGCGCCCCACTCAATGTCTTAAAAACAAGTAGACCTGGCAAATCACCTGTTCTAATTGAAAAAGACGTCATGAAATTTATTTTTAACTGTTTTGGTAAATTAACATAGTTCACTGCTAACAAATATTAACAAAATTATTTTGTAAAATCTTTAAATTTTTTTGTTATTAAGATCCGCTGAGTGGCAGACATATAGGACTTTTAATCTGCCTTACAAATGGAGTTCTTACTGCAATTATTGATACAGAAGATTCCATTAAATCAAACACATTTTTCTTAAATGGAGAAATAATAGCAGCTGCGGGTGTTGGGGACAAGCTTGTAACAAGTGATGGTGTGGATTGTTTATTAAATCAGCCTTGCTTAGGAGATACCCCTTCTGTTAAAAGCAGCATATTTCCTGTTAAAGGTATCGTAAAAGCTATAATAGTATATATAGTCAGTAATACACTCTGAGGAGGAAAATAGTTTTTATTTATTTTGATATTAAATTTTGTTTTGCTTATGATTGAAAATTCATAATGAGTAGTGTCTATTACAGAACCTAAACTATTCTGTTTCCACCATGATTCAGCTGAAACTATACAAATTTGATGAACTGTCAGATTTATTGTGCAGTTCAATGCTCATCAATGGCCTACATAACACAATTCTGACTTTACTCTCTGTCTTATGCGAATTTAAAATGTCGACTAAATCTAAATACTCATGTGATTTCTACGTCATCATCCAAAATGCTTTGCGAACTTAAGCTTTATTTCTACATTCGCTAGTGTTGGACCATTCACGCACCTAACTACACTCACTTCTGGTTTTTACCTCGTTTAGCCATCTTTTCAACTCATGTTTATTCTGATTTATTCCCTTTTATTCTCTAACTTTATTTTTATATAAGTGTCAAGGTCTTACTCAATCTAGATTTTATTCATGTACTTGATCTTAACAACAGTTTCTAACCACACATTTTAATTACTTTATGATTTTAATATATTCATGCAGGTTACCAATGGCTCTCAGTCAGGCCATACATAGCTAACCCTCGGTGATGTTTCAAGTGTCAGCGCTTTGGGCACATTAGTTCTTCGTGTTCAAAGCAGGGTGGATTTGGTCAATGTAGCGTAGAAAGGCATGATGAAAAGGAATGCAGTAATTCTCCAAAGTGTACGAACTGTGGTGGTGATCACCCAGCTCGATCTTTCAACTGTCCTAGCTTTAAGGAAGAGAAGGCTATCCTGAGCATCATGGCCAAAGAGAAAATAGAGTTTTCCGAAGCAAGGAAGATTTATAGATCTGCTCAACCTAAGGTTGACGGAAAATCGTATGCTGCAACTTTGATCACTACAAAGTCATGTACAAATTGTGATGACCTGACTCGAAAAATAGAAGTGCTTACCGAACAAGTAAACCGCCTTCTTTTGTTAGTCAAGAATAGCCGGTCTTTGAATTTGATACAACCTGCTAGCACCTCACGCGACTTGCTGTCTTTACCGACCCTTTCTGTGGGAGGACTCGGTGGAAGAAGCAGGTCTTTGACCACACACTGATAGTTCAACGTAGAAGAGATTATCATTTGGTAATAAGACTTTTGTGTCTAATGTTGTGATGCCGAAAAAAAATGAAACTAAGATTCAACCCAAATCAGCACAGGCAGTAACAACTGCCAAAAAAAGTAATATTATAAAAGGAGGGCATGCTAATAAAGCCTCCCCCTCCTAAATCCAAAACTTCTTCTGATTCCACCCCTGAACAGGTGGATATGGAATTGGAGGAATCTAAGCCTGGAACATCTGTCAATTTACAAGGTAAAAAAAGGAGAGTACCAATGGATGTCAGATAAATCCATTGCAAAATTGATAAATGTCTGCAATTAGCAAGCCAGTGATACAATGGAACGTCAACGGTGTTAGGCGTCACATAGAAGATCTTAAAAGTAGTTGTGCGAGATATGTATTCAATGTTTATATGTCTACAGGAGACTCATCTCCACGAATCGCATCATTTTCATTTAAGGGAGTATTCAGTTTGTAGATCAGACTTCGTTACAGAAGACCGAGCTAGAGGTGGTGTAGCCATCCCTAGCCTGTGACTGTATTGATGCTGTTTCTCTAAACTTAATAACCCCTTTACAAGCAGTAGCCGTTCAAACAGTTGTCCCGTATAAAATCACTTTGTGTTGTGTCTACTTGCCACCATAAGAAAATGTGCAACATTGGTTTAGTGAATTTGATAAGCCAGTTACCGACTCCGTTCTTATTAGTAGGAGATTTTAATGCCCACCATTGTCTTGGAGTTCTCCGACTAGTACTTCTCGTGGTCAACTTGTGGAGAGTGTAAGAACGGAACTGGACTTATGTCTGCTAAATGACGGTTTGCTTACTCATTTAGCAGCATCTACTGGTGGATGGACAGCTTTTGACCTATCGATTTGCTGCCTTCATTTAGCTACTAGATGCACATGGTCAGTACTCAATGATTTGTATGGAAGCGACCATGTGCCTATTAAGATCAATTTATGTGATTCCTCACCCTGTTATGCTCGACATTCCCGTTGGATTTTGCGAAAAGCCAACTGGGAAGCCTACTCAAATTACCCTGTATCACTTGACATGGATTATATGACACCTATTGATGAAGCAATTGAAAATTTTAAAAGGGCAATTTTAAATGCTCCTGTATAGACCATTCTGTAAACCTCTGCACATCCACGCCGTCCGCCTGTGCCGTGGTGGAACGATGAATGGACAGAAATCCTCCATTTACGACAAAGAGCTCTAAGGAGATTTAAGTAATACCCAACAAGTGACAGCCTTCAGGAATATAAAATACTCTGTGCGAAAGCACGGAGGATATTTAGGTGCAGTAGGATGAACTCTTGGGCACAGTATATTAGCACAATTAGACGTACAACTCCATCCTCCACAGTGCGGAGGAAACTAAGATCAATTTGTGGTTCTTCCATTTCGTTGCCAGCCATTGTGCTGAAGCAACCAAATGGAAGATTGACCACAGACAGTGGTGATATTGCTAATGTACTGACAAAATCATTTTCTAACTGTTAGTACAGCCTATAATATATTATTCCAGAGACATAAACTGAAGGAAGAAGCAATACAGTTTACTGTTGGATTGTCTGGCGACTCTCCTTTAAACACTCCTTTCTCTATAGGGAAATTCTCTCCAACAAAGGATTCTGCACCAGGTTCTGATTCCATTGTATACTCAATGCTGAAACACCTACCATCATCGGCGAAACTTGTCCTCCTTCGAGTATACAATCGTTTATTTGAAGAGCGGTCTTTCCCCAATGCATGGTCAGAAGCGACAGTAATTCCTCTTTTAAAACCAGGTAAAGACAAAACCAATCCCAGTAGTTACAGGCCTGTATCTCTTACAAGCATCTTGTGCAAACTACTGAAGAAGATGGTCAAACAACTTGTCTGGTACCTAGAAACCAACGATTTTCCTTGCAATGAATCGTTGCTGTTTTTTCGACCTCGAGAAGGCATATGATATGGCATGGAAAAGAGGAATTCTTAATAATTTAAAATCATGGGGTATACAAGGGAATTTCCTGGCATTCATTGCTAACTTCCTTTCAAATAGATCTTTATGCATTGTAGGCACATATTCAAACAGTTATAAACAGGAGGATGTTGTACTGCAGGGCAGTTAGCAATAAGCAAATTAGAGGAATGGTCTAGGACTACAGGTTTTAAATTCTCTGCTTCGAAAACCCAATGTGTAGCATTTAGTTATTGTAGGCAACACCAGGAGCCGATCCTTTATCTTGTTGGGATTCAACTTCAAACCACGGACAGTGTTCGATTTTTGGGTCTTTTATTTGATAAAAGACTCTCATGGATTCCAAATGTGCATGATTTGAAGGTGAGATGCAGCAAGAAGTTGGATATGTTAAGAGCCCTTACTGGTACGAATTGGGGAGCAAACAAAACTAGTATGCTTCGATTTTATCACGCGGTAGTTAGATCGCTCATGGATTACGGTTGTCAAGCATATTCATCTGCACGACTTACAGTTCTGAAAACTCTTGTTGCAGTCCACCACTTTGGACTTAGACTTGCTACTGGTGCGTTTAGAACTAGCCCAATCCCTAGTCTTCTTGTTGAGGCTGGGGAACCTGCTCTTTCAAGACAACGTAAGATGCTACAAATATCTTATATATCTGGTCTTCAAAGCAAACCTAAACATCCATTTAATGCAGTGTTTAATAACAGCTACGAACCATATTATAATGCATGCAAACGTTCAACCGCTCCATTCAGTATTAGGACGCAGCGCATAATTAATAACCTAGAGTTAGAACTTCCTACGACGTTTGAACGATTGATGTGCTATCTACCTCCATGGATAATAAAAACGCCCCCTTTGATTTTTCATTGTCCAGTTTTATCAAAAGCAATACTCCTAATGTGGTGTACCACCAGGAGTTTTGGGAAATCTACAGATCCCACCAATATAATAAGATTATTTTTACGGATGGGTCTAAACTGGACAATGGCGTTGGGTGTGCATTTTATGCGTCTGGACGTGCCTACACGTACGGATTGCCCTCAACTTGCAGTGTTTTCAAGGCAGAACTATTTGCCATTTTAAAAGCATTAACTGTCATTCAATCCCGATCTTCCCACTATCTTTTGTGTTCTGATTCCAAAAGTGCTCTTCAGGATGTATTCTCTGTTAACCCTTTAGCTGGGGACATTTTGTGTGCTCTACACAAGTTACAATTGGGGGATGTAGAGATAACATTCTGTTGTGTTTCTGGACATTGCGGAATACTCGGAAACACAAAAGCGGATAAAGGTTTGGTGCCCATTACTCAACAAGTTATGGCATCTGATTATGTGTGTTTTGTGAAACATTTATTGCTCGGTGCTTGGAATGACGAATGGCATACCGTAATTCAGAATAAGCTGAGGGAAATTAAAGATACCGTCTGTCCATGGAGGTATTCTATTCGTTCAAAACGTAGGGAGGAAGTGGTGGTTATTCTTTTGGTCGTTCTTTTGGAACTCATGGATATTTGATGGGTCATGAAGATCTACCAATTTGCCAGTACTGCGGTGATATCTTCACAATAAAACATATTTTAGTTGATTGTATTAGTATAACTAATATTCGTGCCATTTTTAATTTAAAAGGCAGTTTGAAGGTGGTGCTAAGGGACGATACCTCGGCCATTGACCGAGTCATCGCTTTCTTGCACCACTTGAACATTTTTTTTTAAAAGTTAATATTTAAAATATATTCCTTTATATTTATACTTATATTTCTTTTTGTGTGTTTTGCGTATATTTTTTATTATTTATTTAAATTTAATATATTTTATGTTCTTGTTATTGCTATTAAGATTTATTAATTGTTAAATTGATGAATATTGTTATGTTTTAAATATTGTTATTATTTATTTACTTTTATATTGTTCGTTGTTTTTATTTTTTTATTTATAGTTTTAGAATTTGTATTGTTATTTTTCAATATTTCTATTTATTTTCTACTCTAAGTTTTTTTTTCAATTGTCATAGATTTATTGTTGATTTTTTGTTATTTATTGTAATGTTTTTCTTATTGTTATATATTTATGGTTACATATTTAATTTTATGTATTACTGCTATGCTTAAGTTTTGTTTGTTTTGTAATTTTTGTTTTATTTAAAATTTATATTATTTTGCTATTTTTTTAAATATATTTTTTTATTTTGTTTTATTTGAAATATTGCATTTTGTGTTAGTTTTTGATTGGCAATCATAACCACAATTGGTTTTTCGCCAGGGATAAACCTATTGTGCATTCAAGAAGGATCATAGCATCCTAAAATCTTTCAAAAGACTTTCATGTTTGTTTTAATTCATGCTTTATTCACTAGTCATTAATTATCTTAATTATCTTAATTTCATTTCATATTTTATATGTTTGAAATGTTGTATTTTAAACAGCATACATTTACATAATTGCTTACAAATTTTTAATTTTGATGATCGTTTGAAAACTTTAGTTTGTTATTGAGTTGAGTAAAAGATTGAAAATAATTTCACAAATCTTTAATGTTTAAAGTTGGAAGAATCACAAATATTCCACATTAAGAGAAATAGCTCTTTATATAATAACAAAATTATGTTAGCCTTGTATTCAGTTTATTATAATTAAAATATGATTTATTAATAATTTTTAGGAGTTCAATGTATATGCAGAGCTGATGATTTGGAAAGCATTGTAATAGTTGGAACTCTTCACCAGACTGTATACTTCATGAATACTTCAGTGTCTCCTGTTGGCAATCCAAAATCTTTTGTAATGCCAGATCAGCATGTTCTTGATGGCATATTGTATTACACCCAGCAGATGGAGGAGGTTAATAAAGAAATAGACAGAGAACACATGATTATGCAAGCAATATCTGCCACAAGTATTGGAAATTCTCTGACCAACTTGTTTCAAATAAACGTTTTAGTTTACCCTGGTATGTTTTGTAGTTATATTTGTTACATTTATACATATATATATATATATATATATATATATATATATATATATTGTAATATTTTCTTTTTTTATAACATAAATTTTTTTTTTAACACAAAACATATAACTCATTAATAATTTAAAGTCTTTATTACAACAATTTTATTTCCACATTTAAACAATAAACAGAACACAAAAAAATAAAAGTTAACAAGTTTTAACACAATAGGCTAAACTCAATTCCTTCAATTTTAGTTACAAAATTTTATACCCTAGGCTATTTCTAAGATCTGTGTCTATTAATGCCTGTAAACTTGTTTCCTCTATTTAATTTCTATTCCTGGGTTTCTTATTTTCTTAGTTTTCCGACTGACTGTGGGCACCATGCTCTTTTCTTGTCCCCACGCCTGCCCTTGCTTTAACACTGTTTACATCTCCATTGTATCCCTCATCTGCTTCATAGTTTCTATTTTCTCTGTTATTCTCATAATTAAATTCCATCTCCCATTTTCCAAAATCGAGTTGTGTCTCCACATCCATTAACATATCCGTACCTATGATAAATTTTCTCAATAAGCCTGTTACCACTAAGCATTGAGACGGATATTTAACTCCTCCTATTTCTCCTATTACCATTATCATTTTATTAATCTTTTCGGTCTTCTTATTTGTTGCGGTTTGAATTGTTAAATTTTTTATTTGCCATATTTCTAATTTTCCTAGTTTATTTCTATCTCCTAACCTTCCCTACTCTCCTAATATTTACTCCCTTACATCTTCGACTTTCCTAAAACGCTCATCTGTTATCTTTCTTTCTCCTATCACCTTTAATTTCAACTCTCCTAACTCTTCTTTGTTATATTTTCGACTTTCTCTACCTCTTTTTTATTAATTTCTATCACATCAGCTATTATTTCTTTTGCTTCCTCAAAATTTGTCTTAATCTTCTCCTCTAATTCTCTATCTTTCTCCTCTAAGTCTCTTCTCACATCCTCTATTACAGTATTATTCTCTGTCCTCAACTGTCGCCTCATATCCTCTACCATTTTCCTCCCTTATTTCATCTTTTATTAATTTTAGATCCTTCTTCATCTCTCTTCTTACTTCGTTTATATTCTCATTTAATTCTTTGTTTATTTTATCTAATTGTCTATTTATTTTTTCATTATTTATATCTAATTTTCTATCTAGATCCTCTCTCCCTTTTACACTCATTTCCATGAGAGTTCTCATCATCTCCCTTAAATCTTCATTCTCATTATTTCCCCGTTTTTTTTGTTGGGTTTGCATAGGTGGTAGTCCCCTAGCTTCTTCTACCTCATTGGCATATCTGTGCCTTCCATTTCTATTTCTTGCACTTGTCCCTCTTTCCTGGTCTATTTTGCCTATGGCAGTTTCTTTTTCCTTTTCGTCTATTTTAGCTTTCTTCCCCCCTTAAATTGTATGCACCGGTTTCAGATTCCATTATATTTTATTAGTTAAAACTTCAGAACCCCCTTTTATATTTAAATTTTGAAATTAATTAAAATTGTCGACTTATGATTGTAAAGTCCTGAAAGGTAAACAATATTAGTACAAATATTCAATTATTTATATAATTCAGAGTGCCTTATTCTTATTATTATTTTTCTAATAATCATGCCCCACGTTGGGCGCCAAATGTAATATTTTAATTTTATAACACTCAACGGGGTTTTTTTATTATTGAAATAAATATTTAAATGAAGATATATAATTTCTATTTAAAACCAAAAACTACTCAAGAATATTTTAAATTCTTTATTATAACAATTTTATTTCCACATTTAAACAATAAACAGAACACAAAAAAATAAAAGTTAACAAGTTTTAACACAATAGGCTAAACTCAATTCCTTCAATTTTAGTTACAAAATTTTATACCCTAGGCTATTTCTAAGATCTCTTAATATCTCAGGGTTTATATGCATGGGCTATATCTTTTAATTCTTTTGTTAATTAAATAAATTTTGATAAACAAGATTAAATTTAGAAATTAGTTTTAATAAATAGCTTCCTGATGAAAAAAACTTAAATTTTGGAATAAGCAATAAGGTCCCTAAACTATTTGAACTGGATTATGTTTCTTTTTACTAACTATTAATTAATTACAAGATATTCTAATAATGTACAAATTTAAACTTCTTTATAATCTTAAAAGTCCACTAAAGTTTATTTCTATAGCGCTATATACTCAACTTATAAATTATCGAAGGTCACTTGTTCACGTTAGATTCCGTTCTCTTTAAATTTTACTTTTAACACACTTAGATTCTTTTTTAGTTACTTCAAATTATATTAACACTGTATTATAGCTTTAAATTCACTTCTCCTTGTTTTAATTTGTATAATTTTGACGAAGTTCTTCAAATGGAATTTTGACTTCTAAGAAAGGTCTGCTTCCTCGGCGTCACCACGCCAGACTGACTAACGCTTCGCTTTTACTTTTAAAAGTTGTTTTAAAATATGGCGTCCTCCTTCTTCCAAAAAAAAATCATCTGGCTATAATTTAGTTCGATTTCTTTCCACTAGAGTTGATTGTAACTGACCTACTTTCTTCTGTTTTTACAGCTGATGCAACAACGCGATTGTTTTCACCAGTTTTAATTTTGTTAACATACTGTTTCAATTTTCCGATCCTTAACAAACCTTCCAGTGTTTATTTCATTACTATTATTTGTGTATGAAGTGTCTTTACTTTTTACTTCTGTAATAATTCCGAATTTTGTGTGTTTTGGCTGGATTTTTACAAACATAACCTTTCAATTTATTGTTTACAACCGTTTTTCATCTCCTATCTCTCAAGTAACCACTTATGCCCTATGTTACTAATATTTACAATTTTGTTTAAATATAATTATTATTATTAGATTATCTTGTTTTAATCTTATTTGTTAGGTTATTTGATATAACAAATTTCCTAATGGATTTTACAGTTCAAATACCTTGTTTACGTTTTTCAACCTTTTCTAGGCTTTTACCTAAAATTAGTTTCAATTTAATCTAGCCAATTTCTTATTTGCTATTTTCAAAATGTTACATAGTCCCCAAATTTAGATTTAAAAAAATTTTGATTTAAAATTCCTTTTTTTTCTCAATTTCCACATTTTGGAAATCACCTCTTAATAATTTTGTTTGTTTGCTGCCCTTCAATTACATATTACTTAACTTATCTTCTAACAATACAATATACTTATAACTAACATTCAATCAACAATTCTTTAACAATTCTAACATATAGTAACAATAAATCATGTTCTGGTATTTACAATTCCTTCTATAATTATATTTTTTTTTACATTTATTATATTGAAATCTTTCCAATCATAAGTCTGATTCAATATTTATTTGACATATATTCTCTGAAACCGTGTCTTTAAATCCCAGCCTATCCGAGGCATAGTATGTCTAGACTTGCCTATAGGTTAGGTCTTTGTTCTGATTTTTCTTTCTTAAAGTTTTGGTATCTTCTATATTTCCTTTTGGTCCAATTGGTTATAACATTTCTCTTTCACTTATTTCTGTTTATTCCTGGTTTATTATTTCTCTCATATCCCGTATTTTGCTTTTAGCTTCATCTAACTCCCAGTTCTAAGTTATTATTTTATCTCCCCTTCCAATCTCACATCCAGTTCAATTATTTTCTTATATCATTTCAGTTTATTTTGTATGAAGTTTAACATCTAATATTTTTAAAGGTTGCAATCTTATATCCTCTATTTGATCATATATATAGCTCCTTCGATTACACTGTCCCTATATCAACGAATATAAATTTTGTTTTAATACTTATTTATCATAGATTCATTTTTCTTTTATAATATATAATATATACAACGAAGTCCCATTATGTATCAACGCAGATTCTCCCTTACAATACGACGAAGTTCCATTATTTATCAACGCAGATTCTCCCTTACAATACGACGAAGTTTCAATATACATAATTACCATATTTTATTTATTTCAACGATGCTTCAATATTTATTATCATAGATTCATATTTATCTTTATTCATTATTCGACGAAGTTTCTAATAAATTATCGTAGATATAGTTACCATCCCTTAAAACTTTTCTCCTGCTAACGTTTTCTTATACACATAATCACCTAGAGTTTATTCATATTGCTTCCTTTACCCATATTTAATACCTCCCTTCCTATTTTATTTATATTTTCCAATATCCAGTTCTCCTGGATACATGTCATATTACTGCCTGTGTCTATTAATGCCTGTAAACTTGTTTCCTCTATTTAATTTCTATTCCTGGGTTTCTTATTTTCTTAGTTTTCCGACTGACTGTGGGCACCATGCTCTTTTCTTGTCCCCACGCCTGTCCTTGCTTTAACACTGTTTACATCTCCATTGTATCTCTCATCTGCTTCATAGTTTCTATTTTCTCTGTTATTCTCATAATTAAATTCCATCTCCCATTTTCCAAAATCGAGTTGTGCCTCCACATCCATTAACATATCCGTACCTATGATAAATTTTCTCAATAAGCCTGTTACCACTAAGCATTGAGACGGATATTTAACTCCTCCTATTTCTCCTATTACCATTATCATTTTATTAATCTTTTCGGTCTTCTTATTTGTTGCGGTTTGAATTGTTAAATTTTTTATTTGCCATATTTCTAATTTTCCTAGTTTATTTCTATCTCCTAACCTTCCATGCTCTCCTAATATTTTCTCCCTTACATCTTCGACTTTCCTAAAACGCTCATCTGTTATCTTTCTTTCTCCTATCACCTTTAATTTCAACTCTCCTAACTCTTCTGTGTTTTTCTTTGTTATATTTTCGACTTTCTCTACCTCTTTTTTATTAATTTCTATCACATCAGCTATTATTTCTTTTGCTTCCTCAAAATTTGTCTTAATCTTCTCCTCTAATTCTCTATCTTTCTCCTCTAAGTCTCTTCTCACATCCTCTATTACAGTATTATTCTCTGTCCTCAACTGTCGCCTCATATCCTCTACCATTTTCCTCCCTTATTTCATCTTTTATTAATTTTAGATCCTTCTTCATCTCTCTTCTTACTTCGTTTATATTCTCATTTAATTCTTTGTTTATTTTATCTAATTGTCTATTTATTTTTTCATTATTTATATCTAATTTTCTATCTAGATCCTCTCTCCCTTTTACACTCATTTCCATGAGAGTTCTCATCATCTCCCTTAAATCTTCATTCTCATTATTTCCCCGTTTTTTTTGTTGGGTTTGCATAGGTGGTAGTCCCCTAGCTTCTTCTACCTCATTGGCATATCTGTGCCTTCCATTTCTATTTCTTGCACTTGTCCCTCTTTCCTGGTCTATTTTGCCTATGGCAGTTTCTTTTTCCTTTTTGTCTATTTTAGCTTTCTTCCCCCCTTAAATTGTATGCACCGGTTTCAGATTCCATTATATTTTATTAGTTAAAACTTCAGAACCCCCTTTTATATTTAAATTTTGAAATTAATTAAAATTGTCGACTTATGATTGTAAAGTCCTGAAAGGTAAACAATATTAGTACAAATATTCAATTATTTATATAATTCAGAGTGCCTTATTCTTATTATTATTTTTCTAATAATCATGCCCCACGTTGGGCGCCAAATGTAATATTTTAATTTTATAACACTCAACGGGGTTTTTTTATTATTGAAATAAATATTTAAATGAAGATATATAATTTCTATTTAAAACCAAAAACTACTCAAGAATATTTTAAATTCTTTATTATAACAATTTTATTTCCACATTTAAACAATAAACAGAACACAAAAAAATAAAAGTTAACAAGTTTTAACACAATAGGCTAAACTCAATTCCTTCAATTTTAGTTACAAAATTTTATACCCTAGGCTATTTCTAAGATCTCTTAATATCTCAGGGTTTATATGCATGGGCTATATCTTTTAATTCTTTTGTTAATTAAATAAATTTTGATAAACAAGATTAAATTTAGAAATTAGTTTTAATAAATAGCTTCCTGATGAAAAAAACTTAAATTTTGGAATAAGCAAAAAGGTCCCTAAACTATTTGAACTGGATTATGTTTCTTTTTACTAACTATTAATTAATTACAAGATATTCTAATAATGTACAAATTTAAACTTCTTTATAATCTTAAAAGTCCACTAAAGTTTATTTCTATAGCGCTATATACTCAACTTATAAATTATCGAAGGTCACTTGTTCACGTTAGATTCCGTTCTCTTTAAATTTTACTTTTAACACACTTAAATTCTTTTTTAGTTACTTCAAATTATATTAACACTGTATTATAGCTTTAAATTCACTTCTCCTTGTTTTAATTTGTATAATTTTGACGAAATTCTTCAAATGGAATTTTAACTTCTAAGAAAGGTCTGCTTTCTCGACGTCACCACGCCAGACTGACTAACGCTTCGCTTTTACTTTTAAAAGTTGTTTTAAAATATGGCGTCCTCCTTCTTCCAAAAAAAAATCTTCTGGCTATAATTTAGTTCGATTTCTTCCCACTAGAGTCGACTGTAACTGACCTACTTTCTTCTGTTTTTACAGCTGATGCAACAACGGGATTGTTTTCACCAGTTTTAATTTTGTTAACATACTGTTTCAATTTTCCGATCCTTAACAAACCTTCCAGTGTTTATTTCATTACAATTATTTGTGTATGAAGTGTCTTTACTTTTTACTTCTGTAATAATTCCGAATTGTGTGTGTTTTGGCTGGATTTTAACAAACATAACCTTTCAATTTATTGTTTACAACCGTTTTTCATCTCCTATCTCTCAAGTAACCACTTATGCCCTATGTTACTAATATTTACAATTTTGTTTAAATATAATTATTATTATTAGATTATCTTGTTTTAATCTTATTTGTTAGGATATTTGATATAACAAATTTCCTAATGGATTTTACAGTTCAAATACCTTGTTTACGTTTTTCAACCTTTTCTAGGCTTTTACCTAAAATTAGTTTCAATTTAATCTAGCCAATTTCTTATTTGCTATTTTCAAAATGTTACAATATATATATATATATATATATATATATATATATATATATATATATATATATATATATGACTGATGAAGATCATTTTTGATCGAAATATTTCAATAGTGTGTTAAGTTTTTATATGTGTTTACTTCCAAGAGATTGCGGTTTTGGACTATTGCCATTAGGTAAGTCTGTCAGTCTCCTATCTAGTCCAAATGTTCCTAAATATATATATATATATATATATATATATATATATATATTTAATAAATTAATAATATTTCAAAAACAAGAATACTTTTAATGAATATATTTATTCAAAGCTTTTTGCCGATAAAATAGTATTTTATTAGATAATTATTTTCCTGAAGATGCTGTTACTATTTTATCAGCGAAAAGCATTGAATAAATATATTCATTAAAAGTATTCTTGTTTTTGAAATGTTTTTAATTTATTAAATATATATATATTTTTTTTTTAAGATAAAATAATATACACAAATACAGGAATATTTAATTTATTGAATAATAAACTCAAAGCTTTTCGTTGGTTTAAATTACCAACATCCTCAGGAGTTACAATACTAAGAATGATACAATACTGATTCTTAGTATTGTAACTCCTGAGGATGTTGGTAATGTAAACCAACGAAAAGCTTTGAGTTTATTATTCAATAAATTAAATATTCCTGTATTTGTGTATATTATTTGATCTTAAAAATATTCTAACAGGAAAACACATTTGATATTCTATATATATATATATATATATATATATATATATATATATATATATATATATATATATATAGATTTTTTGGACTAGGAGACTGACAGACTTACCTTGGTAAGAGTCTACTCTGTAGTCTTGAAATAGAAACACATAAAAGCACTTAAACAATGATATATTTCAACCACACAGTGGTCTTTATCAATCGAAGAGAAAACACAAAAAGAAATATGAGAGAATGAAATAAAAAATTGTAATCACAGATTGTGTAGAGTAGAAATCAGATGTCACAGATGCACAGATTAAAGATATATATATTGTTTCCATGAGCATATGAATGATTATAGTTTATATAAGTCTGTCAGGGGGAAAGAGATTGGAGACGTCTAAGGCTATTAGGGGGGAAAAAAAAAAGAAAAAAAAAAAGAAAATGAATGGATTTATCTGATGTTGAGGTTAGGGGATTCTCTGGACTTGGTATACCACTGGTATGATAGTTCCCACATTCTCAGTTCTGAGGGATTGCAATCAGGGGGGAGTGATTTAATTATTTTTGTGGTATAGCAGTCATCAAAAGTTGTGATGTTACTGCTATACCACAAAAATAATTAAATCACTCCCCCCTGATTGCAATCCCTCAGAACTGAGAAGGTGGGAACTATCATACCAGTGGTATACCAAGTCCAGAGAATCCCCTAACCTCAACATCAGATAAATCCATTCATTTTTTTTTTTTTTTTTCTTCTAATAGCCTTAGACGTCTCCAATCTCTTTTCCCCTGACAGACTTATATAAACTATAATCATTCATATGCTCATGGAAACAATAGCTGTGCATCTGTGACATCTGATTTCTACTCTACACAATCTGTGATTACAATTTTTTATTTCATTCTCTCATATTTCTTTTTGTGTTTTCTCTTCGATTGATAAAGACCACTGTGTGGTTGAAATATATCATTGTTTAAGTGCTTTTATGTGTTTCTATTTCAAGACTACAGAGTGGACTCTTACCAAGGTATGTCTGTCAGTCTCCTAGTCCAAAAAATCTAAATAATCTTTACCAACCAAAACTAACCTATATATATATGAAGTTAATATATTACTATTGTAAGTAATTTTATCCACCATTAAGTGCAATGATTTTACCTTGAGTGATGAGGCGCCTTTCGGTCACTTGACCATTGTCGAATCACATTACTTTTTCTTAAGTTTTCTGGTGTGGATGTTCGGTCCGTCGTTTTGGTAATTGTTAACGTCATACACATTTCCTCTTGAGTCTTGTGTATAATGTTTTTGAATAGTATGTCTTCTGTATATGTTGTTTGTAGATTCATTAAACTGTTGTGTATGTTTTTATAAATGTGGTATTTTTCTAGTGAGTTTAGTTCTATTGGGTTATTATTTATTTCAAATATGGTTAGGTTTTTTTCGTAATTTGTTATTTCATGTTTATGTGATATTAGGTGTGCTGCAACATTTGATACTTTTGAATTTTTGTTTTTGAATGCTCTATAATGTTCTTCAAATCTTATTTTAAATGATCTGGTTGTTTTCCCTATGTAAAATGCGTTACAGTTGTTACATGTAATTTTGTAAATTCCTGATAGGTTATGTTTTTCTGAATTTGTTTTGTGGTTTGTGTTATTAAGATATTTTATTATTTTGTTGTTTGGTTTGTATGTTGGAGAGTAGTATTCTTTGTTGTATATATTTGTTATTTTTTCTATTTTGTTATTGGTGTATTTATATTTTAGGTACACAATAACGAAAAAAGAAACACAATAGATAGTATCATTACGCTAACCAAACACAGATGTAACCAAAATTACTTCCAATTTAACAATAAATACTATAAACAAACAACTGGACTCCCCATGGGATCACCCATATCATCTGTCATGTCAGAAATATATTTACAACACTTTGAACAAATAATAATTAAACCTATACTAAACACCATAAATACACCAATAACAAAATAGAAAAAAATAACAAATATATACAACAAAGAATACTACACTCCAACATACAAACCAAACAACAAAATAATAAAATATCTTAATAACACAAACCACAAAACAAATTCAGAAAAACATAACCTATCTGGAATTTACAAAATTACATGTAACAAATAAGATTTGAAGAACATTATAGAGCATTCAAAAACAAAAATTCAAAAGTATCAAATGATGCAGCACACCTAATATCACATAAAAATGAAATAACAAATTACGAAAATAACCTAACCATGTTTGAAATAAATAATAACCCAATAGAACTAAACTCACTAGAAAAATACCACATTTATAAAAACATACACAACAATTTAATGAATCTACAAACAACATATACAGAAGACATATTATTCAAAAACATAATACACAAGACTCAAGAGGAAACGTATATGACGTCAACAATTACCAACACAACGGACCGAACATCCTCACCAGAAAGATCAAGAAAAAATAATCAGTGATTCGACAATGGTCAAGTGACCGAAAGGCGCCTCATCACTTAAGGTAAAATCATTGCACTTAATGATGGATAAAATTACTTACAATAGTAATATATTAACTTCATATATATATATATGTGTATATATTCTTGATATTTAACGTTATCCATTGTTTTTCCGTTGCACTGACTTTATGAAGTTCATATATATATATATATATATATATATATATATATATATATATATATATATATATATTTATATATTGGACTCTTACCAAGGTAAGTCCGTCAGTCTCCTAGTCCAAAAAATCTAAATAATCTTTACCAACCAAAACTAACCTAATATAATAAACTACCTATAATATATATATATGTATATATATATATATATATATATATATATATATATATATATATTATTTGTTGATTCCATCTTCACATGAGCTACTATTTCTCACTAAACACTTGTAAATATTTACAAACTTGCCTATAATAGCACTTACTTATATTTGTTGAGGGTGGCCATTTTGGGAGATGTGTCGCATTGTCAACTCAGACCATAACTCAATAACTCAGTTACGGTCTGAGTTGACAATGGGACACATCTCCTGAAACGGCCGTCCTCAACAAATATAAGTAAGTAATACTATAGGCAAGTTTGTAAATATTAACAAGTGTTTAGTATATATTTTAACATTAGACTTATAGAATGTTGTGCGCTGAATCATCCTAAGCCTCTGGGGCAGAGCCCTGTGGATGAATCTACACCAAACTTCACATGAACCATCCTGAGAATATGTTAAACAATCTCTTCAAATTTCATTAACTTCTGCTCAGTGGTTTAGGCGTCCATAAGATACATACATACTTACATTGGTTTTTGAACTATCCTAAGCATCCGGGGCGGAGCCCTATCGATAGATCTACACCAAACTTCACACGAACCATCTTGGGAATATGTTAAACAATCCCTCCAAGTTTTATTTACTTCTGTTCAGTGGTTTAGGTCATCTGAAAAGCTTATGTTCCATTGAACAGTAACTATCAACTCTATACTGACAAAGCCGTCCGTACGGCCATTATATTGAATTATGAGAGCTGGCTTTTCTCTAGGCTGTCCAGATCTGTTAATGGTAATTGCTAAGTTATTCTCAAAGTGTTTCAATATATTTATTTCTATGCAGTAAATTTAAAGACATCGAGGTTTCTATAGATATTTGATGCTCTGTGAGAATCTACCATTATTTCAATTCTATTTGTGCAATGTACGTTTTTATTTAATTTAGATTTGCTTTGGCAAAAGACGTTTCTATTATATTTTTTGATTAACTGTACATTGGTTTCTTAATAATTTCAATTATTGTTTGTTTTGATTAAATTATCTTTTTCTACCTATATATATATTTATCAGTTACACTGGTCTACATGATTTTTGTAGCACAGATAAATTTAGCTTATCCTTAAATATTTTTTTACACTGAATCCAAATATGACCTCAGAATTTTCCCAGAAGCTTCATTTTTTCTATAAGACACATTTAAGTTTTTGCAAACTGATTAAACTTAGTATTTTGATTGAGTGCTAGGTAGGTTCCCATTAAAGTTCCTGCTACAGGAAGTAGCCAAATCTTGACGTTACATAGCGTAAACAACTTTTTTATATAATTTTAAATAAACAATAAGTCAGCTGTAATAATAAATTGTTTTCTGAAACTATTGTCTTAAGACACTTCTTGTTAAAGAAATAATATCTCCATGTCTTAAAAAAATGTAAATTTTTTCTGAAAATAAGGTTTTTTTTACAGGTGACAAAATTAAAGTCTGTGTAAGGCTGGTAGAAGATTCATTTACATTTTTGCCAGAGCTGTGGAAAATCCAATTAAAACTTAGTAATAGCAGTGATAAACAGTTGCTACTGAAAAACCTACAACACAACTTGACTCACCAATCAGATTTAGTTATTGAAATGCTTTGTGACGTCATAGTCCCATCAGTGTTAGACTGTTCACTGGTTGCTGTCATAGACGTCGGACTACCTTGGCTGATTGTTCATATAGGAAAGGTATTCTTTTAATGCTAACCAAGTTTTTAAATAATTACCATACAGTTTATAATGAAGTAAGTTTGTTTGTAATCATTTTGAATTCATGGATTAAACTATAAGTAATTATTGCTTAACCAAGTGAAAACTTTCTACTTACTTGCTGACGCATTTCGAAACAATTGTTTCGTTGACGAAGCCAACCCGTTACTCTTCATCAATATAGCGGGTTGGCTTTTTAATGAAACGATTGTTTCGAAATACGTCAGCAAGTAAGTTAGGCAATAATTTCTTATACTGAAGTGTGTCTTTAATTTCGATTTTTTAAGGGCATTTTGAAAACTGACTTCTGTAATTGCATGCTGGTTAAAATTATTTAATGTAATTGTAACTAAAGTTATAGCTCCTCGATTTTTCACTGTATAAATTGAAACAATTGTCATAGCATTTTACCAATTTCCAAATACGTACTTATTAAAAGTCCCCTGTCTGGAGAGATAGCCAACCTCTTTAACAGTTAGAACATCTTACTATTACGAAACTGTCTGAACACAAACATTTTCTTTGTATTAATGATTAGAAAATAATAAAAATTTTAAATCTGTATGGAGAAAAATTAAAATGTGTCATTGTTTAAAAGATTTTGAGTTATCCAAGGACTGTTTCAAATTTCGTTTTGCAAAAATATCCTGTATACCATCTGGTTATGAAATATATTTAGGATGGAGATTTTAGGCTGGATGTAAGCTGAGACGCAAGCGGCGCAGTGCACACAACGCAACACACGACAGAAAACTGTGCCGCCATATTTTCTAATGGATCCATGCATGTTTGTGTCTGGCACACCCGTGGGGCAGTATGTCACTGTTTGTAGCGCAGACACAGATTTGACGACACACGACGCAACTAGGGATCCAAGATGTTAAACGAACGTTTGATTGAGCTGGTAATGGACAAACACTGAATAGTAGCTCACATATTATACCTAAATTTTGTATTTTTAAAATCTTTAATGCCACACATGTTTTGACAATTAATTTGTCTTATTCAGTAATGGACAAACACTCAACAGTAGTTTACTTAAATTGTAAATCTTCTATTTTTAAAATCTCTAATGCCACACATGTTTCAACATCTATGGTCGATATAGGTTGATATAGTCAGTAATAGACAAACACTGAACCGTAGTTTACATATTGTACTTAGCTCTTATATTTTTAAAATCTCTAATAACTCTGTGCGAGTTACCTGTGCTATACGATGTGAATCATGAAGGTTATAGCAAAAAAACGTATAAAGACTCTTTGTGAGCCATTATAGCCATGTGTGTGTTTCGATTTTTCATACTTTCACTCTGCCACAGAACCAATTCCTCAATTTCTATATCGAATTCAAATGAGTTGGTATCAGTATCTTCCATTTTCAAGGCAAAAATGGCATGCGTGTCTCAACATGCGCTTGTAAAAGATTCGTGTGTTGAGTGTGCTGCACTGTAAAATGTGGCTTGCGTGTGCTGCGCCGTCTGCGTCTCAGCTTACGCCCTGTCTTATAACGTTTTTTTAAAATCTGACACTGAGCCTTAGAAATTAAATGATGTTTCTCTTAGCATTCATGTATTCAACTCAAGCCTCACCGCTAATCACAATTCTGTCAACACATTGACTGGTAGGGACCTGTTTGCAGCTGACAGACTAGCACAAGTAGCTTCCTATCCTTTTTATTTCAATGACTTCATTGTCAAACAAGTCAAAATGGTTTAACTAACGTTTATTGTATACAGCTCATCAGGAAGTTAGTTTAAAATGAATTGACAGACATGAAAGAGAGTTAATAAAAAGATATTATAAATGAGTTATTATTACAAAAACACATTGTTTGAGTTGCATTTCCTAAACAATTACTTAAATTTATCCTAATTCCATAAATGTTTTCAATTAGAGAAACAATTAAAATCAATAATAAATTTCAATTCAATAGTAGTATTCATTATATATTGTTGAGAAAAATTATTTTACTTTTTCTAATAATTTATGTGAAAATACTTTTAAGAATTATGTGAAAATTGTTTTCTTTTTATTAATAAAATTATTTTCTTTTTACTATTAAATTATGAAAAAAATTTAAAATCTAAACATATTTTATATGAAGTAGCTCGCCAGGTTTATACATTATGTCTTGCCAGGTTTTGTAGGGTGACTTGCCTTTCGGAACCTATCAATAAGTTCTGGAAGCTGGGATATGGTAAACCCTTGTCCAAGAAGCCCTGGTGTCAGATGAAAGTTGTAGACTTCCCTTCTTCTGGCGAAGACATGATTTATGAATGGTCTTAAAATACTTTTAAATTAACAAGAAGTACACAGTAGCTCATGCTGTGGCCAAGGGGGAGGCTTTGGATGCAAGATTCAGTGGCTGGTTATGGCTATACTCTTGGATTCAGAAGGCTTGTTTAACCTTGTAAAGTCATTCTTAGAGTGATTACCTTTGCGAAGGTCCAGAAAATGAGAATAATGTTTATTATTCTGAAGTATTTATCCCAGCCGATATCACCTTGCATGTAAGCATACCAAAATTACATCAGCTTGTTGATCTAATCGGACACTCAGTGTTGTGTTCTCCTTTTTTTATTATTTTGTGGAAATTTGATATGTTTTAATATTTTCGTATAGTTTCTTAAATATAATTTATATATTTATTATCATCTTCTAGAACTCATACTTGATATAAATGTCAACTAAAACTGAAGGTTGAACTTTGCTACTGTTCACATTAAGTATTTGTGAAATTTAGAAATATATCCAGTATATACATTATTGTTTTTAAATTATTAATTTTATTTCAATTTATAATTCCAATCTCCTCACTGCATACTGAATGACTTATTATTTATTTGTTTCTTTTTCCTACAAATGCCATGTTAATTGACTTTATTTAAAGTACTCATTTTTTATTTATTAATAAAAAAACACTTGGTCATTTCATTTCTTATTTTAAAAGATTATTTTTTAAAAATAGCCTACCTATTTATTATCAGATCCTACTTATTATATTTAAATATAAGATAGAAAATCAGAGGAAATCATGACTCTCCTATGTATGGTTTTAACATTGTCTTTTAAAACAATTTTAGAATATATTTGTTCAAATTATATCACAAAATATTTTCATTAAAAAGTTATTTAAAAAATGTGGGAAATTAAAAATTATATATTCGAAGTTGATACAACAAAAATGTTTAACTCTTGCATTTTGTACTTTATTATGTTCAATGAATCTTAATTAATCTCTTTAACAAGAGTTTATGACTATCCGAACTTTAAATTTTGTAAATTTGTAAAAACTTACTAAGACAGAACATTTTTGATCGCTATGTGGCGATCTTCATCAGTGTCTTCTGCTTGGAGATGTTGGGTTAAGAGGTAACGGTTTTCAATAGTATCAAAGAGTATGTGTGATTTATATTGGGTTTGTTTTGTAAATTTCATATTGTTCTAGTGTGTTAAGATGTGGTCCTTTTTTGTTGATGTGTAAGATTTCTAGGTTATGGTAAATGTCTGTGTATTTGTGTCCTGTTTTGTTTATGTGATTGTAAAATGCTGGGTTGATGTTCTGTTTGTGCTCCTCGACTTTTTGTTTAAAGCTGTAACCTGTTTGCCCAATGTAGAATTTGTTGCACTTGTTGTAGTTTAATATGTATATGCCTGGTGCTTGTAGTTTATCTTTGTTGTTGGTGTTGTGTTGTATTTTGTATTGTAAATTGTTATTAGTTTTGAATGCTATTTTGTATATTGTTTATTAAATTTGTGGGCCTTTTTATTTAATGTTTTGTTTATGTATCATATTGTGATGTATTTGTTTTCCCTCTCTATAGTGTTAATTTTAGTGTTTTTTTTTTATTGTTCCATAGTCTATGTATTATTGTGGTATTGTATCCATTTGTGTATGCTAAATATTTAATGGTGTCTAGTTCTTTGTTTATGTTTTCTGTGGACATTGGAACTTCTTTAAGTCTATGGAGCACGGATCTGAAGTCAGAGTGTTTGTGTTGGATAGGGTGGTTTGAGGTGTTGTGGATAAGTATGTTGGTCGTAGTATGTTTCCTGTAAATATTGAAGCTGTGTTTTTGTGTGTGTGGCTTTTAGTTATGGTGAGGTCAAGGAAGTTTAGGGGTCGGTTGGTTTCAATCTCTGAGGGGAAGTGGAGTTTTGGGTGTATTTTATTAGTGTAGGTGAGGAGTTTTTTGCATTGTCGGGGGTTGCCTTCTGTATAGTGTTATATCATCGACTATCCAATACAAACACGCTGCCTTCAGATCCGTGCTCCATACACTTAAAGAAGTTCCAATGACCACAGAAAACATAAACAAAGAACTAGACACCATTCAATATTTAGCATACACAAATGGATATAACACCACAATAATAGACAAACTATGGCACAATATACAAAAAAACACTACAAATTAAACTGCAACAAATTCTACATTGGGCAAACAGGTTGCAGCTTTGAACAAAGAGTCGAGGAACACAAACAGAACACAAACTCGGTACTTACTATCACATAAAAGAAACAGGACACAAATACACAGACATGTACCATAACCAAAAATCTTACACATCAAAAAAAAGGACCACATCTCAACACACTAGAACAATATGAAATTTACAGACACACGAAAACACAAAGTACAAACAAATGAACAAACCCAGTACAAATCACACATTCTAATTTGATACTATCGAAAACCGTCACCGCTTAACCCAACCTCTTCAAGCAGAAGACACTGATGAAGATCTCCACATAGTGATCGAAAATGGTCTGTCTCAGGAAGTTTTTACAAAATTTAAATTTCGGATAGTCATAAACTAATGTTAAAGTGATTAAATAAAAATGTTTAAGTTGTTGCCTAATATTTACTATAATTTATAGCCAATTAGATAATTAATCCCGGAGTTATTTTTGATAAAGTCCAATTTTATTTCTAGAGAACTCAGTAATGTAATATTAATGATTAATAATAATAATAATAAATTATTGTAGATCTACTATCATATAATGCAAAATGAAACAGAAGTGCAGTTTTAATGTTTCAGTTAATTATTTTAAAATTTAGTTACAAAATTGTGCCGATTTAAATATTTTGTTATATTTGAATAAATTACATTTGTTCAGCATACAAATTATTTTTACTTTTTGGCATTTTGTATACAGCTTTATAGACTCTTAATGTGTTTATGAAAGTGAGATTGTTTAAATGAATTACTTTTTAATCTGTATTAGGTACTTATTATAGTATCATGCATACCCATATATTGTGCCATTTCCAGGCTCATTAAGACCTGAAGCACTTCTAAGACCATTGTAAATATGGTATCCTGTAAACTACCTTACAAACTTACTGGCTACGACATTCAACCTGATTTTTTATTATACTGTATTGTATATTTTAATTAAAATAAATACAACTTCTATACCACAAATAATGCTTTTATTTAATACCTCTTATTTGTGGTATAGATAAAAGTTATTTGTGGTACAGAGGTTTTTTTTATTTAAATTAAATATTACACAATAGTTGATTTATACAGTGTATATTTTATTTACAAAATTTTTCCTTTTTTGAGCGTTCTTAAAAATCTTCTCAATATTAGTGTTATCTGTTTCATGACTTGCTTTAAGGTTTTATTATATCATTTTTCCAATGAATATCTAGAACAGATTATACACATTCTTATAATTTCTATAACAATATACAAATTTATAAATGAAAAGATTCAGAGAAATGATTTTTTGTATATATACAGGTTGATATAGACGCTTGTTTCTTGCTGGAACCAGTTAATTTTCTTCAAACAGGATATTCTTTACTTTTGGACGTGGATAAAGCACGTATTGATGATTGTCAAATCAACGTCAAACTACCTGATGATTTTCAGATAAATTCATTTTTTAATATACTTTTAAAGGATATACAAAATAGAATTTCTGAAGAAAATATGAAATTATTAACTGGTAAGTATTTAATATTAACATTAATTAAAATATTAGCATTCTTATTGAGTCTTAATGTGGGAAGGCTTGCCTATTAATATATAGGAGTCTTGGAAAAAGCAGAGTGGGAACGCCGTTCCTGCCCCACTACACCCACTGATAATATAGAATAACAAAAGTTGGCAATGTACGTAAAATAGTCAAATCAAGTTTTACAGATAGGATGTTAATGTTTGGGATTATAAACCTAAAATTAAAATGAAATTTTAAAATGTATATTTTCTATATAAAATATAAACATTTTTATCTTATCTTGAGTTTTTTCTAAAGAAATATAATCTAGCAAACACTAAGTTATACATAGTATTCTGTGAAACATTTTTCTATAACTTGCTCATTTGAAACTATAGTAATTTTACTGTTTTATTTATTGTTGTGTCTTGTCATAGATGAAAAGAAGAGAGTACTTCACATGAAAATCAGCAACTTTATAGTAATATTCAGTTTAGATGAGCAAAAGCATTTGCTTGTAGTTTCATGCTCAGATGTTGATACATGTCACCAAGTGAAATCTGCTGTAGAAAGGAGATTTTGTAGTAAAAAAAATAAAATTATTGATGCAAATTTGATTTTAGAAATCCAGGTGAGTTCTAGTGCTATTTCTTTTATTTTTTTTTACAAAAATATTAGAATTTAAAATGTTCTTCAGAAATGGCGAAATAAATCTAAAAAAAAAACAAACATGGACTTTGAATATGATAACAAAAATATGAAACAAAGTTTTTTTTTGCTTCATCTAAAATGCCATGTTAGTTTACCTTAAAAATGTATTTAAAAATAGAGACTCATGCGATATGCAAAAACTCACTTGCCTAACCACATGACTAGATATGAAACAGCAAACAAGGTCATATATGTTGCTCCCCCTATATCTGTTGCATGTATTACATTCCCTATTTTGCTATAAAAAAGATTTAGAATTTTAGTTGTGTAAAAACCTAAATTCCTTGTCCCTAACCCTTGATAGCTATGGCTAAATGTTTTAGTTTTCTGTTTAATACCTTGACAACTGCAGGCAGGTATGTTGGCTTTTATGGTTTGTAGGAAAGATCATTGGGACAGTCAATTAATCAGTCCATTATAATGTTTATAGTCTTAACTAACCCCGCCCAGAAAAATTTCTGGCCCCTGGGAAACAGGAGTACGGTTCATTCCTTCCAACATAGGTGTATACATTATTTTAAGTATCATAATTAACTACTATTCCTAGCATTTTCACATTATTCATAAAGGAATGGAAGATAATTATTTTACTCAAAATCATAATATAAATCCTAGCAAAAAGGTAGAATAATATCAAAAGGCCTATACAACCCTATATTATACATGGCATTATAAAATGTCATAAATGTTATTTTGCATAACATTTCATTTAATGATTTTTTGGACTAGGAGACTGACAGACTTACCTTGGTAAGAGTTCACTCTGTAGTCTTGAAGACTACAGAGTGGACTCTTACCAAGGTAAGTCTGTCAGTCTCCTAGTCCAAAAAATCTAAATAATCTTTACCAACCAAAACTATTTCATTTAATGAGTATTACTTTGCAATTAAAAACATGAACAATTGTACATTATAATTTTTATACTTTATTGATATAATGTTTTTATCTCTTTCATGAATCTTGCCACATGAGTAATTATTTTCCACAGTAAAATAACATAAACCCGGCCGGGCCTCTGGGAATTTGACCCCCTCTTGGCCAGGCCTGGTCATAATCAAATATTGACAAATTTAATTAATTTATGAAAATGTTCGTGCATTTAAAATGGTAAAGATCTGTGTGATAATTTAATTTATATTTCATTACATAGAAAACATACTTATTTCGGCTATATAGCTACTGTCACAGAAGCTTGAAGTTTCTGATGATAGTAACTGATATTTGGATTTATTATTAGTATATGTTTACTATATTTCATACCTGTTTATTTGTAATAAAAAAAACTAAATAAAAAACAAATTCTTGATAGAACAATGTATTTACTATACAAATACAATTTAAAAGTTTGTACTCTTCTAAAGAGTATAAAATATTATAAACAGATGAATTTATGGCTGTAAATGTGAAACAAGACAAACTAAATGGGTTATGATTTCACTACATAAATAAATGTGACTTACATAGCTAGTCACTGTTATAAAGAATAGCTGGTCATAGAAATGTTTCAAAATAAAAAACACACTGTTAGGTTGAATAGCTCCCAAAGAGAATGACAAAAGGTACAAACTCAATCATTTAAATTAATTGATTTTATTGTCCATGATAATAGGCAAAACATTAACTTTTGTATGAATTTAATTAATGACTTGTCAAACTTTTAAATTTAAATTGATGAAAAATTTTTGAATGCAGTAGGTGACAGCACTGGGTGTTTCTCTGAGATACTGATGAAGACTGCCAAAAACATTTGGTGTTAGTAACTTTTTCATAAATTAACATAAATTTAAAAGTTTAGCAAATCATTAATTTTTTTTACATGAAAATTTCAATAATTTAGTGGTTTTCCTGATATTTTTACTTTATATAAGCGTCAATATAGGTATTCAGACCCGACTGAAAGTGTCTTCATTTTTGTCATCTATCCTGCTTCCTTTTTGAAGTGTAAACATCTATAGTGTCACTTACGAAAACCTATTGGATGGACTTAAACACACAATTTCGCAACAGTATAATTTCTGTCAGGTTAGACTATGAAAAACCTCTTAGTGAACTAAATGATAAAATATGATTTCATACAACAGCTGATTTTGTGTTCTAGGTTATGTCGTAGAACAGCTGTTTTACATGTAGGTTATGTTACAATATTTATTGAACATTGTTAAAGAAAAAAGTTATTATTAAATAATTTTGATCAGTTGATAAATTTATTTAAGTTTTGATAAATATCAATACAAATGATTCAATATAACGATAATAATAAGTTTCGAAATTTTGTTGCTGTTCTTGACGAGCTGGTTGTTAATCACTTATTACACTTTTACTATTATTTGCGACCAGACTTTTTGTTAATTGTTAATCACTTATTACATTTTTGCTATTACTTGTGACTAGACTTTTTGTTAATTGTTAATCACTTTTTACACTTTTGCTATTACTTGCACTACCACGTCCTCCAAGTGTAAGTTAACAATTTAAAAACCTTTAGTTGATAAAAAGTCTGGTCTCAAGTAATAGCAAAAGTGTACTAAATAATAAGTTATCTTTTTTTAATCCAATTATGAAATGAAAACATTCTTAGACAGGTCAGACACTATTTAAGAACTGATTTCAAATGAATTTGTTAAAAAGAAGTATTCAGTAAACAAAGAATTAAAGGTTTTTTTGTTACCTAAATTATTTTGCTATGAACTCTAATAAATATTAGTCTTTATTAAATTCATTCTTCAACTAAAAATAAATATATTTTATAAAAAATGTATACATTCATATTTATGGTGATTTTCATTGAAAATTTTGCAAAACTACCAGCTTTAATTTGTTATTTGCAATTCAAATTTTGGTGTTAAATGTAAACATTCTGTAATATTTTTTCCTATTTTATAAAAAATGTTTAGGTAAATTTCTCAATACACAAGATTAAATGTTTTTCTCTATTCAAAGTTTCTGTAGATGCGGCTATAAAAATTTTTACTTCTTTTGACTCTATCCTCCTTGGACACTTGTGTGAAAGATATTTTTGTTTAAGTCAACAAACTCAAAAACGCATGTCTAGGTTGACAAAACATACGTAAAATAATGATCACAAATGGACATAAATTTGTTTATTAATACAATTTATCTTTAACGTAGTAATGAGTTAGGCAGCATGAGTGAACTTTGCATGCTGGCAAAGTTAACTTGTTGAGGTTTTTCTGAAAAGTTCAACCAATTATAATTTAATTGATTTTTAAAATTTAACTCACAAATTATAAGTAGGATTTTATTTTCCTTTTTAATTTTTGTAGCATGATTTATTAATTAAAAAAAACCATTAATTATTCATTTAATGACATATGTGGAAAACTAAAACTTATCTGATCCCTAGATTGTGTAACCTATCCTTGAGACTCTAACTATGCTGAGAAACCAAAGTTTTGGTTCTAATTAGACAAATTAGAACACTATTTCTTTCTCTGCTATTTTTAAGAATAGAGAGCTGACATATATTGTGTGTGGGCCCACAAGTAATTTCTATTTAGGCTAAGGTTATAAGCAGTTTTATTTTTCTTATATAAAAGTGCAAAAATTAAATTGTGTTTCAGGCTTTACATCAGATTTTGGAAATTCAAAGATTCAAGGTATCACCAGACGTAGAAGAAATAACAGCAATTAAAAGGAAGTTGAGGAGGGACATATCATCTAATTTTGTTTTGTAACAGTTGGATGTTCTTACGTAACTGGTATATTTTTTGTTAATTCCTATGATTGATATAAATAATAAGGACCAATATATATATAACTGAGTTTAAAACCTCATGATATCGAATTAATAACCTAGATTAACAAAATATAATTTAATGTTATTAATATAATCAAGAATGTCTACACCAGTCAGAAGTTAAAACAAGTCTAAAGTTTTGTCTGTATGTATATGGCTTGATGTTGATAGTACCAATATAAAATATTGCATAATGATTTTCACACTGTTTGTGGATGTATTGCAAGGAAGTGGTTTGTATTTAGTGGAGTTTAACACAATGGAAAAAAACTTATGGTTTTTGTGTTGTACATCTTGAGGTTTTTTTGCCAAGATAATACCAAAAACAATTATAGAAAACTACGAGGTGTTCAAAGGTGTTCAAAAACCATCCACAACACATTGTAACTACTCTATGAACAATAACACACTACAGACTTACTCCAACACAACACATCTGAGCAACAGTTTTGTCTGTGACTCACAGCATTGAACAATGCGCTGACCTAGTGTGAAACATGTCTGCTGAAAAATATCAGTAAGTAGTGGTTTTTTTGCCAAATTGATGCCAAAAGTGAAAATAACTTGTTCAGCATACTATCACAGAAATTGTTTAAACCCTTATTACAAAGGGTGTAAAAGTATTAAAAGTGAGTAGGTGATGGACAGGTTTGTAAATAGAACTAAAGTATAAGCATATTCTCTGCCTGACAGCTTGACCACGTAATAAGCTATAGCAAAAAGATCAGAAATTGATATCAGAAAAGATGCAAACGTGTGTCACAAGTGTAAATAAACATCATGGCATCTAAAAATGTGACTTCCTAATGTAGTACGCCCTTGGTCCCAATAAATGGTACATAGGCAACTAGTATCACATGCTGATAGCTTTCATTTGATGCAATATTTATGACATTATCAATGCCATCCATTAGAGACTGAAACTAAATTCATTCATCATTATGTTGATAATATTAATTAAATTTATAAATATTATTATTCAGCTACTGGGTGTAGAATCTTTCTTATCTGTGCTATTCGGATGTGTTCGCTATTCCAACACAAAACATATTATTTCCCTAATACTTAGCTTTTAATCAGTTAAGCCTTTAACCCATTCGCTTACAATTTTTTTACATCGACTTAGCCATAAAAAACTAATGTTTTAGACAATTTTTAAATGATTTGGTTGATTACTTCTTTTCAGTTCATTTTTATGTTCCTTATGGAGCCTATTGTTATTTTTTTATTCATAATTACATTTACTTTCAAAATATATAATAATATTGATAATAACTTTACTTTTATAATTTAATATGTAAAAAACTAAAATGTTTCAATGAAACATAATAAATTTTATTTTTTTAAATTTCAATTATCCTAAAATAAAAGCACAAATTACCTTTGAAAATACTCTTCATAGTGCAAAGAATATGTTTCAATTTCACAAGAGTCAAGCAAAGTTAACTTTTGTGTGGTATACTTTGAAACATTCTGTTAAGTGAAGCGCGATGAGGCACAGTTCACACTCCCGCCGACTGTCACTGCGTTTGCCTTGAGCACTACAAACCTTGCACCTTCTTGAGGGAGTTAGTTTTATTTCATTAGGTGGTATTGATCTTGGGAAATGTCCCCAAGTTGATGCTTGAAGCATCAGAGGGGTTTCTGACGCTGATGTCCGTCCTCTTCGCTTATATGATGGAAGTTGCTTAGATTCAAACATGTCTTGCAAATTTTTCTTAAAACTCACAAGGATCGAGTAGCTCAATTGGATTGGCTATGTGAGCTTTCATCATCTGAATTAGATGGTAATACAGGCCTGTCATGGACATTTGTATCAGAAATTACTTTATTTACATCTAGTGGAGTCCTAGGCCTAACATAACTACAAGAGGGCTGCTCAAGTTGCAACTTATCACTTAATGCAGAACAAGGCAGATTGCATTTTTCATGATGTGGTGAACCTGTTATATTACAGTCTATTATGATTTTATTTGATTCATCACTTACATCTTCATCTATTTGAGATTCAGTGTTCAACTGTCCTATTTCATTATCACTCTCAAATGTTTCATCCAACAAATCACTTTCACTCTCACTGTCCCATTCTCCAACAATTCTTTTAATATCACAATCCTTCAACTCCTTCCCACATTCATCAACAAATAAAATATTAATTCCACTCATTTTTAACTTAAAAAGAACACAAATAACAAATTAAATACAATTAGGTTAGCTTATAAGCATATCGCACACAACTACGACGTAAACATAACATTACAGACGATGTCAGCTAATTGGTCGCCAGATTGAAACATAATTATTTAGGGAACGGACAGTCCAAAGAAGATAAAAATACAACCATTGAAAAGCTCAAAGCTTGCAGAACAAGAAGCATATGCGATCTATTGGATTTATAGAGAACTAATTCGACACAAATGAGCTATAATGGGGACGGCGATTCACCGTCGCTTCACACAGTGGCCCACTGGGCCACGACAGCGGATCGCTGTCGTTGTAAGCGAATGGGTTAATAAAGGTAAATAGTTTGTTTAATTCAAATTTAGAATAATTTCCACTTAAATTTTTTTTTAATTATGAAAAATAAACTCGTAAATTAATTAAAATTTTTCATGTGTATGAGGTTATGACAGATCACAGACCGATTCGTGCTACTACAAATTCACTCTAAATTCTTCATTTAGTGAGGGCCAGGCCTTATGCTAATTTTATACTCTACAACTCCCAACTACACTTAAAATTATAGTCAGCCGAATGTTCAAAGTACAAGTAGTCAGCTGAATCTTCTAAATAATACATTAATGTATTCAAAAATTTAAAGCTGATAATCTAATTATTTACTTCATAAATATTTGATTAAATATTTAATAAACCTTCTATCTTTTTTTACTTTTTGAAACTATTTTATTAATATTTTTATTTTTTGAGTCATGTTTTATAAATTTGAAAGTAAATTATTTTAGCAGAGTACTTGTACGTTGTTAAATTGTTTTAAATTTTATTTTGCATTTTGAATTTTAATGGAATTGAAATCTACTTACTGAACTGCACATTGAAAACAGTGTCATGAAATTTCATATTATGGTTTTAGTTGCTTTCACAGTATTACTTAAAAATAAATTTATTTGAAATTCTTATTTTAATGATATCAAGATAGACATATTTAAAAAATATAAATTAATTGTTTTACACTAATATTTTAAGAGTGGGTCTGGCTATTTTACAGCAATCACAGCCTTTCCTCTTTTCTTCCTTTGCTTCATATCAGCACATAGCCCATTAATCTTATAACGCATATACCTTTTGATCTAAATGAATCTCTCATTCATCTAGTACATTCTTTACCGTCAGATAAAACAGACGTTTAATCTTAACCTTTTGCACTCCATATGCGGACTGAGTCCATTCTAAAAATCTCATTCACTCCACTGTCAGACTCAGTCCAACATATATTGTGACGCAATTATTATGTACTTAGAAAGTTTTACGTAATAATAATGTGTACAATGTAATTTGCTGTGTTATATGAAAGCAAAGTTTAATTTATAAGTCAGTTTGGCTGTATTTACATTATACTTTCAGTGAATAAACAACTGGTCTCAGATAGTTGTTTAAGATGCACAGTAAGCAGCAGACAGCTCGGCTAGTTGATGTTAACATGAACTCATTTATATTTTGCTTTGTTATTATGTGGTTTGCTTTTATGGATTTTGGTGGTATTGATAGTGAACAGTTTTTTTGTAATGCATAATTTAGACAGATCTGCCAACAACTTGTCTCCAATATTGAAACTCAACTACCACAAGCAGCTCACTGACGTTTTGACAAGTTTCATACTTTCAAACACTACAAAAAATAAGTTAAAGTGTTTTTCAAGTCTCCAAAGCAGTTTGTGTAAATAAACTCAGCCCTAAACAAACGAAACCATTTTGAATAGGCCTATATATTTTTTGTGGTACTTTTAAAAATGTATTTTGTGCTTGAAAATATGGTATTTAGTTCAATTTCTTTTCCTTTTGAAATAAATATATCAAAATGAACCTTTTTGTTACAATCAAACCTAGTTGCAGCTGACTGTTATAGTAAGTACACCACCCTTGGTGTTTTTATGCATTTGCATAATTTTACATTTATAAAAAATAAATGTTACAAATAGACTTTTGCATATATTTCTATTTAGTATTACTTTTGGCTTCAAATGACTCAATAATTCATCATGAGAAAAATGTTATTTATTCAACAAAGCTAAAACTAATTTTGTTTTCTATAGTAAAAAAAAAATTATCAGGCCTATTGAATAAAACTTTTAAGTTTTCAACATATAAACCATATACGAGGGTGGTCCACAAAGTAACCTCCGTTTTGAAATAAAAAATAAACCAGTTGAGATACAAAAATTTTATTATATACATGTTAAAACTACAGCTTTTCTCTACTTTTCTACATATTCACCATACAAATTCAAGCACTTATCATATTTTTTAACAGTTTTTGAAATTCCGTCTTTAAAAAAATCTGCCGCCTGAGAATGTAGCCAGTCTGTCACAGCATTTTGAATTGCTCGTCGTAGTCGTTTTAAGGTTTCACAATAAGCTGCAGCTGTAATGGTCGTACCACGCTCCATAAATTCAACGAGCAAGATGCCCTTAGCATCCCAAAAAACTGTAGCCATCAATTTTCTCTCTGAAAAGGATTGGCGAGCTTTTTTTGCCTTGCTTGGCGAAGCGGTATGACCCCATTGCATTGACTGTTGTTTTGTTTCGGCATTCACATAGGCTACCCAAGTCTCATCTCCTGTAACGATCCTGTTCAAAAATGATTCTCCTTCAACGTCATACCGAGTAAGAAAGTTTATGCCAGAACTCATTCTTTTCATTTTGTAATCATCGGTGAGCACTTTTGGAATCCAACGAGCACAAAACTTGTGATAGCCTAGTTTTTCTGTCATTATCTCATGCACAAGACTTCGAGAAATTTCAGGAAAATGATCTGAAAGTTCCGAGATTGTGAAGCGACGGTTCTCGCAAATTTTCTCATCCACTTTGTTCACCAAGTCATCACTGATGAGAGATGGCCTACCACTCCTGTCTTCATCGTGAGCGTTCGTTCTTCCATTTTTAAAAAAACAAACCCATTGACGGACTACACCTTCGCTCATAATGTTTGGGCTATACACCGCACTCAATTCACGATGAATTTCAGCTGCTGTGTAACTTTTCGACCACAGAAATCTTATTACACCTCGCACTTCACACTTGGGGAGATTTTCTATCGCGGCGCTCATGTTTTTACGTTATAACAAAAGAACGTGTGATCGTACGATACTTTCCCTTGCACAGTTAGAAGCATACTGAACGGCTGCGCACACCGATGTGAGAATGGCACCGCTACCCCCACTACTTATCGCGCCATGCCCAAACGTCGGTTACTTTGTGGACCACCCTGGTATTATGGTTCTTAATTTTTTTCTGAAGTGGTACCCGATAATATATATTTAATTATCATAATGTCATATATATTATCATATATATATTTATTTGAAGTCTTAATTTTTTAGTGAATAATTAAACATTCATGTGCAAAATATCTAAATAATTAGATCTAGTGGAACTGCCGGGAGCCTAACAATTAGGTTAAATAACTTTATAATTAGTTAATATTGGGCTTAGTTAAGATCGAGCTCCTGTACTCATTGAATTTTGCTTCAAAAGTATATTTATCATAATTTATATGGATCTTTAGGATATAAATTTATTGAACTAAACTGAATTAATCGAAATAATATTAAAATTCAAGTTCTCATAAACTGTACAGTACAGAATCATTTATTTTTGTATACAAATTATTTACACAAACCATACATTTTGTATTTATTTATGTTTGTATTCTGTTAATCAGAATTGGAAGTCTGAACAGAGTTAAATCTAAATTAATAATTTGTAGGTTTCAAGATTCAAACTAAGTTTCATATCATTTTTCTGTAAAATCCATTTTAAAGCTATAGGCTTCATTATTACTAAGAGACACATTTTCTAAGTCTGCAACTAATGAGTTGGTTGCTCTTTCTGTAACAAATAAAAATTTCAGTTAGTGTAAATTATGTTTAATTCTTTAATACTCTTTAAAATAAACATTTTATTTGATATATATATATATATATATATATATATATATATATATATTTTAGGTTAGTTTTGGTTGGTAAAGTTATTTAGATTTTTTGGACTAGGAGACTGACAGACTTACTTTGGTAAGAGTCCACTTTGTAGTCTTGAAATAGAAACACATAAAAGCACTTAAACAATGATATATTTCAACCACACAGTGGTCTTTGTCAATCGAAGAGAAAACACAAAAAGAAATATGAGAGAATGAAATAAAATAATCATGATTAGGGGTAGCCTAGAACCAAGCGCTAAGCTTCGAACCGTAGGTAGCATTTTTTTCTATATTACTTTACTAGCATTATTATTGTTTTTAACTAATTATAATTACAAATAATAATCATTAAAAAATAAACTAAAGAAAATTCAAAATAACTAATAAAAATACAGTAATACCTTGACTTACGCGATTCCCAAGTAATGCGGTTTTAAATCATGCTGACCTAACTACGACGAAACTGGCTTGTTCTGGAAGAAAATGCTCAAGAGAAATTTAATAGCTCATGAAGAGAAAATATTTCAGGTTTTAAGGCCGCCAAAAACCCTGTAAGTGGCAATTTCTCATAGTTTATCGCTCAGAAAATCCAAGGGCATTAAAAAATATTTCTAAAGCTAGCTTGCTCGTGATTTGGAAGTCGAACCGGAAGGCTTTGGTGACAGCTTTTTTTTTGAGGTCTGGTTTGGTCATCATTTTATACCTCAAAACGAACGTTACTGTCGGTCTAAACAAATTCCTTTTAAAGTAATTCCTATCAATTGACATTGCACCTGGCCATCCTCCTACTACTTCAACTAATTTCGACACACACGTGAAAGTGATATTTTTGCCACCAAACACAAATAATTTGCTTTAACCAATGGATCAGGCAGTCATCAAAATATTAAAGCTTATTACACAAGAAGATCATTTACTCATCTGCGTGAAGCTATGAGACAGAGCAACGAGCTCTCTGTTGAAGATTTTTGGAAAAAATTCAATGTTAAATGCTTTGAGAATCATTGGACAATCTTGGAATGAAATTTCATAAAAAATTTTGAATGGCGTTTGGAAAAGGGTGTGTCTTTTTTTTCGCCATTGAAACTCAAGGAATCAGTGCCAGAGTCTGATGAAATTACTGATGTGATTGAAGAAGTTGTCGGTTTTGCCAGACAACTAAATTTAGAAGTGAATAATAATGACATTCAAGAACTGCTGGATTTACAAAACTAGGAAGGAGCTGACAATTAATTAATGAGCTCATAAAAATGCGTGAGCAAGACCTTAAAAACGCAGATTCTTTAGACCCAGTTGACGTAGAAGATGAAATTGAAGGTTAGAAACTTGAAAAAAGGCTCTAGTTTAATTGAGCGAGGTTTATAAATTTTGGAAAAATAGACTCCAACGATGAGCGTAATTCTACCACAAAACAAAAAAATTAGCGAGTTACGAGGGAATTCTGTGTGAGAAGAAAAATCTTCTAGATTTTATGAAGCCTTCTATATCAAAATAACTTCCTTTTACTTACTTCTTTGCAATATATATGTATATAATACAATTTTTGTTTTGTATTATGTATTTAAAACTTTAATACATACATATTTTTCTTTTAAATTATTAGTTTATTTAGTCTTTGGTCCCAATTAAACATGATTCCAATGTGATTGTATGTAAAATTATACCCCGAATTACTTGGTTATTAGTCGGTCCCACCTATCACGTAAGTACGGGGTATTACTGTATACATTTATTTGCTTATGACTGCCCATTTAACATTTTCTGGGATCCAGACAAATCTGTGTTAGTCCAACCAAGTTGGGGCAAGAGTCCTTACCTTAATTCTATAAGTAATTTACCACCTTTTCCAATAGATTGTTAATAGCTCATATTATGGAATGGTAGGTGGGAAAATTTTTCAAACTAGCATTTGTTACCATATTTCTGAACAAGGTAATGTTGGCTTTTTTTTTTTTTAAAAAAAAGCAAAATTATCAACTAAAATATTATTCTTTGTAAATGGAATGAAATCTTAAAAAATAAAAGCACACATCATAAGGATTACATTAAAATATAGTGTACATTTGATTAGATACTTAGTAATATACCTAAACTAAATATGATCAGTTAACCCATTGTGGTGTATAGAGTAGGTAAGCTAGTCATGACAATTTATTAGTAGAGGGTATAAAAACTAGTGCAGCTAGTCATGAATGTCATCATTATTCAAAGAGAGTTTATTTTCTGATAAGTCACGTACAAGACTAGACATCTGTGCTTTCTAAGGGATATATTTGACTCATGAAACTTATAGCTTAAATAAAATTTTTTGTTTGTTTTTTATGCTTGTTTAAACGAAATGAACAATAATAATTAGAGCCTAGAATCTAAGGCAAACTTCAAACTGTAAGTAGCTTTTAACTTTTTATTTTACTAATTGTGATAGTAAATTAACAAATAATAAACTAAGGTACAAAATAAATAGAAAAATTTCACTCGTATGAAAAATATTATATTTAGTGCTTTATAAATGAGAATATTTTTGTAGCGAAATACAACTCAATTGACATGATTCGTAGCCAGTAGTCTACACAGCGCGCATGTAATTAGACTAGCAATGGGTTAATATGTCAGGTTAAAAAATCGAACTAGAATCCATCTTTCAATACTTTTTAAATAGACTAACCTGTTCTTGCTTTTTGCTTTCTCAGTTTCTTTTCCATAATTTTTAAATACTTTTTGTGTTTTCTGGCATTTTGTGGGAGTAATAATTGTGGGTCAATAGCTGCTTCTCCTATTTCGGTTTTTGCTTTATTTTTTTTCCCACCTCTTTTCCTCTTTTTCTTTTTCAATGTTTCTGAAGTATCAATCTTCACATTATTTGTCGCCTAAAAATAATAATATTAGATTAATTGGAAAGTAATAAGACGATTTTAATAATCAGCTTCTAAATAAATTTAAATAAAATATTTGTTTAACAATTAAAACTAAATACTTGTTATTTTGTTTCTTCTTAGTTTGGCCCAAATATGACTTTTTGTAATATGTACATTCTATTTATAGTTTAATTATATAACGTGTGACAAGTTTTTTTCTGATTAGTTTGTTTTGTTTATCAAATAAATTATTAACATTTATTTATTTAAAATTTTACAATAAATAAGTACAAAAAAAGCTTAAAATGAACATCTGGGAGCATGTGAAAACAAAAATAAAATAATTAAGAAGCAAATTTAAATAATATAAGTGATGTAATATAAGCTTATTAAAACTTATTTAATGTCAAAACAGTACATAATCGCATTTTTAGCTTTCTGAAGATGAAAAACAAGCAATCGACTACTTGGTCAAAGCTGTATTCAAAATGAAAATATGTATAAACGTATAGAACAGGTTTAACCTCATTGACTGTTTGAGCAATAGCCTGGGGTGTCAACTGTTTTACTTTAACATCGAACCATTAACAATATTTGTAAAGACAGACAAATAACAATAAAGCTTATATCAAAGAAAATTGTCTTAAGAGTTGGTACAGTTCATAATATTATCAGTAACAAACTCTTAAATTACAGTAAAACCAATGCAAGCTAGGTCCCAAAATTGTTATACGAGGTCTGTTCAAAAAAATACACGGACTGAAGTCATAAAAAAAATGTACTTTATTTGGAAGTTACACGTCTGGGTTTTATTCAAAGTACTCTCCTCCCCAAAGCACACACATAAGTCCCAGACACAAAAATCCCAACGGCGTTTCCACTTGTTAAAACATTCCTGGTACGCTTCTTTTGTGATGGCGTTCAGCTCCTTCGTCGCATTTGCCTTAATCTCCGAAATCGTTTCAAGAAGAATTTCAGGAAGAATCCTTTGAGGGTTTTTTTGAGTTTTTGGAATAAGAAAAAGTCACAAGGAGTAAGGTCAGGTGAGTAGGGGAGGGGGAAAGAACAGTGATCGAGTGTTTGGCAAAAAACTCACAAGTTCTGAGTGCCGAGTGAGCTGGAGCGTTGTCGTGATGGAAAAACCAGTTATCACTTCTCCACAGTTCTGGCCTTTTGTGTCGGACGGCGTCCCTCAGACATTTCAGTATTTCAATGTAGGTAATCTGGTTGACTGTAGAGCCTTCAGGGAGGTGTTCGTAGTGAACAACACCCTTAGCATAAAAAAAAAACTGTCAGCATCACCTTGACATTCGACCGAACTTGGCGAGCTTTTTTGGATCTTGGAGTCGTTTGACTCAGCCATTGCGATGATTGGACCTTCGTTTCAATGCCATCACCGGTTATAATTCTTGACAAAAAGTTCTCATCTTCATTTGAACGATCAAGCAGTTTCCGACAAACCCGGACACGATTGGCTTTTTGGTCATCGGTCATCAGGCGTGGCCAAATTTCGCAGCGACGAGGTGCATCTTCAATTTTTCAGTCAAAATCTTGTAACAAGATCCAACTGATATCCCAACACTCTTCGGAAAGCTCCCTAATGGTCAGACGTCGACACCAGGGTGTTGATTTTGACAATGTGTGGGTCGTCAGTTGACGTTGGAGGACGTCCAGGAGGCTCATCATCTGCAATCGACTGTTGGCCACCCTTGAAACGTTTATGCCACTTCATGAAATATGCTGTACACTTCATGGCAACATCGCCGTAGGCCGTGTTAAGCATGGCAAATGTTTCTGTTACAGATTTCCCTAGTTTTACACAAAATTTCACAACAATTCGTTGCTCCTTCAGGCTATCCATTTTACAATCTGACAAACGAAAAAAAAACACTCTTTACTAAACTGCGTGTAACTTATCAACAAATGAAGATATCTGCGACTGAAATACAGCGTTTTAATCAGCTGATTTATACAAACCTAGCGACACCAAGTGGATTCTCCTGAAACTAACATGAGCCGCGAAATTCAAACAGTCCGTGTATTGTTTGAACAGACCTCATACAAAACAAGGAAACAAAAAGTGTTTAAAGAATTAAAAGAGTTTTTGAACTCAAAGAGCACCATTTAGGTGATCCTTTCTAAATAAAATTTCAACCTGTGATGAATCTTGAGTTTACTATTTAGAAGAGTTAAAAATACAAACCATGTAATGAAGTGACTCCCTTATTGCCAAAACCAAAAAGGACTTTATAACTTTGAAATCATATAGAAAATTATAGATATGACTTGCACAACTGGTAAAGGTATTATTTTGTCCCAAAACACTTCTTGTTTGAATCAAGTGGTGATTTGAAAAATTTCAATAAAAGATTATTGGAAAGATCTAATTTAGGTTAAATGTGATTCCTATTGGCGATCTGGCAAACATTCTGCTTGAAATCAATTTCCACTCATTCTAGCAAATCAGGGATGTAACTCCTACAACTGCAGCGTAGATTCTGCTTCTTAGATATGCAAAATTAATTGACAAGGATATATATATATATATATATATATATATATATATATATATATATATATATATATATATGGGAATTTTTGGACTAGATAGGAGATAAGAGCCTTTTTGTTTTTCTCTTTTTTGATTGACAAAGATCATTGTTTGATCGAAATATTTCAATAGTGTGATAAGTTTTTATATGTGTCTATTTATTTATTTCCAAGTGATTGCAGTTTTGGACTATTGCCATTAGGTAAGTCTGTCAGTCTCCTATCTAGTCCAAAAATTCCTACATAAGGTTTAAGCTCTACTAGAACTAACCTTATATATATATATATATATGAAGTTATATGAAACAATGGATAATATTAAATACAGGAATATATATATATATATATAAATTACACTTAAGTAATAAACAAAATACAATTATCAATAAAGCAACAAAAATAGCCGAACTACACATAATTAAAGAAAACATTAAATCTGCCTACCATAAAAAAGCCAAATCAACTTACAAATTTACACAACTAATTTAGAAATAATGAAAACATTTGATAATCTCACACCCATTATACACGAAAAAATACAACATATCATAATAAAACACAAAATAAACACAATAAATGGACATAACAAAAAAATCGAAAATTTAACAAAACATAACCTCAAAAATAGCCTAACACTAAACCAACAACCAAATCACACTTCTAATAATAAAAAATTCATAAACTTAACTGAAACCCAATTCACGGAAAAAGAAAAAATAATAACAAATGCTTTCAAATATAACCTACACAATTTTAATAAAAACCAAATAATAAAAAACTTAATAGTTGACACAGAATCTAACATCCATAAAATTACCCACCAAAACACTGAACTCATATAAAACAACATCAATGATAAAATTAACCTAATAAAAACGGAAAAAAACAAAACAACCAAACAATATATAAATAAAAAAGAAATTATAAAACTCAAAGAAAAACTAGAAAACAACGACTACTTAACATTAAAATCAGATAAAACAAACACACCAGTAATAATAGAAAATACCAAATACATCAATTCAATGACTAACCACATAAAAGAAAACAAATACAAACAAATCCCATACACAACTAACAAATACCTTAATACAATAAAAAACCTAATAGTCACACACAGAAATACCCTAAACTATAACAATAAATTAAAATACCACACAAGACTTTACCCATTCAAAACATACACACCAATATTAACAGGCATACCAAAAATCCACAAATCCGACACACCATTTAGACCACTAATAAATTTCAAAACAGCACCATCCTACATAATCGCAAAAATACTAGACAAAATAATCATATCTAAAATAAATATCAACAACACATACAATATAAAAAATGGAAAGGAATTCATTAATAAAATAAAAAACATAGAAACAAACAACAACACTAAAATAATAAGTTATGACATAACTAACATGTACCCTAGTATCCCAATAGAAGAAACCATAGAAATAATGAAAAACAAACTAATACACAATAACGAAAAAGAAAACAATAAATAGTATCATAACACTAACAAAACACGTATGTAACCAAAATTACTTCCAGTTTAATAATAAATACTATCAACAAACAACTGGACTCCCCATGGGATCACCCATATCATCGGTCATGTCAGAAATATATCTACAACACTTTGAACAAATAATAATTAAACCTATACTAAACACACGTAATATTTTACTATGGACAAGATACGTAGACGATATACTTGTAATATACCAACCCACCATTCACAACAAACACATCATAATACTAAACAAACTAAATATGTACAATGAAAACATACAATTCACTGTCGAAACAGAAACAAACAGAACAATCAACTATCTTGACATCACTTTAAATATAAAATAGAAACTACAGTACACAAAAAAACCTACTTCCAACAACACCACAATACACTACAAATCTAACCACCCCTGGACACACAAAATTAACACATACAGTAACATGATAAATAAAGCAATGAAATACACAAACAAAAATTAAATGAAGAATTAGATAACATTACAAAAATAGCAATAGAAAATGGATACAACAAACACCTTATAAAAAACATATACAATAAATTTACAAAAAACCCTAACCTCAACACAACACTACAACCTGAACACAAAAATAATAAAAATAAAAAAATCTACCTAAAATATAAATACACCAATAACAAAATAGGAAAACTAACAAATATATACAACAAAGAATACTACACTCCAACATACAAACCAAATAACAAAATAATAAAATATCTTAATAACACGAGTTTACAAAATTACATGTAACGACTGCAATGCATTTTACACAGGGAAAACGATCAGATCATTTAAAATAAGATTTGAAGATCATTACAGAGCATTTAAAAATAAAAATACAAAAGTATCAAATGTTGTAGCACAACTAATATCACATAAACATGAAATAACAAACTACGAAAATAACCTAACCATACTTGAAATAAATAATAACCCAATAGAATTAAACTCACTAGAAAAATACCACATTTATAAAAACATACACAATAATTTAATGAACCTACAGACCACATATACAGAAGACATACTATATAAAAACATCATACTGCGGCGGGCAATATTCTCTTGGAATACATGCCGCAAAAAGATAACATGTAAAACATAAAGAGTCTAAAGTTCTTGTAAGTAAAACAAACCAAGCCACCGTGGGAAGGGTTTGAAACTTAAATTTAAGGCCGTTTGCAAGGGGAAGATGGTCAAAATTGGCCTAGAATTACCATCGACATTTCCAGAGATAAAGCAAGACGAGAAAAATCAAAAATAAAGAATAATAAAATTCCATCAGAAGCACCCTTAAAGAGTTATACGGCTTGATCGAAAAAATGGATTAAATCGATCGGTCTATCAATTTTGCGAGCCGTTACGCACTAGTACAAAAGAAGTGCGCGCGCCGATCAGGCGACATCGATTTAAGATCCTTATTGGTTGTCAACTCGTGGGAACGGACTGCAGGTGGGGGTGTTTTCCCGGGTTGTGCAGGCCAAGCGTCGTTTGAAGCCCCAGCTAAACCAGGACTCTCGAAGGGTAAGGTCGGTGTCGGGTGTAGCTCCGGTTAAACAATGAACAATAGTTTTGTTACCGTCAATAGTTCAAAAACTATGAGTGGCTAGGGAAAGTTTGTTTCGTTGAGATGTCGTGACGCTGTAGTTTCGTATGGGGCCCTTTCGCATTTCAAGATCGCAGCGAAAGGGGTTTTCCCATATATTTCCATCAAATTATGTGCGAGCGTCGTTAAATGTGTGTGTTACAGCCTTACTAGAAAGACAAGGCGATGTGAACAGTGTAACCTAGCAAACAGTTTTAAAAGTGTGAGTCTAAATTTCTAACAAAATTAAACAAAATTTAACTAAATTGATAAACGTTTTTAAAAGATTTTTCTATTTCTTTTCTGTGTTAAGAAATGCCCAAGAACTGTGTTAAAAGAAGGGCTTAAAGCTAAAATTTTACTGGTAACCGTTAAAATTTAAAAGAGGTGCGAATGGCATCGAAGAAAGAAGATGGAAGGATTTCAACCAAAGGGTGAAGCGAGCTGATCTACCTGAGGCCTAGCAGACACACAAAGGGATGGAGGATTTCAAAGATGGCGGCAACGCGTGGGAAGTCATCCAAGTATTCTTACGTGGAAGCAAAGCAACAGCCAAGCCGGATTTTCCCCACCCCGTTGGAGAACAAAGGGAGAGACGGAGAAGAGAGGGAGAAGAAAGGCAAGCCATGCTTCGTGTGGAATCAGGTCAGATCTAAATTGTTTTCCCTTTGCAAATTAAAATTTTAATTTGAAGAATTTTTTCTAAATTGGGAAAATGTTATAAAATTTAAATAAATTTTCAAATCATTAACAGTAAACTTTAAATTTTACAAGTAAATGCTGGTGGCTTTGTTTTAAAGAGTGGGGGATTTCAAGATGGCGATGCCATAAATGCAAAAATTATGTTGTATTTTATGAATGTAAGGGAAATAGAAATTTTAGGTTAAAAATTATGTAAAGGGAAAGGGTTTTAAATAAACAAATCAAATAAAGGGATTTAAATCAATTAAAGAGTTTAAAATCTTATGAAGGTGTAAAGAATTTAAATAAAAGATGTGTTGAAATAAAGTTAAATATAATTTGCTAAAAGTAAATATCCAAGATGGCGGACAAAAGGCCATTGTTTACAACAGCTGATTGGAAGGCTATGCTTTAGTTTCAGGTACTCCTATAAACAGGAGTGTTATTTCATATAATTAAATTAAACTAAATTGGTAATTTATATAGAAGGAGTCATTACGACACTTTTCCATATGAAACAAATTGACATAAATTGTTTTCATTTAAAATAAACAAGGGTTCTAACAAATTGAAGCTTTTTAATGTAAGCTTTTGATTTTATTTAGAAAAGGGTGAAATTATATATGTGTATAAAATAAATTGAATCAAACCAAGGTTTGAGTAAGAATAAAGGGAAATGATTTTAATATGGGTAGATTTTAAATATTTTAAAAGGTACAATAAAAGGGTTAAGTTAAACAAGAGATTTTAAATTTGTAAGTGGGTCTAGCTAACCAAATTAATATGTTAATATAAGTTTTCTTTTTTGAATTATAAGTATATATATATTGTTTATTTCATGATTTATGTGTATTTAAAATAATATCTTGGTGGTAGAGTAACTTAGAAAGAAAATTGAAATCTTTGCAAATTGGTTTAAAAAAATGTAAGTTCTATAATAAAGGCAAATGGGCTTGTAGCCATTTAGCAAAGGTTATTAAAAATTTATTAAATAGCAATTTCCTTCAGAAATTGCATTGATAAATTTTAAATAAATTTTAATTAAACTTCAGTATGCATAATTGTCATGAAGAAAGGGTTAATTCAAATGATAACCAAAGGGTTACAGATTTTACATTAAAAGGTTTTAACTATGATTAAATAAGTTGTAAACAAAACTTCAGTATTTAAAATTTTAATGAAGAAAGGGTTAACCAAATGATAACTAAAGGGTTTTTTATTTTTTATATAAAAAGGGTTAAATAAATTTTAAAATTTGTAAATTTCTTTGTAAATGATCAAGGATCAGTTCAAAAGGGTGTAACTAGGTTTTAATAAATATAAATAAATTTCATTATGTGAATTTTCATGCCGAAAGGGTTAATCAAAGAGTAATCAAAGGGTTAAATATTTTCTAATCAAAGGGTTAAATGAATATAAATAAATTTGTAGATTTTGTAAATGAGTGAAGATATTTTTAAAAAAGGTTTTAAATATATTTCAGTAAACATTTTTATTAAAATATGTATTTAAATATTTTAATTTCAATATGGGAAGGTGTTTGAATTTATTCAGCAGATGTTTTAACAATTTTTATAAATTATGATTTGATGTTCAGTAAATATTTTGATAATCTTGTAGGAGATATGGCTATATGTTTTATATGTAATTTTTGTTTCAGTATGTACTTCATAATTGGTTTTTATATAATTTAATATGTTTTATGAAATTGCTTTTAGGTTGTTTGGTAAAATTGATTGAAATTTTACCTGCTAAAGTAAATAGAATTTGAATTTTAAATTGCTCATTTTAAATTGATAAAGATATAGAAAAAATTATATCATTTAAATGGCTATGTAAAATATGGCCATAAATAAAGTAGTGTGTTTAGAAAGTTTAAATAAATTGAACAAAATGTGAAAAGTAGGGATCTTTCGGAGTGTGTTGAAAAGTAAGGCTTTGCTTGAATCAACGAATATTTGTAATTTGTAACAATTAAAATTTTCAGTAAAAAGTTAAGTAAACAAAACCATATATTGACGTTTAAAATCGCAAGGTTGAGAACCTGGGATAATGAAATAAAATTATGACAAGTTGTAAAGGGTTATATTTCCGATAAGTAAGATTGACCGTCAAGTAGAGCGAAGTTTTACGCTTTGGCATACTCTGAATGAAAGAAAATTAAAATCGTAAATTCTTAATTTAAATTTAAATGTCAACTAAAATAAGCAGAGTTGGTTTCTTAACTGTGTTAAGAACCAACACAAAGGAATTTTTTTTTTTTTGTCAAATAAATTGCAGACTGTGCATTGTAATATTAAATTTTAAATTTTTAAAAATTAAAAAATAAAGATTTTTTAACTAACTTGCAAACAAACTGAGTATTATTTTAAACAAGTTTCTTACACTCTCCTACAGCTGATATGGTCATTTCGCCGTTTAGATGTCTTTCAAAAGAACCCATCCCCCGGGACGACTTACCCGTTAAGGGTAGAATCCGCAGCAAGTTAGGTTTTTTCTTTTTTAAGTCCAGTGACTTGTTCTCTGGCAGATTTTGGCGAGCATTGCACAGCGTTCGTGGTTTTTGCTGCGAGCGGCTCGTTTCAAAATTCTTGCTCTGCAACGGGCGTTGGTGGGCGGGCTTGCGCGCGCGTGCTGGTCAACGACGGTAGGGTTGACGGCGTTGCGCGTAGGCGCTGGCCGGGTCCGTTGCAGTTAGTAAGATGGCGCCCTAACGAGTGGGACCGACGGGTAAAGTTGCGGACTTTCCCGTATAAATATTTCGGTCTCTATTAAAATCATAAAAAGACATGGCGAAATTCGACCTAGGAAGTGTAAGAAATAAATAATAAAATGTTAAAGAAAAGAGTTAGATTGCAGTTCTAGGTTAAAACACTGGTAAATTAATTTAAAAATAAGATAAGAAGATGAAATTAAGAGTTAAATAGTTTAGTATGAGAAATAGATTTAAAAGAGTTAAGAAAGTAAAGTAGGGGTAAATTAGTTGTAAGTAAAAAGAGGCAAACACATAGACGAACGCGCACATAGGAAACACACGCACGACATCAAACGACACTTTTATGTAAAGTAAAGGATTTTATAGAAAAGTTTAGAATTTGAAATTAGAAAGGAGGAAAGGATTAAAAACAAAAAGGAGATAAACAGAACAGAAGCCATGGCAACACAAAAGCAGCAGGAAAGAAGTGAAATGGAAAAGCTAATGGCGATGCTAAGGAAAGAAAGAGAACAAGAAAAATTAGAAAGAAAACAGAAGGAAGAACAGGATGAGGCTAAAAGACAACAGGAGAAAGAACAGGAAAGGTTAGAAAGACAGAGGGAGAAAGAACAAGATGAGGCTAAAAGACAGCAAAAGGAAGAACAGGATGAGGCTAAAAGACAGCAGGAAAAAGAAAAGGAGAGATTAGAAAGACAGGAAGAAAAAGAAAAGAAGAGAGTAGAAAGGCAGAAGAAGGAAGAACAGGAAAGGTTAGAAAGGCAGAAGAAGGAAGAACAGGAGAAATTAGAAAGATATAAAGAAAGAGAGCAGGCCGAAAAGAGATGGCAAAATGAGGAAGCGAGGAGGATAAGAGAAGCAGAAGAAAAAGAGGGCAGGAGAAAAAAGAAACAACAAGAGAAAGAACAGGAAAAGAAAGAGCGAGAAGAAAAAGAAAAAAGGGATAGAGAAGAACTGAAACAATTCCAAGAAAGGATGGCGGAAAAGTTTAAAAGTCATAAGGACGACATAGCCCAGCACATGATGAGCATGGACGCAAGAGTGTCGACTTATGAGAGCAAAGTCGATCAATTACAAGTAAGGATCGAAAAGGAGGAAGAGGAGCAACTGGAGCAGGACAAGAAAATCGTGGACCTGCAAACAGGCCTGCAGAAAGTGGAAACCAGCGTTAAAAGAGTCGCGGACAAAGTAAGGAGTGCAGGGGCACAAGCGACAAGTGTTAGCTGGATAAAACCACGGGCCTGGGATTATCAGGAGCTTGCAGGAGCAAAAAGGATCGAGTATTATGGAAAAGATAATGAAGATCCGGTAGCGTTTATAAAGAGCATGGAGGAGCTCTTTGATGAAGTAGACCCCATGTTGGAAGAAGAGACCAAACTGAAGATGGTGGTCAGAAATTTAAAAGGAACGGCAGAAGCCTGGTGGAAGGCCGTTATGAATCCAGGAGACCAGTATGGACAGTTTAAGGCTAAGTTTTTGGCCAGATACTGGGGTTTTGAAGCGCAAGAGAAAATAAGGCGGCAGTTAGACACTGGGAGGTATTATGAAATGGGACCCTACAGCAAGTCCGAATACTTCGTAGTAATGGTTAACAAAGCCAGAAATTTGGACCCGCCGATACCAGAGCGTTACCTCGTGAACAAGGTGATGACGCATTTTGGAAGGGAGGTCCGGAATGCTAGCCTTGGCGTTCATAGGGAGTCAGTGGCCAGTGCCATTGATTTCCTGAACGGCGTGGAGACGGACAACGGAAGCCGGGGTATAAATGGGAGAGAGGTGCCGCCTAGGTACCAACAGAGGCCACCTCCAAATATGAGGCCTCCTCACCCAAGGAACAACACAAATGGGAACCCCAGGCCGGAGAGAGAGGCCAGACCACCTCCAAGGCAGAACATGGAACCAAGAAATAGGACAAGGAGTCCAAAAAACGAGGCGGGAGGGTCTCGTGCGAAATAGAAGAGAACAGACAACATAGAGACAGACAATGGCGAGCAAAAGGAACCGAGACCCGGAACAAAGAAATAAAAAAGAGTATTAGTAGTATAAAGAAGAGTAAAAGAATAGTAAAAGAAAAAGAGAAGCAGAAAGGAGTTACATCTGACAGGGAAGCGAGCAAAAACGTGCTGGAAGGAGAAGGCAAAAGGGAACAGAGGGGAAACAGGGCGATGGGTGGGGCAGAGCCCAAGGATGCTGTAGAACAGCTACCCAGTAACAGTAAGGAAGGAAGAAAGGAAGAATTTGAGAGAAAAAGTCGGCAGCAGGAAGCTGCAAAACAAGGAGGCCCAAAGAGTTCCAGTGACCTAGCCAAGATCCAAGAAGGAAACGGAAATGCAAGCAAACTCGAAGAAACTCGGAATCAGGAAAATAAGGAAGGAGATGAAAAGCCAGAAAAGATAAGAGCCACAGCTCAACAGCCAGACATGGAACAAACAAGGAAGTTAGGAGGTCTCAATATGGAGATACGAGACGACCTGCTCGAGGAGGAAGGTTTGTTGCCCCGACAATCCCAGAATTCTGAGGAATGCCCGGCACTCATAGGCGCTATCTGGCAACAGGTAGTGCGTGTTGAGATTGACACCGGCGCGGACGTGTCCGTTATACAGGGCAACCTGTATAACGAGCTGAAGCGCCAAGGGAAAGAATTCTTGGAATTGCCGGTAAGCAATACGGGCATTATTATGGCGGTGAAGACACCCCAGATAAGAGTCCGTAAGCAGGCCTTTATTCCTCTGAGTTTGGGAGGTCATGTAATAGAGAGTAGCTTCATGGTGGTGGAACGCTTACGGGCGGAAATTGTCATGGGTTGCGATCTGTTACATCGACTTAAAGCCCGTATCAACATGGAGAGACGCTTCATGACTTTCGAGGTCGAAGGAGAGATGGCAAGTCTCGACTTCATAAGACCTAAACAAGACCATCCAAACACATCCATTGCTAACTTGGAAGCTCAACAAGGAGAAGATGTTAGATCTACACAAGACTATCCAGGAGAGCTCCAAGAGATTAGTAGAAGAGCAAAGATCGACAAGGTGGGATGGATTGGTACAAGCGAAGAAGAGGGGCTTGTACTGGCGCCAGCCGAACACCAGGCTGACGTCGTTACCCCTATCGAGAACCCGGAGTGGCCGAGTCTCGGGGGGGGATTGGGACATGGGTCCCAATCTGAGGGAAATGTTGGAGCAGAAGTGGCAAAAGAAAAACCAGATACAGAACTAAAACAGAGAGGTAGTAAACAGGAGAAAAAGGGAAAACCAGAAGGCCAGGAGGCAAAAGAAATAGAGCAAAAAGAAAGCAAGAAGGGAGCAGCAGCTGTAAGCAAAAGAAGAGGAGCCGATGGCAAGGCAGACAGAAATGTGCCGGAAGGGAGGAGCAAAGAAGGTCATACACGTGGAACTAGGGCGGTAAAAAGGGCAGAGCCCGAGAAAGCCGAAAGTAGGCACAAAAAGTATAAAGGACAAGAGGAAGAAATAGGAGGAAAAGTACAGAGAGGACAAGGAGGCCCAGAATGTTCCTACGACCATGCGGAAATCCCGGAAGGAAACAAGGATGCGAGCGAGCCAGAGGACAAGAAAAACAAGCGTAATAGGAAAGAAAAAGGAGGAGAAAAGAGAACTCAGGACAAGGCAAAACGAAGTAGACCCAGATACAGGATGAGGAGGAGATTAGGAGTTGTAAATTGGAAGAGTAGAGTAAAGAGAAAGAAACACAAAAAGTTTAAAAATGGCCAAACACTGAAACCACGTCGAGTATACAATGTAAGAAACTTAAGTACAATACAGCAGCAGGATAAAAATAAATCAATTCTCACGAAGACTCAGGAGGAAAGGCTGGAAAAATTAATAGAGGAATACAAAGAGGTATTCAGCGAGACTCCAGGAAGGTACGATGTTAAAGATATAAAATTATACATAGACTAATAATAAACAAGGAAGCCTGATAGCTGACCTGACGTCAAAACAAAAAAAAGTATGTTGCCGGAGTGCAACAAATATCGATCCAAAGTTGTGTTTACAGTAAGAGCACTGACCCAGGCAAAAAAGATAAGGAAGTAGCTTTACTACACAAGGTCACAGCTGTGTGGAGCGGCCGACTAATGCGTAAGCAAGTAACGCAAGACGCCAGCTGATAAAAGGGACAGCGCCAGAGAGTGAGAGGGGAATACCTGAACATCGTTCCTCACTTAAGATAAGGAGCGTAAGTAAATAACTGCTGGTAAATTGTAAGAACTTGGTTAGATATTTTGGAGTGTATTTATAAGAAATGTAAAATGTTTATATGTATATATGAAAAAAAAATAAAATAAAGCCACTAACGAGGGTATAAATGTAGGGGAATTAAGAAATGGAAAATTTAAGATAAAAAATTTTTTAATTTTTTAACTTTTAGAAAATAAAGCAAAGAGAAAACAAGATCAGATTTATTGTATCAAGCCTGTGAGTGAACAGTGAGAGTTGTGAGTTTTATAAAAATGCATAAACTTAGGGTTGTACTTATTAATATTGTGAAAGTGTTTTAAGTGTTTCAGTGAGAAGAAGTAGAAGGGGACCAAGGACAAATAGATATATAAGTAAGGTAAATTAAGAGTTAGCTAGCACCCACAAATAAAATAGGAAAACAGGTAAATCTCGAAAAATAAATTTTTTTTTTTTGTATAAGTAAATTTTTTTTTTGAGATACTTGCAAAAAATTTTTTTTTGTCTCAATTTTAAAGGGGGATCTTGCGGCGGGCAATATTCTCTTGGAATACATGCCGCAAAAAGATAACATGTAAAACATAAAGAGTCTAAAGTTCTTGTAAGTAAAACAAACCAAGCCACCGTGGGAAGGGTTTGAAACTTAAATTTAAGGCCGTTTGCAAGGGGAAGATGGTCAAAATTGGCCTAGAATTACCATCGACATTTCCAGAGATAAAGCAAGACGAGAAAAATCAAAAATAAAGAATAATAAAATTCCATCAGAAGCACCCTTAAAGAGTTATACGGCTTGATCGAAAAAATGGATTAAATCGATCGGTCTATCAATTTTGCGAGCCGTTACGCACTAGTACAAAAGAAGTGCGCGCGCCGATCAGGCGACATCGATTTAAGATCCTTATTGGTTGTCAACTCGTGGGAACGGACTGCAGGTGGGGGTGTTTTCCCGGGTTGTGCAGGCCAAGCGTCGTTTGAAGCCCCAGCTAAACCAGGACTCTCGAAGGGTAAGGTCGGTGTCGGGTGTAGCTCCGGTTAAACAATGAACAATAGTTTTGTTACCGTCAATAGTTCAAAAACTATGAGTGGCTAGGGAAAGTTTGTTTCGTTGAGATGTCGTGACGCTGTAGTTTCGTATGGGGCCCTTTCGCATTTCAAGATCGCAGCGAAAGGGGTTTTCCCATATATTTCCATCAAATTATGTGCGAGCGTCATTAAATGTGTGTGTTACAGCCTTACTAGAAAGACAAGGCGATGTGAACAGTGTAACCTAGCAAACAGTTTTAAAAGTGTGAGTCTAAATTTCTAACAAAATTAAACAAAATTTAACTAAATTGATAAACGTTTTTAAAAGATTTTTCTATTTCTTTTCTGTGTTAAGAAATGCCCAAGAACTGTGTTAAAAGAAGGGCTTAAAGCTAAAATTTTACTGGTAACCGTTAAAATTTAAAAGAGGTGCGAATGGCATCGAAGAAAGAAGATGGAAGGATTTCAACCAAAGGGTGAAGCGAGCTGATCTACCTGAGGCCTAGCAGACACACAAAGGGATGGAGGATTTCAAAGATGGCGGCAACGCGTGGGAAGTCATCCAAGTATTCTTACGTGGAAGCAAAGCAACAGCCAAGCCGGATTTTCCCCACCCCGTTGGAGAACAAAGGGAGAGACGGAGAAGAGAGGGAGAAGAAAGGCAAGCCATGCTTCGTGTGGAATCAGGTCAGATCTAAATTGTTTTCCCTTTGCAAATTAAAATTTTAATTTGAAGAATTTTTTCTAAATTGGGAAAATGTTATAAAATTTAAATAAATTTTCAAATCATTAACAGTAAACTTTAAATTTTACAAGTAAATGCTGGTGGCTTTGTTTTAAAGAGTGGGGGATTTCAAGATGGCGATGCCATAAATGCAAAAATTATGTTGTATTTTATGAATGTAAGGGAAATAGAAATTTTAGGTTAAAAATTATGTAAAGGGAAAGGGTTTTAAATAAACAAATCAAATAAAGGGATTTAAATCAATTAAAGAGTTTAAAATCTTATGAAGGTGTAAAGAATTTAAATAAAAGATGTGTTGAAATAAAGTTAAATATAATTTGCTAAAAGTAAATATCCAAGATGGCGGACAAAAGGCCATTGTTTACAACAGCTGATTGGAAGGCTATGCTTTAGTTTCAGGTACTCCTATAAACAGGAGTGTTATTTCATATAATTAAATTAAACTAAATTGGTAATTTATATAGAAGGAGTCATTACGACACTTTTCCATATGAAACAAATTGACATAAATTGTTTTCATTTAAAATAAACAAGGGTTCTAACAAATTGAAGCTTTTTAATGTAAGCTTTTGATTTTATTTAGAAAAGGGTGAAATTATATATGTGTATAAAATAAATTGAATCAAACCAAGGTTTGAGTAAGAATAAAGGGAAATGATTTTAATATGGGTAGATTTTAAATATTTTAAAAGGTACAATAAAAGGGTTAAGTTAAACAAGAGATTTTAAATTTGTAAGTGGGTCTAGCTAACCAAATTAATATGTTAATATAAGTTTTCTTTTTTGAATTATAAGTATATATATATTGTTTATTTCATGATTTATGTGTATTTAAAATAATATCTTGGTGGTAGAGTAACTTAGAAAGAAAATTGAAATCTTTGCAAATTGGTTTAAAAAAATGTAAGTTCTATAATAAAGGCAAATGGGCTTGTAGCCATTTAGCAAAGGTTATTAAAAATTTATTAAATAGCAATTTCCTTCAGAAATTGCATTGATAAATTTTAAATAAATTTTAATTAAACTTCAGTATGCATAATTGTCATGAAGAAAGGGTTAATTCAAATGATAACCAAAGGGTTACAGATTTTACATTAAAAGGTTTTAACTATGATTAAATAAGTTGTAAACAAAACTTCAGTATTTAAAATTTTAATGAAGAAAGGGTTAACCAAATGATAACTAAAGGGTTTTTTATTTTTTATATAAAAAGGGTTAAATAAATTTTAAAATTTGTAAATTTCTTTGTAAATGATCAAGGATCAGTTCAAAAGGGTGTAACTAGGTTTTAATAAATATAAATAAATTTCATTATGTGAATTTTCATGCCGAAAGGGTTAATCAAAGAGTAATCAAAGGGTTAAATATTTTCTAATCAAAGGGTTAAATGAATATAAATAAATTTGTAGATTTTGTAAATGAGTGAAGATATTTTTAAAAAAGGTTTTAAATATATTTCAGTAAACATTTTTATTAAAATATGTATTTAAATATTTTAATTTCAATATGGGAAGGTGTTTGAATTTATTCAGCAGATGTTTTAACAATTTTTATAAATTATGATTTGATGTTCAGTAAATATTTTGATAATCTTGTAGGAGATATGGCTATATGTTTTATATGTAATTTTTGTTTCAGTATGTACTTCATAATTGGTTTTTATATAATTTAATATGTTTTATGAAATTGCTTTTAGGTTGTTTGGTAAAATTGATTGAAATTTTACCTGCTAAAGTAAATAGAATTTGAATTTTAAATTGCTCATTTTAAATTGATAAAGATATAGAAAAAATTATATCATTTAAATGGCTATGTAAAATATGGCCATAAATAAAGTAGTGTGTTTAGAAAGTTTAAATAAATTGAACAAAATGTGAAAAGTAGGGATCTTTCGGAGTGTGTTGAAAAGTAAGGCTTTGCTTGAATCAACGAATATTTGTAATTTGTAACAATTAAAATTTTCAGTAAAAAGTTAAGTAAACAAAACCATATATTGACGTTTAAAATCGCAAGGTTGAGAACCTGGGATAATGAAATAAAATTATGACAAGTTGTAAAGGGTTATATTTCCGACAAGTAAGATTGACCGTCAAGTAGAGCGAAGTTTTACGCTTTGGCATACTCTGAATGAAAGAAAATTAAAATCGTAAATTCTTAATTTAAATTTAAATGTCAACTAAAATAAGCAGAGTTGGTTTCTTAACTGTGTTAAGAACCAACACAAAGGAATTTTTTTTTTTTTGTCAAATAAATTGCAGACTGTGCATTGTAATATTAAATTTTAAATTTTTAAAAATTAAAAAATAAAGATTTTTTAACTAACTTGCAAACAAACTGAGTATTATTTTAAACAAGTTTCTTACACTCTCCTACAGCTGATATGGTCATTTCGCCGTTTAGATGTCTTTCAAAAGAACCCATCCCCCGGGACGACTTACCCGTTAAGGGTAGAATCCGCAGCAAGTTAGGTTTTTTCTTTTTTAAGTCCAGTGACTTGTTCTCTGGCAGATTTTGGCGAGCATTGCACAGCGTTCGTGGTTTTTGCTGCGAGCGGCTCGTTTCAAAATTCTTGCTCTGCAACGGGCGTTGGTGGGCGGGCTTGCGCGCGCGTGCTGGTCAACGACGGTAGGGTTGACGGCGTTGCGCGTAGGCGCTGGCCGGGTCCGTTGCAATACACGCAGATCAAGAGAAAATGTGTGTAACGTCAACAAATGCCAACATCACGGACCGAACATCTACACCAGAAGAATATCAGTGATTCGACAATGGTCAAGTGACCGAAAGGTGCCTCATCACACAAGGTAAAATCATTGCACTTAATGGTGGATAAAATTACTTACAATAGTAATATATTAACTTCATATATATATATATATATATATATATATATATATATATATTCTTGATATTTAACATTATCCATTGTTTTTCCGTTGCACTGACTTTATGAAGTTAATATATTACTATGTAAGTAATTTTATCCACCATTAAGTGCAATAATTTTACCTTGAGTGATGAGGCACCTTTCGGTCGTTGACCATTGTCGAATCACTGTAAAGTTGTAAATTGATTTGGCTTTTTTTATGGTAGGCAGCTTTAATGTTTTGTTTAATAATGTGTGATTCTGCTATTTTTGTTGCTTTATTGATAATAGTGTTTTGTTTATTTTTTATGTGTAATTTTGCGTATTTTGGTGTTATATTAAGTGTTAAACATTTTTTATTAAACTGTATTTTGTTGATGCAATTCTGGAGTTTGATTTTTAGGTTAAGATATTTACGGTACAGTTGTTTACCTTGGTAGGTATTAAATGGATAATGTTAAATATCAAGAATATATATATATATATATATATATATATATATATATATATATATATATATATATATACACACATATGAAAAATAAGAGAAATACAAATACAAGAATAATTGATTGAATCATATAACTCAAATCATCAGTACCAATATCATCAGGAATAATAAAGAATGCCATACATACAAGTGTTAGATCTAACTACCTGTTGTATATAAGACATTCTATATTATTCCTGACGATGTTGGTACTGTTGCCAACGAAAAGCTTTGAATTGTATAATTCAATTATTCTTGTATTTTTATTTCTTTTATTTTATCATAAATACACAAGAATACATATTTTATTATATATGTATATATAGGTTGAATGTATTTCAGGAACTTATTGTTAACTGGCAATATATTTAAAGAGCAATTAAGCCCTTCTAAATATATGGCCTAAAATGATACAGCCAAAAACCAAATATTTACAATGTTATTGGAGGCATTATCCTGCTCCATTTTTTCTGTGTCGATTATGCCAGTGGATGGAATTGGTACAAGTGGAGCTTTGGAGTTATTGTCGCAATCCATTATATCATTAAGCATTTGATTCTCTTCTTGGTTGAATGATTTCAAGTCAAATTCTTTAGACATTTGTTGTGCTATTTCACTACTGACATGAGTGCTTGGATCTTCTTCAGGAGGTACTGTGTAGTAACGAATTTTACCCCTATATAAACATAAGTAAAATTATTTCATAAGTTGTTATACTATTTATGGAAATACAGTAAAACCTCTCATATCTGGATCAATGTGGTGACAGCCCGATCCGGATATAAGAGAATATTAATTGATGTGCGTTTGTACTACATAATCCCAACCATTCCTTTTGGAAGTAGATGTATGATTGTTTTAAGTAAATACGTTACAGTAATTATATTGCAATAAAGTGAAGATTGTAATTATAATTCAATAACAATATAGAACTTTACGTACAATTTAGTAACATGCCCGTATGTACACTTCATTAATACTATACTGTACATACATAGTCTATGTACATTATCAGCTTTGGTAAACAAAAGTTGTATTGGGTGGTTTGCTTGTTTCTTAGAAAACATTTCTTTGATGAAATATCCCTACACCTTCGAAAGAGCAGACCATTTGCTGCTGTTGCTTCTCCTTGTTTTTTGACGTAATTGATCAGCTGATCAAATGCTTGGATAGCTTTGGTAACGTCATGGTTTGTTTCCTTTTGTCATCTTCGACAGGCGCTAGCTGTGTGTTCGCCAAGTCTATAATATCACTAGTAATAAACTCATGAACTTTGTCCTCTTTCATCCATTCATTCATACCAACAATGTTCATGTCCTTAGGACCACGAATGTTTTGGAAAATATTGATGATTTATCCACTTGTTTCACTAACAAGGTTTTTCATTCGTAATACGTTTTCAATCCCCTCTTTGTCTTATGATCCAATAGTTTTTACCATATTTCACTAGTGTTATTGGCCTGATTGCATCTCATTGTGTAGCAATCCATAAAGTGACATCTAGCACATCTACATTTTTTTGGCATTCAGAAACACTTCTTCCCGCTCCATACCCATGATTATAACTGTCAGTAACTCACAGCGATATAGGAAACACGGTTTTCCGCCATACTATATATTATAGATTACCAATTCTAGGTAAAATAACTAACTAAATTAACCAATTACACAAAATTCCTGTAGAACGTATGTAAACTGAACGATACATAGACTCGGTGACTGAGTCAGGAGAGAACAAAAAACCAACTGCTAGGGTGAGAAACTGGTCCTCCAGCAATGCACCTTGCGGAATAAAGACATTTACTTTATTTTCATATTACTTCCGCATATGAGAGGTTTTACTGTATAATAAACACTGACTTATATCCTTCAAGACAATCAATATATTATAGATTTTGACTAGTAACTATAACTGGAAAATGATTTTAAAAATTTGTGAACTTTTGAATATTGATTGAAAAGACAGTATTTGATACAAATGTAGCAATAAATAAACGTGAGACTGGAGTAAAAAACGTTTAATAATTTACTAGTTCAAAGACAGATATTATTTGTTACCTACAGATCTACTAATTTTGATTTGAATATATATAATACTGTTAAAACATTAAAAAATAGCAATAAATTGATTTAAAATTAGTAAAAATACAAAAAATTTCATTATGGAATTTAGTCAAAGTTTTGAATAATCAAGAGACATATTTTAGTCTTCAGATATTTTAAGCTACTAATATGACAAACAAATCTTAACAAACCATAAAAATATTACTTAAACTTTATTTAATGTCTGTTCATAACTATTTAATATGATTAAGGTTAATGACAGATCACAGACTAATTCCTGCTACTACAAATACACTCTACATTTCGATTTTCTGTCCAAAAATCTTTCGAAGACCTAAAGGTTTAATAATCTAATACTAAGACATAATTTAAAGTTTTTAACATTCATAAACAATACTTTAACTTAATTAGAATCAAATATTTCATTATTCTTAATACATATAAACATTTACAAGTCAAATTGCATTACTAGACAAGTCAAATTTTATTCACATTTAATGTAGACAAAGCACCCATACATACTCAAACTCTGCCATACTTATTAATAATAGACACCATTTAAATATTAAACGACTACAATTATTATAATACATACAATACATAGTTAGATCAAAAAATATATACAAAAATGTCAAATTTTATTTACTAAAGTGTCATATACACATGGAAAATCAATTAATTCTGTCATTTTATTTAATGACTTTCTTTCTTGTTTTTTTATATACAACATTTCAGCAAAAGTCCTCTTTTTCCTTATGTAAAATATTGATATTATCCTAGTCAATTTAATGCTTATTAGAAAAATTTTTAATGTGTTTAGAAACACATTATTGATTGACACACATTGATTTTCTTATATTTTTGTGTCATATTTTATATTATTTGTATGCTCATTCGTTCTCGTTTCTAAAAGTCTACCATTTTGTCCTACATAACACGTATCACATTCTTTGGAATTAATCTTATATACAACACTTTTATTCTGCCATTGTTTACAATTATCTTTGGCTTTTCTAATAATATTATTGAGTTTAAAAGCAAATTTATGCACTACATTTAATTCTCATTCTTTCCCTCAACATTTGACATAACTCTTTAGTAAAACATTTAATATATTCTTGAATTTTGTAGTCCATTACGTTCAGTGAATCTTAATTAATCACTTTAAAAATAGTTTATGACTATCCGATCTTTAAATTTTGTAAAATTGTGAAACCTCACTGAGACAGAATGTTTTCAATCGCTATGTGGCGATCTTCATCAGTGTCTTCTGCTTGAAGATGTCAGATCCAGCGGTGACAGTTTTAAAGGCAGGTTTTTGATAGTATCAAAGAGTATCTGTGATTTGTATTGTGTTTGTTCATTTAATATGTTAGTACTTTGGGTTTTTGTGTGTTTGTAAATTTCATATTGTTCTAGTGTGCTGAGATGTGGTTTTATTTTGTTGATGTGTAGGATTTCTAGGTTATGGTAAATGTCTGTGTATTTGTGTCCTGTTTCTTTTATGTGATTGTAAAATGCTGAATTGGTATTCTGTTTGTGTTCAAAATAATAAGTTACAATACAAAATGCAACACAACATCAACAAATATAAACTGCAAGCGCCAGGAGTATACAAATTAAACTGCAGCAAGTTCAACAAATTTTACATTGGGCAAACAGGTCGCAGCTTTAAACAAAGAGTTGAACACAAACAGAACACCAACTCAGCATTTTACAATCACATAAAAGAAACACGACATAAATACACAGACATTTACCATAACATAGATATCTTACACATCAACAAAAAAGGACGACATCTCAACACACTAGAATAATATGAAATTCACAGACACACAAAAACACAAAGTACAAACATATTAAACAAACAAACACAATAAAAATCACTCATACTCTCTGATACTATCAAAAACCTGTCTTTAAAACAGCTTGACCTGACATCTCCAAGCAGAAGATATTGATGAAGATTGCCACATAGCGATCGAAAACGTTTTGTCTCAGTAAGTTTTCACAAATTTATAAAATTTAAAGTTGGGATAGTCATAAACTATTGTTAAAGTGATTAATTTAATATATGGTAAACAAAATGTCTTTTTTTATTACATCTTGATTATCACTTTTTTTATTTTCCTCTTTAAACTTTAATTTTTAAATTTGTTCTTTATAATATTTATCAATAAAACTTTCAGGATAGTTATTCAAATTTAATCATTTTTCATAGCTAACAATTTTTTCAAATGAAACTATGGATAAGGTAACGTTAAAATTTAAAAAAAAAGACTTTTAACGACTCCCATTTTTACTTGACTAGAATGTCCAGATAAAGAATTTACATATCTGCCTGAAAATTTATTATTTTTTTTATAGTTATAATAAAAGCCTATCATTATTTTGCTTTTTAAGTAAATTATCAAGAAAGTTTAATTCATCATTCCTCTCAACTTCATGTGTGAAAGATAAAATGTTAGTAGAGGGGATGTTAGTAAACTCTACCCAAGAAAGATTATCTTTCACACATGAAGTTGAGAGGAATGATGGATTAAACTTTCTTGATAATTTACTTAAAAAGCAACATAATGGTAGGCTTTTATTAGATTTATATAAAAAGAATACATTTTCAGGCAGATATGTAAATTCTTTATCTGCACATTCCAGTCCAGTAAAAAAAGGCGAATCATAAAAAGTTTTTCTTAAACAATTTTAACTTTATCTTATCCACAATTTCATTTAAAAATATTTCTAGCTATGAAAAATGATTTAATTTTGAATAATTATCCAGAAAGTTTTATTGATAAATATTATAAAGAACAAATTACAAAATTATAGTTTAAAGAGGAAAATAAAGAAAGTGGTAATCAAGATGTAATAAAAAAAATACTTTTTTGTTTACCATATATTAAATGTTTTACTAAAGAGTTAACTCAAATGTTGAAAGGGATTATGTGAATTAAAGGTAGTGTATAAATTTCCTTTTAAACTCAATAATATTATTACAAAAGCCAAAGATAGTGATAAAAAATTGCAGAATAAAATTGTTGTATATAAGATTAATTGCAAAGAGTGTGATATGTGTTATCAGGGTGTCTAGTAAAATAGCTTGAAGAAATTCCCTGAGTTTTCCCTGACTTTTCCAGGGTGTCTAGTAAAATAGCTTGAAGAAATTCCCTGAGTTTTCCCTGACTTTTCCTCTTTTAGATGTCTATAGAAAGCCCAGTTTACATTGATATCTGAAGGATCTTGGATAAATCCAGATTTTGAAGAACGAATTGAGTAACTCTTTTGCTTATATGTCTGTAAGGAACACAGAACCAAAATATCGAGCTTTCACTTCATCCGTCTCTGCATCCCAATACCTAACACTCAAATCCATTTGGGCTCTTTGTGATATTTTGTTTAAACTTTCATCAAAGCCAATTACATAGTTAGAATTTGAATTTAATTATGTCAGTAACAGGTCTTTAATATAATTTGATAAACCGATTACAACACTATAGGAAATGTTATCTTTCCCCAATCTCATGTTCTGTGCAATGGTGCTATCAGGGAACATCCTTAGAAAGAGGCACACTACCTTCTGCATTGCGTAAAGAAGTGTTGCATTACTAAATTCACGCACCATATAATCTCTGCTTCAGTCACTTTATCTTTTAGTTTATATTTATCCTAAGGAAGGAGGGGAGGTAATGACGACATCTGCATGACGCGCTTGCCCGCTACGGCAATGAAAACTGGAACCTTCCATGTTGAAATAAACAGTGTACAAATAATCACCGTCAAATAAAACACATACTATCACGAGTCTAGACAAATAGCTGGCTACGAATGTTTACACAGCGTTCTGTGTGGTCAGAAACAGACTGAGTTATCTGTTATCCCCACCTGTCCATATGATAACAGAACCACTGCGCACCCCAAGGCCACGGTCCAGGCTAAAACCTCCCAGCTGTACCAACTCGACACGTTTAATATTTATTGACATGTTTAATATTTATTGACATAAGTCCTGAAGTCATAGCATTGGGCTTATCAAATAAATAATGGGCATCTAAATAAAGAAGTGTTATTTCCTGACTGCCCTGCCCCTAAACCGCTGGCTTACAATACCAAATATTCGAGAGCAATGGCCACTAGTTTTGTTTCTAATCAAAATAAATATTTTCCCGATTTTTTAAAATTTTCCCTGACTTTTCCCTGAATTTTCCAGAATCTTAAAATTCCCTGACTTTTCCAGGTTTTCCCGGTTTTCCCTGTCACTAGACACCCTGGTTATGTAGGACAAATTGGTACTTTTAGAAACTAGAACGATGAGCATAAAAATAATATAAAATATGATAACAAATATTAAAATGTTATTTCTAAACACATTAAAAAATTTGTCTAATGAACATGAAATTGACTGAGATAGTATTGATATTTTACATTTAAACAATTGGAAAAAGAGGATGTTTGCTGAAATGTGTTTAATAAAAAACAAGAAAGAAATTCACTGAATAAAATGATTTTCCATCTCTATATGAATCTTTAGTAGGGGAAATATAAGTGAAATTGTAGGAGAGGCTACTTAGTTGTTTTCCTTTCAATGAATGACTGGTGGCAATGAGAAACCATTGTGCAACATACATAAACTATATGCTAACAACGGGTTTTGTCAAAGGTTACTATGTTAGTATTAACAATAGTCAAATCTAATTTTATTTATTTATAGTTAAAAACTTCATTCTTAATCTATTATTATGGAATTTCATTGACTTTTCATCATCACTATTACTAAAACATTTACCTGTTCCAATCATCTAGAAGGGTCTTTGCAGCTCCGTACAAATCTAAAAGCCCTCCTCGCAAAAACCTCCCTTGTCTTTTGGCCTTTAATGTTAAAAATTCATTAGGCGAATTATATTCTGGAAGTCCATACAGTTCCATCATCTACACAAAACTTAGAAAATCAGAACATTTTTTGTATTACAAAAAAAAAGGTTAGTTCTAGTAGAGCTTAAAGCTTATTTAGGAATTTTTGGACTAGATAGGAGACTGACAGACTTACCTAATTGCAATAGTCCAAAGCTGCAATCTCTTGAAAATAAATAGATACATATTAAAAACTTTACACACTATTGAAATATTTCGATCAAAAATTATCTTTGTCAATCAAAAAAGAAAAGACTGAAGTGATCCACAGATGTGTATCTTTCAATGATTGTTATACCACCAAAATAATTAAGGCCATCCCCCCTGATTGCAACCCTTCAGAATTGAGAAGATGGGAGTTGTCATACCAGTGGTACACCAAATCTAGAGAACCTCCTAACCTCAACATCAGATAAAACTCCTTTTACCTTCCCCCTAACTTCTACCATTTTTAACAACTCCATTTACCTTCCTTCTGAAAGACTATTAATATCTAGTTTCAAATAATCAATATTTATATGTATCACATATAGTACTATATCATAAACTATAAATCTGTGACGTTTGGATATTTATACACATCTGTGGTTCACTTCAGTCATTTCTTTTTCTCTTTTTTGATTGACAAAGATCATTTTTGATCGAAATATTTCAATAGTGTGTTAAGTTTTTTATATGTGTCTATTTATTACCAAGAGATTGTAGTTTTGGACTATTGCCATTAGGTAAGTCTGTCAGTCTTCTATCTAGTCCAAAAATTCCTATATATATATATTTATTGATAATAGTGTTTGTCCAGAATTGCATCAACAAAATACATTTTAATAAAAATTGCTTAACACTTAATATAACACCAAAATACGCTAAATTACACTTAAAAAATAAACAAAACACTATTATCAATAAAGCAACAAAAATAGCCGAATTACACATAATTAAACAAAACATTAAATCTGCCTACCATAAAAAAAGCCAAATCAACTTACAACTCTACACAACCAATTTGGAAATAATGAAAACTTTTGATACTCTCACACCTATTATATACGAAAAAACAACAAATTATAATAAAACATAAAACAAACACAATAAATAGACAAAACAGAAAAATCGAAAATTTATCAAAACAACATAACCTAAAAAATAGCCTAGAACCAAACCACACCTCTAACAACAATAAATTCATAAACTTAACTAAAACACAGTTTACTGAAAAAGAAAAAACAATAACAAATTCCTTCCAATATAACCTACCTAATTTCAACAAAAAACAAGTAATAAAAAACCTAATAGTTGACACAGAATCTAACATCCACAAAATTATCCACCAAAATACTGAACACATAAGAAACAATATTAATAATAAAATTAACCTAATAAAAACGGAGCAATATATAAATAAAAAAAAAATTATAAAACTCAGAGAAAAACTAGAAAACAACGACTACTTAATATTAAAATCCGATACAACAAATACACCAGTAATAATAGAAAATACCAAATACATCGATTCAATGACTAACTACATAAAAGAAAATAAATACGAACAAATCCCAGACCCAACCAGCAAATACCTTATTACAATAAAAAACTTAATAGTCACTCACCGAAATACCCTAAACTATAACAATAAATTAAAATACCACACAAGACTATACCCATCCAAACCATGTGCACCAATATTATCAGGCATACCTAAAATCCACAAGCCCGACACACCATTTAGACCACTAATAAATTTCACAACAGCACCATCTTACATAATCGCAAAAATACTAGACAAAATAATAAGATCTAAAATACATATCAACAACACATACAATATAAAAAATGGATACGAATTAATTAATAAAATAAAAACCATAAAAACAAACAGCAACACAAAAATAATAAGTTATGACATAACTAACATGTACCCTAGCATCCCAATAGAAGAAACCATAGAAATAATAAAAAACAAATTAATACACAATAACGAAAAAAGAAACACAATAGATAGTATCATTACGCTAACCAAACACATATGTAACCAAAACTACTTCCAATTTAACAATAAATACTATAAACAAACAACTGGACTCCCCATAGGATCACCCATATCATCTGTCATGTCGGAAATATATTTACAACACTTTGAACAAATAATAATTAAACCTATACTAAACACACACAATATTTCACTATGAACAAGGTATGTAGACGATATACTTGTAATATACCAACCTACCATTCACAACGAACACATCATAATATTAAACAAACTAAATACATACAACGAAAACATACAATTCACCGTTGAAACAGAAACGAATAGAACAATCAACTATCTCGACATCACATTAAATATAAATGATAATAAAATAGAAACTACAGTATACAGGAAACCTACTTCCAACAACACCACAATACACTACAAATCTAACCACCCCTGGACGCACAAAATTAACACTTACAGTAACATGATAAATAAAGCAATAAAATACACACAGGATAACAAACAAAAATTAAATGAAGAATTAGATAATATTACAAAAATAGCAATAGAAAATGGATACAACAAACACCTTATAAAAAAATATATACAATAAATCCACAAAAAAACCTAACCTCAACACAACACTACAACCGGAACACAAAAATAATAAAAATTAAAAAATCTACCTAAAATATAAATACACCAATAACAAAATAGAAAAAATAACAAATATATACAACAAAGAATACTACACTCCAACATACAAACCAAACAACAAAATAATAAAATATCTTAATAACCCAAACCACAAAACAAATTCAGAAAAACATAACCTATCAGGAATTTACAAAATTACATGTAACAACTGTAACGCATTTTACATAGGGAAAACAACCAGATCATTTAAAATAAGATTTGAAAACATTATAGAGCATTCAAAAACAAAAATTCAAAAGTATCAAATGTTGCAGCACACCTAATATCACATAAATATGAAATTACAAATTACGAAAATAACCTAACCATACTTGAAATAAATAATAACCCAATAGAACTAAACTCACTAGAAAAATACCACATTTATAAAAACATACACAACAATTTAATGAATCTACAAACAACATATACAGAAGACATACTATTCAAAAACATAATACACATGACTCAAGAGGAAACGTATATGACGTCAATAATTACCAACACGACGGACCGAACATCCGCAAGAAGAAAAAATAATCAGTGATTCGACAATGGTCAAGTGACCGAAAGGCGCCTCATCACTCAAGGTAAAATCATTACACTTAATGGTAGATAAAATTACTTACAATAGTAATACATTAACTTCATATATATGTATGTATATATATATATATATATATATATATATATATATATATATATATATATATATATATATATATATATATATATATTTAGGTTAGTTTTGGTTGGTAAAGATTATTTAGATTTTATGGACTATGAGACTGACAGACTTACCTTGGTAAGAGTCCACACTGTAGTCTTGAAATAGAAACACATAAAAGCCATTGTGACAATTATTTTATTTCATTCTCTCATATTTCTTTTTGTGTTTTCTCTTCGATTGACAAAGACCACTGTGTGGTTGAAATATCATTGTTTAAGTGCTTTTATGTGTTTCTGTTTCACGACTACAGAGTGGACTCTTACCAAGGTAAGTCTGTCAGTCTCCTTGTCCAAAAAATCTAAATAATCTTTACCAACCAAAACTAACCTATAAAAAATATATATATATATTGTAACATTTTGAAGTAGTATATATAAAAAGGCACTTACCAAAATAAGATAAATATATATAAATAAATTCAGTATGTAAAAATTACTAAAATATACCAGGAACGAATTGTAAACATAACCTAATTTCACTTGTGTAGAAAATGCACACGGCCACATTTTAGATCTAATCACAAAATTTTATATAAAAGAAAAAAAAACACACAAATCACTATTTAAAAGAAAATGTATTAGAAATAATTGATAGGTAACAATTTAAATAGAACTATGTAAAAATACACTTAAAACTTTCACACGGCAAGCTAGTGGAATGTGCTGTAGTAAACACGATGTAACGGATTTGTGGAGTTGCGTGCGCATTGACCGGCAAAAGATATTCATTTTAAATATTTCTCGTGGAGATATAATAGAAAACAGTTTTGGATTTAAATGCAAAGAAAGTTAAGTGCAGTTGTTAAGAAGAAGAAGTGTATCCGTAAAGAAGAAGAACATGACATCCGTAAAGCTGTTACTTGCAAGGAATAAACGAAAAAATAGCGGAAATTCACGATTTGGCCATTTTTTCTAACAAAGGTAGCGTCAGTAAGCAGTTGGAACAAAGCATCGGAACGAGGAAGACGTATTCAGAATTGGCTGTAAAAATTTTATTTTTTAACTAGTGCGGAAAGTGCAGTATCGTATTCAAACCATAATTACAAAATAACAATAAGCCAAACCATTGAACTGATCAATTAAGAAGACATTATTCAGGAAATTATTTAATTAGGAACCAAATAACTTGTAAAAATTTTAACTTGTAAGAATTGTAATTTAGATATTTTTTTGAAAGAGCCAACTCAAAATTTATTAGTCAAAATTTAGAAAACCCACCTATTAACCCGAGATAAAGAGAGCTCAAGCTCAAATTGAAATAATTAAATCAATTTCAATTCATATTAAATTTTATAACTAAACTTCTTGCTGCCATAACAAATTTTAGACTTAGGCTAATAAAGCTTAATTTTTGTAATTCTTTATAGAGGAAATAAGAATTTTTAATTAGTAAGTGACTTTGTAAAAGATAACAAGGAATGTCATTTTAAGATATTAAAAGTTTATTGTAACAAAAAACAGCATTGAATTGTTATTTCTTTTAAATTATAAATTTTATTAAGACTTGTATAAAAACAAAATTACCAATTATTACATTTGGCACACAAACGTGGGGCTCGATTATAAAAAAAATTTAAGAATTAACCTTAAGGCACTTTAGATAAGATTATTAATTAAATATTTGTATTAATATTGTTTACTTTTCAGGACTTTGCAACCATAAGTCAATAATTTTTTTTAATTTTCAAAATTTAAATAGAATAAAGGGGAATTTTGAAATTTTAGATAAAGAAATTAAAAAAAAAATGGAATCTGAAACAGGTACATATAATTTAAGGAGGGAGAAAGCGAAAAAAACAAAAAAATTAGAGGAATATAACAAACATAGTAGGTCTAGGAAGGGTACAGCAATTGAGGAAGCTGCAAAAGGAAAATATGTGACATTAAAAGAAAAAATAGATGAAAAAGAGGAAGAAGCTACAATAGGCCTAATAGAATTGGAAGAAGGGACAAGCCTAGAAATACAAGAGACAGAAACGGAAGGCACAGATATGCCTATAGAAGAGAGTGAGGTGGAAACCCAAGTAGATGAGGCTAGGGGATTACCACTGATGCAAACCCAACAGAAAAAGGGAAATAATGAGAATGAAGATTTAAGGGAGATGATGAGAACTCTCATGGAAATGAGTGTAAAAGGGAGAGAGGAAATGAAGGATATGAGAGAGGATATGAGTGAGGATATGAGGGAAATAAACAAAAAATTAGAGGAAAATAGAGACGAAATGAGAGAGATGAAGGAGGATTTCAAATTCATAACACAGGAAATAAGGGAGGAAAGTAAGAAAATGATAGAGGATATGAGGGAACAGTTGAGAACAGAGAATAATGATGTAATAGGAGTTATGAGAAGAGACTTAGAGGAGAAGATTAAGGAGAATTTAGAGGAAACAAAAGAAATAATAGCTGATGTGACAGAGATTAATAAGAAAGAGATAGAGAAGGTAGAAAAAATGACAATACAGAACAGGGAAGAGTTAAGAGTTTTAAATAGGGAGATAGCGATTGAGAAAAACAATAATAATGATAGAATTGACCGATTGGAAACAGAAGGAAGGAGGAATAATGAGAAACAAGGGGAATTGACCCAGAGAATGGAAAAGGTAGAAAAGAAGGTGGAAGAAAATAAAGGAGGAGAAGGCCTAAGGATAATACAGGTGTCATGCGGGAATCAGGAGGAGATGCCAAAATTTAATGGTAGGAATGGTAACCCTATGGAGTTCCTAAAAAGACTGGATAGGTATGTGGAGAGAAAATTTGGATGTAGGACAGGGGAAGGATTTGAAAATGAATGGAGAGGAATCATAGATAGAGCCTTGGAAGTAGGAGCGGCAAGATGGTGGAAATCAATCAGAGAGGAGGTGGAAAATTTCGCGGATTTACAAGATAGGTTTATAGAAAGATACTGGGCCAAAGAAATACAGGAAGGCATCAAAGAGAGAATAGAAAATGAAAGGTATATAGAGGGAAATGGAAGAGCCAGAGCAGATTATTTCATAGAAAGAGTCATAGTTTTAAAGAACATGACACCACCGCAAAATGAGGAAGAGATAGTCCGGAGATTAAGCCGGCATTTTAATGAAAGGATACAGTTGTCAAGAAGAGTACAAAATATAAAAACGATCCGAGAGATGGAAAGGATGCTAAATGAGGAGGATATAGAGGAGAGAAATAAGGAAATAAGACAGAGAAACAGGGGACCATGGAATAGGCCTACCCCTAGAGAGGAACAGAATGGAAATAGATTTCCACCCAGAAGGGATGAGACAGCAGGGAAATAGAAGATTTCCAGGACCAGGAGAATTGTATAGAAGGAATGAATATAGAAGTGAAGGACGGCCATATGTCCAGTTTTTTAACAGAAGAATAGATAATCATATGAGGGGGAATATTGAACCAAGACCAGGGCAGGAAAATAGTCGAGAAAATAGAGGAGACAGGAATTACAGAACAAATGACAGGAGCCAGAAGGAAATAAATCAGATAGATGCAAGGACAGGCGTGGGGACAAGGAAGGAGGATGGTGCACATAGTCAAACGGAAAACTAGAGAACACTGGTATCGTCGCCTTGGATCAGGAAAAGGAGCATCAAACAGAACAAATGAGGTTGCCAGTGATAAAATTTGATAAAAGCTCCTACGATAAAATTAAGTTAACTATAAATAATGTATTAATCAGTAGAAAATTTTTAGAACAAGAAGATGAGGAGAGAAATTATAATTTAGGAATTGAAAAAAAAATAATAAACCCAGAGATAGAGATTAAGATGGAAGATACAAGTTTACTAGCATTAATAGACACAGGCAGTAACGTAACATGTATCCAGGAGAAATGGATGTTAGAGAATAAAAATAAAATAGGAAAAATAGAAATCTTACCAATAAAAAATTTAACCATTCGGACTGCAACAAATAAGAAAACTAAAAAGATAAACAAAATGATCATGGTAATAGGAGAAATAGGAGGGGTAAAATATCCGTTTCAATGCCTAGTGGTGCCAGGCTTATTGAGAAAATTTATTATAGGTACGGATATGTTGATGGATGTGGAGGCACAACTTGATTTTGGAAAATGGGAGATGGAGTTTAAATATGAAAACAAATTATATAAATCAAAAATGAGTGTAGATGGGCAGACAAAATTTAAAGGGGAGATGAATAATTTTGAAAATGAGGTGGAGGAGGAATTGAGTTGTGATGAACAGGAAGGAATGAATGATATGGAAAAATGGGAAGAATTTGAAACTTTTGGAAACCAGAGTAAAAATTATATTAAAATTGTACAAGAGGAGGGAGAGATAAAAAAAGAGGATATTTTTGAAAGAATAGGGAATGAAGAGGTAACTAAGGAACAAAGACAGGAGATGAGTGATTTAATAGAAAAGTATAAAGAAGTATTTTCAGACCAGCCCGGTTTATGCGCTGCATATAAACATAAGATTAAAGTTAGGGAAGATGTACCATTTTACCAAAGAAATTACCCAATTCCTACAAAGTACCAAGATCAGGTACAAGAAGAGATAGAGAAAATGTTGAGGTTAGGTATAATTGAAAGAAGTACTAGTCCATATATTAATCCAATAGTCCCAGTCATCAAAACCAATGGGAAAGTTAGATTATGTTTAGATGCAAGAAAACTAAATGAAATTATAATTCCGGATTATGATTGCTATAGAGGAATAAATGAGATTCTACACAGAGCAAAGAAAGTTAATTGGTTGAGTACCATGGACCTCACTAACAGTTTCTGGCAGGTTGAATTGGAAGAGGAGTCAAGAAAATATACTGCATTCCAACATAGAGGAAAAACATACCAGTTTGTTGTTACACCCTATGGATTGAAAACATCTCTAGCAGCATTGGCAAGAGCTATGGACAGTATTATGAGGGAGGAATTAGAAGATTTCACCTTAATATATGTAGATGATATAGTCTGTATGTCTGAGACATTTGAGGAGCATAAAAAACACCTAGAAAAGATCTTCCAAATTTTTTTAAAAAACAACATGACCATTAAATTTGATAAATCAGAGTTCTGTAGAAAAGATATTTCATTCTTAGGATATAGATTGACTACAAATGGAGTAAAAATGGATGAAGAGAAGGTTAGAGCTATATTAGAATTTCCCTCACCTAAAAATCCTCGACAGTTAAAAGGTTTTATTGGAATGGCTAATTATTATAATAAATTTATAGAAAAATATTCAGAATTTGTACAACCATTATTAAAATTAATATCTAATAGAAACAAATTTATTTGGACAGAAGAGGAGGAGCGAAATTTTATTAAATTAAAGAAAAAATTTTTGGAAACAAATGTACTTACTCACCCAGATTACCAGAAAACATTTTACCTACAAACAGATGCCAGTGAATATGCCATAGGAGGACACATCTATCAGATTGATGAAAAGGGGGAGAAAAAGGCAGTAATGTTTATGAGCCGCACATTAAAAGGAAGTGAAGTTAAATATTATACCACTGAGAAGGAATTACTTGCTATATTGTTTTGTCTGCAGAAAGCAAGACAGATCATCCTAGGAAGAAAAATTGTGATCCAGACTGACCATCAGGCCTTAACTTTTATTAAGACTTGTAAAATTTTAAATTCAAGATTGCATAGATGGATATTACTAATGCAAGAATATGATTATACTATTGAACACTGTAAAGGAAAAGAAAATGTAGTTGCAGACCTATTGAGCAGGAAACCTTGTGACAAAAATAAGTTTGAAAGAAGAGACCAAAATTCAGAATTACAAATAAATTATATAGAAAGAGTTATGGATATGGAAATGTGTACAAAATTTAAAGAATTTAGTAAATTACAAGTAGAAGATTTGGAAGTTAGAGAAATAAAAGAAAACATTCAAAATTATCTTCAAAATTATAAAATTATTAATGACTTAGTATACAAAAGAAATAGGGAAAGTTGGAAAATAGTCGTACCAAAGGGAATAATTAAAGAAATAGTGGGTACTTGTCATGAATATTACCTGCATGCAGGAGCTAAGAAATGTCATACCATATTATCAGAGAGCTTCACTTGGAAGAAGATGGGAAAAAGCATTAGGGGAATTATTAAAACATGTAATATTTGTCAAAGAGCTAAAAATGTAACCCAAGGTAATTTTGGAGAGATGAAAGGGATCCAAGTGGAAAAACCAAAGGAGCAATTGTCAATTGATTTTATAGGACCATTTCAAAGAACTGTAGGAGGCTATAAGTATTTATTAGTAATGTTAGATGTATTTACAAAATTCGTTCAAATCTATAAATTGAAAAAGGCAACCACAGGGGAGGCAATTAAATGTTTAGAAAATTATATAGAAAATTTCGGGAGAGTAGAAAGAATACAGACTGATCATGGAACCCAGTTTAATAATAAGAAATGGCTGGAGTATATAAAAAATAGAAAAATGAAACCAATATTTTCTCCAATAAGGAGGCCACAAAGCAATATCGTTGAGAGGGTGAATAAGGAGATCATTAGATGTTTGAGAACATATTGTCATCATAACCATAGAGAATGGGGAAAGTATGTAGAGGTTATTAACCAGGCAATTAATGAAATTCCTCATGAGACTAAGAAATGAGAAATTCCTCAGGATACACACCTAACCAGCTACAACTAGGAATTCAGGATGAAAGGTTTTGGCAAAAGGAAATAAAAAATTTTGGCTGGAGTTCAAAATTAATAAATTTAGAAAGACATTTAGAAATTGCTAGGAGTAGAATTAAGAAGAAGGCTCATAAGAGAGCAGAGAAATTTAATAAAACTCATAAAATAGAAGAATTAAATGTTGGGGACAAGGTATTAGTAAAAGAAAATTGGCAACCACAGGGTATAAGAGGTGAGATGGCAAAATTATTTTATGTATATGATGGACCTTATGTGATCACCAAGAAATATGGCAAAGCGACTTATGAAATCAAAGATGCTAGAAGCAATAAAATTAGAGGAATTTTCCATATTAGCTTGTTAAAGAAATTTTATGAACCAAGGGAGGCACACCAGGGAGAATCAGATAAATTTCAGGTAGAACAAATTAAATAAATAAAGGGAGAAGTCGAGAGAAAGGAAAATAACAAGGGATAATAAGATGGTAACAACAGGAATGTCTCAGGATATAAAAGTATTAGGAGAAGGAAGCGAATGTAGGAGGGATAGATAACAAATAAACCAGAAATGACTTAATAATTAAACAAACACTTGAAAAAAAAATATAAAGAAAAAAAAAAAAAATATGTAAATAAAAATAAAATAGGAAGGGATGAATGAATAAGAACAAGGACCTAACCTACAAACAACCTAGACATGCTATGACTCGGTTAGGCTAAAATTTAAAAAAAGGAACACTGTGTCAGAAGATAGATTGTATAGATAAATAAAAAGACTTATGATTGGAAAGATTCCATTCTATTAAAATTAAAATAAAGAAAGAAAAAGAAAAAGTTTATAAAATAGATTCTAAGAATCAGAAAATGATTAATGTACGAGATGTTAAGAGTAAGAGTATTGTTGATTAAATGTTAATTGTTAATTTATTGTATTGTTAGGAGTTAAGTATATCATATGTAATTAGAGGGCAGCAGACAAGCAAGAAGGATAGAGTAAGAGTTTACTCCCAAAATGTGAAAATTGAGAGTTAAGAGTAAGAGTATTGTTGATTAAATGTTAATTGTTAATTTATTGTATTGTTAGGAGTTAAGTATATCATATGTAATTAGATGGCAGCAGACAAGCAAGAAGGATAGAGTAAGAGTTTACTCCCAAAATGTGAAAATTGAGATAAAAAAAAAGGAATTGCGGAATCAAAATTTTTTTTTATCTAAATTTGGGGACTATGTAACATTTTGAAGTAGTATATATAAAAAGGCACTTACCAAAATAAGATAAATATATATAAATAAATTCAGTATGTAAAAATTACTAAAATATACCAGGAACGAATTGTAAACATAACCTAATTTCACTTGTGTAGAAAATGCACACGGCCACATTTTAGATCTAATCACAAAATTTTATATAAAAGAAAAAAAAACACACAAATCACTATTTAAAAGAAAATGTATTAGAAATAATTGATAGGTAACAATTTAAATAGAACTATGTAAAAATACACTTAAAACTTTCACACGGCAAGCTAGTGGAATGTGCTGTAGTAAACACGATGTAACGGATTTGTGGAGTTGCGTGCGCATTGACCGGCAAAAGATATTCATTTTAAATATTTCTCGTGGAGATATAATAGAAAACAGTTTTGGATTTAAATGCAAAGAAAGTTAAGTGCAGTTGTTAAGAAGAAGAAGTGTATCCGTAAAGAAGAAGAACATGACATCCGTAAAGCTGTTACTTGCAAGGAATAAACGAAAAAATAGCGGAAATTCACGATTTGGCCATTTTTTCTAACAAAGGTAGCGTCAGTAAGCAGTTGGAACAAAGCATCGGAACGAGGAAGACGTATTCAGAATTGGCTGTAAAAATTTTATTTTTTAACTAGTGCGGAAAGTGCAGTATCGTATTCAAACCATAATTACAAAATAACAATAAGCCAAACCATTGAACTGATCAATTAAGAAGACATTATTCAGGAAATTATTTAATTAGGAACCAAATAACTTGTAAAAATTTTAACTTGTAAGAATTGTAATTTAGATATTTTTTTGAAAGTGCCAACTCAAAATTTATTAGTCAAAATTTAGAAAACCAACCTATTAACCCGAGATAAAGAGAGCTCAAGCTCAAATTGAAATAATTAAATCAATTTCAATTCATATTAAATTTTATAACTAAACTTCTTGCTGCCATAACAAATTTTAGACTTAGGCTAATAAAGCTTAATTTTTGTAATTCTTTATAGAGGAAATAAGAATTTTTAATTATTAAGTGACTTTGTAAAAGATAACAAGGAATGTCATTTTAAGATATTAAAAGTTTATTGTAACAAAAAGCAGCATTGAATTGTTATTTCTTTTAAATTATAAATTTTATTAAGACTTGTATAAAAACAAAATTACCAATTATTACAATATATATATATATATATATATATATATATATATATATATATATATATATATATATTTATATATATATATAAATATATATCATGATATTTCAATTCTAGAGATCTTAAAAACAAATTTTCAACTTGATCTCCGGCTTATGTTTACAGCAATAGGTTAGTTTTCCACTGGAAATTCATTAAAAATCCAAAGTAAAAGTCTGATGAAAAGTAATTATTTACTCAGTGGGTATTTTTACATGAAGATCATAATCGAAGTCCTTATTTTCTTGAGTTAAAAAACATTTGTTTGGTTATTCTATCTTTTATAGTTTAAAAGACACAGGTTTCAAAACAGCGTGTTCCCAGCAATGATCCCCTCCCTCAATATATTGACCACGTGACTCCCCATTAAAAAAAATCTTATTAATTTTTTAAATTAAGTTCAAGACAACCCGTTACCCATTGTAAAAATGCAGTATCAGGCTTTTTCATCGAATCTAAAGCTTTTAATATGTCTGGGTTGGAAACGGGTTTCAAGTGGCATGGTATACAAATCTTATATTCATTCCCCCATTGATTGCCCATGATTTATCCCAAAGGTGATGTCAGTAAAACCTTTCCTTGGACCTGAACTAGCAGAGGACCCTCATAAGAAATAAGGAAAATTGGTTGACACTAATTGTAGATATTGTAACATTTACCATCAGCTAATTAACATAAACTTTTAAAAATAAACAAAGAAGATGTATTCGACTCGTCCACCCAGTATATAAAATACCTATTCATATTCATTTAAGTATATAATACTTTGAAAATTTCCCTTTTTTTCGTTAATCTTTTCAGAAGCCACTCTCAAAAGAGTCAAGGGCCTGAACCAACACTTATTTGTGTCTTGGGTTCATTTAGGAAAATAAAATGTTAAGGGTACAATATTTAGGCCACAATAGAAAAATCTACCGCTAGTTCGTTTGAATATTTACTTTGTGTGAAGAAAGAGACTTATTGACGCGAGCAGAATTTGTAACACTTCAGGTTAAAATAAAAAACTGTAGTAGAAAAAATGCAGTAAAAGCCTAATAAAAATATTAGATATTAATTGTTGTATATTTGCAATGGTGTATTGCTTAGCAACAGCCATTATTTCCGCTTAAAATTTTCACTGAGCAGTTCTTATTTGTATCAGCTAACAAAATTTATGCCTAGGTCTTGCAATAAAATGACAGAACTAAATCTATAGTAAAAATGTTAATCAAATCAGAATACATAAAAATTACAGTGGCATTTTATCACTATAAAGTGATTTGAGAATAACAGAACACTGTACATTTTAGCAGTAAGCCAGTGATATTTAACAGTATACTGTGAATTTTAACAATAAGGAAATTAGTGATGTTTAGCTGTACACAGTGCATTTTAACAGTAAGGAAGTTAGTGATATTTAACAGTATACCATGAATTTTAACAATAAGGAAGTTAGTGATGTTTAGCTGTACACAGTGCATTTTAACAATAAGGAAGTTAGTGATATTTAACAGTATACCGTGAATTTTAACAATAAGGAAGTTAGTGATGTTTAGCTGTACACAATGGATTTTAACAATAAGGCAGTCAGTGATATTGTACAGTACACCGTGAATTTTAACAGTATACCTTACATTTTACATCAAAATTTGCAAAATTTGAAGGTAAAAAACTGATATTTCAACTCCAATAAAACATGAGATGCAAGACCTAGGTATGTTCCTAAAAATCTAACATGAAATGATAACTGTCTTCTTTATTGCAAAAATTGTAAGTGCATTTGAAATTGGAAATAGTCTCTGAACATTCGAACTCTACGATGTTAATAATGTAAAAATTCCAGTTTACCAAAGCAAGACAGCTAAATATTGTACAATTGAAGAACAAAATTTAAGACATTGCATATACAACTACAACATTAATCTGGAAGTGATTACGATTGGCAAAATTTCAAGATAAATTATGCAAATTATTTTCCTATCCAATACTACATAAATTGTAAGTGCAACTGAAATTAGAAGTAGCCTCGGAAAATTCAAAGTCTTCTGCTCATTACAGATCACTCTTCTGAATTAAACTACGATGTTAATAACGTAAAAATTCCAGTTTACCAAAGCAAGAAAGCTAAATATTGTACAATTGAAGAACAAAATTTAAGACATTGCGTATACAACTACAACATTAATCTGGAAGTGATTACGATTTGCAAAATTTCAAGATAATTAATGCAAATTATTTTCCTGTCCAATACTACATAAATTGTAAGTGCATTTGAAATTAGAAGTATTCTGCTCATTACAGATCACTCTTCTGAATTAAACTACGATGTTAATAATGTAAAAATTCCAGTTTACCAAAGCAAGACAGCTAAATATTGTACAATTGAAGAACAAAATTTAAGACATTGCGTATACAACTACAACATTAATCTGGAAGTGATTACGATTGGCAAAATTTCAAGATAATTTATGCAAATTATTTTCCTGTCCAATACTACATAAATTGTAAGTGCATTTGAAATTAGAAGTAGCCTTGGAAAATTCGAAGTCTTCTGCTGATTACAGATCACTCTTCTGAATTAAACTACGATGTTAATAATGTAAAAATTCCAGTTTACCAAAGCAAGACAGCTAAATATTGTACAATTGAAGAACAAAATTTAAGACATTGCGTATACAACTACAACATTAATCTGGAAGTGATTACGATTGGCAAAATTTCAAGATAATTTATGCAAATTATTTTCCTGTCCAATACTACATAAATTGTAAGTGCATTTGAAATTAGAAGTAGCCTTGGAAAATTCGAAGTCTTCTGCTGATTACAGATCACTCTTCTGAATTAAACTACGATGTTAATAATGTAAAAATTCCAGTTTACCAAAGCAAGACAGCTAAATATTGTACAATTGAAGAACAAAATTTAAGACATTGCGTATACAACTACAACATTAATCTGGAAGTGATTACGATTGGCAAAATTTCAAGATAATTTATGCAAATTATTTTCCTGTCCAATACTACATAAATTGTAAGTGCATTTGAAATTAGAAGTATTCTGCTCATTACAGATCACTCTTCTGAATTAAACTACGATGTTAATAATGTAAAAATTCCAGTTTACCAAAGCAAGACAGCTAAATATTGTACAATTGAAGAACAAAATTTAAGACATTGCGTATACAACTACAACATTAATCTGGAAGTGATTACGATTGGCAAAATTTCAAGATAATTTATGCAAATTATTTTCCTGTCCAATACTACATAAATTGTAAGTGCATTTGAAATTAGAAGTAGCCTTGGAAAATTCGAAGTCTTCTGCTGATTACAGATCACTCTTCTGAATTAAACTACGATGTTAATAATGTAAAAATTCCAGTTTACCAAAGCAAGACAGCTAAATATTGTACAATTGAAGAACAAAATTTAAGACATTGCGTATACAACTACAACATTAATCTGGAAGTGATTACGATTGGCAAAATTTCAAGATAATTTATGCAAATTATTTTCCTGTCCAATACTACATAAATTGTAAGTGCATTTGAAATTAGAAGTAGCCTTGGAAAATTCGAAGTCTTCTGCTGATTACAGATCACTCTTCTGAATTAAACTACGATGTTAATAATGTAAAAATTCCAGTTTACCAAAGCAAGACAGCTAAATATTGTACAATTGAAGAACAAAATTTAAGACATTGCGTATACAACTACAACATTAATCTGGAAGTGATTACGATTGGCAAAATTTCAAGATAATTTATGCAAATTATTTTCCTGTCCAATACTACATAAATTGTAAGTGCATTTGAAATTAGAAGTAGCCTTGGAAAATTCGAAGTCTTCTGCTGATTACAGATCACTCTTCTGAATTAAACGACGATGCTAATAATGTAAAAATTCCAGTTGACCAAAGCAAGACAGCTAAATATTGTACAATTGAAGAACAAAATTTAAGACATTGCGTATACAACAACATTAATCTAGAAGTGATTACGATTGGCAAAATTTCAAGATAATTAATGCAAATTATTTTCCTGTCCAATACTACATAAATTGTAAGTGCATTTGAAATTCGAAGTCTTCTGCTGATTACAGATCACTCTTCTGAATTAAACTACGATGTTAATAATGTAAAAATTCCAGTTTACCAAAGCAAGACAGCTAAATATTGTACAATTGAAGAACAAAATTTAAGACATTGCGTATACAACTACAACATTAATCTGGAAGTGATTACGATTGGCAAAATTTCAAGATAATTTATGCAAATTATTTTCCTGTCCAATACTACATAAATTGTAAGTGCATTTGAAATTAGAAGTAGCCTTGGAAAATTCGAAGTCTTCTGCTGATTACAGATCACTCTTCTGAATTAAACTACGATGTTAATAATGTAAAAATTCTAGTTTACCAAAGCAAGACAGCTAAATATTGTACAATTGAAGAACAAAATTTAAGACATTGCGTATACAACAACATTAATCTAGAAGTGATTACGATTGGCAAAATTTCAAGATAATTAATGCAAATTATTTTCCTATCCAATACTACATAAATTGTAAGTGCATTTGAAATTAGAAGTAGCCTCGAAAAATTCGAAGTCTTCTGCTCATAAAAGATAACTCTTCTGAATTAAACTACGATGTTAATAATGTAAAAATTCCAGTTTACCAAAGCAAGACAGCTAAATATTGTACAATTGAAGAACAAAATTTAAGACATTGTGTATACAACTACAACATTAATCTGGAAGTGAATATGATTGGCAAAAGTTCAAGATAATTAACGCATATTATTTTCCTATCTAATACTGGATAAATTGTAAGTGCATTTGAAATTAGAAGTAGCCTCGGAAAATTCAAAGTCTTCTGCTCATTACAGATCACTCTTCTGAATTAAACTACGATGTTAATAATGTAAAAATTCCAATTTACCAAAGCAAGAAAGCTAAATATTGTACAATTGAAGAACAAAATTTAAGACATTGCGTATACAACTACAACATTAATCTGGAAGTGATTACGATTGGCAAAATTTCAAGATAATTTATGCAAATTATTTTCCTATCCAATACTACATAAATTGTAACTGCATTTGAAATTAGAAGTAGTCTCGGAAAATTCGAAGTTTTCTGCTCATAAAAGATAACTCTTCTGAATTAAACTACGATGTTATTAATATATAAATTCCAGTTTACCAAAGCAAGCCACCAAAATATAGTGCGTTTGGAGAAGAAATTTAAGTTATTGTATGTATAGAACTACAAAATGAACCTGGAAATAATTATGACCCACAAAATTTCATATTGTCTAACATATAATTTTTGTTTACGTTTAGTTGTTAAGAATTTATAAATTCTAGTATACTAAAGCAATCTAACTAGATATTTTAAATTTGGAGAAAAACAATTCAAGAGATCGTTACTTATGTATTAATTTATTACTAAATAAAAATTTATAATGAAAATGTGTTAATTTTAATTTCTATATAAACTGTAAAAAGAACTAAACCATTTTGATATTTAGGACAAAAACTCTGTTGAAACCCTGTGTAGAAGTAATCGGTACCTCCTCACTCAGGGGGAAAGCAAGTCTACGTATGAACCTAACTAACCTGATAATGCACCAATTTTCCCCTATTCCCAAAGGAACAGTATGCCCTTTCCTTAGCCTTATTTCATCTGTCCTTGATTATCCCTCTTCCTACAAGGAATTGTATTAGATATCTGAAGAAGACCTGCTCTCTACAGGGGCCATACAGAAGGATGGGTGAGATTACATACTTACATCCGTTTAAATAACGGATCTGTTACAGCTCTCACTACTTCTCCGTCCCCAATTTCCATTTTCTGCTGTCATATGTTAGCCTCTTCTAAGTTTCTTGCAGTCATTGCTCCGTCGATGCCATCACACCAACTTCTTCTTGGCCGTTCTCTTTCTTTTCTCAGGGGGAATCTACTCAAGTACCTTTCGGGGCCACCATCTGCCGCCCTCTTTACGTATCCAAACCATGTTAATTGTCTTCTTTCTATCTCCTCCCTTATGTTTTTATTCAATTTCGTTTCGTTATGTATTTGCCTATTTCTGACTTTCAAGTCTCGATTCATTGTAGCGTCATAAATAGTCTATTTCCTTCGTTATTATTAGCATTGGTAACATCCTATACCTCTGAACTGTAGAGTGTTCGTATCTGCTCTGCCTTTGTTTATTCTTTCCCTGATTTCATCGTATCACCTTTCTTATTAAAAATCGCCCTTAAATATTTGGTCTTTTGTACCCTCTTGATTACAGTTTTCTAAGCTAAGGTTGCAAATCTCGTCTTTGCCCACTATTGGATTGTAGTTTTCTTATCATATGACTAAGATTTTGTTTTATATACTTATTTAAAATATTTTTTGCAAATGGATTTTTCCATCAAATAATGAGTAATACACAACAGTTCCACTTCCATAAGATTTTTTCCCTTCAGAAAAAGTAATAGTGGATAAGCCGCTAGTAGTTAAAACCACGACTGTTTCCCACAGTTCTAATGACCGAGTCAGGTGAACTAAGTATGTAATTTGCAACTGGTATGTAAATTTTGCCCGGCACAGTACATAGTCCTTACCACGGATGGTCTGAGCATCATAATGAATGGCCACAGACGGAACCATGAACATAGACAGGCCAACCGCTCAACCCCGCTGCTAGTCAACACATCATATCTTTAAATGATTGTTATACCACCAAAATAATTAAGGCCCTCCCCCCTGATTGCAACCCTTCAGAATTGAGAAGATGGGAGCTCTCATACCAGTGGTAAACCAAATCTAGAGAGCCTCTTAACCTCAACATCAGATTTACCTTCGCCTTTTACCTTCGCCCTAACTTCTACCATTTTTAACAACTCCATTTACCTTCCTTCTGACAGACTATTAATATCTAGTTTCAAATAATCAATATTTATACAAATCACATATAACACTATACCATAAACTATAAATCTGTGACATTTGGATATTTATACACATCTGTGGTTCACTTCAGTCTTTTATTTTTCTCTTTTCTGATTGATGAAGATCATTTGTGATCGAAATATTTGAATAGTGTGATAAGTTTTTATATGTGTCTATTTATTTGTTTCCAAGAGATTGCAGTTTTGGACTATTGCCATTAGGTAAGTCTGTCAGTCTCCTATCTAGTCCAAAAATTCCTAAAAGTAATACAAATGACTTTATAAAACCGTATTACTTGTATGTCTATTCATGGCTTTTACATTCTGATGGACATTATAAAAACTATAAAAAAAAATGTAGGATCTAAAGAAGTTGGTTTTTGCATTAGGAAATTTGATAAATTATTTACTTGATATTTCCAATCCAGATATTTGGTTTAATTTACAAGACATCAGTGGTGGCTCGTAAGCAAGTTGCACGGTTTTTTCAACCCCCAAACCAGAGAACAATAGCAAAAAAATTAATGGATTTATCATGTCAGTTTTATTTACATTGCTATGAGTGATTATTTAGTCACATAACATGATTCTTCATTATAAATATTAATAAAAAACATCAGAACCGCAGCGACTGTGTGGCCGTTTGCTCAATCGCAGTCTCCTTTGGGCAGGTTACAGGGAGAGTGTCTACCTGCAACACCCAGTGATGTCACTCCTAATGCAGAAAAAGCATTGGAAGGTCCAGACGGACTAAAACAGCCAGGTAGTGCCTTAAGGCTCCTTAGGTTACAGACGGGCTGCAATCTCGGGAGTGTTCGGTTAAGGTAGGCTCCATCCGAAGAAACGCATCTCCTGTCCGATCTGAGTTTGTTTATATTCATGGTTAAGAATGAATTGATTTTGGTTTGTTAATAAATAAATCTATGACTTGTGATACAGTGTCTGAAATACGTAAAAATAAAATAAATAATGCCAATATATTTCCTTCAATAGAATAAATCACAAAGTATTAAGCAGTATCTATCTATTTTCCCTATAACAGTCTTTTAAGTTTTTATGATTACGATTTCTTTGCCTTAAATAAAAAAAAACTAACAGTTTTATGGTTTGCAACCCCCATAGATTTTAGGTACCGGCCACCACTGCAACACAAATTTTCTTACTTGTTCTTTTGAAGCTCTTTGCAAAATGGCTGTTGTTGCTAACATGGCGTCTGCAAATTGTTCAACTTTTACAGCATTCTTTAATGCAATACTGCATTCATCTTGTAAATTATTTGGAGCAAATACAATGCCAGGGCAGTCAATCAATCTAATTTTAGAATCCAGTTCAACTTCTTGTAAACATCTTAAAACAAATATCAAACATGTTATTAAAAAAAGGGACTAGTAGCATAAAATCTTTGATTTATATTTATAGAAAGTAATGAAATAGATAAGGTATTTTAAATAATTTAATGATTTTAAGTCAAACTGTATTAAATTCTTTAATCATAAAATCACACCACTCGTCTATATATTAGAAGAATGAAGAAGAATAAATTTATTTGTTAAGTAAATGGGGCTCACCCATGAAGCAAACTTAAATGTTTCTAAGTAGAATATAGTACAATTAAATTTCTTTATCTTGAATATCCAAACGAATAAAAAAATTTTTTTCATCGGATCCTTGATAAAAATACAGTAATACTAGTAGTCAGGAGTATAGTACATTATTACACGCATATAGTCACTTAAATTCAGTGGTGTTAATTTTAATCTTACTAGCGCTATAAAAACAAAATAAAGTGTATTATGTAAATTGGTAGTAATCTCAAATTTTTTACAAAATAAAATGTAGGCTACCATATTTTAGAAATTAATCCATTACAACCTATGGGCGTTACTTATTTGTCACAACACATTAGTGATACAGAGCATACAAACGAAAGTTTCCTGTCATAGTATGTTTGCTTCAAGCTATCAATAACTTCAAGTTTATTGACACAATTATTGTCAAGTTTATTGTTTGATGTGCCACATACAAGACTAGACATCTGTGCTGTCTAAGAGGTATTTATCCCATAGACCATAAGTTGTTCTTTTATCAGACGTTCTAGACATGAATAATCCATCATCAGATTTTATGTCAAGTGGACTTTCTTGCTCAGCGTAGTTGTTACTCGGTGTTGGTATGTAGCTAATGTTCGCTGTGCATCGTACTGTGTGAACATTAAAAATCTTGAATATTCCATACATATCCAATGAATGATAAAAAGGTTGTCCGTGGAAATTATCTGTTGTTAGATAGTATCATTTACTGAGTAATGGTGTTAAAGTTATTACATTTGAGATTACCTGCAATAATGCTGGTAGTTGTCATACAAAACTATATCTTCCCTTGTATAGAACGAGTAGATGTATACAATCAAGCTTTGATTCACATTTGTTCTTTAAATAAGGCGCTTGAAATGAAAAAGAAGTGAATAATAAACTTTTTATATATTTTTTAATAGTAACTAAAAAAGCTGGGCAAAAAAATCCCACACTAAAATTAACAACAACCTAAAAAGTCTAGAGCTAGTCACACTAAGTAAAACCAGAACATATAAAATTGCCTTGAATAAATGTTTTAGCACACCTGAAACAAAGATTTTATAATGACACCAGAGTACATAAATAACCCAGTTGTCTCTAAAAAAAACATCATAAACTTTCATTGCAAAGAAAAATCAACTATTTAAATGTACAAATTCAACACCGAGTTGAAATAAAATAATTGAATAAGAAGAAATAAGGCTAAAAAAGCTGTCAATAAGAAAAGTTAAAAACATTCATTGGGCCTTCAATAGAGTTCCAAGACATAAATATTGTATCATTTCAACTGATAAATAAAATCAATTTTATAAATAAAAACTAAGGTGATAAATACGAGGTCTGTTCAAAAAATACACAGACTGTTTGAATTTCACGGCTCGTTAGTTTCAGGAGAATCCGCTTGGTGAGGTTCGTATAAATCAGCTGATTAAAACACGGTATTTCAGTCGCAGATATCTTTATTTGTTGATGAGTTACACACAGTTTAGTAAAGTGTTTTTTTCGTTTGTTGGATTGTAAAATGGACAGCCTAAAGGAGCAACGAATTGCTGTGAAATTTTGTGTAAAACTAGGGAAATCTGCAACAGACACATTTGCCATGCTTAACACAGCCTACGGCGATGTTGCCATGAAGCGTACTGCATGTTTCAAGTGGCATGAACGTTTCAAGGGTGGTCGACAGTCGATTGATGACGAGCGTCCTGGATGTCCTTCAACGTCAACTGACGACCCACAAGTTGACAAAATCAACACCCTGGTAAGCGAAAATTGACGTCTGACCATTAGGGAGCTTTCCGAAGAGTGTGGGATATCAGTTGGATCTTGTTATGAGATTTTGACCGAAAAATTGAAGATGCACTGCGTCGCTGCGAAATTTGTGCCACACCTGATGACCGATGACCAAAAAGCCAATCGCATCCCGGTTTGTCGGGAAAAACTTGATCGTTCAAATGAAGATGAGAACTTTTTGTCAAGAGTTATAACCGGTGATGAATCATGGGTGTATGGTTATGACGTTGAAACGAAGGTCCAATCATCCCAATGGGTGAGTCAAACGTCCCCAAGACCCAAAAAAGCTCGCCAATTTCGGTCGAATGTTAAGGTGATGCTGACAGTTTTTTTTTATGCTAAGGGTGTTGTTTACTACGAGTACCTCCCTGAAGGCTCTACAGTCAACCAGATTACCTACATTGAAGTACTGAAACATCTGAGGGACGCCGTCTGACACAAAAAGCCAGAACTGTGAAGTGATAACTGGTTTTTCCATCACGACAACGCTCCAGCTCACTCAGCACTCGGAACTCGTGAGTTTTTGACCAAACACTCGATCACTGTTCTTCCCCCCCCCCCTACTTACCTGACCTTACTCCTTGAGACTTTTTCTTATTCCCAAAACACAAAAAACTCCTCAAAGGAGCTGAAAGCCATCACAAAAGAAGCGTACCAGGATTGATTTAACAAGTGGAAACACTGTTGAGATAAGTGTGTGAGTTGGGGAGGAGAGTACTTTGAAGGAGACCCAGACGTGTAACTTCCAAATAAAGTACATTTTTTTATGACCTCAGTCCGTGTATATTTTGAACAGCCCTCGTATTAGTATTAATAGATTTTATAGAATACATTTAGGTGGAGCAAATATGCTATGACAGTCAATATCAATGTCATAGTCTCTCAACACCACCTTTAAATTTCCTTAAAGACCAAAATGTTGATGGGCATTAGTCACTCATCACATTTAAACAAAATTTGGCTGGCTGTGAAGTACCTCCACAGAACTTTTATTAAATTTACCTTGTAACTCCTGGAGTAGCTCCCACATTACATGCTCGGGTCCTTTTCAAACTATTTATCACACTGCTTTTCCCAACATTTGGCAAACCTATTCAAAAGCAATAGAAATACTTTATCTATGAATGACTAAATATAATTTATATTTCATAAAATTTTTAATACTATTTGTGAAAAAATTAAATTATTCAACACTACATTCAGTTATTTTTCTTGATAAAAACATAAATTAATAATTTGGATTAACTAATGTAAGACTGTAAGTTACAATAACACAGTAGTATTAAACCAAAGCAATAATTATTTTGTTTGTTTTTTTTTTGTAAGCAAAACTTAGTACATATACATGCAGCTTTCATGGAAATAGCCACGCTTTTTCTTAGGAAAATTGGAAAGGATTAAAAATAAAACAAGTGAATATCACAATTATTACTGATGTGTAAGGAGGAATTTTAAAAACATGTGAATTAATTATTATTTAATTGGATTAAAGACAAAAAGTATTTGAAAAAATTCAAATACTTTTAAAAAAACAAATATTTGCTTACAATTTTTCTAATATAAAATCAGTCCATCTTAACAGCCTTATTTTTAATTTAACTTAAAGATTGTAAAATATAACCAAAACTTTTATCTTTTAACTGAAACTTGGTAGATCTAAAACAATATTTGGTAAAAAAAAGGAAATATATTTTCATAGTAAGGAAGAAAAAAAAAATTTAATTAAAAAAAAGATTAAAAGAATCATTATGAATAACAAGAAATTAATATCAAGTAAATTAAATTTGTCAGACATTAGTAGTAGCAGACAAAATTATAAAGAATTAACTAGAACTTCTCTTTTGTTGTATGAATATTTAAAAAACCAAGATGATTTGGTTCTGATACAAGGATAATATTATGGTATATAGTGAGGGTCATTTCTCTGTATTAACCCAACCTATATTAGGGCAGAGGTGTCTATGAGCTAATTTGTTTCCATGTTTAAAACAAAATATTAATTTAAATATATTTCATATGGTAAATTGAGCATTAAGAGTGAAGAAATATCCTTTAAAAAAATACAAGTTTAGATGATTTTTAAAATCTTTGTGCATAAAAATCTTGTTGGTTTGTGCATGTTTCAAAAACTAAAAATTTTCTGCAGTGATTGAGCTCACATTTCGACATGACATATAACCAGCTACTGCGATTGTTTTTATTTACTTTTTGTCAATAACATTAAGGGTATCACAAGAAAACTGGTTTTTAACAATCAGCTGAGTATCAGCAGCCGCGCCATCACAGTCACATGTGAAAGATTACCAGTTCCCAATTAATATGTTTATTAAGAAAAAGAAACATCAAACTTGTATCCCATTCAAATTATTTTACAACTTGAATTAAATATTCACCTTAAGATACTTTTGTATGATCATGTCGTGATCGAGCTGCACCATTTGCTAAATTGTTAAAAGAATTTAATTCGGAAGCCAGCACCCACCCGAGCTGCAACGGCTTTATTTGATGTATATTTGCACAGTAAATAGAGCTGCAGGATTGGTGATCTTCAGTCATATGTCCAATCAAACATTCCAAAATTAACGTGTGAACATAATAAGGATATTTATGATCGAATAATGCAAATGATAAATGTCGAAATTGGAGGGAACTTCTTAGATGCACCGGAAATAATACGGAAACATTTCTTATCTGATTCATTCTGACAATTATTCGATGAAAAAATAGCAGAACCTTAGCTCCACATTCCTGTAACTTCTGAAGAATTGCCAGATTAAACTTCTATAAAACGGATGCTTTGTTTTTGTTCCTCATTTCTCATCCATGCAATCACAATGTTCCACAGCGAAGCATGGCAGGGTACAACTAGTATTTTATACAAAGCTGGAGAAATGCGTACATGCATATTCTTTAAATTTTATGTAAGCTAGAGTAAACTATAATTTTTATATTGCATGCTGTTCCATCCATCAATATTTAATTTATATTTTTAATTTTTATAACACTGGTTTTACAATTAATTTTATAATCTAATATTTAGTAATAAATGTTTATTTCTAGTTATAATGCAAACGTGTAAAAGTATTTTATATGAAAATGTTTCTTTTACTTTTTATGAATTACATAAATTCATACTATTTTTTAAAATTTTTTTTTTTTTTTTTTTTTTTTTTTTTCCTGGCGAAAAACCAATTGTGGTTATCATCGCCAAACAAAATCTAACACGGAACGCAATGTTTTCAATTAAATCAAATAAATTAATAAATAAACAAATAAATAAATACAACAAAAATTACAAAACAAAAAACCCCAACAATAAAAAACAAAAAACAACAATATAACAATGAGAAAATTCCTAAAAACTAAATAACTAAATAACAACAAACAACAATATAACAGTAAATAAATAATATGTAAAACAATAATAGGTAACAATTTAGCAATAAATAAATCTCAATAACAATAACAAGAACAGAAAATAAATTTAATTAAAATAAATAAAAGAAACACAGAGAATTATATGTATAAATAAAATTAAAAAATATATATATATTTATGTATTAAATTTTAAAAAATATTTTCAAGTGGTGCAAGAAAGCGATGACTCGGTCAATGGCCGAGGCATCGTCCCTTAGCACCACCTTTAAACTCCCTTTTAAATTAAAAAGGGCACGAACATTGCCTACACTAACACAATCTACCAAAATATGTTTTATTGTGAAGATATCACCGCAATATTGGCATATTGGTGGATCTTCACGCCTCATCAAATATCCATGAGTTGCAAAAGAGTGGCCAACGCGAAGGCGTGTAACCACCACTTCCTCCCTACGTTTTGAACGAATTGAAGACCTCCATGGACGGATGGTATCTTTAATTTCCCTCAGCTTATTATGAATCACGGTATGCCACACGTCATTCCAAGCAGCGAGCAATAATTGTTTCGCGAAACACACATAATCAGATGCCATAACCAGTTGAGTAATAGGCACCAAACTTGTAGCTTTCTTCGCCGCTTCATCCGCTTTTGTGTTTCCAAGTATTCCGCAATGTCCAGGAACCCAACAGAAAGTTACCCCCACACCCCTCAATTGAAGCCTGTGTACAGCACACAAAATGTCCCCAACTAAAGGGTTGTTAGAGAAAACATCCTGAAGAGCCTGAAGACCACTTTTGGAATCCGAACACAAAAGATAATGCGAAGATCGAGATTGAATGACGGTCAAAGCTTTAAAAATAGCAAATAGTTCTGCCGTGAAAACACTGCAAGCTGAGGGCAATCAGTACGTGTAGGTACAACCAGATGCATAAAACGCACACCCAACGCCATTGTCCAGTTTAGATCCATCAGTGAAAATAATTTCACTGTGTTGGTGAGATTTATAAATGGATGAAAATTCCTGGTGGTAGACCACAACAGGAGTATCGTGTTTTATATAACTGGACAATGAGAAATTGAAGTGCGGCGTTTTTATTATCCATGGAGGTAGATAGCACATTTGTCGTTCAAACATAGTTGGAAGTTGCAACTCAAGGTCATCCAATATTCTTAAAGTTCGTATGCCAAATGGAGCGGTCGAACGTTGACGTGCATTGTACACTTGATTTAGCTTATTATTAAAGACTATTTCAAATGCCGGGTGGTTGGGTTTGCTTCGAAGAACAGAAACGTAAGATATTTGTAGCATCTGACGTCGTCTAGAAAGGGCAGGTTCCCCAGCTTCGACAAGAAGACTAGGGATTGGGCTAGTTCTAAATGCACCAGTAGCCAGTCTAAGTCCCGAGTGGTGGATGGTATCAAGAGTTTTCAGAACTGTAGGTCGTGCAGATGAGTAGACTTGACAACCATAATCTATGCGCGATCTAACGACTGCGCGATAAAATCGAAGCATACTAGTTCTGTCTGCTCCCCAATTCGTTCCACTAAGGACTCTTAACATATCCAATTTCTTGCTGCATCTCAACTTCAAATCACGAACATGTGGACCCCATGAGAGTCTTTTATCAAATAAAAGACCTAAAAATCGAACACTATCCGTGGTTTGAAGCTGAACCCCGTCAAGATAAAGGATCGGCTCCTGGTGTTGCCTACGACGACTAAATGCTACACACTGGGTCTTCGAAGCAGAGAATTTAAAACCTATAGTTCTTGACCATTCCTCTAATCTACTTATTGCTAACTGCAAAGATCTTTCCGCAGTTGCCATACTACGAGCAGGCACATATATACAAAAGTCATCCACAAAAAGGGAACAGTGTACCGGAGATCGTATATTGCTGATGATACTATTTATTGCAACGGCAAATAGCGTGACGCTCAGCACGCTGCCCTGCGGTACACCATTCTCCTGTGTATAGCTGTTTGAATACGTGCCTCCAAGTCGAACGCGGAAAGATCTATTAGAAAGAAAGTTAGCGATGAATGCTAGGATATTCCCTTGTATACCCCATGATTTTAAAGTGTTCAGAATTCCTCTTTTCCATGCCATATCGTATGCCTTCTCAAGGTCGAAGAAAACAGCAACGAGTGTTTGACGCAAGAGAAAGGCATCTTGAATAGCGGATTCTAACAAAACCAATTGGTCAACGGATGATCGTCCTTGCCTGAGACCACACTGTTCGTTGCAAATAAGGTCATTGGTTTCTAGGTACCAGACAAGACGGCGGTTGACCATCTTCTCCAGTAGTTTGCATAAGACGCTTGTAAGGGATATAGGTCTATAACTATTGGGATTGGTTTTGTCTTTACCTGGCTTCAAAAGAGGAATTACAGTCGATTCTAACCATGCATCGGGGAAAGAGCGCTCCTCGAATAAACGATTGTATACTCGAAGGAGGACAAGTTTCGCCGATGATGGTAGATGTTTTAGCATGGAGTACACAATGGAATCAGGACCTGGTGCAGAATCCTTCGTTGACGCAAGAGCTGACTCCAATTCCCCTATAGAGAAAGGAGTGTTTAAAGGAGAGTCCCCAGACGACCCAACAGTAAACGGTATTGCTTCTTCCTTCAGTTTATAAATCTGGAATAATCTATTGTAGGCTGTAGTAGCAGAAAAGTTAGAAAATGATTTACCAAGTACATTAGCAATATCATCACGGTTTGAGATTATTCTTCCATCCGGTTGCTTCAGCGCAATGGCTGGCAACGGAGTGAAAGTACCACAAACTGATCTTAGTTTCCTCCACACTGTGGAAGACGGAGTTGTTCGTCTAATTGTGCTAATGTACTGTTCCCAAGAGTTCTTTCTACTCAGCCTAAAAATCCTCCGTGCTTTCGCACGGAGTATTTTATATTCCTGAAGGTTTCCATTCGTTGGGTGTCGTTTAAACTTCCTAAGAGCTCTTCGTCGTAAACGGAGGATTTCTGTGCATTCATCGTTCCACCACGGCACAGGCGGTCGGCGTGGATGCGTAGAGGTTTTCGGAATGGTCTTTTCAGCGGCATTTAAAATTGCTTTCGTAAAATTTTTTATATTTTCATCAATGGGTGTCAAATAATCCATGTCAAGTGATACAAGGTAATTCGAGTAGGAGTCCCAGTTGGCTTTTCGCAAAATCCAACTGGGATTTCGGGTATAACAGGGTTGGGAGTCACATAAACTGATCTTAATAGGCACATGGTCGCTTCCATACAAATCGTTGAGTACCGACCATGTGCATCTAGTAGCTAATTGAGGGCTGCAAATCGATAGGTCAACAGCTGTCCATCCACCAGTAGATGCTGCTAAATGGGTAGGCGAACCGTCATTTAGCAGACATAAGTCCAGTTCCGTTCTCACACTCTCAACAAGGTCACCTCGAGAGTTCCTAGTCGGAGATCCCCAAGACGAATGGTGGGCATTAAAATCCCCTACCAATAAGAACGGAGTTGGTAACTGGCTTATTAAATTCACTAAATCACTGTGATGCAGGTTTTCTTGTGGTGGCAAGTAGACACAACACACAGTGATTTTATACGGGACAGCTGTTTGAACGGCTACTGCTTGTAAAGGAGTTATTAAGTTTAGAGAAACAGCATCGATACAGTCACGGGCTAGGATGGCTACGCCACCTCTAGCTCGATCTCCTGTAACGAAGTCCGATCTAAAAACTGAATACTCCCTTAAATGGAAATTATGCGATGCGTGGAGATGTATCTCCTGTAGACATACAAACATTGGGTACACATCTCGCACGAGTAGTTTAAGTTCTTCTATGTGACTCCTAACACCGTTGACGTTCCATTGCATCACTGACTCCCTAGGCAAAGACATTTATTAGCTTAGCAAAGGGTTTATTTGACATCCATTGGTGCTCTCTCCTTTCTTGCCTGGGACGTTTTTAGACGTCTCAGGCTTACATGTCTCAGATTCCATATCCACCCGTTCAGGGATGGAATCTGAGGAAGTTTTGGGTTTAGGAGGGGTAGTTTTTACATTCCCTCCTTTGTTAGCATTTTTCTTAATACCCGGTAACGACGGAGGCGATGTGGTCTGACGTAACACTGGTTTCCGTGGTTTGGATTTTTCCAACGTCTTCTGCACAGAAGGTTTATTACCCGTTGATAATATCTTCTGCACAGAAACACAAGGCTCACTTAATGACTTGTTCCGTGCTCCAATCCCCCCAGTGGAAGGGATTGGTACAAGAGGTAAATCATTATCCGTCGCTGCAGGTTGTACTAAATTCAAAGTAGGAGGACCATTCGTGACTATGGACAAAAGGCGAGAAACTTGTTCAGTTAGAACTTCAATTTTTTTTGACAGCTCGGCACAGTTGTTACAGGACGATTTGGAAGCGGTCAGAGTAGCGGCATAAGTCTTATTGTCTGTCTTTGGCTGAGTTGATCGATAGAGTTTTTTGGCCTCTGGAAACGACAGCTTGTCTTTCGCCATGATGCCTAGGATAGCTTTCTCTTCCTTGAACGTGGGACAGTTGTAGGATCGCGCTGGGTGGTCACCACCACAGTTGGCGCATTTCGGAGAGTTAACACAATCCTTATCATCATGGCCTTCAACACTACATATACCGCATACGTTCTGCTTCGAACACGTGGAGCTGATATGCCCAAATCGCTGGCACTTGAAGCAGCGCCTAGGGTTAGCCACGTATGGTCTCACTGAGAGCCTTTGGTAACCTGCATGCAAGTATTCCGGTATTTCCGGCTTTCCAAATGTCACGATAAAAGACGCTGTTGCTACCTTTTCTCCTTTGTCCATTTTCATTATAGGAATAACGTCCGTAACTAACTGAGAAGACAGTTCGGACTTTATTTCATCGATTGGAAGGTGCATTAAATCCCTACATGTGATGACCCCCTTTGAGTAATTCAAGGATCTGTGGGGAGCCACAGATACCATGACCTGGTCAAAGAAGGAGGTCATTTTTGATAGAGAGCGGGTTTGTCTGTCGATGGAAGTCGCAACTAAAAGTGTTCCGTTTCGAAGTTTCTTAATAGAGGCTACTGGGCCTCCAGCACACGCAGTAATAGCCTTGTTAATTAGGAAAGGAGAAACTTTTGAAAGATCTTTCCCTTCTTCGGCACTAGAAACAACTAAATATTTTGCTGATGGCAATGTCTGCGACGTTGCCACCATCAACTTTTTACTCAAATCCTTGTTAATATATTCGTCAGGAGAATCCTGGCGCGTTCTTTTCAAACTAGTCATATTTGACGGGGTTTTTTAATCCATAAATATTTTTTGCCAGCCATCGTGTCAAGCGTTACGGGCGAGACTATAGGAACGGGTACACCCTTGGATCACATTAAGATCATTTCCAACCCTCAGAACTCTGAGGCCTATAGCTTTTCTCCTTAGCTCGACTGGATGGGCATCAGTCGAGGACTCGTAATACTGTGCACAGGCTCCGACACCCATGCACCGCGGACACTCCCTGACCAAGGACCGAAGCGGCTGGTAGACCAGAAACCGCGCTTACGTCTTCGGCAGAGCAAGCTCACATCAGCGTCCCAGACCAGAGTTTGTCACGCTCTGGACTTTTCAGCACTCCCAACGAGCAACGGTTCTGACCAGTCAAAATTCCCTAAGCGAAGATGTAAGTGTTGAAATGTGTATAGATTGTGTTGGTGTGTGTATGTGTGTGTGTGTATGTTTTTGTGAGTGGTGTAGTGTTAGGCTAGGGTACCGCGAGGGACGCCAAATCCCTCGTAGGTGCGGCTAGTCCGCACCCCCTGCGGGCCTTTTTTTTTTTTTTTTTTTTTTTAGTTTAAACGAGCGTCACTGAGAACCACTAAAAAATGTTTTAACCAGGTTGTAAATTTTATAAAAATATAACTTGAAATAACATTTTTTATAAAACTTTAAACTTGAATGTTGATAAGTTATTTTTTTAAATAATTTAATTTAAATTTTCATTCTTTTTATTCAATAGCAAGGGAAACATATTTTATGATTAGATAATTTTGATGACAATGTTAGTAAGTGCCAATCACTTCAGCTAACTTGTTAACAAACTAAAACAAAACAATACTAAAACATAATGCACACCTACAACTCCAACTCTAATAGCAGTTTTTATCCCATTGTTGCGACAGTAATTCTTCAATAGTGACATGAGTAATTCTGCACCGACACAAGATGATACTTGTAACTCAATGTTAGCATGTCTATGTTTCCGTTTAGACATCTTACGACGCCCCAATCGTTTTGTTTGCATTTGAGTACTAGCTTTAAAAGCCACAGCTGGAAAACTACCTCTTAAAACAGTTAACCATTTTTCCAAAATATCTCGTGGCACCAAATCTGAAACAAAGTTCAGTAATAAATGATAATGAAAGAGTTATAATATCTTTTTATCATTATATGATTAAACGTGTTAGATTATGTAAAGACAAGTAAACATTCTTAATTGAATTTATCTTCTTGTTGTCTGACTGTGATTTAATGGATATAATTTTAATTTATAGCATGCAAAAACGTTTGTTATGTACATTCCTTTTACATTTTCTATTCATTCCTGACTAAGATAAAATAGTTTCTCTAAAGAGCTTATTATTGACTTGTATTTTAAAATTTTTAGTTACTAAATGGCTCTCTCTTTATTAATACGATGGTCAGTCATTAATTAAAGAGACAAATTGAAGAAATAATGAAACCGATTATAGGAGATACTTGGTAATTCTATAACTTTAAGAACTTCTATCCCAAACAGTTGCAGTAAGGATCGGTATAGTGCATAACATTGAATAAGGTTAGTCCAGAAAGGGTTGACACAATTAAACAAGACTCAAAGTATTTTAAAAGTGTCATGAAAAGGAAAATGATCATTTTCAAGACATAATTTTAACCTGTGATGATACTTGGGTTCCCTATTTTGAAACAGTGTAGAATGAGACAAAACATGGAATAAAAGCAAGCCAAAAAAATTCAGAACATAAGCATCAGCTGGAAAAGTCATGACTAACTTTTAGGATGCCTGGAGTGTTGTTTTAGTGATTTTAAGGAAGATAAGCATAATATAAACACTATCTACTACTCACACAAACTTCTAAATAAAATACAGTCAGCAATGAGAGAAAAATGTCACAGACCTTAAATAAAAAGCATGATTTTGCTACACGACAATACTCCCACTTTCACACAAGAAAACATTGAAAAAATGGGTTGGAAAATACTTCCTCATCCTCTTTGCAGTCTATATTTGGCTCACTGGGATTTTTATTAATTTGTTCTACTCAAAGAGGCATTGCATGGTAAAACGTTTAGTAACAAAGAGGTCTAAGAATTTGGGGGTTAGTGGCAGAAACAAACAAGACTTCTTTCAATGTGGTATGTTGAAAAATAGTTCATCATTGGAACAAGTTAATATTGATTAATGGTTGGATATTATGTTGAAATAACAAAAGCCTTATTTTATATAAATACATAGGTATTGTTCTACATAAATAGTTGTCGGTCTCTTTAATTATTGAATATCTCTGCCTATATACCCCTATTCTATTTCCACTAATTTGGTGTGTTTTGAATAATCAAAACTAGTAGCAGTAAAAGTAAAAGTAGTCGTAATTTCAGGAAAAATTTAAAGGTAATATGAAACAATTCTTTAAATACAGAATAAAATGAAAATGCTTTCTAGCGCTAGTGGTTATTACAAAGTAAACACATACATCAGTTAATGAAATTATGTTTTAAAATTTACTAAGCGTATTTTTAAACTAAGGGCCGTTTGTTTATATTCCCTCATAGTTCGTGTGCATGCCGCAACAAGCGCTTTCGTCGCGTCCCGGCATGCCTTGGCAACAACTACGCTCAGTTACAGCTGTGTAGCTAACCTGTGCGTTGTGTTCTGTGCTTGCAAAAAGTTCAAGGTTATCGAAGCCCCTTGCGAAGTTCGTTCGGTTATACGGTTTTTTTTGGCAAGAAACATGTCTGCTGCAGAAATTCACCGACAGATTTCTGAAGTTTACGGTGCTAATGCCATGTGTGAAGGAAAAGTGCGTAAGTGGGTTCGAGACTTCAAAGATGGCCTCGACAATGTCCATGATGAAACGCAATCTGGTTGTCCATCTCTAATGTCAGACGATTTGCTGGCTTCAGTTGAAGCGAAAATTCGTGACAATAGATGCTTCACGATCATTACTCTCTCACACGAATTTCCGGAAGTTTCGAGGTCTGTGATTTACAAAATTGTTCATAAAAAATTAAACTTTAAGAAACTGTGCTCGTGTTTTGTCCCTAAACTCCTGACGGAGGAGGACAAACACAAAAGACTGGAGTTCTTTGAATTTTCTGACACGTTATGACGAAAATGATGACGACATGCTGAGTCGGATCGTAACTGGAGACAAAACGTGGGTTTCACATTTCACTCCCGAATCGAAACAACAAAGCATGGAATGGAGACACACGCAATCTCCCGTAAAGGTCAAAGCCAAACAGACTTTGTCACAGCGCAAGATCATGGCGTCCGTGTTTTGGGATAGGCATGGTGTTTTGCTGATCGACTTTATGGAACGAGGAACGACAATAAATGCAGAAGCCTACTACCAAACTCTGAGGAAACTGCACAGAGCGATTCAAAACAAGAGACTTGGCATGCTCACAAAAGGAATTTTGTTTCTGCACGAAAATGCAAGGCCTCACACTGCCGCTCAGACTGCTGGGACTCTTTTGGCTGGAAAGTTTTGGACCACCCACCCTACAGCCCTGACCTTCTTTCATCTCTTCCGTCATCTGAAACATCACTTAGGCGGCAGCCGTTGTCGATGACGACGAATTGAAAACGGCCATGAATTCTTGGTTATCAGAGCAGGCGGCAAGTTTTTATGAAGAAGGTTTCCAAATTTAGTTGTGTGATATGATAAGTGTTTACAAAAACTTGGAAACTATGTAGAAAAATAGATAAAAGTGTGTAGATTCCAAAAATAAAATTAGTTTTTGCTAATTTCTTTTTGTTTTTTTTTTAAATTTTCAAACGGCCCTTACTTTAAGAATACCCCTTGTATTTAGTTTTTATATAAAAAGTACTACAAGGTTACTGCTAAATAAACAAGTTGTTTAACTAGTACAACTTGTTTGGCACGGGTTGTATTTTCAATGGGCAGAAATATCAATATAAAATGTTCTACATAATTTTAAAATATAACTTTCTTAAAAATTGCAGTTTAAATAATTAAATAACATAAAATAAAATATGTAAAACAATGCAAAATCTAACTCGATTAATTTTATTTCTATTAAAATAAACAAAATTGTAAAAGCTGAGACTATTTTAGGGGGGACAAAGTTTAAATAGAAAAACTTAACTATGAAAAAGCGGTAAAGGTAGACACTAGTTAGAAATACCAAATGCTATCAAACTGTGCCTAAAGCAATGAATCAAAAAAGATTCATGGCAAATGAGCTGAAAAAAGACACTACTAAAAAAACTCTCTTTTAAAAAAGTTTTAAGAAAAAAACATAAACAACGAAACAAAATTAATTATAAAGTGAAAAATGTGATTATTTTCATTGTATGCTTATAAAAAATCATCGGAATTGGTAAATGTTTGCTTTTTTGGAATTGTTGATTAATAGAAACAATGTAACAATTGATTAATGACTGACATCATAAACCTACATTCTCAAGTAGATTATCAATTTTAAGTCTGACTATCCTATTGCCAAATAGTCATCACTGTTCATATCATATAAAATATTTTTTATATGCTTTCTCCCATTCCAAAAATGCGCTATAAAGAGTGTTTCAACTACTGTGATATAACTGTAATGAATTTTTTAAAGTTAATTAATTTTATGCCTTTCAAATACATTAAATCAGATTTATTTGGACATGAAATTTATTATTATTGTTTACCCGTCATTAAAAAAATATTTTAGATGACCAAACACTCTTATGAGTGGTTTTATTCTTATAATGTACAATTTTTTACTATCTTAAGATGTCATTTATAATAGTGTATGCTTCTGTAAAAAAAACAACTTATACTGATGGGCCTCAAAATAAATACGCACTTTCACAATCTGACATACACAAGAGCAGGTATGCAAATATGGTACCCAAGAATATGTCTGTACGGCATAACTTAAATAATTAACCATAAAATTCACAACACTGTGTGTAACTGATTTGATTCAGCTCTACATTTTGATTTAATATATTATAAATTTGTCTTCATACCATTTGAAATCTCAGTATCACTTCTTATGCCTAATTTAAATGTCAGAAGACTATCTGACCTCTTTCTACTTAATTATTTCTTAAATAATAACATATAAATGGTAAAAATATCATTTTACCATTGCAGTAAAATAAAATTTTAATTTCAGATAAGAAAAAAGATATCTCAGTAAATAAATTCAAGTTTGTTTTTGCTATAAGTTATATTTACCAGCTTTATTAACAACAATAACTAAACGTTTACGAGCTGCAGATTGTAGTACAGATGTCTCTACTTGCTTGCATCTAGTTCCCATTGGGTCTCTAGCATCAACAACTTCCAGGATCACATCTGCAGCTTCAACCACCTACAAAAATATTAATTTTAATCTAAAAAAATATTTCTACTTAAATTAAATTTACTTTTACTCCATTTAAATTTTGTAATTATCATTGATAAAATAGTGTAAAAATCAAGTTAGTGTATTTTTCCAACCAGCAATAAAAACTTTATTTTTATATACTATTTGCCACCCCAATGTATACAGAATTATTAATGACAAATTAAATACTATTTGCATAAATATTTTTTCCATAGGAATATACATTTAGAGTCTAAATACTATTTTATAATCATAATTTAATATTTGTGCTCATGTAGAATATACAGAAAATATGTGTGTGTGTGTGTGTGTATTTCATACAGAAAATAGATATATTTTGTTTACAGGAATATATTTTGAAAAAAGTACTTTGTTCTTTTATAACTGACGATATCAACATTATCACAAACAAATCACACAACACACAACTGACCTACTGTACTGTTGACATAATTATTGACTTGTATGCAGTAATATTTTTTCACTTGATCTGTACTATTCCTTAATGAATTTATTTTTAATATGCTTATAGGATTTATGCTTCTCGGTAAACTTCTGAAAATAGAGTGAATGTTAGAGTGCTTTTAACAAGTAAGATTCTTACTTTAATAAAATTAATTATAGATAGTTATTGCGTAACTGAGTGAAAACTTTCAACTTACTTGCTGATGCATTTCAAAACAATTGTTACATAGTTTTAATGAAGAGTAACGGGTTGCTTTTTCAATGAAATGATTGTTTCAAAACTCGTCCCCAAGTAAGTTAAAAGTTTTCACTCAGTTACACAATAATTACTTACAATTTATTCAATGATTTCAAGATTATTACAACAAACAACTTTAAAATTAATCATTTTGTTTTTTCAAGAACTATAAGATAAATCTATACTTTGCTCCACTAGTTTCAGAGCACTGACCATAAATTAAGTCCAAGCAGCTTGTTGAAAAACCAGTTCAATTTCAACTCCTAAACCTAAAATTGTTCATAAATAAATTTTATCTATTATAACACGTAATTATTGTTACACTTAAAGATTATCACTCAACATTTTTTTAAAAAGTAAAAATGTAATTTTTGGCCTTAACAGGTCTTTTTTCTGTCACAGACCCCTTCAATGTAAAATTGTATTTTCTACGTTCACGATTATACACAGATATTATGATTGAGCTATGTAACTAAAACTCTAATTTTTTTCTTGCATTTCTGAATGGGTGGAAAGTGTGGATGTATTATTTAAGAGATTCTCATAAAAGTTAACGTACATAAAAAAAAAAAAATAAGATAAAGACTGCAATGACAAGACAAATTTAAGCAATATTTAAAAGACAAGGAATGACTAACAAAGACACTTGTTGTAGATTAAATGAACCTTTTATCATTTGATCATGTTTAAATAATAATTACGTTGACTACATTTTAATAGAATAGTGAAACACAAATGTTTAAAAAAGTATTTTTAAAATAATGTTAAACACATTTTATTTACAAAAAACACAGAATGTAGCAACGAATGAGTTGTAGAACAGGCTTTTAATAAAATTAAAGAATTTTTACAAAAATAGAGAACACAATTATTTTTAAAAGTCACAAGATAACCTATGTATCGTCAAAATCACAACGCAAGCTCTGTTTCACTAAGACGCATGTGAACTTTAGTGGTCAAACTGCGCATCTGACATTGGCTGTTGTAGGTACGAAAGTACTGGGAAGATGGATATGCGCGAACAGCTCGTTTGTTGCATACAGACATTTTTTAAATAGAGAGTCGTCATTTTGACTAGGTACAAATGATTTAGGGTTAAGAAATACAACATATTTAATAACTTAACTATTTTTATTTTCATAAGTTATATACTCAAACGCCACTGCCGTCAGAGGATTTAATAAAACGGGAAATCATCGATATTAATTTTAATTAGCACAATTAAATGACATCAAATCCTCCGAAGGGCTGTAGAAAGTGTGTTCAAATAAACGTACGAATTATTAACAAATATAAAAAGGGACATTAAATAAATCTTTATTTTTAAATAAATAAAGCCCCTAAACCCCAAATAACTTTTATTAAAACCTTATGTACATTTCAATTGCACAGCAATCATCTTCAGAGGTATTTAAAAATACAACTGTTGTATTTTTAAATACCTCTGAAGATGATTGCTGTGCAATTGAAATGTACATAAGGTTTAAATAAAAGTTATTTGTAATTTAGAGGCTTTATTTATTTAAAAATAAACATTACGCCACAGTTGCTTCATACAGTTATTAAATAAATCGTTTACCTGTTATGAGTCAATACAATGACTAGTGTTACTCTTACTGGTTCCCTCGGGAAGCTAGCATTCGGCCGGATGGTTGCCAGGAAGACATGTTCTTTCTCGACTCGCTAGTCTGGGTCTCTGTCAACGGCTCTCTATTTAATTTAATTCTATACCGGAAAAATCAAACTTTGCCCGCACAGCTGTTTTACTATTGGTCGGCAGTCAGTCTCTCGCAGTGACAATTAGAATTATTTTTATTTCCTATCGAATTAGACTATTTAGGCGGGAAACAAAATAACGTTACAATACTAATGTACTATTTCTTTTAGAAGAATATCAGATCTATCAGAAATAATAAATTACTCTAATTTACGACAACTTATACAAACCTTTTTGAACTCTCGGAAATAAGCCTTTGCAGAACCATCTGACTTTTCATGACTTATTAAATTATCATCTATATCAGAGTTATCTAACTGCTCATGCAATTGTGTTTTAATATTGACATTTTCAATCATACTTTCCAAGTTTGTTTCATCAGAAGCTTTTGACTTTTTTGCCTTTTTTGCTTCTCTTTCCTTTTTCCATATCTCTTTTTGCTTTTGTTTTTCCTCTTCTTTTCTCTTTTTAGCTTCCTCTGCTTCTTTTAAGATATCTAACTTGAATGGACATATATTGGGTACAGTGATAATTTTATTTTTCTTCCCTACAACAAAATGATTTCATGATTATAATAACTTAATCGAAAATTACCTCCTGAGTTATTGAATATTAATTTACCTTAAAATTACTACACACAATTTATTTATGAAGGAACTTAGATGTTTTCTTTCTAAACAAAACAATTAATTCCAAAAAAAAAGTCTTTAAAATACAATGAATATCACTTACTATTGTGATCAATCCCAGTTTAAGACAAATTATTAATATACGAGGTCTGTTCAAAAAATACGTGGACTGTTTGAATTTCGCGGCTCAAGTTAGTTTCAGGAGAATCCACTTGGTGTCGCTAGGTTCGTATAAATTAGCTGATTAAAACACGGTATTTCAGTCACAGATATCTTCATTTGTTGATGAGTTACACACAGTTTAGTAAAGAGTGTTTTTTTCATTTCAAGTTTTATATTCTTAACTTTGTTGGCAAATTCTATGCTGTTTTTAATAGGAAACATGCCACGTTTTTCCTTTAAAGAAGTAAATTTATAGGCTAACCATTTTGATAAAAGGTAGGTTGGGGAATCAATCCCAGAAACTATAGGTCTCACTGCTTTCCCTTCCTTGTGGATTTTTGGAAGGCAATATAACCTAGGTATAAAAGGGTTAGAGATTTGAAATTTATAAATATCTTTTTTAGGAATGACTAAATTACAATTCTTAATAGTATCATTTGTAACTTGAATAAACTTGTTTAATGGGTTTTTAACAATTTTCTGATAAGGGCCTTCTTTTAACATTTTAGTTACTCTATTGACAATCATTTTTATCTAAAACTACAGTTGTATTACCCTTATCAGCGTTTAAATAATATCAATCTTTGTTACAAAGACCTTTAACTAATCAAAATTATTTTTAACATTAGTCGAGAGCGGAGAGGGGGCGGAGCTTATACATATAGCGACCGTAGGAACGATTGGTATCAATCTAGTTTGTAACTTCTTGTTTGTTAGATTGTAAGTTTGTAATAAGACCCTCTGATGATGATGATGACATGGTCATCGAAATGTATATAAGGGTTTAATCTTAAGTAACTTGTTTTATTTGTTATTTTTGATCATTTTTTTCTGGTATTGGGGTTCTTTCCATTATTTTCATTGTAATATATTATACCACTGAGCTCTTGATATTGTGTATAATTAAAAGTAAATACAGTTTTTAAATTAAAATTTTATTATAATTTATAAGAAACAAATTTGCAATGCACAAGTTGAGTCTCATTTATTTGAAAATATTAGATTCTGAATTAAATTTTTTTAAATACCTTTATTTATCTTTTTGGATTCCTTTCTAATTTTTCGGTTATGTTCTCGAACTTTTTTTTCCACCTTATACCTTTGGCTTGCTGGTATTCGTTTACTTTTCTTTTCTGCAGAAAAATTCAATATTAATATTATAATTTATTATATTACAAAAAATTATCTTATTTATCTAACCCTAATTTATTTAGATCTACAGATCAATTTTTTTAATCATTTAAAACTTACATTTTAAATGATTCATGCATACTTGCACAGATTTTATAATAGAAATAAAAGACGGCTGTGAGTGAGTAAGTTAAGTATAATCTTTATTCTGCTACGGTGACGTTTCGAAAGTTAGGTTGTTATCATCATCAGGCCGTCACGTGTTACCGAAAATCAATGTCTCTCTGAACCTCTTTTACATTTAAAATAAATATAACAGGTTCAGATAGTATCTAAAATCTCAACAATTACTACAAACAATACTAAACACTTAACCTAGAAGCAAAAAAAGTGCTAACATTTCAATTCATGAATTAAATTAAACTAACTAAAACTAAAAAGTATAAAATATTTATATTTGTTTGTTGTTAAATATTATTTAATAAATTAGGATGAGGTAAAAAGGTGAATATACTAAAAATAAGATGATCAATAGTCATGAAATCATCTCTTAACACCACCTTTAAACTTCTTGGGAGATTATAACGTTCATAAATCTTGATTAAGTGATTACATTCAAGCAGAAAAAGGTTGACTGTGATGGTACCTCATTTGGCATCAACTCCATGTTTTAACAAAGAGTGGCTGATACAAAAACAAGCAACCACCGCTTTTTATCTACAATTCGAACAAATTTAAGACCTTTATGGGCCGATGGTATTCTTGATTCCCCTCAGCTTGCTTCCATTCACAGCTTGCCATTCTTCATCCATCCAGGGAATATAGCATTCTTTATTTTATGTATAAAATCAGGTGCCATGACACATTGAGTCATTGCTAACCTCTTTATAGCTTCGCACCCATTTGTAGCTAATTTTGCCCCTTTATCTGCTCTTGTATTTCCAAGAATTCGGCAGTGACCAGGGACCTAGCAAAATGATACAGACACTCTTTAAATGGAGAATTTGTTCTGATCACAAAATGTCTCCAACTAAAGGGTTCTTAGAGAACATTTGCTGAATAGCCTGAAGTGCGCTTTTGGAATCGAAACACACAAGATGATGTTACGCTATACATGAAATAGTTGTCAGTGGTTTGTAAAACCGCACAGTGTTGGTATGTACTGTAGATCTTTAAAAATCCAGGTGATAAATAACATAAGGAGTATTGTGGTTTAGATACACGACAATAAGATGTTAAATCTTGGCATTTTTAAGGGATGTAGTACAATGTTTGTTCTAAGAATGCGCAACGTTTTTGTGCCGAATAGAGCAACCAAACTTTGATGCATATTGTAACTATTGACGAGGGAGTTATGAAAAACCATTTTGAATACTGTATGTGTAGGTTTGCTTCAAATACCAGTATAATTGTAAATATGAAGCATCTGACATCGCCATGAAAGTTCCCATGTTCAACGAGAAGATTAGAGATTATATTTGATCTAGAAGCATCAGTATCAAGAATACATATAAGATGATGCACTGAATTAAGAGCTTTCAGAACTTATAGGTCAAACAAATAAATTGGCTGTACAACTGTAATATCTGCACTATTTTACAACATACCTTAGAAATAAAACATACAAGTTCTGACATTTTCCCAATTAGCACCACTAAATATTCTCAATAAATCGAAACCTTGTTGTATTGAATCTTTCAAGTTACTCACATCTGGGAACCATGAAAGACCCAAAAATCTAACATTATCAATGATTTTAAACCTTATAGGCTCCAAGTGTTTCCTATACATTGCGTCTTGAAGAATTACTAGGTCTTTGAAGCAGAAAACTTGAAACCTGTAGATTTTGACTATTCTTGTAATCTATTAATAACAATTTGAAGAGACCTTTCCACTTTTGCCCCACTTAGAGCTGTCACATATATACAATAATCGTCTACAAACAAAGAATAGTATATCAAGAACAGTAGATTTGCAGAGAAACTGTTAATGAGAATATCAAATAATGTCACACTCAGAATGCTACCTTTCAGAATACCATTCTCTAGTTCATAGCAATTGGAATATGTGGCTCCAAAATGTACACAAAAAGACCTGTTATTTATGAAATACTTGATGAATGCAAGAATGTTATCTTATTTGCCTCATGATTTTAAAATGTTCAAAATTCATCTCCTAAACGGCATATCATGTGCCTTCTCACATAACAATAATAATATTCTAATAATAGAATTATTATTTGTGATATTAAATAATTCTAAAGTTTTTCGATTGTAAAAATATTTCAACTAGTTTTGGTTACTTAGTAAAAAAATTATGATCAATTTCAAAACTATCTGAATAATCGAGCTGTGTATTAGAGAGAAATGAAGACTGATGTGTAGTCACAGATGTCATGGCAAAGTCATCTGAATGTTACAGTTAATGAATACTTAATTTTTTGTAACAAAAACTATATTAATTGGGTAGTTAGTAGCTATATTGTGATGAGTAAAATACAGTGGTTTTATTAAAAAACGTTGAGTTTGTGCAATTTTTATTCTATCCATAGTTTTAGATTGTTTCAAGTAGAAAATGTATTTCTTAGTAATATATGTCAAAACAGACAAAAATGTTTTAATTTGGTCAAGGACTACCACATAATGTATGGTACTAGCGTATTATATGGAGACCACTATTATACAGTGCTGAGGTGGTTAGGTTATTATAAATATGTTACCATTTATGATTGTTGTTTCGGGTTCAATACATTTTTAAATTTCACTGGTCAATATTCATACCTCCGAATACCCAACGTTGAAGCATCACTCTCCCGGTGTTACTTTTTTGAAAGTGTGACTCATCAGGTATCGTCTGATTTATAACTAACATATTTATGATAATCTAACCTAACCTAATCATCGCAGTATAACATTGGCATCCATATAATACGTAAGTACCTAATTTATTGTACAGAGCTGTTTCAAGAAAAAGATTTTACATATTTTTGTTTCAGTTGGTAGATTGAGAATTCCAAATTCAAAAAACTATTTATGGTTCAAGTCTCTTAAAACCACATGTTTGCGAGTTCTGTGGTAATTGTTTACTTTAGCCACATTAGCGATTTCGGCCAAAAAGTATTACCGGCAAAAACTCTTAGAGAATACCAAAAAAAATAATGACATTTTTCCTGATGTCCCAAATAATTACGATTTTGGAAAAATTTATTACACCCTTACTCCTCTACAGTCACTTAAAATGTTACAAAATCAATGTTTTGCCTTGATCTTTATACCTTGAAACTATCAAAATTATTTGAAAAGTATTTACGTATTAGTAACATTTTCTTGTATTACCACTGAAAGTTAATTTTTAATCACATTTTAGTTGAGGCTACGTTTTTAGGCGTGCAGTAGCAACAGTGCACTGTATTACGTCTAGACATACCCAATGAAGTAACCAGTCAGGATAGATTTAGTTATAATTTTATACATTAGTATGTACTTATGTTAAAATATTTGTTGAGTTTCTAGATCGGCCTTGACTGAAATCGCTTACGTGGCTAAAGTATACCATTACCTGTTTTGTTTTAATAAAGAAACATTGAGTTCATAAACTTTAATCTGTTTTACGGTTATATTAGTTTTATTCCAAACTTTTTTTTAACTTTTGAGGCATCAGTACCACTTTATTACTGTTCTGTGTTTTTCAGCACTTTCTGCATCATCAGATAACATCTATTTTGCCATACTAATGTTTACGTAACTGATAATTACTGTTTTTTGTTTAGTAACATGTATGAAAAGTTTACAGTTGTCAAATATTTCCAGGGAAACTCTTACACTAGGTAAAACAGAAGAAACAAAAATATTTTGTAATCTGCGGGTTTTATTAAAAATTATTGAATGTTAATTGTCTTTTACTATATTTAACCTAAAAAATTAACATGCTATTGATTTAGAATGTTATCAAACCTAAAAAAACATTTATTTTGTAGTACTTTATTAAATATACAGGTGATAAGCTATAATTGTAAAATGAATGGAACTAAATGAAAAAAATGAAATTTTAAACTAATTATTCCTTGTAAGAGCTATTTCAAGTCATGATTTTGTACAATTAAATAATTTTAGGCTTTACTACCAACCATTTTGAAATTCGTCTAAAATTAAATACCAATTATGTATACTTACTGAGACATAGTTTTGCCATTTTATGTTTGTGTACAAAATTTAACCAAACAAGATGAAAATTTTCATATACCACGTGGTGTATCTGAATCCACACATCAACAATGTTGAAAAAACTAACCTAAGATTCTAAATAATCGGAGATTGAGGAAGTGAACATCACTTTAAAAAGACCAATCAGAGCTCACCCTTACAGTGGGCGGTATTTTTAAAATTCGTATTACTGTACTGCAATTTTATGTTGATACTACTAGTTTATTCTGTTTTTAGTTTATTTTCCAATATTTATCCATTACAGCAGGATAACACGAATATCACTGTTATTAAATATAAAGTGTTGTAATTTATTTTGTTTCACTACAATATTACTTTGGTTTATAAACATTTTTACAACTGTCAAACGTTTCTATAACTGATTGTACCAACATACATCTAGCGTCTATTATGTAGTATAGGTTATGTGTATTTTACAAAAATGGAACATAGGAATGATTTCTCTGACAAAATAATTTAGAATGAACTTATTCGTGATGGTAGTGGACTGAAGGATATGATCATCTTTATGACTTATTACACTTTGTAAGTGTAATAAGTATTTAACAACCAGCTCGTCATGAACAACAAGTTTTCGACATCTTCTTGAAATAGAACGGTAAGACATTCCTTGTAATAATTCCTAGTAATGATATGTATCAGTCAAGGTTGTGTTGTATCGATTGGCTCATGCCATATGCTTAATATCTAACGGTGCTTTTAATTTGCGATATAGCATGATGTTGTAAGTGGCTACTTTGTGTTGGTGAGGGGGGGTTGTCGTGGATGGTAGTATTGAAGTCTGTGGGTTTTCAGTGTGTGTTAAATTTATATAGTTGTTTGTCTGTATGTGTAATTGTAAGGTCCAGGAGTTTAAGGGAGTTTTCTGTTCTGTTTCGATCGTAGATGTTAGTTTTGGGAGTATGGAACTCAAATGTTTTAAAAATATACGTACTCGGCATTTATTACCTTTGTACTATGTGATAATGTCGTCAATGTACCTATACCAGTATAAGATGTTGTCTGAGGAATTTATTATTTTGTAAAGATGTGGTTTCATTCAATATGGCATTTCTGCCAAGTTGCTAACTACGGGGGGAGGGGCTCCCTAGGTAGGCCATTCTCTTGGGTATAGAGCAAGTCACTGTAGTTTTATTAAAAAACTAGTAGCTTAAGAGAAGATGGAATCAAATAATAGAAAAAAAACAATTAAAGTGGCTTGTTCTAATCATCTTGAATTCACTAATTGAACTATAGTAAAATAATACTTAAATAAGTGAATACATAAGGGCTTACTTGCTGATGCATTTCGAAACAATCGTTCCTTTTGCAAAGCAGAGCCTCTGAGGAAAATTATTGTTAACCCACAACTTAAAGTTCCACTTAAAAAAATATTCAACAATTGTCTTTTGAGTTAAATTCAATAATTGTCTTTTCTTGGCTACTAAATCATGCATTCTCTTCAGGAGCAAAAGTTGGGTAGAACAAGTTTCTTTTTAATAAATGATAAACCGGTTGAATATCAAGTCAATGAATCAATATTCAACCGGTTTATCATTTATTCATTACTCATTTCGAATGCTCAAATAAACATGAACAGCTGTATATTTTAAAATTGTGTTTGGCGATAGTAATAGTATGTTGTTCTGCAGAATGTATTGTGGTTTAATGTGATCTAGGAATATTTCTGCTAGGATGCCTGAGATGGGGGAACCCATAGCCAGACCATTCTTTTTGTGTGTAGAATTTGTATTGATATGTGAAGTAGTTTTGTAATGTGATGAGTTTGGCGGGTGTTATGGTTTTATCCGGAACCATCTCCTTCAAGGAAGGATTATTATTAACTTTTTTGACAGTTCTATATAGCAGAATAGGTTTATAATTTCTTTACATCATAGAACTGTAGCACAAACAAGTCCAATTTAGTTAGACTTCCTTATGTTAACAGGAATTTACCCTGTACTGTGGTTTTTAAATTGTCCACTGTGAATTAAAATTCCACTGCAATTTTCCCGTAGCGAACTTATAACGCAATAGAAAATTCTATTGCTAAAAAAACATTTTTTCTAATAAACGAAAAAGAAATTACGCTAGCGAAGTTTTCCCTATGAAGTTATTTCTGCTGGCCTTGTATGGTTTATGAAACTGTCAAAAATATAAGGGCAGTTTATTTTTGAAAATAGACTAGATATAAATCACATTGAAATTGGCTTTTAATTTTGGGTTAATGCTATAGACATTTTTAATTTTTATGATACCGATAAGTAGCAAAAAAACAATGATTTTTTTATCCATAATATTATTATTAATATCACTCATATTATCATTAGGTGAAAATTATTTAAGTAACAATCAAATGAAACGAATTAGCAACAAAAAATAAACAAAGAGTTTATTTTTTTAAAAATAAACTATTATATATATATATATATATATATATATATATATATATATATATATATAATATGGTGATATGTTTCCTTGTAATATAGGAAAATTGTATATATAGTGAAAATTGTAAAATTCTATAATTTTGTAAAAATGTTTTATTAGATAATTATTTTCCTGAAGATGCTGATACTATTTTATCGACGGACGCCTAAAAGTAAATGAATGGCGAGTTAAAATTAGCTACACTTAATTTTGTATTTTATTAACAAAATAATAACTGAACTTATAGTAGTCGATCGTTTAAAGTGTGACAAAGCTTTGAATAAATATATTAATTAAAAGTATTCTTGTTTTTGAAATATTTTTAATTTATTAAATATATATATATATATATATATATATATATATATATATATATATATATATATATATATATATATATATAATACGTTTTCTTGTTTAATAATTTAAAACAACATAGGTTATTCAAATACAAGAATATTTATTAATTTATATCCAAAGCTTTTCGTTGGCAAACAGTACCAACATCATCAGGAATGAAAATTACAATAATTATTATTATATTATAATTATTATAATATAATAATTATATATCATATTATAATTATTATTATTGTAATTTTCATTCCTGATGATGTTGGTACTGTTTGCCAACGAAAAGCTTTGGATATAAATTATTAAATATTCTTGTATTTGAATAACCTATGTTGTTTTAATATATATATATATATATATATATATATATATATATATATATATATATATATACACCTTAATCGCGCATACGTAAGAGTTCATCTGTGATTGGTTTTTTAAATATGATGTTTCTGTTCACCAAGAACCAGTGTTTTCCGTTACATTTAAAATTTCAAAGTTTTAAGTTGAATTTATTGCAAGCGGATCAGGAGAGTGATATTTTGTGAGTATCTGTGTTATTAAAACAAAAGTGTAACGTTATCAAATTATATGTAATTTGTCATGTTTGTGTAAGACATTATAAGGACATTTTATGAACTATCCTTTAATATGTAAACATAGCAATTAAAATATTGGTTTCTTTTTACATATTTTGCTTGAAATAACTTGAATAAATCAGGTTTTTAAATTGCAATAACTTTTCTAACTTTCACTTAATAGTGAACTAAAAATCTCAATTTTAATAAAGAAGAAAGGAAATTTTGTTAAAAGGTAAACTTAGTTGGTAGATAGTAATGTATAGATGTTTTTGATAGGTATTATTATACTTACAAGCAACCTCTGTTTAAGTTGATGAAACAGAATTTAATATGAAGGGGATTTTTTAAAGTACAATGTATCTGGTTTTTAAATTGCAGTAACTTTTGTAACTTTCACTTAATAGTGAATTATATATCTGTATTTCAATAAAGAAGATAGGAAATTTTGTTAAGAAGGTAAACTTAATTGGTAGATCGTTTAGTATAGATGTTTTTGGTAGGTAATGTTAATATACCTACAAGCAACTTCTGTTTGTTTTATGTTGCTGAAACAGAATTAAACATGAAGGTTTATTTTATTTCAAATACTAAAATCAATACAATATTAAACAACAATTAATACTTACAGTTCAGTTTAAAATAACTAAATTAGTTTCATAAAGTAAAGATGAAATTTTGGATGAATAACAATATTACTCGGTAAAAATATAGTCTTAATGACGTTGGTTAAAAAAATTTTTGGTAAAAATGCAGAAGCTTGGCGCCATACGATATTTTGGGAAATAGTTTAACACCACCAAATAGGACGATATTTTTTTTTCAATTGACCTCGGAAAGTTACTTTTTTTCCAATTTAAAGTAGCGTAAAAAATTCTGCGCTGATGTAGAAGTTGTGATTAGGCGCAGAGTGATACAAATGCTTCGTGATGTTACAACTGTATTTCAATGTATAAAATTAAAACCAAATCTAACCTGACTTGACACTTTTCGGTAAATTTTAATATAGGTATACAGTATGGTATAAATTTAAAACCAAATCTATCCTAACTGGAGACTTTATAAGTATATTTAAATATATGTATAAAAATTAAGCGAAGTTGCGAATAGGCGCAGAGTTATACAAATGCTTCGTGATTTTACAACTAAATTTCAGTGTATAAAATTAAAACCAAATCTAACCTGACGACACTTTTTCAGTAAATTTTAATATAGGTATACAGTGTTGTATAAATTTAAAACCAAATCTATCCTAACTGGAGAAGTTGTTTCTCAAATATCTACATACGTAAGGTTGCGTGACGTACCGCGGACAATGCGTACAACCTTATGCGCAGCACTGTGACGTAAGTATCACTTCGCGCTTATTCACAACTTCTACATCCGCGCTGAATTTATTACCCTACTTTAAATTGAAAAAAAGTAACTTTCCTACTTCAATTAAAAAATTCTTGTGGATATCGTCCAATTTGGTGGTTTTGAACAATTTCCCAAAATATCGTATGGTGCCGAGCTACTGCATTTCAACCAAATTTTTTTTTTGTTTTAAAATTACTCATTCCAATGAGTAGAACATGAATATCAACTTTTTTTCCACGGAAAATAGGGAAAGTTACTTTTTTCACATTTTAAATGTTAGGTTGTAAGGGCATGTAGGCCAATAGCATGAACCGGGCGCGCCATAACTACAGCGCACTGCACTACATCTAGATTTGTAATTTTAAACATTACTATATACCTACAAAGTATCCAGTCAGGATAGATTTGGTTATAATTTTATTCAATATTGCTATCTACCTATATTAAAATATACCCACGAAGTATCCAGTCAGGATAGATTGGTAATAATTTTATTCAACATTACTATCTACCTATATTAAAGTGTACCTACAAAGTATCCAGTCAGGATAGATTTGGTTATAATTTTGGTAAATATTTAGACTTATTGCCTTCATCGATGGGTCCAAGATGAAGGAAGGAGTGGAAGCAGGATTTAGTGGACCGAGACACCAGGACAGATTTTGTCATCGCCTGGAGGACTACAACTCTGCCTTATCAAAACAAGGGTGTATAACTCAAGGACCGTTGCTGAGGGCAGTGGGCATGCCGCCTCAGGAGGGGCGCAAGAGGATCACGGCACATATAGACAGGTTGTGCAGGGAAGAATGGAATGTAACCTTGGGGTGTAACAAATCCAAGGTACTGTGGGGTTACTCAGGAGATTCGTGGGGCAATGAACTACTCTCCTTAAGTAGACATCAACTCAGAGCTACTGTAGAGCTGGTTACAGGCCATGGGAATCTGAGTGGGTTCCAATATAAAATTGAAAAATCTAGGTCCCCTGTGTGCAAGAGATGCGATGAAGACCAAGAGGAAAGCCCAATCCACATACTCTGTGAGTGTCCTGCTTTGGGAGCTGCAAGGAGAAAGTGGTTTGGCTGGCAGGTATGTACCTACACCAGAGGATATCAGAAGATATCCCATCAGGTGGGTACTTAATTTCTGCAAAGAGGTAGGTATCCACTAAGCTAGTCCTGTGGTAGGGATGGGAAGAGAGTACAAAGGCTGCAGCTAAGTGCTCTACACCGATAAGGTCCCTCCGAGTTTTAGTAATAATAAAAAGTATTAATAATAGACTTATTGCCGATGCAGAAAATTACAACCAAAACTATCCTGACTGGATACTTCATAGGTATATTTTAATATGGGTAGGTAGTAATGTTCTATACAATTATAACCAAATCTATCTTGAGTTGATACTTCATAGGAATATTTTAATGTAGGTATATAATAATGTTGTATAAAACTATATCAAAATCTATCCTGACTAAATACTTCGTAGGTATATTTCAATATAGGTAGATAGTATAGTTGAATAAAATTATAACCACATCTATCCTGACTGGATACTTCATTGGTATATTTTAATGTAGGTATATAGTAATGTTGTATAAAATTATAACCAGAAGTTAAATATTTAGATTGTAAATTTAGTATTATAATAAACTGACTTGGATGTAGTGCAGTGCGCTGTAGCTACTGCGCAGCCGGTTCACGCTATATATGCTATTACAGAGTAACATTAAAAATGTGTAAAAAAATTAACTTTACGTATTTTCTGTGGAAAAAAGTTAATATTAGTGTTCTACACATTGAAATGAGTAAACAAATTTTTAAAAAAAAAATAATATCAATAAGATTTGTTTATGCTATATATGCCATTACGACCTAACATTTAAAATGTTAAAAAAAGTAACTCCGTATTTTCCGCGGATAAAAAATTGATATTCGTGTTTTAGACATTAAAACGAGTAATTAAAAAACAAAATGAAATTTAAAAAACCAACGTCATTAAGACTATATTTTTACCTATTAATCATATGGTAAAATTGGAGATTACACAATTTCCTGTTATGTATTTACAATCACTTATAAACATGTCCTGAAGCTATATTGAGGTAATTGTTTACTTTAACCAGGTAAACGATTTTAGACAAAAATTTCACCGGCTGATGCAGAAACTCATATTGAATGGCAAAAAAATTAAAACACTTGCTGACAAAAAAAGTTATGTATGCTGTTTTAGGGCATAAGGAATTGTTTGTATACATATGGAGGTATTCGTGTAATCTTCATAAAAACCAATCATATAAGTTTATTTCAACTATTAGATATTAGTACAACTTCAAGCCATTAGTGCATATTTGGTTAATAAAAAGATGCTAAGGGGTCAATATATAGCAAGTGAAGTATGCTCCATTTTTGTGTGTTTTTAGGAAACTGCCTGGACCTGTGAGCTTGTGTTTAACTATAAATACTACCTACCTCATACTAATAAACATAATTTTTTTAAAAACCAAACCTATCCAAACTGAATATTTTTAAGCCAGATCTAATATATTATATCATAGGGCTATGTTTTGTAAAAAGGGCAATATATTTTGTGTGTTATAATGAACAAAAGTTTTTTATATTTTTATGTTCCTGAAATGTGTCCACATTGTCAGTTATAATATTTTGTTACCAGCGATTAAATGTGGAAAATAAATAATTATTTAACTAAAATTATTTTAAGTATCTGAAGAACCAACAAAATGCAAAAATTGACAATTCTACTAACCCTCAATCTAAAACAATTCATATATTTTAAATTGATCTTTAAATTAATCTTAAAATATTTACAAGTGTTTTAGTAAAAACTAGTAGCTAACGTGAAGATAGATTCAACAAATATGAATATTGAATTGTAAAAGAAGTAACATTTTATGAAGGTTTCTGACAACATGTCAGATTAGTAACCATTAATTATTTTAGTTCTAAATTGAAAACTTCAGTGTAGAACTATTTACCTGGAGGAATTTTCAATTCATATTTTTGTACTTATAAACTCAATACTATTTCATACTTTCTTTCAAAACTCAAAAATTTCTTTACAAGTGACTTACACAATAAATATGATAGCCATAAAAAGTCAAGTTTTAGTTAACTTTTGAAAAAAAAAATTTTGCCGATCGGAGAGGAATTCCCTGATCTTAATAATTAAAGAAGTGATTTTAAATGTTGTAAACCATAAATTGTGATTATTACTTCAATTTTTATCATCAAGGAAATGAAGGACCTTAGAAACAGTATAATCCTTGCCTATTTATATTTTGGTAGCAGGGAATTTGTCAAAGTGCTTTGGCATTTCATTTAATAAGTGCTGATTCCCTGGGTAAAAGCAAAATAAATGCCGTGTATCTTTTTAAGCCTATTTAAACTTTACAGTTATTACATTTTGTAAAACCTATTTCACACTTTCCCTCCTTCGTTAAAAATTTCTGTTGAGTACATTCAGGATGCCTGTTCATTAGATTTATTACTTGATTGATGAAATCTTAACAAAATGCATTGGGTATTAATAGAGAGAAAATAATACTCTAGTACAAAAGAAAATGACACTTTTTTTAAAACAAAATTGTTAATAGATTTAATATACCATATTTTTTCTTGCTAGTTTTGTTTTTTTCTTACAATGTACTGTAATATGTTTTTTAATGTCTTTTATGAAAGTAGATTATATTTGTAATTAAGAACTATACTGTAGACGAATAGTGTGGTTTTATAGTGTTGTATAATAGTGTTGATGAGTTTTTTGGCCAACAGAAATCAAACAAAGCTCTAAGAGCTAAGTTCTGATCAAACAAAGATAAGTTTGTTGACATCGCCCTTCAAATTCAACTGATCCAGTGATGCACAAGTGAATCTAACAGTCACATTTGACTTAGCTCAGTGAACAGTTAATCAATTTTAAAAAGAGGACAAACATGACTATCATGACTTGTATCTAATAATTTTTTATTTTCTTCAAAGGTGAAATTATACATTTATCAAATTTTAATATTTTTTGTAGGGCTCAAGACTAAAATTGAGGAGTATTTTAGCATATTGTCAGTAGATGAATTTTTTCCATCTGAAGAACATAAACCTAAATTTCTACAAAAAATGGCTAAGAAATCAATGTCTACAATGAAAGATCATATGAAGGTATTTAAAAAAATTTTGTACTAAAAAACTTGAATAACATCCTACTTTACATTTAATTTCAATTTTATTTTGAAATTTAATTTTCTAAATTTATTGATATCTCATGTGATAACAGCAAAAATACAAGACTGACTCAGTGAAATAGACTAAGATAAAATCATTTGTAAAGTATCGGGTATACGGTATGCCAAGAAATTTGTACGGCTGTTCACATTTCTTTAGTTTTAGCTTTTTTAGTACATAATTTTCATATAAAATGTATGTTTTATGTATCTAAAACAAATTCTCTACAAAATGGAATTTAGTACCATAACATACAGAGTTCTCTACTACATATTGGAATAATTAATCACTTTAACATTAGTTTATGACTATCCGAACTTTATATTTGTAAAAAATATCTGAGACAGAACAATTTTGATCGCTGTCTGGCGATCTTCATCAGTGTCTTTTGCTTGGAGTTGTTGGGTTAAGCGGTGATGGTTTTAAAGGCAGGTTTTCGATAGTATCAAAGAATATGTGTGATTTGTATTGGGTTTGTTCATTTAATATGCTTGTAATTTTGTTTTTGTGTGTTTGTAAATTTTATATTGTTCTAGTGTGTTGAATGTGGTCCTTTTTTGTTGATGTGTAAGATTTCTGAGGTTATGGTAAATATGTGTGTATTTGTGTCCTGCTTCTTTTACGTGATTGTAAAATGCTAAATTGGTGTTCTGTTTGTGTTCCTCGACTCGTTATTTAAAGCTGCAACTTGTTTGTCCAATGTAGAATTTTTTGCACTTGTTTCAGTTTAATTTGTATACCCCTGGTGCGTGTAGTTTATCTTGGTTGTTGGTATTTTGTATTGTACATTATTATTAGTTTTATATGCTATTTTGTATCCTGTTTTTTGAAATTCGTGGGATATTTAATTTGATGTTCTGTTTATGTATGGCATTGTGATGTATTTGTTTCCCTCTCTGTAGTGTTAATTTTAGTGTTTTTTGTGTGTATATTTTGCCATAATTTGTCTATCGTTGTGAGTAGATCTCGCCCTAGACTGGCGCGGACCCACCCCTAACTCGGCCGCTACGTAACCTAGGACTATAGGGGTAGTTTTGGATGATGCTCAAGGTCATCCCGACCCTGACCCCAGACCCGGGGGTGGTTTTGACCACGTTCAGGGGGGTAGGGGGTAGTTTTTTCGAAAAAAAAAAAACAAAATCGGCCGCTACGTAACCTAGGACTACAGGGGTAGTTTCGGATGATGCGGGCGGACGTCCTGACCCTGACCGTAGCTTTGGGGGTGGTTTCGACCACGTCTAGAGGGGTGGGGGGTAGTTTTTCGAAAAAATTTTTATTTTAACCTAACTCGGCCGCTACGTAACCTAGGACTATAGGGGTAATTTTGGATGTTGCAGAGGCCTGACGCTGACCCTCACCCAACCCTAAGGGCGGTTTTGACCATGCCTAGAGGGGTGGTAAATGGAAAAAACTAATTCCAACTAGCTAACCTAAGCTAGCCAAAATGGATCAAACCTAACCTAACCTAAGTGTTGGGGGTGACCTCGGCTACGTTCAGGACCATCACCGGGGGTAGCTCCGGGGGTCGATTGGGGGTGGGGGGTAGATTTCGAAAAAATTTTGGAAAATCGTGTCTTGACCGATAGGATGAGTCTAGAGTGTATTATTGCGTCGGTAGGGGTAGTTTCACCTAGGGGTAGTTTTTGAATAAAATACGAAAATGCCGAAAATCGAACGGTTTGATCGAATGGCTGTATGGGATATGTCTAGAGTCCAATAAGGAACGCTGCGGGGGTGGATTCACCGAGGGGTAGTTTTTACAAAAAATATGAAATTGCCGAAAATCGACCGGCTGGATCAAATGACCGTATATGGTGTGGTTAAAGTCTATAATGGACCGTTTTGGGGGCGGGTGCACCTGTTTTCAGATTGTCAAAAATAATCGGGGTCCTAGGTAAAAGTCACCCGGGCATTAGTTAAAGCCGCCAAGGTAGAGCCAATATGGAGCACGCACTCGGTTAAAGCCAACCCGAGCCTAGCCACCCAGCAGCTAGGCGTTAGGTAAAGCTAACACTGAGCAAGGTAAAGCCAACCTAGGTAACCCTGGAATCAGGCATTAGGTGGGGGTGGTGGTGGTTATCAAATGAAATTGTCAAAAAATTATCGGTTAGATGAAACGACCGACGCTCCAACTATGCAACACAGCGCATACGGTGGTGTGATTACCCAAGGTTTGAACGGTGTCATCAACCGCTGTGGCTAAAGTCTACCAAAAATGATCGGTGACCTAGATAAAAATCACACCCGAAACAGCGCTTGAGGTAACACCGCCTAAGAGCGGGTAAAGCTAACACGGAGCACGGTCTCGGTTAAAGCCAAACCGAGCCCAGCCACCCAGCAGCTAGCCCTCGGGTACGGACATCTCAAGGCCGACCCTTAGGTAAAGTAACCCTGGAATAGCTCCGGTGGTGGGGGTAACTTTTGGAAAGATTTAACGGTTATCTGATGACGTATCAGCGCTTGAGCGAGTCTAGGTAAGTAGTCGGCTCGCCGTAACTATAGTGGTCTACCCCAAACAATTTTGATGATGAGGGGCCCAGGGGTATATGATTGGCAAACCCAAAATTTGTCTATGCTACTAAAATAATAAACAATGCAGTCAGCCTTTAAGTAAAGCTACACAAGAGCAGGGCTAGGACGGTTGCTATATCAACTACCAAGAGAAATACCTCCACCAAGTCTTAGGTAAAGCTATCTGTGGAGCAAGGCCTCAGGAAAAGCCGTCCCTTAGGCCGACCCTTAGGTAAAGCCATCCAGGTGTCGGACCTTCGGTAAAGTCACACCAGGAGTCGTGCTAGAGGTAAAGCCCCCAGGAGCTAGGGCTTAGGTATAGCCAACCCGAAGCCTGCCCTTAAGTAAAGCCACCAGGGTGTCAGACCTCCGTTAAAGTAACCGCGGACTCGGGCTTGAGGTAAAGCTGCCTAGGAGTCAGCCCTTAGGTAACGCCGGCCTGGAGTCTGGCCATAGGTAAAGACACCGTCGAGTCAGGTCGTAGGTAAAGCTACCATGGAGTCGGGGCCTAGGTAAAGCTACCATGGAGTTAGACCATAGGTAAAGCAAACACGGAGCAAGGACTCAGGTAAATACCAACGACCTACATAGAGTTCAAATAGTCAACAAGTTGAATCAACCAATCACAACGCAGGGGCCCGGTAGGCCTACGTAAACGGTCAATGTAAGACGAGAAGGCCTATATAACGTGTTAAACCAATATATATGACAGCCCACATAATGTGTTAAACAAATATGCAAGCCTACATACATACTATGCTAGGCCGACATACCATGTCGGTAAATCACCGGCCAAAGCCTATATGAACTGAGATAGTTTCACCCCATATATCAGGTAGAACCACGGGCAGGCAACCGTATAATATGGGGAGTACTATAAGGTATAGCTAAACCAATATATACGATAGCCCACATAATGTGCTAAACAAATACGCAAGCTTGCATACATACTATGCTAGGCCTACATACATGAATCCCTAAATGCGCCTACTATGTCTGTAAATCACTGGCCACAGCCTATATGACCTGAGCTATTTACACCTCGTCTATCAGGTAGAACCTGACAATCGTATAATATGGGAAGTACTATAAGGTACATCTACCAATGCATAACCTATCAAGCCCACGTAAAGATATAATATATCTGATGACGTACGAGCGACATGCGCACCTATAACCAGAGTGGCCTACCCCTAAATAACATAGAAGAAGTAAGGATATGGACAGATAGGAGAAGCAAGGACCTGGACCGATAAAAAGAGCAAATACCTGGACAGATAGAAGAAGCAAGGACCTGTACCGATGGAAGAAGCAAGTACATGGACTGATAGAAGAAGCAAGGACCTGGACCGATAAAAGAAACAAGCACCTGGGCAGATAGAAGAAGCAGGTACTTGGACAGATAGTAGAAGTAAGCACCTGGACAGACAGAAGAACCCGAGTCCTACATATATAATCAGAAATCAATGTAAATAATCAAATAGCCTCAATGGATATATCCTATAGCTGCAAATGTATCTAGATATAAAAGTATATATGGAGAAACACTAATAAAGAGGCCCATCACAAAACGTGAATAAATATATGTTATAAAACGATCCTAAACCAACATGCATGCTATCATACATATTCGTATATACCGTGTTAAGCCTACAAACGTGATAGTCCACATAATGTGTTAAACAAATATGCATGTAAACCTGCATACATACTATGCTAAGCCTACTTACATGAGCCTACTATGTCGGTAAACCGCCGGCCAAGGCCTATATGATCTAAGCTATTTACACCTCGTCTATCAGGTAGAACCTGGCAACCGTATAATAGGGGAAGTACTATATGGTATAGCTAACAATGCATAACCTATCACGCCCATGACGGTCAACAAATATTACAATATAAGGTAAGTCGCGCAACCTATATACATACAATGCTAACCAATATAGGCATATATACTATGTTAAACCAGCGTGCAATATACTCTAAATAGCCATATATACGCTGTTAAACCAATATGCAGGTTAACCTATATACATCCTGTATTAGGCCAATATCCCCGTTACCCGCATAGGCCTATATAATATGTTAAGCCTGTATAAGTGATTGCCCTTATAGTGTGTTCAATAAATATGCGTGTAAACCAAATAAATACTCTGGTAAGCCAACATGTATGCTATCATAGATAGGCGTATATACTATGTTAGGCCTACATATCGCGTAAAACAAACATGTGTAGGCCACCATACATATTATGCTAAGCCGACAAGGGCCTGAACACATTATATCCACTGCATAGGTTAGCTAAACGGCTATCACACACTATCCTACAGGTACCACATAATACCTGATCAATAACACATAGTATCCAATGCATAGCCTGACGAAGGTTTAATATATAGTATCCAGAGGCCCCGCTAACGATTAACACGTTGTATCCATAAGGCCTACTATGTCGGTAAACCACAGGCCCTGGCTTATATGATCAGAGTCCGACACACATTTTCACCCGTCTATCAGGTAGAACCTGATACAATATAATCAAAAAAAAAGTAGCGCAACCTATATACATACAGTGCTAACCAATATAGGCATATATACTATGTTAAACCAGCAGGCAATATACTCTAAATAGCCATATATACGCTGTTAAACAAATAAGCGTGTAAACCTACATAAATACTATGCTAAACCGACATGCATGCTATCATACTATGTTAAGCCCAAATACATAATAGAATACATAATGTGTTAAACATATATGTGTGTAAGCCTGCATAGATATTATGCTAAGAAGACATGGACCTACAAAGTATAACACATTATATTCGGTGCATAGTTTAGCTAATGGATATCACACACTAACCTACAAGCTGCCCACAAATTACCACATAATACCTGATACATAGCCCGGATAATCATTAACGCATAGCGGCCGATGCAAGTCATGACTAGGGCTAACACAACATATTCAAACCATAGCCTGACTAGGGCTAACACATAGTATCCGATGAGAAGTATGAATACAAAGTAACACACAATATCCGTTGCATAGCTCGGCTAAAGTTCGTCATATAGCACCCGAAGTATAGCCTGACAAACACATAGCATCTCATGAGCGGCGTGATATAAGGTAACACACGGTATCTGATGCACAACTTAGGATCGAATATGACGTCATCCAGGTGGAGAACAAGATGGTGGCAATGTTGATACCGACTTCAAAAAGGGCTATGGCCTGTGTAGGCTAGATCAAATAACCAACGTTTCAACTAAACTACTGTCATACGCGTAGTTTAACCAACCAACATACGTGAAGTTCAAACGAACAGCATTGACACCAAGTCCAAATAGGCTATGGCGGCTATGCCCAGATCAACGTATCAGCTAATCAAAATGAAAAACTTACGCTAATCAACCAACATCTACACCGAGGTCAAATGGGTTATGGTTAGCGAAGGCACTGGCAAAAGCTTTAAGCCTCAGACATAATTATAGCTATCAACGCATACCAAAATAGCCATGCAGAAACCGTCAAGGCCATTACACATATTGTCCAGGTATGTTCTCCATCAAACCGAGACTTTAGACACCATCTCTGTAAAACAGCTAACAAATTATACTCCACCACAATAGGTATGTCAAAACTGTTACCGGCTCATAATCTAAGACAGTGGTTACGTAACGCCCTTTATCAATTTAAGACCTTAAGAGATATCTTCGTAAAGACAGCTACCAATCCGTACTATATCACAATAGTTACGTTAGAGCTACCGCTGCTCACCTTACCATAATAGCTACGTACAGACGGTTAATATTGTATAACCTATCACAAGACTTATGTAAAAACAGCTATGCATAACCTGTCACACAATAACTGCGTAAAGGCAGCTAACAAGGCCTACCCCATTAAAATAGCTACGAAAAGATAACATCCAATACATACCCTATCATATTAGCTATGTAAAGACAATAAATGCGTAAAGGCAGCTAACAATGCCTACCCCATTAAAATAGCTACGAAAAGATAACAACCAATACATAACTTATCATAATAGCTATGTAAAGACAGCTAAAGATGCATAACCTAACTCAGTAATGATTGCTATTAAATAATGAACCACTACACTAGCCACGTAAAGACAGCCACCAACACCGCAATAGCTACGTAAAAACAGTTATCGATCCGTGACCAAGATAATACCTACGTAAGACCTATATCAGTACTAAGACAATAAGGAAAACCTACCACTTCATGAACTACGACAACAGCAAGGTGTGGACGGCTACCAATACATTACTTATCACAGCTACCAACACATAACTCGTCACACTAGCTAAGTAAATAGCGCTACGATTGAATAGCCTATCACATAGGCCAAATGAGGGTCACTAACTAAACCATCACAATATCTCTGTACATGGCAGATGGCGTGATGATCCTCGTCTTTATTGCGCACCTAACAGTAGGTTAGGTTAGAAGCACTCTGGCTAGCTTAGGTTAGTGGGTTGAAAATAATTTTTCTAAAAACTACCCCTCTAGACGTGATTGAACACCCAACAGTAGGTTAGGTTAGAAGCACTCTGGCTAGCTTAGGTTAGTGGGTTGAAAATAATTTTTTCTAAAAACTACCCCTCTAGACGTGGTTGAACCCTCCCCCAAGGCTACGATCAAGGTCACATCGACCGCCTGCATCATCCAAAACCACCCCTAACTTCTACAACCACAGGTCAGTGATGCCCGTGATGGAGATACGACCAACCTTTGAAAGTTAGGGGTGGTTTTGGATGATGCAGGCGGTCGATGTGACCTTGATCGTAGCCTTGGGGGAGGGTTCAACCACGTCTAGAGGGGTAGTTTTTAGAAAAAATTATTTTCAACCCACTAACCTAAGCTAGCCAGAGTGCTTCTAACCTAACCTACTGTTGGGTGTTCAATCACGTCTAGAGGGGTAGTTTTTAGAAAAATTATTTTCAACCCACTAACCTAAGCTAGCCAGAGTGCTTCTAACCTAACCTACTGTTAGGTGCGCAATAAAGACGAGGATCATCACGCCATCTGCCATGTACAGAGATATTGTGATGGTTTAGTTAGTGACCCTCATTTGGCCTATGTGATAGGCTATTCAATCGTAGCGCTATTTACTTAGCTAGTGTGACGAGTTATGTGTTGGTAGCTGTGATAAGTAATGTATTGGTAGCCGTCCACACCTTGCTGTTGTCGTAGTTCATGAAGTGGTAGGTTTTCCTTATTGTCTTAGTACTGATATAGGTCTTACGTAGGTATTATCTTGGTCACGGATCGATAACTGTTTTTACGTAGCTATTGCGGTGTTGGTGGCTGTCTTTACGTGGCTAGTGTAGTGGTTCATTATTTAATAGCAATCATTACTGAGTTAGGTTATGCATCTTTAGCTGTCTTTACATAGCTATTATGATAAGTTATGTATTGGTTGTTATCTTTTCGTAGCTATTTTAATGGGGTAGGCATTGTTAGCTGCCTTTACGCATTTATTGTCTTTACATAGCTAATATGATAGGGTATGTATTGGATGTTATCTTTTCGTAGCTATTTTAATGGGGTAGGCCTTGTTAGCTGCCTTTACGCAGTTATTGTGTGACAGGTTATGCATAGCTGTTTTTACATAAGTCTTGTGATAGGTTATACAATATTAACCGTCTGTACGTAGCTATTATGGTAAGGTGAGCAGCGGTAGCTCTAACGTAACTATTGTGATATAGTACGGATTGGTAGCTGTCTTTACGAAGATATCTCTTAAGGTCTTAAATTGATAAAGGGCGTTACGTAACCACTGTCTTAGATTATGAGCCGGTAACAGTTTTGACATACCTATTGTGGTGGAGTATAATTTGTTAGCTGTTTTACAGAGATGGTGTCTAAAGTCTCGGTTTGATGGAGAACATACCTGGACAATATGTGTAATGGCCTTGACGGTTTCTGCATGGCTATTTTGGTATGCGTTGATAGCTATAATTATGTCTGAGGCTTAAAGCTTTTGCCAGTGCCTTCGCTAACCATAACCCATTTGACCTCGGTGTAGATGTTGGTTGATTAGCGTAAGTTTTTCATTTTGATTAGCTGATACGTTGATCTGGGCATAGCCGCCATAGCCTATTTGGACTTGGTGTCAATGCTGTTCGTTTGAACTTCACGTATGTTGGTTGGTTAAACTACGCGTATGACAGTAGTTTAGTTGAAACGTTGGTTATTTGATCTAGCCTACACAGGCCATAGCCCTTTTTGAAGTCGGTATCAACATTGCCACCATCTTGTTCTCCACCTGGATGACGTCATATTCCATCCTAAGTTGTGCATCAGATACCGTGTGTTACCTTATATCACGCCGCTCATGAGATGCTATGTGTTTGTCAGGCTATACTTCGGGTGCTATATGACGAACTTTAGCCGAGCTATGCAACGGATATTGTGTGTTACTTTGTATTCATACTTCTCATCGGATACTATGTGTTAGCCCTAGTCAGGCTATGGTTTGAATATGTTGTGTTAGCCCTAGTCATGACTTGCATCGGCCGCTATGCGTTAATGATTATCCGGGCTATGTATCAGGTATTATGTGGTAATTTGTGGGCAGCTTGTAGGTTAGTGTGTGATATCCATTAGCTAAACTATGCACCGAATATAATGTGTTATACTTTGTAGGTCCATGTCTTCTTAGCATAATATCTATGCAGGCTTACACACATATATGTTTAACACATTATGTATTCTATTATGTATTTGGGCTTAACATAGTATGATAGCATGCATGTCGGTTTAGCATAGTATTTATGTAGGTTTACACGCTTATTTGTTTAACAGCGTATATATGGCTATTTAGAGTATATTGCCTGCTGGTTTAACATAGTATATATGCCTATATTGGTTAGCACTGTATGTATATAGGTTGCGCTACTTTTTTTTTGATTATATTGTATCAGGTTCTACCTGATAGACGGGTGAAAATGTGTGTCGGACTCTGATCATATAAGCCAGGGCCTGTGGTTTACCGACATAGTAGGCCTTATGGATACAACGTGTTAATCGTTAGCGGGGCCTCTGGATACTATATATTAAACCTTCGTCAGGCTATGCATTGGATACTATGTGTTATTGATCAGGTATTATGTGGTACCTGTAGGATAGTGTGTGATAGCCGTTTAGCTAACCTATGCAGTGGATATAATGTGTTCAGGCCCTTGTCGGCTTAGCATAATATGTATGGTGGCCTACACATGTTTGTTTTACGCGATATGTAGGCCTAACATAGTATATACGCCTATCTATGATAGCATACATGTTGGCTTACCAGAGTATTTATTTGGTTTACACGCATATTTATTGAACACACTATAAGGGCAATCACTTATACAGGCTTAACATATTATATAGGCCTATGCGGGTAACGGGGATATTGGCCTAATACAGGATGTATATAGGTTAACCTGCATATTGGTTTAACAGCGTATATATGGCTATTTAGAGTATATTGCACGCTGGTTTAACATAGTATATATGCCTATATTGGTTAGCATTGTATGTATATAGGTTGCGCGACTTACCTTATATTGTAATATTTGTTGACCGTCATGGGCGTGATAGGTTATGCATTGTTAGCTATACCATATAGTACTTCCCCTATTATACGGTTGCCAGGTTCTACCTGATAGACGAGGTGTAAATAGCTTAGATCATATAGGCCTTGGCCGGCGGTTTACCGACATAGTAGGCTCATGTAAGTAGGCTTAGCATAGTATGTATGCAGGTTTACATGCATATTTGTTTAACACATTATGTGGACTATCACGTTTGTAGGCTTAACACGGTATATACGAATATGTATGATAGCATGCATGTTGGTTTAGGATCGTTTTATAACATATATTTATTCACGTTTTGTGATGGGCCTCTTTATTAGTGTTTCTCCATATATACTTTTATATCTAGATACATTTGCAGCTATAGGATATATCCATTGAGGCTATTTGATTATTTACATTGATTTCTGATTATATATGTAGGACTCGGGTTCTTCTGTCTGTCCAGGTGCTTACTTCTACTATCTGTCCAAGTACCTGCTTCTTCTATCTGCCCAGGTGCTTGTTTCTTTTATCGGTCCAGGTCCTTGCTTCTTCTATCAGTCCATGTACTTGCTTCTTCCATCGGTACAGGTCCTTGCTTCTTCTATCTGTCCAGGTATTTGCTCTTTTTATCGGTCCAGGTCCTTGCTTCTCCTATCTGTCCATATCCTTACTTCTTCTATGTTATTTAGGGGTAGGCCACTCTGGTTATAGGTGCGCATGTCGCTCGTACGTCATCAGATATATTATATCTTTACGTGGGCTTGATAGGTTATGCATTGGTAGATGCACCTTATAGTACTTCCTATATTATACGATTGCCAGGTTCTACCTGATATATGAGGTGAAACTATCTCAGTTCATATAGGCTGTGGCCAGTGATTTACCGACATAGTAGGCGCTTTATGGGATTCATGTATGTAGGCCTAGCATAGTATGTATGCAAACTTGCGTATTTGTTTAACACATTATGTGGGCTATCGTATATATTGGTTTAGCTATACCTTATAGTACTCCCCATATTATACGGTTGCCTGCCCGTGGTTCTACCTGATATATGGGGTGAAACTATCTCAGTTCATATAGGCTTTGGCCGGTGATTTACCGACATGGTATGTCGGCCTAGCATAGTATGTATGTAGGCTTGCATATTTGTTTAACACATTATGTGGGCTGTCATATATATTGGTTTAACACGTTATATAGGCCTTCTCGTCTTACATTGACCGTTTACGTAGGCCTACCGGGCCCCTGCGTTGTGATTGGTTGATTCAACTTGTTGACTATTTGAACTCTATGTAGGTCGTTGGTATTTACCTGAGTCCTTGCTCCGTGTTTGCTTTACCTATGGTCTAACTCCATGGTAGCTTTACCTAGGCCCCGACTCCATGGTAGCTTTACCTACGACCTGACTCGACGGTGTCTTTACCTATGGCCAGACTCCAGGCCGGCGTTACCTAAGGGCTGACTCCTAGGCAGCTTTACCTCAAGCCCGAGTCCGCGGTGACTTTAACGGAGGTCTGACACCCTGGTGGCTTTACTTAAGGGCAGGCTTCGGGTTGGCTATACCTAAGCCCTAGCTCCTGGGGGCTTTACCTCTAGCACGACTCCTGGTGTGACTTTACCGAAGGTCCGACACCTGGATGGCTTTACCTAAGGGTCGGCCTAAGGGACGGCTTTTCCTGAGGCCTTGCTCCACAGATAGCTTTACCTAAGACTTGGTGGAGGTATTTCTCTTGGTAGTTGATATAGCAACCGTCCTAGCCCTGCTCTTGTGTAGCTTTACTTAAAGGCTGACTGCATTGTTTATTATTTTAGTAGCATAGACAAATTTTGGGTTTGCCAATCATATACCCCTGGGCCCCTCATCATCAAAATTGTTTGGGGTAGACCACTATAGTTACGGTGAGCCGACTACTTGCCTAGACTCGCTCAAGCGCTGATACGTCATCAGATAACCGTTAAATCTTTCCAAAAGTTACCCCCACCACCGGAGCTATTCCAGGGTTACTTTACCTAAGGGTCGGCCTTGAGATGTCCGTACCCGAGGGCTAGCTGCTGGGTGGCTGGGCTCGGTTTGGCTTTAACCGAGACCGTGCTCCGTGTTAGCTTTACCCGCTCTTAGGCGGTGTTACCTCAAGCGCTGTTTCGGGTGTGATTTTTATCTAGGTCACCGATCATTTTTGGTAGACTTTAGCCACAGCGGTTGATGACACCGTTCAAACCTTGGGTAATCACACCACCGTATGCGCTGTGTTGCATAGTTGGAGCGTCGGTCGTTTCATCTAACCGATAATTTTTTGACAATTTCATTTGATAACCACCACCACCCCCACCTAATGCCTGATTCCAGGGTTACCTAGGTTGGCTTTACCTTGCTCAGTGTTAGCTTTACCTAACGCCTAGCTGCTGGGTGGCTAGGCTCGGGTTGGCTTTAACCGAGTGCGTGCTCCATATTGGCTCTACCTTGGCGGCTTTAACTAATGCCCGGGTGACTTTTACCTAGGACCCCGATTATTTTTGACAATCTGAAAACAGGTGCACCCGCCCCCAAAACGGTCCATTATAGACTTTAACCACACCATATACGGTCATTTGATCCAGCCGGTCGATTTTCGGCAATTTCATATTTTTTGTAAAAACTACCCCTCGGTGAATCCACCCCCGCAGCGTTCCTTATTGGACTCTAGACATATCCCATACAGCCATTCGATCAAACCGTTCGATTTTCGGCATTTTCGTATTTTATTCAAAAACTACCCCTAGGTGAAACTACCCCTACCGACGCAATAATACACTCTAGACTCATCCTATCGGTCAAGACACGATTTTCCAAAATTTTTTCGAAATCTACCCCCCACCCCCAATCGACCCCCGGAGCTACCCCCGGTGATGGTCCTGAACGTAGCCGAGGTCACCCCCAACACTTAGGTTAGGTTAGGTTGGATCCATTTTGGCTGGCTTAGGTTAGCTAGTTGGAATTAGTTTTTTCCATTTACCACCCCTCTAGGCATGGTCAAAACCGCCCTTAGGGTTGGGTGAGGGTCAGCGTCAGGCCTCTGCAACATCCAAAATTACCCCTATAGTCCTAGGTTACGTAGCGGCCGAGTTAGGTTAAAATAAAAATTTTTTCGAAAAACTACCCCCCACCCCTCTAGACGTGGTCGAAACCACCCCCAAAGCTACGGTCAGGGTCAGGACGTCCGCCCGCATCATCCGAAACTACCCCTGTAGTCCTAGGTTACGTAGCGGCCGATTTTGTTTTTTTTTTTTCGAAAAAACTACCCCCTACCCCCCTGAACGTGGTCAAAACCACCCCCGGGTCTGGGGTCAGGGTCGGGATGACCTTGAGCATCATCCAAAACTACCCCTATAGTCCTAGGTTACGTAGCGGCCGAGTTAGGGGTGGGTCCGCGCCAGTCTAGGGCGAGATCTACTGTTGTGTATTATTGGATACAAACTCGCACTACAAATCATAATAGACACTAATAATTGGGTAACAAATAAACTAATAAACATTAAAATTAAACACAACAAAAAGATTAATCAACTATTATGTCAAACAAAAAACATAACATACTCTCAATCTACACAAAAATATTATCCCCATACAGTTAATCTCACTAATACCAAATTCACACAACCCAAAATGAATTTAATAAACAAAGGTCTAAAATTCAACCTACATTATAAATCAATTAAAATAACAATTAGAAACATAATACTACAAAATCTGAAACAGCCATATTAAAAACTGACACCAAAGACCAAAACTCACTACATGACACAAAAAACCTAACCAAACCCAAAAATACAAACAACAAAAACATACTTACTTACTTCTTCGCACAGGGGTCCAGCTTCATGTGTAGCCGATAACCCGATCTCCATGGTAGATGATAGATGCAAGAGTCCAGTAACCTTTATCTTTCAATACGTCCCTCCACGATGACGCCAGTGGTCTTAAGTGTGATGAGCGTTGAGAAAAGGAGCGGTAATGCTTCCGATCGTTTTTGTTGTTGCGTCATAAATAATAATATTAATGTTATCTCAAAATGGCATTTAATTTAATTGTTTAATTCATTCCAAATAACTAATACATAGCAAAGACAGTTGATAATAATTATATTTCCTATAAATTACACCGCAAACATATTTTAACAATTAAAAAATACAAGAATCAGAATCGGCATTCAATCAATGGAGAATAGAAAATCGTAATCACCCCATTCCTAATTATTTTAAACAGTAAACCTAAATTTAAATTGTTAAAAATATTACAATAAAAATTATGTAATAGAAATTCAGCAAAACTGGAAAATTTTGCAAGTTTTTACTCAAACTTTAAGGGTTTGACTAATAATTTTTACATTATTTTAATCCGAAACAGCTATTAATTATTGCATTAAAAAAAAACTTTTAAAAATATCTCCTATTACTTAGTTTGATGACAGCTTTTTCAGGAATTCCTTCCCATTGTCTAGGAGTTTTGCATATTGTATTATAACAAAAAAGTAAATTCTACTTTTTATAAAGTTAATACATTTCAAATATAGTTATAATTTATAACAAGTAGACAATTATAGTTATTTTTATTTTATTTTTAGTTTGCTGGGAAAGTGAATGAAGGTCCAGATTTTATTGCACCTTTGACCTCAACACATCAAGCAAATCAAAATAATATACAAACTATGCTTGGGAGAAAAGTAAATGATGTATATTATGGTATCACAAGCACGCCTAGTCATAATCCAGCACCTCTTAGGTATAAATTTGTTGAGGATTTGTCACCAATTTTGCAAGATCGAAATATTGTTCAAAGGCGTTTAAAATCTAGAATACCACTTCCATCAAATAGTCAGTCTGTACCAGTTTTAAAGGGATTAGGGTAAGTTTTATATTTACTTGTTTATTGTTTATCTGTTAACACATTTTCATTTTGACCTGAAAAAAGTTTTTTACTTATATGATTACCTAAATGATTATTTTTTTTATTAGTTAGTGATTACAATTATACACAATTATACTACAATTTACAACATTAGGAAAAATTTTGAATAAAATTATTTATTACATGATACTAACATCCGTACAGTAGCTACAAATGTGGCAAAATAATGTACAGTAATATAAACTTACAGATGAAATAGTTCATGTAGCTTGGAAATAGTCAGTCATTTTCTTCTGCCTCTTTGATGCTCGAGCTTTCATCGCAGCAATATTTCGTATTTTTTGGAGCATTAGGGTCTGCATTGCATTGGCCTCTTCTTGATTTTCAAAGCATTCTATACACTTGGCCAGCATTGTTTTAGCCTCTGAGTAGCTAATACTTTGTTTTTCGTCATGGTTTGAACACTCGTCTTCATTAGCCCCCTTCTTCTTTGGTGGTACTTGAGCTGGCAACAATTTCGTCATCACTCAAAATTTGAAATCCTCCAGTCGACTCTGTCACACTCTAACCACTCTGATACTACTTCTGATGTCAAATTTGTAAATTATTGCACAAATTGGCCATCTCATCAACTGTCACACTCTCAGGTTCCTCATATTCTTCACCAGGTTGAGGACATCCGGACAGTTCCTGTAGGTAATGTATATTGTAGTCTTGTCTGGGAGAATCTTCATCCCTCTGAAATGGTCGGTTCTTAGTCCTACAATGACCGATGTCAAATTTCTGGCATAGCAGAAGTCCAACCTCTTTGAGGCTCTGGCAACAATTTTCCGTGTATAGTCCGATATCAAGATTTAGTCTTTTGTGGTAAAGCCTTCTAGTTAGGCCCAGTTTCATCACAGTTGTAAACTTGCTTCATAACATGATCCGATTCAGTGATTTTTTTCATTAAATTGTTCCTGGAACTCCACAATTACAGAGCTATCCGCACTGAGTTTTTCTCCACTGATGTCAAGTTGGCAAATGCCATGACAAAATTTAAACTTATCAAGCCATCCTATGCTTGCTTTAAAAGATAAATCGCCGTCAAGTCACCCTACAGTTCATTTCAACAGCTTTAGCCATTATTATAGGCCCTGAAAGTGGAATCCCCTGACTTTTTGCTTGTTAAACCATCAGTACATTGCAGTGTCCAATTCATCATATTTTGCTGGTTTCATTGTTGGAACATCTCCATCCATGCTCCGCATTGTTGTCATAGGTTGTTCTATTTTAATCAGTATCAAGTTTTATATCGTTAACTGTTGTTCTCCCAACACCATAACTTTTACACTTATTACTGTTTCACCCTTTCTTAATAGTTTTATAATTTAAAGTTTTTGGTTAAGTCACTGTAACACAAACACCAGTCCTAAATACAGTAATGTAAAATACATTTATCACTACAGTAGCAAATGAGGCACTACTTCACAGCCTGCTAGATACAGTGCGACATTGACAGCCTTTTTGCCAGTGGTGACTCATAACTCACTAGTGAGACAAAGGACTAAAAGAGGGGGTGGGGCGCAAGCACATAAATTGAACATCATAGGTAACATTCTACGGCGCTTCTAGATAATGCTTTTTATTAATTTTGTAAGCTCTTCACAAAGATAAATTTTAAAAAAACTACCTTTTTTATTTTAATATGCTAGTAACATTAAACCATTGGGGATCTCTAATTAGATGACCACAATGGCATTCAGCAGTTCGAATTAATTCCTTGCAATAAGTGAGTTAATTTTGCTACAAAAATATTCTCACTTATAAAGAACTAAATATTATATATTTTATTATATTATTTATGTATAATTATATATTTTGTAGTGATAATTAAATATTGAAATTTTTAGACAGGGCAGTATTTCTTTTCATTATTTTATACCTTATTTGGATTATTGTCAATTGATTATAATTAGTAAAAACTAATTAAAAGTTAATTATGGTTTGAAGTTTACATTAGAATACAGGCTCGCTATTATTGTTTACTCTAGTTAAGTACAAAAATACGCTAAATATAAAAAATATTTATAGTAATAAGACACACAACAAACATGGGCTAAAAACTATACTGAGCAAGAAAGTCCACTTTACATAAAAATTTATCCTACATCATGTCGCAATCAGTGGCGGCTCCTGCCCAATTACATTGGTGGGGCTCATGACAAGGGGTCTCCCCAGATTTACGAGGTGCAGAGAAAATTTTGAAAATTGATACCCATTTAACTCATTTTACATTCTAAGCACCTACAACTTTTATTAAGTTATACTTATTGATTAATATATTAACATTGCTATAACTAATAGACGTATTACAGTATGATTTGCGAAATGTTGCTAGGTTGGGTAGTTAAGTGATCGCCTATTGGTTGCTAAAGCGTCGAGCACTCAACGAGTAGTGTGAACTTTCATCATGTTTTACTTTTAAGAGTATATTAGGCCACTGTGTATGCGCATCAATGGATCTATAAATGGAAACAATACTTATCTAGTATATAAATATTATTCTTAAAAATGAGTTTAAAAGAGTAGTTTCATAAACTCATATTATTATTAAATATAAAATTAATTACATTATAAAAAAACAATTTATAGGTTTTAAAAGGTTTATGGCCTACCTTCAGTTATACTGCTTATAACAGAAGTCCATCCTCCTGTCCTTTTGTGCTGCATAGTGGTTTATAACACGTTCATTAAAATTTGGTGTGTACAGTAATTGTTTTTCTATTAAACACATGTCAAGTGCACTAAGCCTGTCTTCTTTCACCATTGATCTGGTAAATGTTTTTATTCTTTTTAATGTTGAAAAGCATCTTTCACTCTCTGCAGGGGTCATAGGAATTGTGCATATAATTTGAAGTAGTTTCACACATTCAGGGAGCACATCTTTTAAATTGTTTTCATATATAAATCTAAGCAGTCTTTTTGAGCCAGAAGCGTGAGAGAAGTCATTTCTGCTATATATTATAGTCAACTCTTGTTTGAGTTCTATTTTGTTCAAGTGAAACACATTTATTGCTGTTTGTAATTCATTTTCCGGAAATTTTACATTGGACTCAGGAAATAAACTTGGTTGGAACAATTTTGCTACAGATAAGTGTTCTAAGAAAGTAAAACGATCGTCAATTCCAGTCATAATAACATCACACACTTCTTTTGCCACTATATGTTTTCTGTCCTCAAATCTGCCACGTTTAATTCTCGGTCCAGAACTAGATGGATTATTCTTTTCAGTTTCATCAAGTTCTCTTGAACTGGACTGGTCAAGATCAGGAGAGTTTCTTATCTTTTGGATTGCAGACTTGAATTCCCCTATATAGTAAAATGTCTATGCGGTCAATAGTTTTATTTTGTAGCTCACTGAACAAAATATCACAATGTGGCATAATTTTATTGAAAAACCCCAACCAGAAGTTGAAATCACCGTCTTTTAAAAAGTAGCTTAAGCCTAATGACTTGCTTATAGTTGTGTAATCATTACTGTCATCATCTACTATTCTGTCTAGGCATTCAGCTATTTCATTTTTGTATTTAAATATGGTACTGACAGTTCTGGACTTAAAATTCCAACGAGTGCTACAGCTCTTTGGTACTCTTTTTTTCACAACCTCATCAAGTACTGCAGTTCTTTTAGTGGATTGTAAAAAAAAAGATGAAAATGCCTCCACATTACTGAAAAATACCTTTACTTGTTTATTTTGTATCGCTGAGCGTTCAATTATCAAATTTAACTGATGTGCGTAACAGTGTACAAAATGTGCATTTTTGTACACGGTTTTTACTCTTGCCTGAACACCTGTATGCTGACCACTCATGACAGAGGTACCGTCATAGCTTTAAGCAATGACTTTTTCAGGCGTTTTGTCAATTTTTAGTCTCTCTAATTCACCAAAAATCGCTTCGCTTACAGCGGCTGCGTCATGACCTTTAAGTATTATAAAACTAATAAACCTCTCATTAACAACCCCATTTCACTCATATCTCACAACAAACACCTGCTGAGACAGTGTAGCATAGTCAGTTGTCTCATCTGCTTCAATAGCAATGTATTTTGTTTGAGACATTTCATCACATATAATTTCCAAACATGTAGCATATGTGGAATCAAGCAATTGATTCTGGATAGTTTTAAAGAGTCCCAAAAACACTCGGTTATTGCTTTTTTCTATATGTTGCTTTAAAGTTGAATCTAATTCTGACATCAAATTAACAAAGCCTCGAAATATGCCTGTATTGCTGGATGTGTTACTTTCGTCATGTCCTCTTAAGGCTAGTTCAAAAGCACCACAAAACTTTATTGCATCAATCAATTTGCTTAAAATATAGCGATTTTTTGCTACTTCCTCATTCATTTTCTGAATTTTTATTCTATAAGCATTGTCCAACTGACATCTTATATCGACCTTGCCAAGTACAGCATACTCGATTTGTGCATTGATAAGTTTTTCACTTAATTTGTGTTTTTTAACTTTTTCACTCAAATGTTTAATGTCAGATCCTCCATCTACAGTCCACGGTTGATCTTTAACTCCCATTACTATACATGGGTAACAGAAAAAAGAGTTATTTATTCCACAACCACATAACCAGTCAGCATAATTATATAAATTATTACTAAATTTTCTATTGTAACTGTTTCTCTTTGTATTTCTTTGTAATTGATTTATTACCATATTAGGCCTCGGAGGACCTAATCGTTTTAGTTCTACTCTGTGTTCTAAACTCTTTATGCCGTCTAATAATTAAATTGACATCATTCGTAATTGTGGTAACAGAACCGGATTCCATTTTATTGTTAGGATCCAACTAAGAAAGATAATGGAACATTGAAAGAATAATTATTATTTCTGAAATTTCAAATAATTTTCCCTTGTTAAGAATGTATTTGTAATTAACATATGTGAAAATAAAGAAAAATTGAAACCGTAGACTATTTTGTAAACAATTATTTAATGTACTAACACGGGTTTTAAAATTCGAAATGAATTGTTAATAAACTATGAAAATCTATTTAACCCACTTACAATAGTAAATTACATTCAATTAATCTGCTTAACGAGCACTCCGAACTCTAACACCAGAACTTCCGAAAAGAAATGAATACACTTATACAATTTGATTTGTTTACTTTGAGTCAAACGCACCAACATTTATTTGTGAGAACATTACAAATAAGCCTATAATGCTGCTTCATAAATCAGCCGGAATTGTAATAGCAGCACTGATTAGTCATTTCTCAGCGCATGCGCTTGACGACGGGACTCCATCCCAGGCTACCCGTAACACGCGCGTTGAGTGACGTCACCGCACGGTTTTGGCTGTTTCAGCTTATTCAATGCATTAGTCTGGGGCTCTCTGCTGTGAGCCCCGCGCGGAGCTTGCGGCTAATTTTGTGCATAACTGCTAAATATTTTATGGTTTTAACATTGCTTAAATAATTCTAAGCTCTTCTTAACCTAATTTAAGACAAATGAATATTAATTACAAATTAATTTTTGTAATTGGGAGGGCTGCGCCCCAGAGCCCTTTTGGACAGACTATTAATATTTAGTTTCAAATAATCGATATTAATACAAATAACATATAATACTATATCATAAACTAAAAATCTGTGGATCTGTGACATTTGGTTATTTATACACATCTGAGGCTCACTTCAGTCATTTCTTTTTCTCTTTTTTGATTGATAAAGATCATTCTATTACATCAAATCATCAAATATTTCAATAGTGTGATATGTTTTTATATGAGACTATTTATTTATTTCCAAGAGATTGCTGTTTTGGACTATTGCCACTAGGTAAGTCTGTCAGTCTCCTGTCTAGTCCAAAAATTCCTTAATAACCTTAAAGTTTTATATAAAATTTTTTAAACCAAAATTAAAGCAAATCAACTAGTACGGCTTTTTAATTTTACCTAGTTACTTCAATTCAACTGTCCTTTAATAATCTTGCAGGTATGGGACCATTGCGATGCAGACTATTGGAAGCTTAACTCTAGATCTGATACCCGTAAAAAAATACAACTTATTTATGTATCTCTTCTCAGATAAAATAGTGATCTATTTACACTCTCTCTTTCTGTTTACAAGTGTAAACGTCTAATTATTTTCAAAGTTTTAATTCTGTCATATAATTTTATGATTTTATAATAATATTGTTTCAGCCAATCAAAAGTGTGTCTTTCACGTCCAACGCCTAACCTGAATCAAAAAGGTAAGCAGTTTCTTTGGTATAATTTCAAACTACATTAATGTCCATAAAGTAACAAAAAGAAATGAAATTTTGACTTCTTGTTTTTTTAATGCAAGTAAAAGTTGAAAATTTAAGATTTTGTTACATAATATATTTTATATAATTTATTTTATAGCAATCAAACAAATTGAGAATTTACAAAAAATATTTTTGTGAAATTTCAGGAATTCGAAGTTAGTTCATATGAAATAATAGTTATATATTTTTATTTAAGTATATAAAATCCTAATATTTTTAATTTCCATTTTAAAATTTTATACTTTTAAGTAATAAGTTTAACCCTGGAGTGAGTTTCTTTTTTTAAATAAAAAAATGAACTGCTAATTACGTTAAGGACAAAGTAAACCTTTTGAAGTTGCTTACACACTTGTAGTTTTATTGTTATCTATATTTATGAACATAATAAATTGAAATTGTAAGTCAACCTAGTTTGGCCTATTTTTATTATTTCGCTTTTAGAACTTTTTTCACTGATGTGAGCGGAATATTGTGCAATCTATTTTCCCTTATTGTTCCTGCTACTAAGAAATTCACCTTTGTCAGTTTACTTACTTAACTGTAAGTACTGAAAAATTGTCAAAAAAAATTATGCGATTCTCTTGATTTTCAACTATTTTCAATAAATTATGCACGGCCTTCTCTCCTAAACCTTAGCCGTCGTTTACTTCACCACCTTCCCCCATATAGCTCAAAACTGTATATATAACCATCATCAGAAGCGATGCACCATATTTTGAAACCGAAACTCACTAGTTTTCCTCTCATGAACATCTTTGCTGAATGTCGTCCAAAATAGAGCACCATTTCCTCATCAATTGATAATTTATGTGAAAACACTCCAAACTGACGAAATTTTGTATTTAATTCATCTAAATAGGGACGGACTTTTGGAAATTTATCGGATTTATCTAGTTTATTGTTGTCTGATAAATGAATGAATGTACTTTTTGATTTCATCAAATTTATTTCTAGACATTGTATCTCGTACAATTGCTACACCTTTATCAAGATCTTTACTCCAATACATTTTTGATTGAGCTAGTGAATGATATCCAGTCAGACTGAGAATTCCAAAAAATATTCTCAATTCTGGACGAGATAAAGAATGGTGATTTTTTTTCTTAGCATAAGATACAGAAAAGTCAATAATTTTGTCCACGAACAAATCATCAAAAAATAAATTAAATGTTTCAAGAGTTGTTAGTCCACCATATTGGTGTTCTAGTTTTCTATAAGGTTTTGTATTTCTACATCATTTGGAAATTTTGATGTAGTTGGTAAAGAATTTTCCCAATCTGGACATAATTTTTGTTTCTTCGCTACTGGGTTTTTAATTTTTTGATTACTTGTCTCTGTACTTACGGAAAGAGGAACTTCAAAGAACCAGCGATATCCGAAGGAACGCTATCACCACCGTCGTTTATAACAATTTGATTATCGTCAATATCTTCTTCATGGTATTTTCATCAACGTCAGGTGGTATGATAACTGCATCGACACCGGATGCTGCTTCCTCTTCCTCAATTTCATCAAAAACTGCAAGCAATTCTTCTGCTGTTTTATAACACGTTTAAAACTCATAGCGAATCTATTGGTCAGTTGCTTTCAACGCTGCTGGTATATCTCAACTGCCGGGAAACTCCCAACATTGCGTTAACGCAACACAGGCGAACTCTGTTGAATAAAGCTGAAGTAGAGAGCTGTGGTTCAACGAAAATGACTCAGCAGTAAAGTAAACATGATAAGAATAGCTAGGACATAGCAAAAGGTTTTGTCCTAAAAATTGACAGATGTTTAGCAACACTGAAAATGTTGATTTTCTTGAAATTATTTTATCGTAATTGAAGTCCTTATTGACAAAGAAATATCATAAAAACAAAATAATTAATAAATGATAGAAAAATACTCTTCTTATAATAAATAGGAGGAATTATGTGCAATATAATATACTGTTGTGTTTACTCAACGCTGGGAAGAAATGGGTTAAAAATGTAAATTCTGTATTAGGGGTATCTCCCTAAATTCCACCCCATATTAAAACTGACACTGTACTAAATAAAATGTAAAAGACATTTTAAAAAATGATGGATTCGATGTTTTTTATTGATTATAATAATTGAATGTAGTAAAAATAATTATAAATTAATAAGCACTTGTAGCTGTCCAATTAAAAATTTCTAGGGTTTATTTGATAAGATTGTACACACAGCAGCTGTCGTTACTTAATTCTTACCTAAAGTTAGTGAGGAGGCAAGAGAAAAAGAAGTGATGACAACTTGCGATCTCCTGTCTTGCAAAAGGGATCACAATGACAATACACTATCGTCACCTTTTTTTCAACATTTAGGATAATATTCGCCAACTTGTAGAAACAAGTGAGAATGTTTGTTATTTGTTGCTAACATAGTGAGCTCTTTAGAAACAGACTTCATAATGTTAAAGCTAATATCAACAGAGCTCAGGAATTTCTACAAAGCTATTATCAGAAATAATGAGGGGGTATATTGCATGTGAACAGGAACTGCTTGATTTAACTGTTGGGCATGGCATGATTCGTGCTTTCTGCAATCAACATGTTAACCCAATTTCAAGCAGATGCAGATTGAGGGAAAATCTTGAACAACTCGGTGCTTGTTTTTTTTTCAGCAGGAACAATGGTGTTTTACATCAGTGATGAGAATGGGCCATCATAATGAAGACACACAGAAGTGCAATGATCAACTGTACGCAAATGAGAAAATAATATTTCTCAATTTATATTAACCCTAAGTTCTTATGAACAACTATAAGGGATTACCATAGTTTTTTGGACATACACAATAATTTTGTTTTTGTTACAGAATCAAACCCTCCCATGGTTTGTAGAACTGGCCGTAGAGTGTCGTTTGAAATAAATGTTCAGTATAGTTCTGTTAGCGACTCTGATAGAGGTTTAGGTAAGTTAACAATTTGCCACTATTAATAAATTTGTAAAAGTCCGCAGTTATGCAAAACTATTTCAAGGTCTCAGGCAGAAACAGATTTATAATTCTTTAGAGCTATTTTAAACTACTTATAACAGTCTTACTAATTTAAAGCAGTATTAGTAAACCATTCCGGTATATTAGGTGGTGTGTGATTTTGTGCCAGCATTATTCTATCTTTTGTTCTAAATGTGGTTCTGAAAAAAAATACTTATGTGGCAAAGCATACGACGTAATAGGAGAGCAAGCTTTACATGATTAGATCTTTACTGTTTATAACTCAGTTGTTTCCACATGTTCCAAGTAACAGCGATATTACCGCTATACATTTATTAATTTAAACTTTACAAAATGAGTTGGTATAGCATTGTACGATGTCATCATAGATTTTCAACAAACAAAACTAAGTAAGCCTGTGAAATTTAGAAGAAAAGGTAACAGCCTACATTTTTGGGGATGCTAAGGTTTTTGTTCCTTTATAAATTTATGTACATGATTGTGTTTTTGCATGTCAATGCTCACCTTCGCAGTGTTTAACTAATCCAAAATCTTTTCAGCGAATTAAATTTTAATATTTTTGAGCATCCCGGTCAAGCAAATGCTAACATTCAGGGATGGTAGTAGTTTCGAATATTATCCAGAGTAGCAATAAATACCACTGTTGTTTGAACAATGATAGAAGGCTGTGAATTGAAGATGTAACTGTTACAGCCCAAGTAATTACTACTGTTCTTATAATAACCTGTCCTGACAATATTTATAATTACTAATCCATCAATATAGTGATTGATTTGACTTAACCAAGAAATGCATAAGAGTCCACTTTGATAGTGGGACACATCTCTTAGAATGTTTGACTTAGTTTAAACAAAAAGTAAATGCTCTTAAAACAAGAACTTATATTATTAAACAAATAATATAGACAAACGATAGTAAATTCCTACTGAGGTTGACAAAGAAAAATATAGTTTTAGTTACTTTTTATTTTATAATTACAATTAATATAAATATGTATAGGCCTATACATATGACAGAATCACAATATTAAGTGGCAAAATAGAAAGCGAATTTCCTAGTAATTTTCCATTTTCCTCTTTGTACTGTATGTGGTGTTGGATTTTTATTTTTGTATGTTGTTATTTATTCCCTTTCTTTTGTTCATTTCTAATTTATGAAGCTGATAATGGTCTATAACGTCTCATTCTATCCATCTCTTGTATTGTTACTCTATTGCAAGGAACTTTTCTCTTATAATTTCATATACATTTTTTTAGTAAATTATTTCTAGCTATGGGAAAGTTGAACAGTACCAAAATGCTAAATTTGAAACGTAGTTCCTCATTTTGAATTTGACCGGGGAATCGGGTTTTTAAAATTTAAATTACTGAAGAAATATTCGAAAAAACCAGTATTAACATCAGTTGTCATCCACTGCAGGTTAAAAAAAATGTATTTGAACTTGAGTGGATCAATAAAAAGTATTTTACTAACAAATGAAAATTTGTACAAGATATATAGGTTTTGATGTGTAAGTGTAAACTAGTACGTAGTTCAAGTTCAAGATTGTATACAAAAAAAATTATATCTATTTTGTTGAATGGGTTATTTTGGTTTGTGTTTTGTTATTTTATTAATGATTGTGTTACGAGTTTTTATGGTTTTTGTTAATTTTATGGCTTTGAAAAATATTGTAGTATTGATTCATTTTTTTTTTAAAAAAACAAACTCGCTTTTATTATTCAATTCATTAGGGTTTCTCTTACCATTATAAACATGATTTTACTATTTAATGTTTGTTGAATATTTTAATTTTTAGAAATGCAGGTTTGTCAACAAACAGTAACAGCAAGAAGTAAGTCAAATATCAACATTCCTACTCGACAGCAAGTTTCATTTCATATGGACAAAGGTTCTATTGATAGTAAAGGTAATATTCCATTAACTTTAGTGAAATTTGATACTTTTAACAGATTACTTAATGAGGATGGCTAGTTGAAGTAGTGAAAGATTTTGTACCCACACCCACACGTTTTCAACATATATTACCTAGGGCCATGCAGAGCTTTCAAGAATTATCTTCTGTTATTCATGACAAAATATTTGTGTACCTTGAATTATAATGTCCATTGCAGTAACAATATGACTTTATATTATTAGCAATTTTAATTCTATAACACATCTTTAAAATAAGGTTTTTTTTTCAAAATACCTAGTGGACTGAGATCACTGCAAATTTAAATACACTGTGCATACATCAATAAAAATGTATTATTATATTTTATTTCTGAAATTTGTGATTAAGAAATATTTATTAAACCATTTATCTATCTCTTAACTAATGTTAATTGTTTATTAACCCCTTAGACACAGCAAGACCACACCTTTATCTGGTTATTGTAGTACCTCTTTAAATATTTTGTAGATTCCATATAAATATAGATAGAAATCTGATTTTTGTGTTTTGTTCCACAATTACATGGGCCATTATGTTATAAATCACCAATTTTTCCAAATTTTCATGCACAGATTCAATATTTCTTACTTACTATCACAAGTTTTCTTGATTTTCCAAATTTCCAACCAGATAAAATTTTTAAAAAATCCTGTCACCTTGAAACTTGTACACATTAACCAGTCCTCTACATATGGCATGAATTTGACCTGTCTACACTAATAAAAACCTTACTTTTTAAATTTTAGTTTATATTTGCTATTATGAGTGTGAATTTTGCTATATCTACATCGTTAAATTCTTACACTCATAATATTTACAGTCTATCTATCAATACTATTTTCTAGAATCTATAAGTAGTTTTATCTTATAATATATGCAAAATGAAATTTCAACAAGTATGTTTTGAGATCCATTTCCCATGAAGTCCCTTGTCCTTGTACAAATACAGGTCACCAGTGTTTTCTAGTACCCGGAAAAATAGAAATTAGAAAACAAGTTAGAATTTGGCAGAAATAATACTAAATAAGTTGACAGGTATTCTTATAATAAATAATTACAAAATGCGTAAAGAAAATGTGCATGGGATGAGTACGATTGAAGTTTTGAAAATGGAGTTACTCCGAAACGCGTCAACAGAAGAGAATATTAAAATGGAATGGCAGAAAACTGTACTCAAACATATAGAGGTATTCCTAACAAAAATGAAGATGAGTATATTAATAATTTCATTGTAATATATGACAGAACTGACGACTTTAACAACAAAAACATAAACCATTATTAAAATGTACTTACTAGAAATTAATATTCAAAACAATGTATTTTCTTGACTATCTAGCATTTACAGGTAAACAAATAATAATAAAATAAAATAAAAAATGTGTTTTTCTATTTTTACTAAATAGTAAGAAATATGATTTTGCATTATAAGTTTTTTCACATGTTTTTAATAATGGAAACTTTAGTGCGACTTTGAGGGAATAGTGTGTTGAAAAGAGGTTTTTTTGTTAGTTACACCCCTAAAATTTTATAAACAAATTACAAAGTGTTTAATGTGTCTATAGGCTTGTTTGTAGAATCTGATTACTGAGTGTTACAGGTGTTATTTTATGAAAGGTTCTGAGCAGTTTTGGTAATAGAAACTATAAAGAAGATATATATTTACAGAAGATTAGGCTTTGAAAATTTACAAGTGGAAATTTATACACCTATGACAATATTAAGAATTTTGGAGAACACTTTCCAGAAAAAGAACCGGCCCTAAAGCTCTTTACAATTAAAAAATGTGAAAATAATTTAAATAATTTTCAAAGATTTTAAGGTTTTATTGAACTACACCTACTGAAGAGAATTTTCAATGAGATTAGAAGTGTTGTTGTCATCCTGTAGCGATGACAGACCTGTATTTTGTGAATTTGATGATGATGCAACACTACAGTTCTAAAATCCTTTCATTATTTTGAGGTTAAGTACACTACAAAATTCATATTAGCCACTAATTAATAAATCAAGTGTATATAAACCTTAATAATTCTCAAAATGTACAAAATTGGATATGGTAGAGTTAAAATTAAATGCATAACGGAGTAATTTACTTAGTCATACCACAAGGCAATTTGCATAAATATGATAAAAAGGTTAAAACTAAAATTTTCACTATCACTGGTAAAGACCACTTAATAAAACTTTTGATGAAACAGTTTTGATTAACTACAGGATTAAATTTCCATAACAGGTGTGTTTGGAATCAAAATTACTAAACTAATCAATAGACAACATCGGATATCATATTTAAATGCTGTTGACAAGAGGATGTAAATAAACAACTGCATTGAAGATGGAAGTACTTGTAAGAGATCATGGGTGGGGAAATTAGCACAGAAGTTGAGAATTACTATATTAAATATAGAATCTTTCAACTTGTTTGTGCAGGAAAATAGGTCATAGAAAGTTCATCTATTGAATGGTTGTGGAGGTCATGGTGTAATACAGACAATTAGCATTAAGACAGTTGTTCCTTTAGGTGCTAGTGTATGTGAGCGGTGTAATATCATCATAGAAGATGTCTGGGAGTTGTTAGGTTCTGTACTTTACAGGCACTTTCAAGTCAATGGGTAAAATTTTCAATTTAGTGTGTTGTAATGTATGTAACTGACTACATCTATGACTAAATAAAATACTATCAAGGTGCTCCATGACCCCCTACTCCAGTGTTCCTAGTTGAGAAGTGGACGTTCCGGATGGCGGTCTGCCTCGAACTGTTCTGTATAATATTGAATCTATCTTTATCCATTCACACCTGATAGTTAATGAAAGTGTAACGATGTGAGTATTACTTAAAGTACCTATCCTATAAAAGTGAATTCAAATATTACATGCGTCTAGATCCCTTTGTGAAAAATCTGTAAACTTTTGGAATAACCGTAGTCTGTGATGCTTGAGTTTTCCTACGTAAACCCAGATGAGACTTTAATATATAATTTTACATCGCAATAATACAAGAAAACCAAAATACTCTGTATAATTTTATTTGTATAATTTGGATACATTGAAACCCTCTTTTAAGATTTTCTAATTAAGTTTTTAGACTAATTTTAAATATACTTAACTAAGTGAATATGTAATTACTTATTTGCTGACGCTTTTCAAAACATTCGTTCATTTTACGAAGCTAACCCTCTACTGGCGGCATCGGTTAGGTGTAAAGCAGTGGCGGTTTGTCCAAAAGGGCTCTGGGGCGCAGCCCTCCCAATTACAAAAATTAATTTTTAATTAATATTCATTTGTCTTAAATTAGGTTAAGAAGAGCTTAGGATTATTTAAGCAATGTTAAAACCATAAAATATTTAGCAGTTGACGCACGAAATTAGCCGCAAGCTCCGCGTGGCGCTCACAGCAGAGAGCCCCAGACTAGTGCATTGAGTGTGCATGGAATAAATTGAAACAGCCAAAACCGTGCGGTGACGTCACTCAACGCGCTTGTTACTGGTGGCCTGGTATGGAGTCCCGTAGTCATGCGCATGCGCTGAGAAATGAGTAATCAGTGCTGCTACTCTTCAGTACAATTCTATATGATTTAGGAAGTAGCATTGTAGGCTTATTTGTAATGTTCTCACAATGTTTCCATTTATAGATCCTTTGATGCGCATACACAGTGGTCTAATATACTTTTAAAAGTAAAACTTGATTCACACTACTCGTTGAGTACTCGACGCTTTAGCATTGGCAATCACTTAACTACCCAACCTAGCAACATTTCGTAAATCACACCGTAATACGTCTATTAGTTATAGCATTGTTAATATATTAATCAATAAGTATAACTTAAAAGTTGTAGGTGCTTAGAATGTAAAACTACTTAAATGGGTATGAAATTTCAAAATTGTCTCCGCACCTCGTAAATCTGGGGAGACCCCTTGTCATGAGCCCCACCAATGTAATTGGGCAGGAGCCGCCACTGGTGTAAAGGTTCTAAGGGGAATGGATTTATGACTGTGGAATGGGGTGGGTTGTTTAAGTTGTGTGTCATATAATAGAAAAGGCTGTTGGCTTCAAAGTGTGTGTGATCATTTAATACCTTTTCTTTATCTATTGCGTAGTGTTTGTACTGTAACAGATAAAGAAAACTTATTAAATGATCGCACACACTTTGAAGCCAACAGCATTTTCTATTATATGACACACAACTTAAACAATCCTCCCCATTCGAAAGTCATAAATCCATTCCTGTTAGAGTCTTTCCACCTAACCGATGCCGCTAGTAGAGGGTTAGTTTAGTAAAAAGAACGAATGTTTTGAAACGCGCCAGCAAGTAAGCAATTACGTATTCACTTAGTGAAGTTAAGTATTTTTAAAATTAGTTTAATCAGTGAATTAAAGATGATTACATCAAGCAAGTTTTAAGTTTTTAGGTTAAAATTGAAATATTTTAGTTTTTCAATGACTTCTTGTTTTTTTTACAATTAATTCAAATTTCTGCCCTGTGTTTTAGAAGGTCCGATTCAGCAGTTGGTTGTATGCAACTCAACATCTCACAGTTATAAAGGATTTGAATCTGTAAATCAGCATTTAACAGTAAATAAATCCACATCTTTGCATGCGATGGATAATCATAACTATACAAAATCCAAAATTAATACCCCATTGGGAACAATAACTGAAAACAATAGATCGAAGTCTATTCTGAAGAAATCGACTTTAGCAAAGGACAAGTTTGAAGCAGACAAGGTAATGGAAGAATATGATGACGATGATGATGATGATATATTTGGAGTAAGAGAGGCTCTAAGTAGGAAGTTAAATTTCGAACTTGGACATTCTGATTCTAAAGTTAAGAAAGATTATGAACTTCAGACAAATGATGATAAAAATATTGTTGTTCCTTTGGAAGTACAAAAACATATAAACACTGATAGTAACAAAAACATTAAAGTTCAAGAGGAAAATACTCTGAATATTTTAGAGAAAGAAAATAATGCAACTGAAAAAAACATTAGGCGATTAACAAGTTCAAAAAGAATAAAAACATCTGTACTAAAAAAGAAACATTCAAATTTAAACAACAATGCTGAAAATATCTTGAATAAAAGTAGCAGTAAGCAAGAAGAAAATTGTAATGATGATAATATCCCTAAAAGTCAAGTTGAAGAACAGGAATACCAAAAAAACTGTTTAAAAAGAAACAAAAATGTTGAATATGTAAATAACAAAGTAACCAAGAAAGGGAATAAAAATGGATCAGAAAATGAACAGAGAAGTGCAATTGTTGTTAATAAGAACATTAAAATTGGAAAATCAAATACAAAAATAGAAAAGGTAGATACAAACATTTTGGTAGAAAATATTTCACCAAACACAGATAATAATAGTACTAATAAAACTAAAAAACCAAAAACTAAAAATGTTGAAAATAATAAACAAAACACAAGAAAAAAAAAGAATTCTGTGACAAGTGATGATGTAAATGATTTGTTTAAAACTAATAAGAGTACTGATAAAAATGAAACAAAAAATATACAAAAAAATCAGAAGGAGAAATTATCTATTTTTAATAATGAAATGGAAATATCTTCATCTAAGATGAACAATGTTGCAAGCAAGAAAAGAGCTTACAGTTTGTGCCGTTCAAAAAAAAATACAAAAACTGAAGGAAGATCTAAGATTGCTAAAAAAACAGATGTATTTGAATTCGAAGAAAGTAATTATAGTGAAAAAAATGTAGATGTTGAGGAAAAAGTAATTAATGTTGAAAATGAATTTACAGGGAAAGAAATAAACTTTGATAATAAGGAGTCTCAAAATGTTGACTATAAATCTAGTGAAAAACAAATGGTTTTTTCTAAGACAGAGGATATTGTAAAACATGATGTTAATAAAGCAGTCAAATCTAATTGTATAAGGAAGACAAAAAGAACAAAACAAAGAGTTGATGTAGAAACACCCTATTCAAGTAAATTTTCTCAGAATGGAAATGAATGCATTTTACAATGTGAAGTATTGAAAAAAAAAGAAATAAAAGATGAAAAAATCGATACGGTGAAAGAGACCATTGAATATGTCGTCACAGGCTGGCTTTATGAGGAAAACCAAAATGAAAATAAAAGTATTCTGAGGATAGAATCAATACATACTAAACAACAAGAGAATACAAACATAACTGATTTTAAAGAAAGTAAGCTGGAGTTGAGTACAAAAAGGTTAAAGATAAAAGAAGAATCTAAACAAGACAAGAAACGAAAAATAACAGTAATCGAAACCAAAGATGAAAATGAGAAAAATGAATCTTCCAGAGGTAAATATAAAATTTAATAATTATAATTCATTATTTTGTTCTATTTATAACAGATAAAAAAGCAGTTAGTTCAATTTCCTGCTTATGGTGTATTAAACAGTTTTTTCAGATCATTCTGGTTCTTAAAAACATTTATCCGAGATATCTGCTATCCTCTCTTAAATTTTGCAACTAAATCTGGCAATTTATACAGATTTCATTACAGACAAAGAAAATCAGTGTAGCCAAGCACTGAGGAAGGCAACATCTTTGCCGAAACTAATCTGTTGTGACCCGGCAAGCTGGCCTGAGCAACCGGGCGGGTCCACAGGTGGCGGATAGTGGGACGGCCTACAGAAATGTAGGTTACCTGTGAATAACGATTCCGGAAGGTTTCTGAATATGCAGGCCTGGACCAAGGCTATGGTTCAAAGGTGAGGAATTATCCCTCCTCGTCAGTCAACCGGTTGGGGGCGGTAGAAATAACTGCTCTGACTGGGGTAGTTGGGAATTAAGTCCTCACAATGCTACTCTCACCTCCCGGGTGAACCAAGGGCAATGCGACAGTGAAGTATGGGCGGGAAACTACCCTAACAACACAGTTGTAAAAAAGAGAGTAAAGCAGGCTGTTCGCTTCATGAGCAACAGTTAATAATGTCCTGAACTTGGGGTGTGCTTCAAGGTCAGTGACTGAATACCCAATCCAAGGTGGAAGGCATCGTGCCGAAGGATGAATGGCTGCAGGGTATAAAATACAGTTGCACACGATCCCCTTGAGGAACCAGACAAAACCTCATTGTATGTTGTCTTGCCAGGGCAGTGGGGGATCTGCTCTGGTCGACCGTTATTTCTCCCATACTCGTGGGACTTTAATGGACCAAGTAAGTAAAAGAATTGATTTCGAGACTGCACAGACAGTGGGAGCCAATGAGACGGCAAACCGTGAGTCTGTAGCAGATGTGTCAACGGCAACCATCACTGGGGGTGCGGGGGCGGCTGTCAAGCTGCCGACTGCAGAAACCGGTGAAATGGCTGTAGAGTTGAGCACGCTGTCTAGTACTGGGGCTGCTCTGCGGACCCAGGCGACTGCAAATTAAGCAGAACAATGATTAAGATCCTCCAAGTGAACCTACAGCATAGCAGGGCGGCGAGTGCTGTCGTGTGTAGGATGCTGGACAGGGGAGAGGTGGACTTGGTTCTCATCCAGGAGCCATGGATTTCTGGAGGACGAATATGCGGGCTGGCGACATCTGGAGGTAAGTTGTTGTACGATAAGGACTCCGGTGTTCCCAGGACGTGTATCCTGGTTAGGAGGGGGTTGAGTGCTTTTGTACTAACGGACTTCTGCTGCAGGGACTTAATAGCAGTGACAGTGGAGCTGCGGGCGGAGGGGAGGATGAAGAGGCAGAACCTTGCCACGGCATATCTCTCCTTTGACTACGCGGGGGCTCTACCAACACAAGAGCTGAGGAGGCTGGTCGAGCACTGCGGGGCTGTGGATGAGGAGCTGCTGGTGGGGATGGATGCTAACTCCTATCACACTTCGTGGGGAAGTACAGGTACCAACACTAGAGGTGAGGAACTTTTAGCTTATCTTAGCTCTGAGAATTTACTAGTCTTAAATCAGGGGGAAGAGCCGACGTTTGTCACTAGGGCCAGACAGGAGGTCCTGGACATTACGGTAGCATCGAACCAGACGGCTAGGTATGTACTAAACTGGCATGTCTCGGATGAACCATCTTCTTCTGACCACAGACATATTAGGTATGATATCTCTCTAAATCCAGCCATGCTTCGGCCAACCAGGGATCCAAGAAGAACAGACTGGGACTCCTACAGGAGGGACCTGGGAGTTCGGATTGAGGAGGCTGGATTGGAGTATGGTGGGAGGAGAGAGCTAGAAGACTCTGCCGCATTGGTTGGCGAGGCTATAGTAGAATCCTTTACTGATAACTGCCCTCTTAGTGAGGGGAGAAAAGTAGGGGATCCGTCATGGTGGAACAAGAAGCTAGCCAAACTTCGGAAGACCACCAGGAGACTCTTTAATAGAGCAAAAAAGAACGGGGAGTGGGACCAGTATAGGAAAACACTAACCGAATACAACAGGGCAATTAGAGAAGCACGCAGGAAGTCCTGGAAGGAGTTTTGTCAAGAGATTGACAAAACTCGGGAAGGGGCACGACTGCATAAAGTGCTCTCTAAGGACCCAGTTAACCCGGTGGGGATGCTAAGAACCCCACTGGGAAATATAACAAAAACTGCAGGGGAAACTCTGGAAGAATTAATCAGAACACATTTCCCTTCCAGTACCCTGAGGAAACTTGGGGGAGCAGACACTGAACCAGTTGCCAAACTCTCCACAAGACGTGGTAAGAGGGAGGACTGGGAAGTGGCAAGGAGGATAGTAACTCCACAAAGGGTAAGATGGGCTATTGGGACATTTAAACCCTACAAATCTCCAGGTCCAGATGGGATCTATCCTGTGCTGCTGCAGCAGGGAATGGATTTGCTGGTACTGGTACTTACTAAATTATACAGGCTAAGCATTGCTTTAGGGCACGTGCCGGCAGCCTGGAAAGCTAGTAAGGTGGTCTTTATACCTAAGCCCACCGGTAACCAATCGGAAGGGAAAGGATACAGACCTATTACTCATGTCCTTTGTTCTTAAGGGACTTGAAAAACTGGTTGATAGGCATATTAGGGGGGGGGGGGTGCTTTGGCCATAAAACCACTGCATTGGAACCAGTATGCTTATCAACCGGGGAAATCCTGCGAAGGAGCTCTCCATCAAGTGGTTGGTAGGATTGAGCAAATGATCGCCAAGAAAGGTTGTGCCATAGGTGCCTTCCTCGACATTGAAGGGGCTTTCAATAACCCCTCGGTGGAGACGATGGTAAGTGGTGCAAGACGTCATGGAGTGGATGCAACCACTTGTGGTTGGATAAGTTCCATGCTAACAAACAGAAGCATTTCTGTAGAGGTGGCAGGGGAGGTCAGAAGGGCGGAGACAAGTCTGGGCTGTGCACAGGGGTGGGGGGGGGGTTCTCTCTCCTCTGTTGTGGTGCCTAGTGGTTGACAACCTTATTGAACTCCTGAATGAACAGGGGTACTTCTGTCTAGGATATGCGGACGAAGTTTGTTTTGATCCTGGGCAGATTCCCTGATGCAGTCCTTGAGGTAATCAGAAATCCTCTACGACTGATTGAAGAGTGGTGTAAAAAGGAGAACCTTAGGGTAAATCCAAAAAAGACTGCTCTCATTAACTTCACCAGACAGCGAAAAGATCTGACGACCAGGATGCCCCGCTTGTTTGGTGAATACCTTGAGTTTGTGGGGGAGGTGAAGTACCTGGGAGTTACTCTGGACAGGAAACTCACCTGGAACCCACATCTTGAGAGGACAGTTAACAGGGCCAAAAGGGCACTGATGACTGTGAGAAGAATGGTGGGTAAGAAATGGGGACTGAAGCCATCAATGATGCACTGGATGTATCTGAGGGTGATAAGACCTATGATTACCTATGGAGCTCTGGTGTGGTGGACAAAGGCCAACCAGGCACAGACAAGAGCTAAACTGAGCTCTATCCAGAGATTGGCCTGTCTGTGCACACTGGGAGCGATGTCAACTACACCAGGTGCAGCAATGGAAGTAATGCTTAACCTCCCTCCCCTTGAGCTTGTCCTTAGGGGAGAGGCGAGGCTGGCGGCATGGAGATTGCGCAACTCGAGCAACTGGGCTAACCTCCCAGATGTCTCGGGACATATGAGTATCGAGTGCGTGGTCAAAGATCCCGTCTTGGAAATGGGCAGCGACCACATTACTCGAATGTTTACACCTGACCAGGTCCACCAAACTATGATGGAATGGTCAGGGACATTAACATCGGGAGCTCAGATCTGGTACACAGATGGCTCCAGGATGGACTTCGGCACTGGAGCGGGGGTATATTGTAAAAACCCAAGGGTAGAACTAGTTTTTTCCTTGGGGAGGCATACCTCTGTCTTTCAGGCTGAAGTATATGCTATAAATGCCTGTCTGGGAGAGATAGCGAGAAGGGAAACACACGGGACCCGGATTGCTATTTTCTCCGACAGTCAGGCAGCAATTAAGGCACTAAACGGACACGTGGTCACCTCGGCCATAGTCAGGGAGTGCCTAATTAACCTACAAGCTCTGGCAAGGCACAATCAAATCATGATAGGTTGGGTGCCAGGGGATAGGGGAATACTTGGAAATGAAGCCGCAGATGCGCTGGCCAGGGAGGGGTCTTCGACTCCCCTGATTGGACCGGAGCCTGCGGTAGATATTTCCAAATCCATGGTCAAGATGGCAGTGCGAAGGTGGATGGCTGAAAGACACTGTGAGCACTGGATCAGGGCCGAAGGGATGAGACACAGTAAGCTAACCCTTAGGAAACCTTCCTTGGGGCTGCAGAAGAGTCTCATCTATCTGTCTAGGCAGGAATTGAGGATAGTCACAGGTCTACTCACGGGACACTGTGGACTAAGGAAACATTTGCATAAAATGGGTATCTACAAAGATGAACCAGTGTGCAGATTATGCGGGCAGGAACTGGAGACTGCCACACACATTATTTACAGATGTGAAGTACTTGCTGAGAGGCGCTTCAACCTCTTTGGTGATGGAACGGCTTTGGTGGATGCTGAAGGTAAAACTCTAGTCAGGAAACTCCTAAACCTGGTAAGAGGGAAGGGGTTATTTGACTAGATTAGGGAGGTAAGTACAATATACCTTAAGGTAGCAGTGCTTCGGGCAATTCAAACCCGCTCCCAAGTTTAAAAAAAAAATCTGTTGTGAACTAGTGTTTGTTTATTAAAACCTAATTTTTGGTGAGATTTTGAGTTACCTATATTGTTTTTTACTGTTATGAATAGTTCTTATTATCTAAGCTCTAATTAACTAAATACAGATTTCATTGTTTGTATTGCTTAAACATTTTTTTAATTTTTATTCGTTCATATATTTTTTCCAGCACCAACCCTTTTTCAATGTATTTAATATCTCTTACTTTACAAAATATTTATCAATGTATTACATTTCAAATAATTTTAGTTCTGATCAAATATATATTCAATTTTATTATTGTCTATAAAATTTTTCTTTTGGTGGTTGAGTGAAATGCAACAGCATTTCCTAACAACTACCTGCAGATGTGTTAAGTTCAATTTTGATTAGATTCATCAGAGAATTATTTGCAATTGTTGAAGATTTATATAATTACTTAATTCAGGATTGTTTTTGTTTTTATTAAGTTTAAAATATCTTCATGTAGGCCAAAAATTTATAATAAAAGTGACTGCTAAATTTTAAACAATATTTTGTAATTTCTAACAAGTAATTTGTTAAATAATTGTTGTTTTTAGGACAAAGACACTCTTTTAGAAAGCGTAAAAAGACTTCAGAATTCTGGCGCCTTTCACAGCCATCACAAAATCCAATTGAAATAGAAAATGAAAATCGTAAGTTCATGTTTTTTATAAGTTTTTGTGTGACTTTTAAGTTATATGAAAGTTATGAATGTAAGTTTTATATTATTTCTTGGTTATAGTTTGTTTGTTATAAAATATATAGAACATAAAGACATTTCTTTAAAATATACCGTCTTTTCAGTAAAAGACAATTAAATTGATAAGTACAGTAGAGTCTCGGAAATCTAAGTCCCGATATTTCAAGCTCCTGTAAAATTCGAGCCTATTTTATATATTTGGGAGAAACTGATGAGTCAGGCTTCCAAGAATTGTTTATAGCCATACATTATGCAAAAGAAATGAGTCGGGCTTCTAATAAATGCTTATACCAATACAGCTTGCAAAGGAATTGAGTCGGCCTTCCAAGAAATGTATATATCGATACGGTATGCAAATGAAATGAGTAGGGCTTCCAAGAAATATTCATATAGAGTTTTATAAAAGTATTTAGGGCATTTTAGTGATAGTATTAGGGTTCATTCAAACTCATTTTTTCTAATGCATAGGAACGTATTTTGGTGTAAACCGAGTTTTCGGTTTAATTTAAGTTGGTCTCTGTCCCATCTTCCTCGAATTATCGAGACTACTATGATTAAAATGCAACAATATTGTTTACATTGGGTCAGGAAAGTAGTTGCACTCTATACAATCTATGTGCTGTTGTCAATGTAAGGTAGCTGCAATGGGTATTTCATCTATTAAATACAGGTTAACACGTTCGCTACTGCAATGTTAACAATTTAACTATTGGTATAGACCAGCCGGCTCACATATGCGCCGTACGGTCTGTCGTCCTGGATCGACGTTTCACATTTGCGTCGCTCTAGGTAGTTGAAATGGACCGACGGCTCATATTTACGACACTGGTTACGTGTTGCTTTTATTCCTTTGACAAATCAGTGGTTCATTTTAACATTTTGATATATTCGTATCGGACTATAGACATGACTGACGTTAATGTGGGACATTTGGTCTTTCAGTTATCAAGGTCAATGATGTCAAAATACTCCTGACATTATTCCTTTGTGCACCATTCTATTCCATTAGAATCACAAGGAATATACTCTAAATGGCATTTATCTATACAGGATGTAAACCTGTCACAAGTGATGAGTGTGTTTGTAAATTTATTCTGTTGGCCTACTGTTTATGGAACACAAATGTAAACATATTTTGTCTTTGATACAATATTGTTTATAATGTCAGCATCTTTTCAATAAGATATTTAGCCTATATAAGCAATCTGTCTAGCATGACTAGCCAAGAGGAGTTAGTTGGGAGTTTGTTGATATAAGCCTTTGTATGACATTTCTGTTTTTACAGGTATATAGTGTTATTTCTAATATATTGTACATCTAAGCCCTGTTTTATGTAAGTAGCAAAATTTAATAGCCTATATACTTTTTATAATGTATTAAAATTTAAATACTTTAATTTAAGGGTTTGAGGAGCTACACTGTAGTGCTTCATACATGGGAAGCCCGTAACATGATAAGATTTTCGTGCTGTAAACCTGTAACGGTATATAATTAAATTAAGCAGAATTACACATTTTTATGTAACGTATGGTTTAACAAATTAAATATTATTATTTTTTTTTTTTCTTAAAAATTTAATTTTCACTTCTAGCTTACAGTTCAGGCGTAACCAAGACGTCTGTCTGTAACGCAATTGAAGGTATAACTCCGTTACATTAAAATATTTTAAATAACCAAGTTAAATCATTTAAATTAGCAGAATATTATTACATTAATTCTTAAGGCTTGTTAACCTGAAATGCAAGGAATTGTGCGCTGGTAAAATAATGACTCTTTTAAATTCAATTAAAGCAAATTACACTCTTTTATTTTAAGAAAGACAAATAAAACAAATTATAATCATGATACATATTTTTTGACACTCAGTTACGGATTATGGAACATTTTATATTCTACTTATGAATTGTTTAAGGATAGCAATCTTTCAATTAATTAATCAATCAATGGCTGAAAATGAACATGTACTCGAGTTTACTTGCCTTTTTATATAATCAAATTTTATAATTCAATGTGAACATAATGGCACCAAAAGATGCGTAATTACAGTTATGCTAATTAGTTGAAAAGTTCAATGTTCATTAATTAGAATTATGCTGTGAAACATTTTAAATTTTGAAATAAATCTTTAAAGTCTTAAATCGCCCACTTAGCTGTATTCACATGTCTTAACCTCGCTTCCTCCTCGTGGAAAAGTCTCGGTAAAAGCCTTGTATCATCCTCGTGGAAAAGACTCGGGAAATGCCATCAATAATTCAGCGTCCCATCTGGTACCTGGTAACGTACGCCGTGTTCAAAGCCATGATTATATGAAATTAAAACTTTACATTAATTTAAATAAAAAAAAAAACCAAATAAATTTTCTTGCTCTTTGGAGACGTCCGTTCCCCTCTTACATCTTGGCCAAATGAGAGAGATATATTAGTTGCGTGCAACCTTCCTACCTACCGCGCATACAGGGGGCGCATCCCTACCTTGATTACTTGTTTTAATCTTTTTCCGTTAGATGTCACTATCAGCCAGAGATCTCATTAAAATATTTCTCATACATAACAATTTTTTTTACATAGTCATATATTATTACAATTTTGAATCCATTCTCGTTTGTTTTCTGAAATTTGCTAATTTAATAGTAACACCGTCTAAAGTGTGTTACATATTTTTCCCCCTCTTGAAAAAAAAATTGTGTCATTTCATTTCTCCCCTTTTTTTTTATTCGAATGTTTTTATCTAATTTTATAATTTATTAATGACTCTCAGTTCAGCAACCAAACTATTCTCAGGGTGTCTAGTGACAGGGAAAACCGGGAAAACCTTGAAAAGTCAGGGAATTTTAACATTCTGGAAAATTCAGGGAAAAGTCAGGGAAAATTTTAAAAAATCGGGAAAATATTTATTTTGATTAGAAACAAAACTAGTGGCAATTGCTCTCGAATATTTGGTATTGTAAGCCAGCGGTTTAGGGTCAGGGCAGTCAGGAAATAACACTTCTTTATTTAGATGCCCATTATTTATTTGATAAGCCCATTGCTATGACTTCAGGACTTATGTCTATAAATATTAAACATGTCGATTTGGTACAGCTGGGAGGTTTTAGCCTGGACCGTGGCCTTGAGGTGCGCAGTGGTTCTGTTATCATATGGACAGGTGGGGATAACAGATAACTCAGTCTGTTTCTGACCACACAGAACGCTGTGTAAACATTCGTAGCCAGCTATTTGCCTAGACTCGTGATAGTATGTGTTTTATTTGACGGTGATTATTTGTACACTGTTTATTTCAACATGGAAGGTTCCAGTTTTCATTGCAGTAGCGGGCAAGCGCTTCATGCAGATGTCGTCATTACCTCCCCTCCTTCCTTAGGATAAATATAAACTGAAAGATGAAGTGACAGAAGCAGAGATTATATGGTGCGTGAATTTAGTAATGCAACACTTCTTTACGCAATGCAGAAGGTAGTGTGTGCCTCTTTCCAAGGATGTTCCCTGATAGCACCATTGCACAGAACATGAGATTGGGGAAAAATAAAATTTCCTATAGTGTTGTATTCGGTTTATCAAATTATATTAAAGACCTGTTACTGACATCATTAAATTCAAATTCCAACTATGTTATTGGCTTTGATGAAAGTTTAAACAAAATATCACAAAGAGCCCAAATGGATTTGAGTGTTAGGTATTGGGATGCAGAGACGGATGAAATGAAAGCTCGATATTTTGGTTCTGTGTTCCTTACAGACACAAAAGCAAAAGAGTTACTCAATTCGTTCTTCAAAGTCTGGATTTATCCAAGATCCTTCAGATATCAATGGATGGGCCCAATGTAAACTGGGCTTTCTATAGACATCTAAAAGAGGAAAAGTCAGGGAAAACTCAGGGAATTTCTTCAAGCTATTTTACTAGACACCCTGGAAAAGTCAGGGAAAACTCAGGGAATTTCTTCAAGCTATTTTACTAGACACCCTGATTCTTCTTTAAAAGAAACATATCATAAAACATTTGTATTGACACATACTCTTATACTTTTACATAATGTTCTTTACTGACTTTATTTCATTAAAACTAGGGATGGGCCGATTCCTAAAATTTTCGATTCCGATTCTAAAATTTTCCATTCGATTCTCGATTCTTTCAAGTTATATTAGCTTACATTCTAGTTTTCTAATAATTAATTTAGTTAACATCTTGGTCATATGGCAAAACCTTTTAAAAGTTCTGTTTTAATGTAATAGGCTACACAAAACCTTCAACCTTGATTTATCAATAGGAATTTTTAAAAGCCTAAAAACATATCAGATAAAAGTAATGACTTATTTTAAAGTTAAAAATGTGAACTTTACTTATTTTATGATGTTTTGAAAAAATACCTAAGCCTATTTACATTGTCTCCCAAACAAAACAAAAATTAAAAACAAACAAACAACATAAAAAGTAAAAAATTAATACAAATAGGATAGTTTTTAATATTTAAAAGTCTGGCAGGTAATGTTCATTTCTGTTCAAAAACACAAGCATTTGAACACGTTGTGGGTCCAGCTAGTTTCATCGCTAGTCACATATAGCTCCTGAAGTTGAGAAAGGTTTTTCAGAAAACACTGTCGCGAGTGGGCAGACAGGTATTGTATTGCCATTGCATTTAAATGAGGGTATTTGGCACTTTGTACTGCCAAATACTTCCCAACATCACAATCTGGACTGGCTAATGGTTCCCCCAGATAATTGTTCACTTCTTCTTCTACTGTCAATTCCCCTGGGGTACCTTCTTCCTCAACATTCTGGATTAGTGGGGCATACCTTCTCCACATCTGGTGGGACGATTTTTCTGCAGGTGTCTGGAACAAGTGCAACTGATTCAGGCCTATTTTGTATTTACTCCTCAATCCCAGTTGATTTTTAACCGACTATCACTTGTAGGTCCTGTGTCTGAGGATAAAGTTTCTTCAAGTATAGATCTTTTTTGTTGATAAATTTGGGCAAAATGAATGTTGTTTAATTGCTTTTTCATATTTGATATATTATGTGGTTTAGGAATCGGAATCGACACTTTTATGATGAAGAATCGAGTATCGACGATTCCTCGATACCACCTAGAATCGACGATTCCTGGAATCGAGAATCGGAATCGGCCCATCCCTAATTAAAACCCTTTCATTAATTAATCAAAAATAATATCAACTATATTTACTCAGCTTTTGATTTAAAATCCTTATACAAAAATTCAAACTTTCATGTAAACCTACAATTTTCTTATTATTTCCATTTATCTTTTAAATACATATATTATAACAAATTTAATTTAGATTTAAAAGAATTAATTTAATTTAGATTAAAAAGTCCTTTAATAAACATTTCTTATTTTAATTAACTCTTTGAAACTTGTTTTATTAATTCTCAAAATTATTTATTTCACAATATAAAATTTTTAAAAAACATTGCATACTTGAAAATATTTTCTTTCAAAATCAAACTTCTCGTAAACTTTTTTATTTCATAAGCACATAATTATATCTCTTTTAATTTCAAAATAACCTTATTTACTCTTAATAAATTTACTCTTTATTTAAATTAACTCTTTGAAATTACTATTTATTCCAACTACTCTTTGTTAAAAATTAACTCGTTCAAGTTACTCTGTTTCAAAATTCCTCTTTGTTTGTCAACATTACCTTACATATGCCCTAGCTATATTTTTCACAATCCAATCTCTAGGATTTATGAATACCGCTTACTTCCTGTAAGCCAAAAAATTTCAACATTATCGACGCTATTTATCTACATATTCTCCTCTCCATTTCACAACTTTAAGCATGTACCATTGCCTCATAACCTTTCGTTATCTCTACAATATTTCGTACATCTTATACCTCTTTTGGATTTCAAAACCCATACTTTGAAAATCCAATTACATTATTCTTAAATTAAAACCCATATTTTAATTTAAAAATCATATAGCTAGCATGTTGACACACAAAGGATTATATGTATACTGTTACATCTTAAAACTTCTTTCAAATATTTCTGTAAACAAATTGAATTAATTTTTTTTGCTAAGCTCTTAGTATTTACAAATAAGAATTGAAATTAAACGGAACCTACGCTTGCACATTTATACACAATTTTGGTCAAGTGTATAGTCTGTTGATTCCCCATAAGTCATTGAATCGGTGTAGTATTGTGTGTTTTTGAGATTTGTCTTAGTCTCTCTCATGTAGAATATGTATAGTATGTCAATGTGCACTTTGACATACAATGTGAGTGTTGTCGTGGAGTATAAATTCTGCACAAAGGCACATTCTTATCTTCCTTGTTAATTTATTCCTCTTTTTAAAATAAAGCTTGCATATTTCCAAATTTAAAATTTTAAGAAATTTCAACTATTTTAAAAGATAAATTTTGCTTGAAATATTTTTATATGACTATTATAAACTTATACATTTAAATTTAAATACCTTTAAAATTAACTCCTAAATTTATTTTTTTTTTATTAAACATTACTTTTAAAATCATATCACTGTTAATTTCAATTATAATTTTCTTTTTTATTATATTTTAATTCCTCTTTTGACAAAGTTTATTATTAAAGCCATTTTGTTTAATAGAATTACTTTCAGAAAATTAACGAGAATATATTCTTAAACAGAAAGTCAAGCAAACTCGAAAGGTTCGAACACGTTTTATGCAAACAGGACTGGCAGCCGTGTAAACAATTGTACTCTACAACTTACTTTCAAGGCCATGCACAAACTTTCAAAAATTTAAAACTTACTAAGCACAGACATGACGAATATTTTAAACAACAAGAGTCTCTGACCTTGACTACAATACAAGTAAAAACAGGTTATAACTGGTTTTCTCCCCTATCTTTACCAAACTGTTTACACAAGCTACAGGCCACATCTTTTACTTTCAATTTATCATTTTACAAAACTTACACTGTTAAAAGATTAATGAATATTTTTTTTTTTTACGTTTTGAATATATTTAATTAAATCGATTATTTTCAACCATTTTTAATTTTCTTTCCGCCAACACACAAATTTACATTTCAAATTTTTACCCCTAGCAGAGTTGCGCATTTTGTGTAACGGTATATAATTAAATTAAGCAGAATTACACATTTTTATGTAACGTATGGTTTAACAAAATGAATATTATTTATTTTTTTTTTATTAAAAATTTAATTTTCACTTCTAGCTTACAGTTCAGGCGTAACCATGACGTCTATCTGTAACGCAATTGAAGGTATAACTCCGTTACATTAAAATATTTTAAATAACCAAGTTAAATCATTTAAATTAGCAGAATATTATTACATTAATTCTTAAGGCTTGTTAACCTGAAATGCAAGGAATTGTGCGCTGGTAAAATAATGACTCTTTTAAATTCAATTAAAGCAAATTACACTCTTTTATTTTAAGAAAGACAAAAACAAATTATAATCATGATACATATTTTTTGACACTCAGTTACGGATTATGGAACATTTTATATTCTACTTATGAATTTTTTAAGGATAGCAATCTTTCAATTAATTAATCAATCAATGGCTGAAAATGAACATGTACTCGAGTTTACTTGCCTTTTTATATAATCAAATTTTATAATTCAATGTGAACATAATGGCACCAAAAGATGCGTAATTACAGTTATGCTAATTAGTTGAAAAGTTCAATGTTCATTAATTAGAATTATGCTGTGAAACATTTTAAATTTTGAAATAAATCTTTAAAGTCTTAAATTGCCCACTTAGCTGTATTCACATGTCGTAACCTCGCTTCCTCCTCGTGGAAAAGTCTCGGTAAAAGCCTTGTATCATCCTCGTGGAAAAGACTCAGGAAATGCCATCAATAATTCAGCGTCCCATCTGGTACCTGGTAACGTACGCCGTGTTCTAAGCCATGATTATATGAAATTAAAACTTTACATTAATTTAAATAAAAAAAAAAACAAATAAATTTTCTTGCTCTTTGGAGACGTCCGTTCCCCTCTTACATCTTGGCCAAATGAGAGAGATATATTAGTTGCGTGCAACCTTCCTACCTACCGCGCATACGGGGGGCGCATCCCTACCTTGATTACTTGTTTTAATCTTTTTCCGTTAGATGTCACTATCAGCCAGAGATCTCATTAAAATAATTCTCATACATAACAATTTTTTTTACATAGTCACATATTATTACAATTTTGAATCCATTCTCGTTTGTTTTCTGAAATTTGCTAATTTAATATGTAACACCGTCTAAAGTGTGTTACAGACCGACCGGCTCATATAGACTGACTCATCCTAAAAAAACATTAAAAACAAAAATATACAACAAACACACATACGCCAAGGGTTTGTATGAAGTATAATAAGTTACTTTCCACTTTTGGTCCGTAATGAAGGTCAGGCCCACGTTAACGTGGTCTGTGTGGAAAGATCGAATTCTTACTGTCGTTCCCTCGTGAAAAACCAAACGGCGCACGTTAGAGAACGTGTTAATATACTTTTAAAGACTTTCATTAAAATGACTATAACTTTTTGGTTTATTAACATAAATTTAATTGTGTTATTATAATTAATTTAGCCTGTAAATAATAAATGTAGATCTAGTTTTATATACTTACTAATAATTTATTCACATAAAAACTTCATTTACATCAGGGAAAAATTATTTACAGACAATGTGTGTTAACTATGCTTTGGGACTTTCAAGGCTGTTTGTTCATCAGAAGTAGATACATTATCAAGTTCAATAATTGTCTCAGATAAGTCCAACTGTGTTCAAAAACAATTAAAATTTTTAGTTTACACAACTAAACTTTTAGTTGTGAGTGTATTTATATTTTAGATGCGTATTTGTAATGAAATGTAAAATTGTTTTCAGGTTTGATAAGGGCAACAGAAATAAACCTTGACTCGATATTCATCTGGCTTATCATTTATTCAATAGTTATCTCGAGTGCTCAAATAAACATCAATAATTCAGTCTATCTCTTCAAATGTCACTGCTGTCGAAGGATTTAATAAAACGGGAAATCATCAATATTAATTTTAATTAGCACAATTAAATGACATGAAATCCTCCGAAGGGCAGTGGACAGTTTGTTCAAATAAATGTACGAATTATTAACAAATATAAAAAGGAACATTAAATAAATCGTTTACCTGTTATGAATCGATACAATGACTAGTGTTACCTCTTACTAGTTCCCGCGCGAAGCTAACATTCGGCTGGATACAGTCCGTTGGTTACCAGGAAGACGGGTTCTCTCTCGACTCGCTAGACTCGGTCTCTCTCAACAACTTTCCTATTTCATTCTTAAAACTATACCGGAATTATTAAACTTTGCCAGCACAGCCGTTTTACTATCGATCAGCTGTCGCTCTCTCTCTGCGACAATTAGACCAGTTTGCTCTCAGAACTATTTGGCGATAATATATAAGAACATTAACAACCTTAACTGTAATATAAAAAAATAATGTTAAACTCTTTTTATACTGCCACAATACTGTTTATATCAAACACAATCTCAAAACTTCATGCGATGTTTACTTATTGTATTCGTATTTCCAGAAAAAGTCGCCTATCTAAAAAATATTTATAGAACAAACATTGCTGAATCACCTAGTAACAATAATTGTCCCGGCAAATGCTGCGATATAGCAAAAAGAAAGTGAAACTACTAGTATGCCAATAGGTTAAAAGTATCTAAATCTTTAGAAAAGTGAAATATAATTTCAAAATGAATATTTTATAACCACTTAATTGAATATATTTAAATGTTTTTTTTAAAAATATTTTCTGTATAGAAAGAGTTTCCAGTTCAAATGATTTGAGTCTCACTCTGGATGATGAAAATATTGTTCAAATGCCTCCAGGCTATATTGTTGACAAAATGCGTAAGTAAACTTTATTTTAATACTTCTTTTACTACATGTACGTTGAAAAAGTGTTTAATAAATTGTTTTATCATTAGGGGCCAAATAGTTGAAAAAATATGGTGGTTGACAAAGTCAGCTGCTTGCTTGGATGTGTCACTCATTTAGGCATGCCTAGTGTATGATGAACTTATGTTGAAAAAATGAGTCTTGTTTTGTTATGAGAATTTTGGTATTTTTAAAATTATATTAACACTTTAGCTGCCACCAACAATATCGGCGTATTCCCGGAGAATTGCCAAAACATTTGAAGCCTATTTTTGAATAATGTGTACTTAATTTTTGTTCCCTTATAATATCTAAGTACGAATATACGTTTCTTACCATAATTTATATATATATATATATATATATATATATATTTAGGTTAGTTTTGGTTTGTAAAGAATATATATATATATATATATATATATATATATAGATTTTTTGGACTAGAAGACTGACAGACTTACCTTGGTAAGAGTCCACACTGTAGTCTTGAAATAGAAACACATACAAGAACTTAAACAATGATATATTTCAACCACACAGTGGTCTTTGTCAATCGAAGAGAAAACACAAAAAGAAATATGAGAGAATGAAATAAAATAAATATAAGTTGTCTTATATAAATTGACAACTTATATTTATTTTATTTCATTCTCTCATATTTCTTTTTGTGTTTTCTCTTTGATTGACAAAGACCACTGTGTGGTTGAAATATATCATTGTTTAAGTGCTTTTATGTGTTTCTATTTCAAGACTACAGTGTGGACTCTTACCAAGGTAAGTCTGTCAGTCTCCTAGTCCAAAAGATCTAAATAATCTTTACCAACCAAAACTAACCTATATATATATATATATATATATATATATATATATATATATATATATATATATATGCTAGGGATGCTAAACTACAACAATAAATTAAAATACCACACAAGACTATACCCATTCAAACCATGTGCACCAATATTATCAGGCATACCTAAAATCCACAAACCCGACACACCATTTAGACCACTAATAAATTTCACAACAGCAACATCTTACATAATCGCAAAAATACTAGACAAAATAATAAGATCTAAAATACATATCAACAACACATACAATATAAAAAATGGATACGAATTAATTAATAAAATAAAAACCATAAAAACAAACAGCAACACAAAAATAATAAGTTATGACATAACTAACATGTACCCTAGCATCCCAATAGAAGAAACCAGAGAAATAATAAAAAACAAACTAATACACAATAACGAAAAAAAGAAACACAATAGATAGTATCATTATGCTAACCAAACACATATGTAACCAAAATTACTTCCAATTTAACAATAAATACTATAAACAAACAACTGGACTCCCCATGGGATCACCCATATCATCTGTCATGTCAGAAATATATTTACAACACTTTGAACGAACAAATAATAATTAAACCTATACTAAACACACACAATATTTCACTATGGACAAGGTATGTAGACGATATACTTGTAATATACCAACCTACCATTCACAACGAACACATCATAATATTAAACAAACTAAATACATACAACGAAAACATACAATTCACCTTTGAAACAGAAACAAATAGAACAATCAACTATCTCGACATCACATTAAATATAAATGATAATAAAATAGAAACTACAGTATACAGGAAACCTACTTCCAACAACACCACAATACACTACAAATCTAACCACCCCTGGACACACAAAATTAACACTTACAGTAACATGATAAATAAAGCAATAAAATACACACAAGATAACAAACAAAAATTAAATGAAGAATTAGATAACATTACAAAAATAGCAATAGAAAATGGATACAACAAACACCTTATAAAAAATATATACAATACATTTACAAAAAAACCTAACCTCAACACAACACTACAACCTGAACACAAAAATAAAAAAATCTACCTAAAATATAAATACACAAATAACAAAAACTAACAAATATATACAACAAAGAATACTACACTAAAACATACAGCCCAACAAAACAAAATATCTTGATAACACAAACCCCAAAACAAATACAGAAAAACATAACCTATCAGGAGTTTACAAAATTACATGTAACGACTGCAATGCATTATACATAGGGAAAACGACCAGATCATTTAAAATAAGATTTGAAGAACATTATAGAGCATTCAAAAATAAAAATACAAAAGTATCAAATGTTGCAGCACACCTAATATACATAAACATGAAATAACAAACTACGAAAATAACCTAACCGTACTTGAAATAAATAATAACCCAATAGAATTAAACTCACTAGAAAAATACCACATTTATAAAAACACACAACAATTTAATGAACCTACAGACCACATATACAGAAGACATTCTATATAAAAACATCATAGATGCAGATCAAGAAAAACTGCGTGTAACGTCAACAAATACCAACATCACGGACCAAACATCTACACCAGAAAAATAATCAGTGATTCGACAATGGTCAAGTGACCGAAAGGTACCTCATCACAATAAGGTAAAATTATTGCATTTAGTGGTGGATAATATATAAACACATGTTGGCCAATTGGCCCGACATAGTTTTTTTATAGCGTACATGATACCTTAATAAACTCCGTTGGGCCAAATGGCCCAATATTGTTTGTGAGGTATTTTTATTTTCTTATCCTGCAACACTCTCTTAATATTTTTTTTGTTTTGCGTGTAAACAATCAACAACAAAACCACTATTTCATGTTCCGTTTATACACATAGTAAGCTGATTAACGAGTAAATTGTTTTGGCCCTTATCAAGAAGATACGTTTATATGTCCTATGTGATTGATTTGTGAGTTTATAAATATTTTTTCATATAGAACAGAAGTGTAAACATATTCTCTGTCTGATATGTAATGCATCAGGTCCGATAAATACTAAACAAGATTCATAGCAAGCAAAAGTTTTGAAACTTAGTCATTTACTTTTTAAGGAATTTATGTTATAATTTACTTCCTAGTAAGGATGACTTCATCTAAGATAACCAATGTTTGCATGTAACTTCAACCAAGTTCGTTTTTGTAAGAATTATTACACAACCAAATATTTAGTCAATATTTGTGACTTACTTTTTAGCTATTGTGAAATTTTGAAAACAATAGGGAAAATCAATATATTACGTCATTAAAAATTATTTATTTTATTGTGAAGGTATATAAAGATAAACTTCTTTCAATGAACCAATTTTTTTGGAATAATGGACTCGACTTCACTAAAACGGTTAAGAATAATGTGTCGGGCCGTAAATCCTGCCAAAAAGCTTCTAGAATAACATCATGTTTTTAATGCCATCGGCGTTTATCTATCAAACAAAAACCATCGTAATTATATATGTAAGTAGTGTGAAGCTTGTTGTTTAATATTGTGCATTCATTTTTCAAAATAGCAACACTGGTTAAGTAGTACGAATAAACATAAAATGTTACTAGACAACAATGTCGGGCCTAGAGGCCAGACGGTATTCGGTTCAGCCTACTGAGCCCGACGTGGCAGCTAAAATGTTAATCGAGTGATCACTAACAAGGAAAAGCCTGAGGTTGGGGGAAGCTGCAAAATAGCGAGAAATTCAGTTATGTAGTTTTTTAATGCAAAATAACCAGATTAATCATCAGAATTATTTAATCAATGGTTTTTAATAATCACATGGTGTCTAGTGACAGGGAAAACCTGGAAAAGTCAGGGAAAATTTTAAAAAATCAGGAAAATATTCATTTTGATTAGAAACAAAACTAGTGGCTATTGCTCTCGAATATTTGGTATTGTAAGCCAGCGGGCTGGTTTAGAGGCAGGGCAGTCAGGAAATAACACTTCTTTATTTAGATGCCCATTATTTATTTGATAAGCCCATTGCTATGACTTCAGGACTTATGTCAATAAATATTAAATGTGTCGAGTTGGTACAGCTGGGAAGTTTTAGCCTGGACCGTGGCCTTGGGGTGTGCAGTGGTTCTGTTATCATATGGACGGGTGGGGATAACAGATAACTCAGTCTGTTTCTGACCACACAGAACGCTGTGTAAACATTCATAGCCAGCTATTTGTCTAGACTCGTGATAGTATGTGTTTTATTTGACTGTGATTATTTTTACACTGTTTATTTCAACATGGAAGGTTCCGGTTTTCATTGCCGTAGCGGGCAATCTCGTCATGCAGATGTCGTCATTACCTCCCCTCCTTCCTTAGGATAAATATAAACTGAAAGATAGTGACCGAAGCAGAGATTATATGGTGCGTGAATTTAGTAATGCAACACTTCTTTACGCAATGCAGAAGGTAGTGTGTGCCTCTTTCCAAATATGTTCCCTGATAGCACCATTGCACAGAACATGAGATTGCGGAAAGATAAAATTTCCTATAGTGTTGTATTCGGTTTATCAAATTATTTTAAAGACCTGTTACTGACATCATTAAATTCAAATTCTAACTATGTAATTGGCTTTGATGAAAGTTTAATATCACAAAGAGCCCAAATGGATTTGAGTGTTAGGTATTGGGATGCAGAGACGGATGAAGTGAAAGCTCGATATTTTGGTTCTGTGTTCCTTACAGACACAAAAGCAAAAGAGTTACTCAATTCTTTCTTAAAAGGTGTTCAAAGTGTGGATTTATCCAAGATCCTTCAGATATCAATGGATGGGCCCAATGTAAACTGGGCTTTCTATAGACATCTAAAAGAGGAAAAGTCAGGGAAAACTCAGGGAATTTCTTCAAGCTATTTTACTAGACACCCTGAATCAGAATAAAAACCACATGAAAACCAGTTTTATTGCTTGCTGAATAAAAATATATGCTATTTTCCTTGAGTCTAATAATAGCTATAAAAGTGTTTTATCTCTATCCGTAAGCAAATTTATAAACTGCAGAAATAAATAGAAAATGAAAATGTTATATTTGACAATAATTGTAAATTATATTGACATTGTGAGGTTTTAATACTTTTAAGTAACAAGTATTATTATGTATTATTTTGGGTCTTTCTTAGAGATTTTATAATGTTGACATTTGGCAACCATGTATTAATTTCTTCTACAGAATTTTGTTTTAAAATTTTATTTGAAAATTTTGTAGTTTAGTATAGTACAACAGTAGTTGAGTTTCATAATTAACTTCCACGATTGTTTTAAAAAAGAAACAACCCTTGCAGAAACAATTTTCTCATTCTTTATATAATATTTAGAAGTCAATAAAATTATTTTCCAGTCTTATTATTTATATTGCACTAGGGCAAATTTTTTTATTAAACAAACTGAATGATTAGTTTTATATATTATTCTATGAATTAAATGAGTATAGTATATTCTATTTTATTTCTTGTTTTAGCATGTTTTTCTTCGATAGAACAATGCTTTAAAACTGTTGAACCTGGAGTTAATGAATGTTTGGGCATTACTGTAAACAAAGTATCATGTGGAGGACACATTTTCATAAAACCTGGAAAATCTTATAAAAAGAAGTCTTCTAATAACATTGTAAGTAAAATTTAGTGCAATACCAAACTCAATTTTTTGTTTACGTATAGTACTTCATTTAGTAATGGTTCAATCATTTGTTAGTGTGAAAATAATTGAATAGAAAGGTACCTGTAATGGAGTTTGAAAATTATAATTTTGTTTTCAGTTGGTGTTATTTGCTTGAACATTATTTTTTGTTGTATTAAAATAATTTTTTTCTTAATTTAAGTTGAAAAAAAAAAATTTTATAAGAATTTTTTAGGTAAACACGATATTAATTCAACAATAATAAACTATATCTTTAGATAACTTTAGTATTACTAGTTTTGGTGTTATATAGACAGAATTTATGGTAGTTTGTTACCACTACTACTTGCAGGGGGGTTGCGAACTAGCCGTACCTACTAAGAGGGGTATGGTGCCCCATGCGGTACCCCAGTCAAACATACACACTACTGACAACAGTCACTTCAATATTACAAACTATATTACACTTGTGTCACACACACACACACACACATTTACAACATAATTTTCACATCTTCTCTGTAGGGGGTTTTGACTGGTCAGAACAGTTACGCGTTGGGAGTGCTGAAAAGACCAGAGCTGGACAAACTCTGGTTCGCGATGCTGATGTGAGCTTGCTCTGCCGAGACGTAAGCGTGGTTATTGATCTGGCAGCCGCTTCGGGTCATGGTCAGGCAGTGTCCGCAGTGCATAGGTGTCGGAGCCTGTGCACAGTATTATGAGTGTTCGACTGTAGCCCATCCATTTGAGCTAAAGAGAAAAGCTATAAGCCTCCTTTGCTTCTGAGGGTTGGAAATGATCTTTATCTGATCCAAGGGTGTACCCGTTCCTATAGTTTTACCCGTAACGCCTGGCACAATGGCTGGTTAAAAAAAAATTATGGATCCTAAAAACACATCAAATGGTGTTAGTCTTAAGAGGACACACGCCTAAAGTCAACGATTTGAGCAAGAAGTTGATGGTGACAACATCACTGGCATTTCTATCATCAAAATATTTGATATTTTCTAGTGCTGAAGAAGGATATTGTCCAGAGTCTCTCCTTTTCTTATAAATAAGGCTATTACAGCTTGTGCTGGTGGTCCTGTCTCATCTATCAAGGAATTGAGGAATGGGACACTGCTCATTGCAACTAGTAGGGAGAAACACAATATCTCTTTTAAAAACGATTTTCTTCTTTGACCAGGTCAAGGTATATGTGGCTTCCCATAGGTCCTTGAATTTGTCAAAGAGGGTCATTACATGTAGTGATTTGATCTACGTCCCAATAAATGATATCAAATCCGAACTGTCGTCACTCGATTAAGGACGTTGTCGCCATTTTGAAATAAGATAAAGGCAAGAAAGTTGCAATGGCCTTGTTTATTCTTACTTTTGGAAAACCAGAGATACCTGATTTCATAATGCAGGCTACCAAAGGCTGTCAATGAGGCCATATGTGTGTCTAACTGTCGTCGATGCTTTAAGTATCAGCGTTTTGGATACAATAGTTTTGCATGTTCTAACACAGGGTTTTGGCGGTCACTGTAGGAGGGAAAGCCATGAGGAAACAGATTGCGTTAATACTCCGAAGTGCGATGACTGTGGTGGGGATCATCTGGCAAAATCTTATAAGTCTCCTCACTTTAAGGAGGAGAAGGCAATTCTGGGCATTATGGCTAACCAGAGGATATCGTTTTCAGAGGCCAAGAAGATCTTCAGAGCTACCCAACCGAAGATTGAAGGTAGATCATATGCTACTACTGTGAGCGATACGAAAACGTCGTGTTCTAACTGTGCTGACTTGACCAAAAAATAGAAATTTTAACTGAGCAAGTTACTCGCCTTCTGTCTAGTTTAAAATGACCCTCCATTAAATTTAATTCAACCAGCGACCACATCGAGTGATTTGTTTGTATGAAGCAAATCATTAGCCGACACAGGTATCTCTGCACAAAGGAAGCTGCCAACAGAAGGCATATGATATGGCTTGGAGAAGAGGGATTTTGAACACCTTAAAGTCATGGGGTATGCAAGGAAACATTCTGGCATTAATCATTAACTTTTTGTCGAATAGGTCTTTCCGTGTACGTCTCAGAGACACACTTTCAAACAGTTGTCTACAGAATAATGGTGTTCCGCAGGGACTCTAAAAGTGCTCATCAGGCTCTTCAGGATATTTTCTCTGTTAACCCTTTAGTTGGAGATATTTTGTGTGCTGTAGACAAGCTTCAGTTGAGGGGTGTAGGGGTATCATTCTGTTGGGTTCCTGGCCACTGCAGAATACTCGGAAACACAAAAGCGGAAGAAGCGGCGAAGAATGCTACAAGTTCGGTGCCCGTTACTCAACGAGTTATGGTATCTGATTATCTGTGTTTTGGTTGCTGCTTGGAATGACAAATGGCATACCATGATTCAGAATAAGGTGAGGGAATTAAAGATTTCATCTGTCCATGGAGGTCTTATATTCGTTCAAAACATAGGGAGGAAGTAGTGGATACATGCCTTCATGTTGGCCACTCTTTTGCAATTCATGGATATGTAATGCGTTGTGAAAATCTACCAATATGTCAGGTCTGTGGAGATATCTTCACAATCAAACATTTATTGATGGAGTGTGTTGGTTTAATCAATATTGTCAATCAGAGAAAGGAACTAAAGTGAATCACAGATGTGTACAGAAGTTTAAATATCCAAATGTAATAGATCCACAGATACAAAAGCCTCAAATAAGCTTTATGTTCTACCAGAACTAATCTTTTATATATACTTGTATGTTGAGGGAATAGATGAATAGATAATTGGCACATGTTTTTCTACTGAAAAAAACATTGTGATAGGGGGTTGTTTTTTTTTAAGTTTTCATTTCACTGAAGACTTGCTGAAGAGGCTGGATGGAATCCGTAATCATTCTGGTAACTTTAATTCCATGTTCCAGGTGTAGAATTCCAAAAATTGGGTTGTAATCCATTATCTTTCTTCATAGTTTGTATGATTCAGAAAACTTCTCCAAATTTTTCCAGTGTCAATTCTGTTTCATTCAAATCAATTTCTTCTTCTTCTTCCTCAGAATGTGATATACTAATTCTTGTAAATCAAAGTTTGTCAACATTTCTTCTGTTTTAATGCATTGGCTATGCTACTTTATTTATTAATTGTGATTATATTGACCTAAGTAGGAATTAACTTTAAAAAATGTTTTGTATATATTACTTGTTTTTCAGATGTTCACAGTGATAAAAGGTACTGCACATGTCCGGATATATAAGACCGAAAAAACTATTGAAGAGAATAAGTTTTTCTTTGTCCCTCACAGTAAGTTTTGTTTTCATTATATTTCTGTTCATATTGTGCAGATGGTGGAGATTTTAGGTCAAAAAATAATATTTTCAAAATATTATTACAAACTACTTTTAACATTTGAAGTATAATAAAAATAACTTGGAGATTACATTTATTTTTATTAAACCTTTTAATTATTATAACTTTACTTCAGTTTTAACAAAATTTTATGAAACCAGTAAAAGTTTTGATTTTTGTACATTTTATTTTGAATTAAAAAATATAAATTCTGGAGCTGTTTTAACTGTAGCTTTTTGTTAAATGTCTGAAACTGATGGTTGTACTCCTTACTAACGAACATACTATGGGTAAATTTTATTTTAAAAATTAAATTGATTAACACTAATAATGTCTTAAGAGACTGAGCTTAAGATATACTATGCCTAAGTGGCTTTGGATTTTTATGTATGCAGTAGAACCTCCTTAATTCTTCACACTCGGGACTGAGGGGGTGACAAATTCGAGAAAAAGATAAATTACGGAAGTCTAAAAATTAAAAATGTAATGTAATTATGTAATGTAACTAATAACTTGTTGACATCTTAGTTATAGTTTTGTAGAATTTATTTGTAAAATCCGTTGTATTTCTCCAACTAAAATTTCCCTACATATGAAAAATTAATATTAATTAGTTTGACAGATATTGTGTGGTTAGTTGTAGTCAATCTTAATACCAATCTACGGGTGTATGACTGTTCTTTTCTAGAACATTGTAATGCTTCAAAGGTATATTTTAAAACTATTCTAACATGATTTTTATTTTCTTTTGAATTGAATATTTTTATCTAATTGGATGTTATTTTTGTTACAGATGTTCCTTTTCAAATTAATAATCAGAAGTCTAAAAAACTGATTGTCTGTTTTGTGAAAATACCAATGAAATGAAGGTATGAATTGAAGTTGATTTAGTATTGTTTCTGATTCAGATGTCTTGTATGTGATTAAAAGCGCAAAGTATCTCTAAAGAAGATCAGTACAATATTTCCCAGTATCTAAGAATGGGTGTTATTGATATTTTCCAGGGGAATTGCAATCTAGAGAACTATGAGACTATCCGAACTGACATATTGGAGCCTGAGTATAGAATAGGGCCATTTAGTTAACGCTTGCTGCCATTGCCCGTGTATAGCTTGGGATCCTGTATTAATTTCCATAGCAAAGTAATTCCCATGTATTCTTGGTTTTGTCCATATGATTCTTTATATTGGTTATTCTACTTTATGTATCTTTAATTTTGGGCTCTTCAGAGTTGTTTTTACAAACGAAAATTTAATTGAAGTGTGGCAACATAAGGCTAGCAGATGGTTAATTGTGATCAGATAGCACGAGTTATTTACGTTTCTAGTTTGTTGTTTTTTGCTTTAAACTTTATTTTTCAGTTATTTAGTTCAATGTTTGTGGTATTTTGATATAGATGTTTAAGGACACTTTAGGAAATGGTTCAGTATGAGATATGTTGTTTTTAGACAGTGACTTTGAAACCGATCTAGGTCGAGGCTAAACTAACTGAATGAAAACATAATTGACCTGGTTTTAGATCGAGATTCAGAAGTAGAATTTTTTTTTTAGCTTTAAAATGATATGTAATACTTATTTTCATTCCCATATAAAATATGTATAGAGAAGAGCTATTTTATTTATTTGATTTTTTAAATATATTTTTCAAAGGACCATAATTTGATCTGTATGTAACTAATCAATTCATATGTACATATTTCCTAAAATTTTGTTTCATTCCCTTTATAAACATGTATAATGCGCTGTAAATATGATATTTTATTGTAAGTCAGGAATTTTTTATATTTTACCTAAAAACCTCCAGGCAGATACAAACAGCGCCTGTTATGGGACTAGGCTTCAAAGTTTATAGAATAATGCTCTACCTATATAGAGTAATGTGTGATCGCGATAGCATAACAATCTGATTCATAAGTCCAAACCCTGGTTTAGAACCTGTGGCTTGCAGTCAAATCTCTGAATTTATGAAAAACCAAATATCAGGGTTTCATAAAGGTAATATTAGCAAAGATGAGAAAATACCCTTACTGTCTATTCTTGAGTTGTAAATTTGGAGACTTAAAGTTTGTGTGAATATCTATGAAACACGTTTAAGTTGCTTGATCAATTATTACTGAATAAGTGGTAACTTATAACTAGAAATAAATAAATTTGATTTTATAATTAGTTATCTAGTTTTCCATTACAGAGTTTCTCATAATTTATTACAAATATTCTAATAAAATAAAATTGCTATGTTTTCATTAATTTATAAATAATTTGTTCAATTAAAGTAGCAAAATTTAAACTATTAAAACGTGAAATTCTCTAATATCTAGATTTAAAATATCCATGTTCGGAGACATATTTCAGTAATAATAACAGCTTGAAGCAACTAAGGGATAATTTTTAATTCAAATAAATAAAATCTCCTAACCACAAATAAACTTTTTTATTTAAATCCTTATGTACATTTAAATTGCAAAGCAATCATCATTAGAGCAAATTATTACAAAAATAACTGATTTTAATAAACTCATAGTAATTCAATTCTCTACCTCATTTCGGTTGCACACTCCTTACCAAATTATTATCATAAATTGTACCCCTGGTTTAGATTGTAGCTTAGAGGCAATTATAAAAATCAAAATTGGAGTAACAATAAAGACAAGTTAAAATAGGGGACAAATTAATATACAGTACTATATTTTGTGATTACATTGTAGCATTGCATTACAATTTTAACATGAAATACGTTTAAAACTAACAGTTTCTTTAATAGCACATACTTTTTTTGTGCAATATCTAACTGTGCTGATTGAAAATTCTCTTCAGAAAAAGGATTTTGAATTTAGTGAATGCATTCATGACTAAAAGTATCCCACAATCTGCCATCATTTAGATAGGATCTCACAAATGATGATTTTAATCCCTTCAAATAATCAAATCACGATAAAGTTGCAACTTATTTTCTTTCAAAAAGTCGTGAAGCTCAAATACTTTTACCTAGCCCTAAAGAATATAATACCTCCAAAATTTTTCATCATATATTCTGTCTTCTCTTATACTCTGATGATCGACATTGAACTTATGTGGAGGCTACGATTAACCTTATTGATTTGATGAAAAATGTCTAATAAGTGAGCCAATCACTGTTGTGTAACTTGTATTACAGACGGAACGGGATACCTCCAAAACAACTGTACTTCAAACCTGAGCTAAAATAATTCGTTATACGTATTCACCATTAGACTTTTTCACAAACCCCCTAGCAACCCATTGCAAACTCTTAGGAGTTATCATACTCATACGGTTCTCATACAGTTGAGAACCACTGTGCTGCCATTTAGAAAAAGTGTTTATTTTACTATGTCAATTGTATTCGTATTTTATATTTACTCAACCGTATCAGTTGTATTCATATTTATTCCAACTACTGCTTTCTCAATAGAAAATTGTTATTCATATCAATCAGAGGATCAATTGAAACATTTCATGTCATTTTTTATTATTTTATCACAAACTACTGAAGAAAATATTTACTCAACATGTTGAATGCGGCGGGCGTGCTGCACATGCTCTACTGGCGCCCGCAGCAGTAGGCGTTCATGTATGCCCCGCTCTCTCTCAATTCATTGGTTCATTGTGAGGTTAGTTGATGCCAGAAAACGTTGAATCGTTTGTCTGTTATTTTGTTAGTATCATTTCGGTGCATTTTTATCCCCCACCATTGCTATTGGACGGGGAACTGTGTTATCGTATCAGTGTTGAAGTATATTATAGTACTGTTTATTAGTTTTTGTACAATGAATATGGATAACGAGGATGAATTATTAGAGAATATCTACTGCAACAACATTTGTCAAAGTAGACAATCTTCAATAATTCATCTTCATTATCTATATTTATTGTACAAAAACTAATAAACACTACTATAACACACTTCAAGTAACACTAATACGATAACCAGTCCCTAATCTGTCAGCAATGGTGGGATGAAAAAATAAATGCACCAAAATGTTCACAAAGACTGGTACAGTAACCGACAAGGGACAAAAAAATTTTCGTCAATGGCTAACCTAACACTGAATTAATGGCTTGAGAAGGAGAGGGAGTGTACATATGCGTCTACCGCCACTGGCGCCAGTAGAGCACAAGGGTTCATGCACGCCCGCCGCACTCAACTTGTAAAGTTTAGGTTATGTGATTATTTTCAAAATATTTTTCAATTATTAAAAGTCTTTTGTATATTTAAAGTAATATTTAATATTTCTTTATTTTTGTTTATCTAGAGTTCCTAGTTTTAATATAATTTACAAAATAAATTCCAGAATTAGAGGCTAATTAATATATCTTAAGACTAACATATAAAATACAAGCTATCTCATTTAACTGATACATAGCAGAGATGGCCAACTAGCCTGGGGGCTGCATGTGGCTCGCGACCTAGTTTTATGCAGCCCCAGACACATTTTAGAAACATATCAGATTATTGATTTATTTATAAATGTAAAACATAAAAATATACGTTGTCATAGATTATGGGATATAGGTAGAAAAATATTTTGCATAAAATTTACTGATTCATATTGTTTTATATATGACACATACTATATAATATACGTTTTGCCTACATTTGGCTTATTGATCTATGTGGAATTAGTTGTGCAGCCCTCGCCTTCCCTGAAAATATTGAAGTGGCCCTTTAGGGTTAAGAAGTTGGCCATCCCTGATATATAGTAATGAGTAAATACAAGAAAGGTTTTGATTTACTTCGGGCTACGACTTTAAACATAATATCTGTGATCAAAGTTTCAAGGTCAAAGTAGTATTATAGCAAACTAATTGAACTATAGACTTTAACTGTAACTGCGGACGTGGCAGAATCCGAAGTAAGTCCAAATGCCTTTGTTGTCTTTATTTAATCATACTTGCTGAGCGATTCATGTAAGTTACTTTGGGGTAGTCATTTTCTTCACTATTCCAAAAATAAAAAAAATAATTCTCCTAAAGAGGTTTTCGGAAGAAACTAGATATTTTGTGAGGTATTATATCTACTTATTCTGTGTAGGGAAATGTATTTAATTAATTTAATAAAGTTAGACAATATTGGTATAACTCTTCACATGAAAAAAATAATTACATCTTTTACAGATTAGTAAAGAATATATATTTTTAATATTAGTTTAATTTTAATTTTTTTTTTTTTGCTATGTAATTATTTAAAAAAATATATGTTCCAGGTGGATGAGTTCAGAGATAAGCGAGGTCAACCAAGACATGAATGGGGAAAAAAATTGCATCGTCAAATCATTAAATAATTTTGATTACTATTTTAGAAAGGTTTATTAAACTAACATAGAACTTAAAGTTCGTAAGAATATTTTTTGTATAGAAGTTGTTAATCTGTTTTTTAAATAAATAGCTATAAAGGTGTTGTCAGTATTGTATAAACATAAGAAATATTCAAATATAATATCTATTTCTATGGTTTGACTGATTTATACCAAACATATAGATAAAAATAGATTTGAAATTTATAGATTCCTTTAAAATTATATTGTGCAATGTATATATTTATTTTTAAGAAAACAATTTTTTGAAATTTAAATTTTAAAATGGTAAACATTAATGGAAAAAAACTTATTGTAAGTTCAGTGGTAAATAATTTTTTGGAGGTAGTACTTTATATTTATAATTAATTTACAACTAACTAAATATCTCCTTATTAGATTTTGCAAAATTACATGAGCAAGATGGAGCCAGGGAAACCCCAACCTGATGTCATGTCACATACTGCTAGAGAGATCAAGGTTAAGAATAGATCTATAAGAAATGCTGCTAAGGAGTTTGACATACCAGCCCACACTCTAACCAAATTCTGTGCCAAAGTATTCATTTCAAATGTACAATTCACTGATTATAAAAAATGATTTTATTCACTGATTATATTTAGATGAAATTTTAACAGGTTCGCTACCGAGCAGGGCATATATGTCTGGTTTTTCTCGACAGGCTGGTGGTAAAAATTCGATCTTTCAACACAGACCTCGTTAATAATTGTTCGACCTTCATTACAGACCAAAAATGGAATGTTAAAGCAAGTTATACTAGATAAAAACACTACAAGTATGTTTGTTAAATGTATATTTTTGTTTTTGCTGTTTTTAGTGTTTTTTGAGATGGCCTATGTATGAGCCAATCCGTCTATAGCACAAAATCCCAAGACCAAGGGTCCCATGTGAGAGCCATTATAAAGGCTTACATAAACAAACGCTCAACTAATCTGTCTTGGCTAGTCGTTCTAAACAAAATGGTTTAAACAGGCTTATATATCCAAAGAAATACACAATATAAATTTATTGTAACAGAGACAAAATATGTTTACATTTGATTTCTAAACAGAGTACAGAATATTTACAAACTCACTGATCACTTTTGACATGTTTACATCTTTTGTGCTAAATTTCATTTAGAGTAAACATGATCATTCAAAACAAAAACTGCCGAAGTGGCATGAAAGAATAAATAAGAGTGTCATTTTGATGTCATTGAATATGGAGAGACCAAATGTCCCACATTAACATCAGATATGTCTACAGACATACCAATATATCAAGCTGTTAAAACAAACCACTGATTTGTCAGAGGAATAAAAGTAAAGAGCAAACACTATTCCGAATATGAGCTGTCGGTCCATTTCAACTGCCCTGAGCAGCGCATATGTGGGACGTCGGTCCAGGACAAAAGAGCATATAGCGCATATGTGAGTCGGCTGGTCTATACCAATAGTTATTTTGTTGATATTGTGGTAGCCAACTTGTTAATTTAGAATTTTATTTTACTGTGAGTTAGATGGATTGCAACTTTATAATGTTACTACTCACTTTTCCTTCTCTCACAATAAATGGTCAAATTATGGGATATAAATATATTTTCTTACCTATGATGTAATTTTTGAGAAGCAATAGATATCCATTAAACTGCATAAGCATCTGGTCTTCTACGCAACACATCACTGTAAATAAACTTGAAGCAATGATCACATTCATAACGGGCTAGAAATACAAGTCAAATCCTGTTATGAAATCGCCAGAGCTGCAAAAACACTACTTTAAACTGAAATTTCATTATAATGAAACATAAGCTAATTGTTACAGTAGAGTACTACATTGCATATAATAATTTCTTCCTTACCTTTTAAAATTTATAGAAGTTAATATTTTTGTAGTATATTAGTTGAGAATAAACTGGCACACATTCTTTAGTATTGTTTTCTGTAGGAGTGAATTTTGATATGGTAAATAGTATTGTGTAATACAGGGGTTCTCAACCTTTTAGGCTCTGAGCCCCCCTTCACACTTTGGTGTGAGGTCACGCCTCCCTTCACGGATTAAGTTAATTTAAATTTATATATGATAAATTTACTTACAATAAGTTTAAGTAATAACCAGAAAAATGTTCGCTACTTTTGTAGTGCTAGTGTGAGGGCTGGCACTGTTTCTCGTTAACTATTTTTTGTATGTTTGGATGAAATTTTGACAAAGAACACCGCAGGTCACTTTTCACATCTAGTCTGGCTCAATATTTAGATTTTATATTAGCCAGGGCTGAAAATCCTGTCTCGCATAGATAAGTTGATGAAAATTGTACAAGCAACTTGCCTCCATTGCTACTTCTGGGTAAACAGGAAGATATAGTAGCCAGAAATCTTCGAGATCCATGTTTGGGAAATCCAATTTAGCTTTGGAATCACATTGCAAGTCGATTGTTTGTTCTTGAATGTGATCAGGAGGTATATCAATGTTGATTTGAAAGGGGTCTCTTGTTAACTTGAATTCCCAGTTTTCCGAGCTTATATCTGGGAAATAGGCTCCGATTTTGTTCTTCAGAGACAACAAATGCTCAGATATTAGGTCCTTCATTTCATTTACTAGGTCTTTTGGAAGACTTTGGGTATCATCGACGAGATTTTTGAAAGGAAGAAAAGTTTGTTGAGTAAAGAAATAGAGCTTTATAGCTCTATTAAGCTATAAAAAAATTTCAATGATTGAGTGTTTGTGTCCAACATCCAATTCAATTTTTTTTAAAATTTGTTGACGCCTCCCCTGGAATTCTTCTACGCCCCCCAGGGGGCGCGCCCCCCAGGTTGAGAACCGCTGGTGTAATAAAATATAGAATAATGGAAAAACTATAATGAAAAGAAAACTATATTATCTTATAAACAATATACAAGCTGGCTTGTGAATTAAGGCTATAAACACTAGAAATATATACAACTTACAATTATAAAAACTTGAATGTCCAACGAGTTTCAATGACAGTATGTCATCATCATCTTCAGTGATGCTATCACAAACAAAACTTTAATTTAAAAAATTTAATATATTTTAACAAAAGTAACTGGATCCGGACATTGCCAAATTTATAACCACGGCTACTAATATATTTACATTGAACAAAATATGATAACTACAAATATTTAATTTTGTTGAACTTATAAAATTAATAAAACTATTAACAAAATAATTTAAATTAAAGATAACATTTAACATCAAATTGAGTTACAATGATATTGAATTGGTCCTAATTAATTGTTTACAAATTTATTTCTATTTATAAATAAAGTTTCCTATGCATCTAATTCATTAAAATTTATCACATTCTTTAAAAGGATAACATTTTCTCTTTTAAATATATGGTTCTTGTCCTAACAATGCTTCGCCATAGCTGAAATATGCCTTCATATTTTCTTCATTAAATTATGAACTTAAATTTAAAATTTATTCAAAAAAAAGTCTGTTATTTTTGCAATTTTTAAGACTGAAACTGGTGTCACCATCTGCTCTTCCCTTATACACAATAGTTCTAAACTAAAACCATTTGTGATGCTTGGATGAAAAATTATTTTGGATCAACTAAGACTATGATGTGGCGGTCTATTTAAAACACTGCCACTTCCCTTAGTGTGCTTACCAAACATCAAAGCCGTGTTTTGAAAGACCAGAATATTTCCAATCAATGTAAATATTTTTCAGAACAATAATTTATGTATGTCTTTGCGATAGACCAAATCCTGAAGAAGATTCTGGGGCTCAAGATTTATCTAGTGAACATAAATGTTCTCAAGTTGGCAGAACAGAAAAATATAGGCAAGATACAGGTGGTCCTACAGATTCAGTGCCTTTCCCTGTTTTACTGTCAGGAAACAGCAGAAACCAGTTTGGAAGAATTCCTACTCCTAAAGAAGTTAGGCTATTTGAAAAGGCACAAACAAGAAAAATTGTAGGCCTATAAATTGAAGGAAGGACAAAAATTATCTTGCCAGATTCACCTCTCCGAAAAGTTTCACAAGATGATAAAAAATAGTGAAATTAGAAGGAAGAAAAAGGAAATAAAATAAAGAACATCATTAGAGACTTTGAAAGTGACTCCGATAAAGAAATCTGTTCTTGTTCAGTTTGTCATAAAGAACAAATGTTTATTGATTTTGTTATAATAAAATCATTGTGGTGACAGCCCGATCCGGACAACAATGGTTATTACTGGGATTATGTCGTGGTTATGTGCTAAAGAATCATGACCATTACAATTGCAGGTAGATGAATGATTGTTTTAAGTAAATAAGTTGCACTTATTGAAGATTGTAATTATATTTTACTGAACATAAAATTTAGTTACATTCCTGTATGTACAGTTCCTTAATGCTGTACTGTACATTAATTATCAGTTTTTGTTTTATATATGTATATATATAAAGAACTAAGTCAAAATACAAATACAAGAGTTATAATTCAATTTAATATATTAATACACAAGAATACATATTACGATATATATATATACTGTAACTAAGTTACTTAATTACACAAAATTCTGTAGAATATATTGTAACGTAAAGGATAAGTTTTACTGTACAAAGAAAAATATGAAATACAAACAAAATTTACATTTGAAATGCTTACGCTACTTTATGTTTGTACATTAATTGTTTTACATACTTAAATTTATAAGAACTTTATATTGTTAAAAAAATCTATGGCATGGCAATTACATCCACTTGAGATTGCTTTTACATTATTTAAAATACATTTCAGTTTATCTATCAGACATTAAAATTTTGCTATTACATTATACAAATGAATTTACACTTCCCACATTAAAAAAAAATAAAAACATGTATTATTATACCGTGACCAGTTAAAGTTTAAAAGTTAAAATTGGCCTTTTTCATCACTTTATGTCTAAAATTATAACTTATCTGTGTTGTAACAAACAATGTAGAAAAACATGTCTCCGGATTCAGATCTCGCCATTCTGCATATTGGATTGGCGTTGCTCGGGATTTGGAATCTCGCCCAGTGTTGTATCTTAGGGTAACAACATTTCTTCGAACAAAAAAAAATAAATTTTAAAATAACTTACATTATAAACATTTTAAAATAAAATCATCCCTTTGCTCTTCCATGTTGAGATGTCTGTATCGACCTACATTTTGTCAAGGAAAGAGGACTACTTGAAGCAACCACGCGAGTATTTCAACTTCTGCGCATCTTGCAAATTCAGGTTTTGTATATGGATATCTGTCTCAGCCAGGACCTTTATTTTATAATTTACCCAATTTTTTAAAAATTTTATTTTACATTTTAAAATTAATATCTCGTTTTGTTTTCTGAAGCTGTTTTAATATGCAACATTACCTAAAATAATGTTACAATATACTGAACGATATGGAGATTCGAACAGAACTGGCTGAATCAGGAAAGAACAAAGAACCAACAGCTAGTGCCAGAGAACTGTCAGAATCCATTAGATAAGCAGTTGGTGCTTGTCTGGTTTAATATAGAATTTAAGACAACTGCTCTGAATGGCTCATATTTATATTTTGAAATAGATTTAGATAATAGAGATGAAAATAAGAGGTTTTATTTTCCAATTTAAAATTCTTTAATTAAGGTATTTGACAGACGAGCTGAACTCTATTCCAAAAAATGTGCGTCAGAAATATTTCCAACAGTGGCAGGAGTTCTTGATGTGCAATATAAAGCATTGAAAACTATCTTAGTCAACAAGGGCTAAAAATCGATTTTGATTTGTTCAAATATGTTATGAAAAAGTACATCCTTTTCGTTTCTTTATAAAGCTGTTAGAACATTGAAGTAGGCACCACCAACTCACTGAAGATTTTTAACAGTGTGGTCTTATAAGCTTTGTGTTATTACTCCTAAAGGAAAAATTACGATCCATAAAATTTGTAATTTATCTATTATTATGTAAAAGATTAAAATAAATTATGTTTGAGAAGTTTTTAATCAGTGTGTATTGAACACCACTTTGTGTGTACAGCATCATCATCTCCACTCGTGTTAGAATCTTTGGAGTTAATACTGATTACTGACACATTTCCCCTACTACACTCTCACCGTAATACCTAAATTGTATTTTAATAATTTAAAAAAATAATTGATAAAATCAAAATATTTATGTATATTTGAGTACCTTTTTCTGCTTCTCTTAACATTACAATATTTTTCTTTGTTGCCGCATTTCGAAATAACTCCATTTTCAAATTTTGAATATTACTGTTTGTTTTTAGAAGAAAAATATTATAATGTTAGGAAAGACAGACAAAGGTACTCAAATATATAGAAATATTCCTAACAGAAGTGAAGACGAGTATATTAAGAATTTAACACCTTTATAGTTTTTGTCTTTCAGAGCGTAAAGGGTATTAGATAACAGGCAGTTCCTTCTGGGTGTACTTGGAAATTATTTATGGAGTAATAACTAATTTAAAAATATTTAACTAAGTAAATACGTAGTTGCTTACTTGCTGATGCGTTTCAAAACATCCGTTCCTTTTACGAAGCTAACCCTCTACTGGCGGCATCGGTTAGGTGTAAAGGCTCTAACGGGAATGGATTTTTTGACTGTGGAATGGGGTGGGTTGTTTTGGTTGTGTGTCATATAATAGAAAAGGATGTTGACTTCAAAGTGTGTGTGATTATATAATACGTTTTCTTTATCTGTTGCGTAGTGTTTGTATATTTCATATTTTTCTAAGGTTGTTAGTTTTTTACTTTGTTTTAATGTGCATAGAACATTTATATTAGTGTGGGTTTGGTGTTTTTTAGGTATTTTGCGTAGCTGGATTTAGGGTTTGTTTGTTTTTTTTTGGGCAATGTGTTCTTCGAAGCGTGTATAGAATGACTTGCCAGTTTGGCCGATGTAATAGCTGGGATAATCGTTACAAGTTAATTTGTATACCTGAGAGTTTGTCAGTTTTTTTTTGAAAAGGTTGTATGTTCTGTCTTAAAGTGTTTGTTTGTTGTTTTGTAAGATATTTGGTAATGAAGTTTTTGACTGTGGAAGCTATTTCGTGTGTGTTTTTGTTGTGGTAGGTGAGGGATATGTATTTGTTGTTTTTTTGTGTGGTTTGTCTGCGTGGCCGTTTGATGGTGTTTATGTTTAATTTTCCTGAGTATGTTGTCTATGAGTGTGTGTTGGTAGCCGTTTTGTTGAGCGATGTATTTTATGTTATTAAGTTCTTCGTCACACTCTTTCTGTAGCATTGGTTTATTGATTAGGCAGTGTAACATATGATTAAATGCAGCTTGTTTGTGTTGTGTGGGGTGATCAGATATATTATGTATGACAATATCGGTAGTTGTTGGTTTTCTGTATATTTTGAAATTATGTCTGGTATTATGTTTGGTGATGGTAAGGTCTAGAAATTTTATTTTATTGTTTTCTTCTAATTCGAGGGTAGAAGTGAGGTTTTGGTATATGGTAATAATGTAATTGTGTAGTTGCTTGATTTGCCGTTGTATAGTATTAAAATGTCATTTACATGTCTATGGTAATAAATTATTTTATGTGTGTGATTATTGTTCAATATGATGTAGGAATATTTCTGCTAAGATGCCTGAGATGGGGGAACCCATAGGGAGGCCGTCTTTTTGTGTGTAGAATTTGTGTTGGTATGTGAAGTAGTTTTGTGATGTGATGAGTTTAGTGAGTGTGATGATTTCATGTGTTCATTGGTACATTAGTGTATAAGTTTTTTATGTCGAATAAGGCAGTGGTGGAGTTGTGTGGTATGTGGATGTCTTGAGAATTTTGTAAATGAGGTCTATGTTATTGTGTATGGATGTGTGATTGTGAAAGTTTATGTTGTCTCTGGTAAGTTTGTCTACGTATTTAATTAGCTTATGTGATGGTGCATGTATGTGATTGATTAGGGGAAGGATGACTGTGTTTTATTTGTGGATTTTAGGTAAAGCATTTAATGTGGGGGCTTGGGGTTTTATTTGTTTTTAATATTTCTTATTTCTCTTTTGATGATTTCCGTGCATTTATTTAGAAGATATTTAATTTATGTTTGAAATTTAGATGTGGGGTTTGATCGGAGTTTGGTTATTTTGTAACATTTTCCAAAAACTAATTTTTGAATACACCGAAAACAATGGTTGACAGACTTTTAACGATTTTATCAGACATAGATAGTTTTTTTATGGCAATAAATTAATAATCTTCCACTCTCACCTCCAGCTACTTTTGCAGACTAGCCAATATTAATCTCAAATTTCTCAGCGCTGCTGTAATTAACGTTCAAATTATACTTCTATTATATGAAATTTTTGTTTAAGTTTAACATGGGAGATATCTGCTGAAATGGTGATTGTCTTTCATTACATTTTTTTTTTTTTTACCAAAATGCTAATATGTAGAAAAGTTTATATATATACTTACTGGTCTTTATTTGTTTCAACTTTATTATCTAGTTTCAATAACCACTAACATTTGTATTAGTGACTACAACAGTTTTGAAATTCCTTCGAGGATATTGATAACTTGTTGCTGTTCATGACGAGCTGGTTGTTAATTACTTATTACACTTTAATAGTGCTTGCGACCAGACTCTTTGTTAATTAAAGAGTGTTAAATTGTTAACTTACACTTGGCGGAAAAGTTTTCGTCTTATGACTTCTTCAGCCTTGTCCTTTGAAGATATTACTAATTCAAGGTATTCAATAATGATTTACATTTTATAGCTATGGAAAAAAGTGCGCGGCTAGTGAAACTACGATAGCAGGTAGTTTATCTTTTCTTTCTCCTGAAGACTAAGTGTTGACGTTTTTTCTAGATAATACACACACACTATTTTAATTTTCCATTTTTATATCTAAGTATTTGACCATATTTTCATTTTTGTTATTTTTTTATGAAAGTTGCTATTGTTACATTATAATTGGTTATTGTAATTTTATTTTACTAACTTATTCTTTTCATTTTAATATTTATTCGGTAATACATAAGTTACTACTCAGTGATTAGATACAAAAGATTGTAGACTTACGGTATTCTCTACTCTTTTTTTACTTTCTGTGGGAACTGGGAAGTACGAATCTTTTGATTTGATTATTAAAATTTAACAGTTCTGTTATTGAAGATCCTATATATTTGAATTCTTAAGAATCTTGTTACTGTGTTTAATTAGTGTAAGAACATCGTGATATCAGAATGGTAACGTATACTTTAGTATTAATGGCTTCTGCAAATTTAGTGAAAACACTGTGTTTTCTACTGTTAGCATTTGTTTGTTAGGTTATGTTTTATTTAAAGACAACCGGCAGTTATTATACTCAGTAGCAAACCGTTTTAGAAAACCTATAAAACTTTGACTATTTTAAAATCTTATAAAAATTTAATGGTCAAATATTTGAAGTAAAACAAATAAATCAGAATTATTACTAAATTTTTTTCATCTTCAATTTCTAACTCCTAGTATTACAGTGTATTTTTATGGAATTATGGATGTGACATTCATTTGTGCTTGTGAATGATGCAAATGGGAAGGAATATGGGAAAATAACAAAACTTGGTAATAACATTCCCAAATTTAGAATTAAAAAAAAAACCTAAAATAACCATACTTTAACACACAATACTACATATTCAAAATTTTTGTTCATACTCCTGATGAAATTCTGCATAGTTCAGTATAATTTGTTTGCTAAAATCGATTATGTGGGAACCGGAAATAAATACCAAGGTTTTTCAACAATTGTCTTCATTGATATCACGTAGGAAAAAACCACCACACTGATATTTTTCAGCAGGGTTGTTTTGCTCTAGATCAGTGCATTTTCTAATGCAATGTGATTCACAGCATTGAACAATACACTAATCTAGTGCTGCAGTATATCAGTAAGTAGTGGTTTTTTTACCAAGTGATATGAATAAAGAACGATATTATTAAAATCTCTTTAATTTTGTAGTTCATTACGTTCGGTGAAACTTAGTTAATAATTTTATGCTAGTTTATGACTATCCGAACTTTAATTTTTTGTAAAATCTTACTGACATAATATTTTCAACCACTTGTGGCGATCTTCATCAGTGTCTTAGGACTTTAAAATGTTGAGGGTTACGGATACTGGTATGTTGGTATACATGTTTGTTATGTTGACTGACATTAGTCAGTGGTATGTTGAATTTTGTGGTATGTTTATATCTTTTATTTATGAGGTTTGTTCTATTTTTTATGTAATTGTCTATGTTCAAGTTGATAGATTGTCTGATTATTTTGTCAGTGTATTTTGCTAGTTCATTTGCAGGGGCATTTTGGTAGTTAATGATGGCTTGGATGTGATTATTGGGTTTGTGAATTTTAGGGAGAGCGCTGAGGCTAGGTGCTTTATGGTGGATTTGTTTTAGGTGGCGTTTTTTATTTGTGCTGATGATGTATTTGGAGTCTTTAATTAGTTGTTTTGATGGTTTTGTAGTATTTTTTTGTTGTGTTCTTATTTAGTTGTATTATATTATTATTTATTCATTGATTTTGTCCTTTAGGCTGTTTGTATTGATAATTACTGTGCTGCTGCCTTTGTCTGCTTTAGTGAGTAAGATGCTGTTTAGTTGTGATTTTTGTTTAATGTTGGCAGCGATTTTAATTTCATTGTTTGTGTTTTTGTTGGTTATGTTTGTGTGTTTGGTTAGGTTTTTTGTGGCATGTCAAACTGAGTCTTGTTCTTTTTGTCGGTTTTATGTATAGCTGTTTCAGTTTGATTTTTAGTTGTAGTATGTGATTTTATATAATGTTATTTGATTTATAGTGTAGGTTGTATTTTAGGCCTTTGTTTATTAAAATCATTTTGTGTTGTGTAAATTTGGTATTAGTGAGGGGGTTAAATTTTTGTGTGGATTGAGAGTGTTGTTTTTCTGTTTTACATAATAGTTGGTAAATCTTTTTGTTATGTTTATTTTTAGTGCTTATTAGTTATTAGTGTCTAGTATGGTTTGTAGTGCGAGTTTGTGTCCAATTGTATTGGTGAGATTTAGGTGAAGCTGGTAAAGGCTATGGATTAGTAAGGCTTTATTTTTGTATAGAGTTTTAATGATTTGTTTTATTTAAGTTTGTTCTACTTTTGTTTATAGTGATTATAGCTCCTTGTGTGTTATTTTTAATGTTTATTTTAGCTTATGTGGGTGTTATGTTATGAATTAGCCATTGCTTGTTGAATTGTATGTAGGTGTGTGCTTATCTAACCTATAAAACCGTCTTCCTATATTCGTGGACTGCAGCTTCTCTTGCTGTGTTAAAATCTTGAACCTTTAGTACATTACATTCGGTGAAACTTAATTAATAATTTTACATTAGTTTATAACTATCTGAACTTTAATTTTTTGTAAATTTGTAAAAACTTATTCAGAGACATTGATGAAGATCACCACTAGTGATTAAAAACGTTGTCTCAGTAATTTTTTACAAATTAAAAAAAATTAAAGTTCGGATAGTTGTAAACTAATGTAAAATTATTAATATTAAAATTATGCTCTTGAATTGTGTAGTCCATTACATTCGATGAATCTTAATACACAAGTGGATACAACATCACAATAATAGATAAAATATGGCACAATATACACAAAAAAAAACACTTAAATAACACTACAGAGAGGCAAAACAAATACATCACAATACCATACATAAACAAAACATCAAATAAAATAGCCCACAAATTTCAAAAAACATGATACAAAACTAATAACAATTTACAATACAAAATATAACACGACACCAACAACAAATATAAACTACAAGCACCAGGTGTATACAAATTAAACTGCAGCAAGTGCAACAAATTCTACATTTAGCAAACAGGTTGCAGCTTTAAACAAAGAGTCGAGGAACACAACAAAACACCAACTCAGCATTTTACAATCACATAAAAGAAACAGGACACAAATACACAAACATTTACCATAACACAGAAATCTTACACATCAACAAAAAAAGACCACATCTCAACAAACTCGAAAAATATGAAATTTACAGACATACAAAAACACAAAATACAATCATATTAAATGAACAAACCCAATACAATTCACACATATTTTTTGATACTATCGAAAACCTGCCTTTAAAACTGTCACCGCTTAACCAGAAGACACTGATGAAGATCGCCACATAGCGATCAAAAATATTCTGTCACAGAAAGTTTTTACAAATTTACAAAATTTAGAGTTTAGATAGTCATAAACAAATGTTAAAGTGATTAATTAAAATTATAGTTATATCGTGATTAGAAAAAAATTAATACTTGGTGATGCAGAATTTTCAGGACACAAAACAGTAAAACTTGATTAACGGATACGAGGGTTCAGGAATCCATTCATATCCATAATCACATGTTTTACCAACATCTCAGTTGCATCCACAAAACCATATCTAAACACATATATCAACAAATCTAGAAATTTTACAAAAATTAATAAGAATAACAACTTTATATAACTGAACAATATAAAATAAACAAACATTTAAAATTGCACCAAACAAACACATACTCAATATCTAATTAATTATAATAAAATTAACACATGATATTTCATATAATTACTTTTTAACTTCTAAAGAACCACCTAATATTGTTTCCTCAACTCTAGCCTATTAATAAGACCAAAAGATTAAGTCTTGATGCAAGTTGATGAAAGAATATATCTCCTAAAATTCAGTCTTCATTTAACATGAAAAGTGAGTGTTTACCTGATCTAATATTTTTAAAAAGTGTTTTAAAATATTTTTTGTTGTAAATGTGTAATTACAGAATATTGATGTGAAAATTTATGAAACGTTCATATAAATTTTGGAGTATATAATTTATATCGATATTTAAATTTTTAAAATTATGTATATTTTTATGAAAAGGGAAAATGTGTGAAAAGCAGATTTTCAGCAGTGTAAAATTTTATCTGGTTTGCTTAATAAATCAGTTAGTTACACACAGTCACTTAGCCAGGGGGTAGCATTAGGTGACTAGTAAAACTAAGAATTTTTGAGAACTATTATTAAAAGGAGCAATGTAATATTAGTTTATTCACATAAACCATACAAACACCACGGGTTACATATGTAGTAATGTGCATGATCCACCCTCTTTTCAACTTTACTGTCCCTCCTCCAAAGAAGTCCTGACCACAATCCTGGTAACCTATTCAAATTATATTAATATAATTAATTTATATTACCTTATAGTAGTAAGCTTCTATTATTTTGAAATTTTTTGTTAAAGAAATAATTTATTTGAATTAATATTAGTAATTTATAGTTTTATGAAAAATATATGGTTATTCAATTTCAGTTTTAGAAAAATAAAACGATTTATGTAATCTTTTTCAGTTATTTTATTCCTTTTTTAAATCCCTTGTTGGGAAAGATGTCGTTGTAGAACTGAAAAATGATTTGAGGTAAGTTTACACAATTCTAAACCATCTGTCATATTTGTTGCATTCTATAACATTTTAGTTCATTAGCCCATATATATATATATATATATATATATATATATATATATATATATATATATATATATATATATATATATATGGAGAGTCTCCATAATTTGAGCTCCCGTCTAATTTGAGTCTATATATATATATTGAGTCTCGAAAATCTGAGACCCAATATTTCGAGTTTCCATATGATTCGAGCCTATTTCTATTTAAGCCAATTTTTTCTATTTGAAAGAAAATTATGAGCTGAGTTTCCAAGAAATATTTATATCAATATGGTGTGCAAAGGAAATGACTCAGGCTTCCAAGAAATGTTTATATCAATTAGGTAAGTCGGGCTTTCAGGAAATGTCCATATAAAGTTCTTCTACTTTTTCTAATGCAGAGGAACACAGTTCTGTGTAATCCGAGTATTTGGTAATCCGAGGCGGATTATCCCATCTACCTCGGATTATCGAGATTCCACTGTATATATATATATATAAATTAATTCATTAAATTTGTTGGTAATAATGAAGTATGTAGACAAAATTATATTGTAATATAAATGTTATCAGGTAACTTATTTTGCAGCTTCAAGGCCATTAGCCAGTGTAACTGTTACCACATGTAAAAGGTTGTAAATTTCGTAGGATTATCTGGTAGAGGATGTAAGTGCTATGACATCTGTTATCCATGAGAGGGGAGCTTGATGCAATTTCAATTATGTTTCTTCTTGGAAGATTGACAATTTACGCCTAATAATCCAATAACTCCTAATAATTTTCAAAGTTTTGAAATAAATAAATTAGCAGTAGATCTTAACAATTAGTTTCATATTACCTGTACTTCAAAATAATAAAAAGGTAAATTGTAATATACAGTTTGGATGTTTTATTGCAGTATATGTGGCACACTGCATTCGGTAGATCAATACCTTAACATCAAGTTAACTGACATAAGTGTCACAGATCCTGACAAATATCCACATATGGTAAGTTATCTAACTTAAATAGTTACCATATCTAAATAGTATGTAGTATGATGAATAATATCTGACACCCTCAGGGTCGACATGTTGCCAGTTATCGAAAATTTCTGGTTAATAGAACCTAACCTATATATAGTCCATATACAATACGTCCTGTGCATAACGTTATGCTACCTATCAGGGAAAATTGAATGTACTGTATAAATTTTACCATCTATATTTGTTTGTATCCAATTACCTTATTTCTGTACATATTATTAAAAGCTTGTGCACAAAATAATTATAAGAAAGAAAAGAAAATTAATGGTACAAGCCTTTTATTCATACAACGTTAAAATAAAACATGCACCACCACACTTAACTATACAAAGACTAATAGTTTTATAATGTTTTAATAATTTTAAAAATAATTACAGATTTCTGTCTGGCTGATACGCAATGATCGTTTTTCAATAGAAATTGTATTTCTGATGAGTCATATCTTGTAACAACAAAGAAAGGGTACTGTACTGATTTGTCATCAGACAAATGTTTTTGTTTTGAAAATGTGCCACTTAATAGAATGTTCTGGATGATAGAATAAAAGAGCTTTTACTGTACAACAAAAGTTATACAGCACAACAAAACTTTATACAAAAGTTAAACAATAGTTCATAAAAAAAAATTGCTGCTTTATGATGTATTTTAAGCTTTTTGTAATTGTAGTATTTCTTATACTGTATTCGTATATAAATACATTTTTTTAACGTTTACTAGTTATGTTTACTCTAGCGAAAATGTTATAATAATAAATTACTTTTTTAAAAACATTTTTCTGTATATATTTTAATTAAAATATACAATTATTTATATATAAGTATAAAAATCTATACAATTTATATATAAAAAGTATATTTTTTAATTATAAATTTTGTATCAGTGTATAACATTTTAGTGTATTGTAATTATTTAATAAAAAGTAACAGAAATAATTTTTTTTTTGTTGAACTAAGTAAGAATTTACTAAGTAAAAATTTTAGTTTATATTACATGTTTTTCTTGTAGGTTTGTTCTTTTGTGATCCTCTTGTAATGTAATATTGGTATTGTAATGTAAAGCAAAGCTGTATTTGTGTCAACATGTTTTTATGATTTGGAACTCAAAGAAAACTATTTAATGATGAAACATGATAATAATAATAATTGTACAATGGACTGTTACTTTGGACAAAATACATGTGTGCGAAAAGAAGATATTTCAAATCAACATTATAAGTTCTGGCTGTTTTACTTACTTCACATGTAAGTCCATGAAGTGAGTAGATTTCTCTTTTTGCCTCATTTGAGAGCAGTTGAACTTCAAGTATGTTCATTCACTCAATGCCACAATTTTCTCCTATTTCCAGTACTAGAGAATCATTATACATTTTTCTTAAACCCACTTAATTTCACATATTCTTTTTTGATTTCTCCTTTTTTATCATCTCTTATGTAAATTTTTCTATCTTTGTGGTTGGGTCATTCGAATTGGCAAGAAGAATTTTTTTTACATGTTTAAACTAGTTAATATGATTTTGTTTCTGTAAGAGACGGTTCTCTGTTTTCAGGTTTGACTACTTAACTGCTAATTGTAAAAACTATAATTTAATTTCTTTTTTGTAGTTGTCAGTAAAGAACTGCTTTATTCGAGGATCAGTTGTTAGATATGTGCAACTACCTGCCGATGAAGTAGACACACAACTTTTACAAGATGCTGCAAGGAAGGAAGCAGCTGTACCATCAAGATGAATCTGTCCTTGAATTAAGGCTTTTATAGAATTAAGGTTTAATGCTAAAAATAAATTTCTATCTTTATACATAGACAAATTTATGTCTGTTTGTCCTTTATTAATTATTACACCATTAATTCAATTGACTTGAAGCTTTGAAAAGAAGTTATTGGAGTACACTCCCAAGAAGGTTTCTGGTATACTACATCTATCCTACAATAGGCGGTGCTTGTACATACAAAGAAATTAAATTCAATTGAATACTGAATTCATTTAGGCAATGATACTATTTTTCTTACTGGTCAATCATTTGCTTATATTGAAGTCTAAAAACTGTTAATATAGATGCAATAATTAATAGATGGTGGTAATCATGCTAAGATGTGCACCTGACACTTAATTAAGTAAAAATAAGATTTCATACTTGAATTGTATATAAAAAAAAAACGTTTTTTCATTTTTTTAAACTTCCTGATGATGGTAACTATGTAAGCAAAATGTTCTTACAGGTTGTGGAAATATTTGTATCAAGGGTTTATAATTGTTTATTAATTTTTATATGACTTTAGGTTAGTTTGCATGTCAACTGTTTTAATGCATAGGGGCCAACCCTAAATTACATAACGCTAAATTGGATGATTTTTAAATCCCCTCCATAATGAATTGGTAACGGTAGTACCCCCTCATATATATCATAAATAAATAAAACAAAAATAAGAAACAATTTTTTTTAAATATGTAACCTCACCTGTACTGGAAAACAAACAGAAATTATAAAATCAAAATAAACTTTAGGTTAAATATAAAGTCAAGATAATATTAATTTAAACATAAATTGAAAATATTGTTTTATAAAAATGTCACTTATATTAATTTAAATGCAAAATGATCAACCCCTTTGTAACACTAAAGTCTATTCAACCTTGTCTAAAGTCTATTCATCTTCCCACGGAGTAATCATGAATGCTGCGACAGACAACACTGGTGCTCTGAGCTTCAGAACAAGATATGTAAATACAAGCCATCAAATTAAAAAAATATTTTTTCGTTAAAAACTATTACTGATAAGTAACTACTGGCGCTTTAGGTGATACACAAAGACCATGGTACATGTCTGTGAAGGTCGCCTTATTGTCACGTCGTACTGTGTACTGTAGCAATTCTGCGCTCAAGGTTATGGCTCCTCACATTTTTTTCCAATAATGGTCGTAAATAGAAAGTTCAATAGAGTACTTTAAATAGATGTTTTTTTTGTAAATAAATTTTTTGTAAATAGATTTTGAGTTCTTTATTAATATAAGTTAGGCCTACATTTTACTTATCTAAAAGTTTAAAAGAGGCTGCTTTATTTATTAAATAAAAAGGTTTTAATGTAGTCAAAACAAAAATTTCAAGTTACGAAACAGTACTGTTTATACCCCCTCCCTCCTCAAGGCGTTACTTAATTTAGGGATGGCCCCATATCATATTTTACTTTATTTTTTCACATAATTAAGTTGAAATGCTATTGAATTGAAAATTTCCTTTATTTATAAATATTCATTATATTAATTTATATTAAGAATTAATTTTATTAAATGAATTTAAGTTGAAGTTGCTTGATGTAGAGGGTTAGCTTTGTAAAAGGAACGAATGTTTTGAAATGCGTCAGGAAGTAAGCAATTACGTATTCACTTAGTTAAGTATTTTTAAATATAGAATTTAATTTATTAAAAACAAATCCAGTTTTTAATGTGTTAACATATTATTTTAATATAATAATTGTAGAATTAGATAAAATGGTTTTGTTTTGAGAAAACTACGAATTAGGTTATTATTTGTAGGTTTAAATTCTAGAAATCCTGATTGAAATTTATTTAGTAATCTATAATACAGAATGATTTCATACATATTTGTAAATTTTGTTTTTCCAAGACTTAGAGTGTATGGTTATAGTTCAGTTCTTCATAACATACAAAGGAGGATAAAAATCGTATTGGGAGATGTAATTTTTTATTTGAAATTTGCTATCATATAAATGAATGAATTGTAAATTTATTTTTTGGCATTTAATGTAATCGTTGGTGTCTTGTTTTGGCCGCTATAAAACTTTCAGATAAGTAAAATATTAGGCCATTATTTTTAATTTATTTTTATTTAGGTAAACTGACATTATATATGTATTATTAAATATATCTTTAATATCTATTAACATTTTTTTAAAAATTGTATTAATTTTGTGTGTTAAGTGACAGACTGAATAAATTGTTTTATAATGATAAAAATGGTCAATTATAAATAAATTGAGGTTTTCAGCCATCCGTCCCTTAAATAAAAATTTCCCACCGCTGCCGGTTAAGAGAGCACTTATTCTTCAGTATCCATGCGATGTTTCATCACCGCATGTCTCCCATGATACCGAGTGTTTTTTCTCCAGTAAATTGAATGTTATAAATTCAAAATTTTGTTTTCCAATTTTAATTACTTTTAATTAAAAGTATAGAGAATACTAAGTTTAAAAAAACGATCGGAAGGACAGTCAATAAAATTATTCGATGAAATACTGCCCAAAGACATGCTATTTGTAGTGTTAGAATTAATAAAGAACTTGTATAAAACTATGAAATAGAATTGTGCAAAGGCTTTTTCAACAAGGTCAAGAAGTTTGACAACAAAATTGAACTCATAAAAGAATTTGAATAAGTGAAGTTTGTCAACATGCATGTACAACGCACAAGTAAATCTATTGCAAATATAAAACAATGATGCATCAATGTGGACCAACATGATCTTTATTTAATCATCTATTACGAATCAGATATTAATTGTGGTTTATATTTAAAAAAATATTGGAGAAAAGGATAAAAAATGTCAATAGTGTAATGCTCTTTAATTAAAAAAGGAAACACCTGGAATGTGTTGCTCTAGTAGAAAAGTAGTAACACCATAAATCTACCCAAGAACCATTAAAATCATTATTCGCCTGACAATTGTCTTCAATTCACAATAGATATAAACCAATAATTCATACTACCAGTAGTTGGTAGCTAGTACCATGCGCCAAAGTAGACAATATTGAAACAGTTGTAATATTGTTGAATACCTTTTTTAAAAAGGGGTTGTTTCATGCTTGTTATAAACATGGTTATTTTTTCCTATAATTGGACGATGGTGGTTGGTGGCTCATCACGGAAAATCTTCTTCTTCATTCTCCAGACATTGGCAGCAGATGGTGTAAGATCAGGGGAATGGGCTGGGTAAGGAAAGTTTGTTCTAAGGGAGACGAGGTGATTGCCAAAAGTGGCTTTAAGGAAGGCAATGTTGTATAAGGCAGTGTGGGTAGTTGGACCATCTTGCTGGGACCATTGTGAACAAAAAGCAGGTTTTGGGCACAACAAAATCTCTTGAGGTCTCCTATAGAATGATTAAGAATGATTCTATATCAGAGAGAAGGCTACTACAGCTGATTCAGTTTACAGTACTGTTTATTTTGGTACATACAGTATTTAATAAAACACCTTTAAAGGATAAATTAAATTTTATTAATACCTGTTTTGCATGTTTAATATTAACTTTTGTAGTATTATTTTTATTCATTTAGAAACATTGCTTCATCATCATAATTATAAATAAACATATGAAACAATATGTTACAAAAATTACCTATCACACACTTTTGTTTTTTTGACTTAAATTATTCCTTATACTTGCTATTAAAAAGTTTGTTTCAAATTGTTAGAAGCATAATGCACTGTGTAACCAAAACGTTGATTGTAAGAACCTAGATAACCATTACAGTCTCTGCAATAAAGATCTATTATTTCATTTCTTTGAATTAAAAATGGAGTGAAGCATAATGGCCAGCAACTATAATAATAAAAGACGAGAATATTATTTACAATTATTTGTTAGGTATGAAATTATATATTAGTAAAAAATCAGATTAAAAAAACTGAACTCTGTAATTGTAACTAGAAATCAGTTTAATATATAACTTTCAGTAACTTGGAAATATTTAGTATTTCAAAATCAGCTCCTGACTTTGATTGCCAAGGAAGTTGAGTTTTAAAGTTTTAGATTTAAAAAAACAATAGGTTTAAATGTATAATTACAAATTTCTTTTAGTGAAATTTTGCAATAGTTTAGAAATTTATCTTCCAAATATTTATTGTTTAATTTTACTAATACAGTAAAAACTTTCCTTACACAGACCTCCATTTTACAGAATCTTCTATTTTATAGACAAAGGATGAGAATTATCAGATAAAACTTAAGGCTGCAGGATTCTCTCATACTTGTTAGAATTAAAATACAAAACAGTTATTAATTAAAATTAAAGTAATGAAAAAAATATAAATGTTGGAGATACATACTTTTGTACAAAAAGATTGATAAGTGAAGACTTAGGAGTACATCTCTTTTGATATCTAAAAATAGGTCTTGTCTTAGAGTCACATGTAGAACAAAAAACTTTTGTATTTCCTGGATGCCAACCATGTTCTACAAAAAACAAAAACTTACATGCTTTGATTCTATCTTAGTTCACTAGTATAAAAGGTGTGACTAGAAAAAAAACAGGCTGAGTAACAAACCATATTTTTTTTTTGTATGTAGTCCTTTTGATATAAAAACAATCATCCTAGCATTAAATTTTAATTTGGTCATTTGAAATATTTTAGCGTTGATAATTAGGAGATTACAGTGCATCGATTAACGTTTTGTTTTTGAATCATTCATAGATAACTGTTATTTGTCACAAGTACCAATATTTTATAAGATGCTACGATCACCATCAATAAGCAGGATATCAGAACATATGTGTCTGATGTCATTTCTCCTCCGAAGTGAGATTTGCAACCTTCTTCTAAAACGTTCTGTTCATGTAACTTGCATGAAGAATATGTCTAATACTTTCTTTTTTGATTTCTGTAAATTTGACAGCTAGAGATTTTGCGGCATAAGTTTAGCAATTTTTTCAGTGTTGACATTTTCTTTTTAGGATGGACTGCCAGTGCATGTATCACCTCTCATGTACGGTCATTTTGAAACTGTTTAAACCATTGAAACATTTGTTTTTGGGATAAGTATTGTCACATACACTTTTTGCAATGATTATATGAAATTTGACATTTACACACTTCTTTCAGGATTCTCAAAATTTTTCTGACTCAGCATGAAAACATTAACCAGCGATTCGAGCAGACTGTGAGCGTAATGAACCTTGAGGGGTCATGTGAGTTGCCACAGGGTTTTTTAATTGTTGCAATCGTTTACAAGGGCTGCTCCAGGGGAGGGACAATCGACGCCCTGAGAATTTAGGTACTATTAAGTTTAGAAATATATTTTTCATATTCGGAACACATTTAAATTTATCCCAGTTTACTTATAAAAATGTCTTTTTCATTTGACTTTTATTTTAAAGCAATGCATATTGTTTTTATGTAATGTTAGGTGTAGAAATTCATCGTTAGGTGTAGGAATTCATCTGATAACACCGGTAGTTCTACTTAGCATAGACATCACTGGGGTGTTACAAGTCGAGCACTAGTTCCGTACTGGCTCAGCTATACCGTGTACTACGATTCCGCATTGTCCTCGTCAGACCAAGCCGTTTAATGAAACGATAAAAGTTTAAAACAATATTTTGTATCATGTACAAAATAATAATTTTGGTATCTGTGTAAGTTCGGGTAAAACGTATGTTTTGATGAAAAAGTGAAAAATTTCCTGTGGTATTTAAGTTAAAGGATAGCTTGAAATGTCATTTCCAGGCCTTTATTTTTTAAAATTTTCTGCCCGAAACCACCCCTGGTTCTTGGAGCCACCCTTGATTGTATATTCACTACAGCTATAACAGTATGTTTTTTTCCTGGTCATAACAGAAACATTTACATAGGTGATACGTTTTTTTAATATAATAAATGAATAAAAATATTTCAAGCATAAGAATAGTTTTTAATTTATATATTTTTCAAAGCTTTTTGCTAATTAATGTATTTGCATCTTCAGGGAACATAACTGATTTATCTATCAATTATTTTTTCTGATGATGTTTATTCATTAATTAGCAAAAAGCTTTGAAAAATATGTAAATTAAAAAATATTTTTCTGTTTGATATTATTTTATTATATATACATAAATACACACACACAGTATATATACTACAATACAATGGTAAGTAATGGTTGCTAAAAGCAACCATGAGGAATCCAAGCCAACATAATGTGGAACAGGGAGTGAGAGCTAACCTATATTGTGTTGATCTCGATACTGGGGAGCTTCTAATTTTAAATAGTTTTACTCAGGTATACATAGCTCTAGCTGAGATAACCCATCTACTTGAATAGGTGTATTCCCTTTACAATTTATGAGATTAGGATGTGTGGTCCAAAGGTATACATTTATCAAACCAATAGACAGCTTAAATCTCACAATAGCAAACTTTAGGAGTATTTGAAATATTTTATGGTGTTCTGTGGTGTATAAGTGGTGTACAATACACATCAATACAACAACCTGAGTAACAGTCTTGTCTGTGACTCTAAGCATTGAACAATGGACTGATTTAGTGTGAAAACGAGTAGCCTGAAAATTAGTAGTGGTTTTTTTGCCAAGTGATACTTAGTAGTAATTTAAAAAACCTCGTTGTACAACAGAAAAAGTGAAAGATTTAATTTTGCTTTCTATTTTGCCACTAAATATTATGAATCTGTCATATCTATATGAATATTTATATTAATTGTAATTATTTAATAAAAAGTAACTAAAATAAAATTTTTCCATGTTGACCTAAGTAAAAATAACTTTAATTTTTAAAAATATTACTTGCTATTGATGAAGATAAATAGATTTTCTATGTAGCTAGAAATGAATCGAACTTTCGATGTAGGTTTAAGAATGCTTCCAGAGGCAATACTTTGCACTGTGGCGAGGAGTTTTCCACAAATAATGGTAGAAAATAGCATAGTTAGAAATGGTAATAATATTCGGCGAGTTTAAATAAAAATCACAGCATCAGAACACAAATCGCCTTATACTTGTTCCACCCCAAAACATGCTGGACTTTACATAACCCCCTCCCAAGTAGCAGCCAAACAAAATAGTCCTGTTTCCTGCCTACACCCACTGTTAAAGGTAGATACTGCAAAACCCAAGGGGTTACCAATATGCTACAATATGGGCAAGGTACAACACTACATATATATCTATAATGTACTGTTTCATTATTTCACTTAGGTTAGATAGTGTAATGATTGAATATGTTCATAGTTTTGGTTCTATAATTTTAAATTATATAGATTCATAAGCTTTGAAATTACATAAATATATGTAAAAATAAAATTTATTTAGTTATTGTCGCTTGTAATTGTTAATAAATGCCAAATAGGTTTATCAAATTGAACTGAGTTCTTAGAAAATTTAAATAGAAAAATTATTTCATCATTAAATTATATAATCGCTTGAAGTTAATTTTATGTATTAACTCATTTTTCGAGAAAAACGTTTCATTGACAAACCCAGTGGCGGATCCAGAAATATGTTTGAGGGGGGGGAAGGGGAAATCGGAAAATATTTAGGAAATATAGTGTAAACTCTAAGGGTCTTCTATCTGAGGGAAATACTTATAGGCGTAGGCCTACTCTGTAACATTACAAATCATTATTTACCATCATTTGTAACATACCGAATAAATTCCAATTGCAAATAAGTATTTTACATGATAGATTTGTTGTTTAGTAAATAATCGGCTTTGCTTAAAAGAAAATTTTGTGTTTTGAAAAAATGTTTCATCGACCACTTTGATTTCCTAGCAGGAAATTCCCAAGGAAGTTTGACAAAGCACTCTCTCGCAACACATCTCAGAGGAAGGAGCAAGATGGCCTAGCAATCGTAAAAATTTTCACAAAACTATTAAATAATGTGATTTCTAAATTTATTAGAAACGGGATATTTTTTTAGCGGCTTTGTTACGTTTAGATTGTTGTTTCAAAATTTAAAAGTGAATTAGTGTAATTAATATTAAATTTTTTAACAAAGCATGTGAGTGTAAGTGATCGCCAAAGGTATGTTTTAAATTTAATTTTTCAAATATATTTTTGGTTTCAATAAAATCAGTAAATACAAAAAACCAGAATGCATTAAACCTAGCTTTGTCAGAAAACTTTTTCAAAAGATGTAAACTTAATTAATTTAATTTTGTCAAGTAATAAAGAGCAATATGCAAATTATAAAATAAATGTAATATTTAGAATATAAAATTGTTTTGAAAATTCAATCTCTTTTATAAACATAAACGAGAATTTAAAGTAACCTGTCTTTGTTAGAGCTATTAAACAGATAGACAATCTGCCTGAGTAGTTAGATACAATTGTTTAGACAAACAATAGGCCCGGCGAGTCTCTGTAAGTACAAGTGGATAAAGGTTATTAAAGTTTTTTAAATAAGTTAATTCACACCACAAGCCCATTGAATAATCTGGGGGATTACACATTTACCATATATTTATAATACATATTTATTACAAATCACCTATTTATTACATTGTAGCTGGGCGTATTTATCAATGATTATAGTACGGTATTATAGTGATTAATATGGGTTTGTAAAAACATATTCTACTTATTAAAAAGTAGATTTAAATCAGGGACGGACGTAAACATCGGAAATTACATTTAATTTGACACTTATAGTGTTATTTTATAGTTTAAACATTTTCAATTTTTCATATTTTAGGAAGGTGGCTAGAGTCTCACAGCCCCCCCCTTAAATACGCCACTGGATAAAGCCTAGTCTGATACTAGTTTAAAGTAGAATAAGTACTATTTTTCTACTCAAAATAGCCTACGTCAAAGCAAACTTACAACAAAATACAATATTTTTAAAATATTGACAATTAATATACCCAGTTAAACCATATATTATTAGCTGTAGAACATAACTTAAAAATAGTTTGAATAAGTCTGTAAATATGTTAACCATATATTCAAGCTGTGGGAACTGATACGTTTTTTAATTACAAATCCAGAATGTGAATAAATTTAATTTACAATCCAAAAATTAACAAATAACCAGTTATTGTATAACTATAAGAGTTTTGCAATCTGTGTAATATATAACAGAATAGAATTTGATATAAATAAAATATTGGAAAACTACCTTAATCTTACATATAAATTTAATCGAAAAAACTTTTTGTTTATTTTAACCTTAAAGTAATTAATTAGCATATTAAATAATGGATGTTTAAATAAATAAAACAAAATACATTACTTGGTACAGCAATGACATTTTGATTTTGAATCTTCATTTTATAATACAGTAGGCCCCTATTATCAGAAAATAATTATACAATGAAATTTTTTTAGAAACAAAATGTCTTCAAGTGTATACAAATAAAGGCCTGAACATTTTTCCATATGCAAAAGGCTACATCAGCTGTTGAATAGAAAGTTTTACTTGGGTGATTGTATATTTTTCCTCATTCATGTAGAATATGTTTTACATTTGAAGTAGCAATTTATATTGGAGGCAACTGTTATTCTACCGAAGGAGGCTGGAGCGAAAGTGTTAAAAATCATCGCTAGATTACAATGCCTATCAGGTGTAAAAATTAACTTATGCGCCAGTTTATAAAAAATAGGCCTACAGCTGATAGCATCTTTGTTGATAAATTATGTATAAAAGTGGCATAAAATATTAGGCTATGTAAAAATTTTCGATGAAGTTTAAAGCTTTAATAGTGGGGTATTTATTAGTTTGAAGGTCAAGACGAGATGGTTGTTTTTTTATCAAGTTCTTTTCCAGGTTAGTGTTGAAACGTTTTTAGTTTTCATTCTTAAAAATGATTACGTTACAAAGTGCTTTTTGGATACATTATTTGTAATGAAGGTATTAACAAATAATGAAAAACCTCTAAACTAGACAATTTAAATGGATTAGATATTTGAAAACGTTAGTAAGTAATCAATTTATACTATTTGAACGTGGTAGACCTTTTCCTAATCGAAAATTAGCCATGTATTAGTTTTTTATTTGTTAGTAGATTTTTTTGTTATAAGTTAGAGCTCATCTTGTAAGAACGAACATGCAAGAAATATAGGGGAGTACACTAGTATGCAAATATACCAGTATACACATTGCATACAAGTATACATGAAATATACACTAGTAGAGCCTATAAAAATTCTCACAATTCACCATTTGACACGAACCATTTTACCATCATCAGTGACACTAATGGGATTAATCAGTGGTGAGGGTAGCATAGTTGTCGATTACATGCTCTGTAGTTGCATTGTGACAGGTTGTGTACCAGAGAATGTAATACAAAAAACCGCAACCCAAATATTTTTATTCTAATTGTATGTCATGCCTCTGAGGATGGTTACTTGGTAACCGAA